>JAHRHY010000019.1:0-600000 GCA_019671135.1 Linnemannia hyalina | reverse complement strand
CGCTGGACGATAATGTGAATTGTGTCGTCGGGCAACTCAGAGGTAAAGACTTTGGAGAGCTTGGTGGTTGCCTTGAGTTTCGTTTTCCCAGAGGTCGTGTCCAACAGGATGGGCCGTTCGTCGTTGTTCCTGTCGTCGGGAATCAGAATACTCCAAAGAGTGAGCTTGTCTGCAGCAATATCGTCAAATTCGGGGGCCTTTTCAACCTTGATGAGCTTTCTGAGCTCCCCGACCGTCTCGGAGGATGGGATGGTAAGCGGAAAAGCGTTTGATGTGGACTCTCCATCAACAAGACAGAAAAGCTTCAGGTGACCGTTGGTCGTGGTGTCTTGAAGCATCAGATGTGAAGAAAGATAAGAGAGAGATGGTAGGCGATGTAAGGAAGGCAAGAGAGCGTGGGAGTGGCGGCGAAGGTGAAAGATAAAAGTGGAGAGAAGGGGAAAGGATGGCGAAGACGATGAAGTAAGGAAGGGGCAAAGAAAAGAAGAGATTGGTGGAAAAGATTTTGTCGACATAAATGTCGACAATTTTGGGCGTAAATCACGTGTAACGCATACGATAACAGGGGGAAAAAAAGAGGACAACTCTAGGAGACCCGGGTCGACCTGGCGGAATGCATAAACGGGATCGCTATCAAAAAGTCTGAGAACTGCACCTTCGAACTAGCCAGTACCCGCGCGTTTCGACAGAAGATTTTATCCATGTCCTACCGCCCTCCAACCCAGCACCACAACACTCACCTATGGCCGCACTGCCCCAACAAAGAAATGAAAACAATAAGGCAAAAAGAAAATGAAGCAAACATACCAGATCCTCTGTATTTCCATGTTACAAAGACAAAGGAGAAAGCGTCGAGAGGATGACTGATCCACCACCTATCCAACAAAACAAAAAAAAAAAAACCAAAAAGACTCCAATCCTGATCGCGTTGAACGAAGATCAAAAGAATAAACGAATGCGCGCACCGAGGTATCAGACTATCCCCCTGGGTATCAAGTACTGAAATGAACATTCAGGCACGAGCGGCTCAATTCTCCAAAGCAACAAAGCAAGCAAACAAATTGATGGACTATAACATCGAATACCACGTCTACCGATACTCTAGAACTCAGCCAGGTCAACCCAAACGACGAATTGACATTTCTCTTCCTCCTATTCTTGAACAGCGCTCGTTATCAAAAGTAAAAATACTCCTATGAACGATGTCGTGCTATCGTTCTGAACAACAATTGACAGAAAAGCCAGACAGGAACGCCGAGTTATGTACGCCATATCCTTCATAATGCCTCTGACAAATGTAATGGATAATCAATTAATCAAATCAACTGAGCCTCATGTTTTTAAGTGAATGCGAAAGAAGACTGGGCTGGCAAAGGGTCGCGTCCTCCTGAACAATTACCAAAGTATTCAATGTACGGTTGTAGACAACCATCCCCGCGACAAACAAACTGCAGAGGCATGTTGGGTACTCATGAGAAAATGGTAGTTCAATGCAACGAGCAGATCTCCACAAAAGACTGCAAAGGTTAATGTGCCACTCAAATGAGACTCGGAGACCCTTCATATTTTCGTGTAGCCATGACCCTCAGACCATCAGCTAAAAAGACAAAAAGGTCCACCGGAGCATAAAATCCAATCGCTCTGGACGAGGGCCAAACGAATGAACCGAGGGACCCAAGGTGACCTCAAACCATCCTCGAACAAGCGTTGAAAAGAGGGGCAAATGCAACATTCGGACTGAAACTTGAATCTCCAGAAGCGGAATTAATGAGGCAATGCGCTCCCTGTCTCATCTCGACGCATCGACGAGTGACCTAGTGTTTTAATGGGCGCGCTGAAAAGAAGGAAGACATAATAGACAGATAGTTTCTGCCTTGAGCCATTGTTCAGAGGTGTCTTGTGAAGATACAAATAAACGTGATGAGCTAAGAAATCGGGAAGACCAAAGCGCCGATCAAAAATGAAATACGCACAGCACCGCCCAGTTATCTTTGGTGTAAAGGAGAGGGCCTAAAATGAGCACAAAGGGACGGAAACGCCACATTCTCCGTTGTCCATCATCGGCGCAGCGACTTTCCGGTATCAAAGAAAAGAGGCACCCATTTGTCATCGTAGTTCTGGGGTGACATGAACCACCAGGCAAGAAGAAGAGAATTGCTGGTGTGAACGAAAACGACAACAGGAAACTGACCATCGACATGCTGGAATCTTGTCATATGTTGGATGTCTTCAATTTGTCCTGGTGTATGCCCGTATCCCCGCGCAGAAATGAACCTAGTCCAGTTGATGTCTCCAATAGTCAAAAAGGGAAGATTCGCGTTGTCTATATTAATTGTTGTACATAAGATATCTGCTATAGAGACTATTGAGTAGTAATTGGCTGTAGTTGTTGTATGTGATGCGGTATGGATGAGACTGCGGTGGTGAGGATGCAGGGTCAGTTTTCCAGCTCCTGTTCCTTGTGCTACTGAGCGATCCTTTAGTCCTTGCTGATGTGCCTCTCCCTTGTCTACTTCGCCCATGTCCTCATGTTGAGTTCGTCCTGGTCAAGATAAAGTAGACGATAAAGAACAAGATGACGATTGCGCTGACCATCCAGCACATGTTCTTGCCCAACTTTTGCGACACCATGACGTTGAGCTTCTTCACTGTCGTTGCAAAGCTGGCTCCAAATTCGCTGAAGGAGTTGGACTAATGATGAGGAGGAGAAACGGAGGCGGGATAAATTGAAATAAAGGGGGTCAATATACACCATCTAGTCATTATACAGCTTCTGGTCCTGACTTCGTTTTTGACACGTTGATAGAAACTTGTGGTGACAACGTACGTTCTGATCCAGGATGGCATGCTGACCGTGCACTTCGTTCTGAATGTCGATTGTAATCTACGGTGAATAACCAACGAGAAGGGTATCAGTCTCCCGTTTTTTAATTGGGTTTCCTTGACCCCAATAGACACAGCCCCATGAGACTCAAAATTGATCGGCGACGTTACTCTGTTCAAAACGGACACTTTCGAGGCGAGTTCCTCCATCCTGAGGTCGTTCTGCTGCTCATAGAGAAGTGCTGTCTGTTGTTCCCGGTTGTAGGCGCTGTTTTGATTGGATGAGGAGGACGAACCGAAGAGGTCGGCTCTGTTCTGGTTCTGGTTCTTCCTATTGAAATGGACATGAAGACACAAAAAGGTGATGGGGTTTAGTATGGTGAACCAAAAGAGAGTGAGGGTGCATCGTTGTTGTTCTTGCTTCTGCTCTTGTTAGCGGTTGTCGCCTCCTGAGTGTCCCTGAGGGTTATACTTCAAGGCATAGTTGAGAGCGTGAGTGATGATGGTGTGTTCCTGGTGACTTGCCACATGGTTTCTTGAGAGGGTAGTGTTGGATGAGGAAGCGAAAGCAACAACGGTTTACACCAGCTGGTCAGCACACACAAATATGAGACTGCCATTGACCAATGACAACGCGCCCAATTGCCGTGAGTCCAAAAATAAGAAAGTTGTGAAAAGGACCGCCACCAAATAGCACTTCTCAGTGAAACGATCCTTTACGCCATGTCAACAACAACGCAAGCAACCGTCGCTCTCCAGGAACACATCACAGAACAGACAAACCGACTCATCCATCTCCTGGAATCCATCGACTACCCTCACGAGATCTCACCCGAAGCCATCTATGCCCAGCTCGCAGATCAGTTCACCACAGCAACGCCAGGAGATCTGGCATCAGCCGAGTTTGCTTCAACCCCTGCATCACAGTTTGTAGACTGGTTGCTTAACAATGTCACCGCAGAGTCCAACTGGCCTGGATACGACAACCCAGAAGGATCCTTCGTCAGTCTTGATTGTGCTGACCGTGAGCTAGACGAGGAAGAAGGCGAGCAGGTCCTAGCATCCTTAGATCAACAGCACTGGCAGCTCCAGTAAGTTGACCAGGCTATATTATGCTTACTACAGTAGCGTGGATCGAGCTGCGTGAATGAAGTGACTGATAGAAGTACTATTATGTGGCACAAATAGGAACACGTTGGCTTCACTGGAAAAGGAGCTGGAGGATATGAAGATCCTTGAGAGCCAGGCTACAGACACGAACAGGCTGCTCGACATGGACATTCATGACACCTCGATCAAACTAGACGCGACGGCGGCCAAGCTGGAGTCCACTGCTCGAAAGGCCGCTGTAGGGTATCTAAGTCAAGCGCAGGGTGGAGAACAACATATGGACACATCAGGCGACGCTGACCGCACTCGGCTTAGTACATCCAACAACTTTCTCTACCAGTGTGAGGAAGACCTTGACTACATCCAGCAGCTCGACAAGGCGTTCATTGAGACGAGCGAGCTACTTTACAACCACATTCTCAACTCTCTGGCTTTACCGCGGGCTTCTACATCATCTTCTGTCAATTCTGCACCATTACACTCCTTGGATCGACTATTGAAACGCAACCCCGGCTATGATCAGGAGATCGTCCGACTCTGCTCAACGTACCGAGCCACCAAGATGAGCCACATTCGAGCTGTAGCCCAACTCAAGTGTCTGGAAGAGGAGCTCCATTACATGAAGTCATTGGATACTGAGGCACGTCAGAGAATACAGGAGGAGGAGGCAGCGGATGACGAGAACAGGACCGGTGACTACTCACTCTACACCATTGCGAGTTCCAAGAACCTATTGATCCAGAAGTCAAGACAACAAGAGATTGAGCTGATATCTATTCAGCGAGAGACTGCAAGACTGAAGGACGAGATGGAACAGCTCTTGTCGGACCCTGAGCAACCAAGGTCTGCAGGACTTGTGTCTCAAAGTCAGGATAGAGACGAGGGTGATGGGGCCAATGAGAATGAGGATATGGCTCGACGCGGTGTGCTCGTGGACCTGTGTGAGCGGATCGCCCGCTGTGACATTGAGCTCCCGTTTCTGACAGCTGTCCATGAAGATTCGATGCGGGAACACGATCAGGCATTGAAGGAACTCAACCAGACTGTCGACCGGTTATTGGAGTACTACTGCCTTGGCGTCGTTGTTGAGCAGACTCTGGAGCGCGAGAAGGACGCAATCCAGTCACAGAAGGAACTTTTATGGGCCGCAGTCTCAGAGTGTCAGGATCTGCAGATTCAGTCGAGCCGCCTGCATGGAGTTGCGGATAACCGTCAGCGACAAAGCCAAAGGGGTTTCCAGTTGGATGCTGACCCAGTTGCTATGCAGAAACGCGATGCGGACGAAATCACTCAGTTGCTGAACCGCAATGTGGAGCTAAGGAAGGAAGCGGATGAGGAGCGACACACTCTGCAGGAACATCTTCAGGAGTTGGTGAACGCCAAGGATCGTTTGAACAACCAGGTCCTGCTACAGCACTCGAGCACGAATCAGGTCCAATTTGTCCCGAGAACGATCCACGACCTCAAGGATGATCTCTCTCAACAAGTACGCCATCTCCAGGAAGAGCACGCACTCTTGAAGGATAATGTTCAACGGATCGTCCGCAACCCACACCGCCCATGATATTCTACTAGTAAAACCTGTCGGCGACACTTTTATTTCTTCGCGTTGTGGTATTGCTGCATGTTTGGCTGATCGTTGCTGCTATCCTTGACGCGCTGCTGGTAGCAGTTGCTCGCTTTGTCGCAGAGGTATACAGCACACGGTCTGCTGTGAGTATGGCCCGTCTGCCTTGATTGGTGTTGGTCCCCCTGGCGCAAGATCGTCAATTGATCATGTTGCCGAAGGATCAGACTGCAATTCGCGACCCTGTCCTGGCTGGCTGTTGGCGCGATACAACCTACAACAGTAACGTTTCTTATGAGAAAGACATGTTGTCATCGTTGATCCTGCTTAATAGAGGCGGCGCCAGCACTCTTCCGGCTCCTGGCTTCCTGGTAGTATTGATAAACGCGCATGATCCGATATCCAAGTAGCAGCACGGCCAGTCCGAGGAGGATTGGCAGTTTCCCGTGCCAGAAGCGTTGCTGTCGTGGTGTCTGAGCCCTGAAGACACGCTGGTCAGGATGAGGCTGTGGGAGTGGGCCTCTCTTAACGCCCGATCTTGCGAGTCGCCGTGGCTGTTGAAGCATCGTTGAGAATGTCGGTGGAGGAGTGATTCGATAAGAAGAGGAAAGCTGTTCACATCTTTCGTTTCCCCCTTGGTCAGCGACGTCACCGTCGACTCTTGGAGTGTGTCGTGACCGCCAAAGTCAGCAAAAGATCCCCTTGGTTCGCGCCTGGTGGTTCGCATTCATTCCCTAGTCTTTTGTCCTTTTTGTCCTTCCTTCTTCACCACACACTCCACTCTCCTCCTTCGTAACAACTCCCTCTTCTAGCTCTTATACACAAAGAGAAGAACACATTACAGGAGAACAACGCGCAAGAGACAACATATAACAGCGGATACAACCTCTACTTCACGACCAAATCAATCAACTTGACGACACAAATAGCATACACATGAAGTTCCTCGCCGTCTCCCTGTCAGCACTGCTGTCGACCCTTGTCTACACAACCTCAGCAGCCGCTGCACCAGCGCCCGCCACCGTCTACTTTTTCTCGCACGGCAGACCCTCCACCGTCAACTGCGCCAGCCATGGAGATCTCAACGCTGCCAACGACCTCCCTTCGCTCAACATCAAGGAGACCCGCGCGACCTTGGCGCATCTCTTGAACCTGGGCCAGTCCACACGCGGTGACCAGTCCCTTGTCGACATGCAGGGGCCTATCCAACAGGTCTTTAAGCAGCCTGGAATGTCCAGGAAGGATCTCTTTGCCACGATCGGAAGCAACTTGATGATGGTCATTGAGGGTGTCAAGAACCCCCAAGGTACATACATACGCTTGCCGCTTTCCCAAGGCGTTGACTGTGGGAAGGAAGGAGAGGATCGATCTTATCGCTTGGAGGAATATGACCAGACACTGATACCTCCTCATTCACGTCATGTTGAACGATAGATTTGATGCCTTCATACGACGCATCTTTTACAGTCGAGTCAAGCGAGGATATTCAAGACGTCGTGTCAGACCTGGCCGACAGAGTCCCAGCTCAGGATAGATACCTCTTCAACACGGTATGTCCTAGTCACTTCCTCCCCTTTTTTGTTTGAATGTGGGATGTCTGATGCTCCCATGAGTCCTGTGCAGAAAAAAAAACGTGCACATGATATCTCACGTCGACATTTTGGTGGCTGTCCTTCTAATCAATTCAAAACTTGTCCTTTTTTTCTAATAGCATGAGTCGTCAGTATCAGGAGATGCCTTGGTGAACGAGCACATTGTTGCAGAGCACCACGCCAACGTCGATATGTCCGTCTTTGATCTTTCCAAGAAGGTATGTTCCCATCTTGACTACTCACTTTCTTACAGTATACCAGAGACAATGGAACAACCACATTGAAACTCTCCTGCGACGCGGTTACTAAACCAATGATGGACCTCTTTTTGAACACTAGGCTGATGCATTGTTCTTGGAAGAGTCTGTTTCGTTGGGCAACTACATCGACACATACGAGAAGAAGCATAGCGCTCACGGTCAGGAGTCCGACTTTGTCCGCATCACACTCAATGGTCTCTCTGCTCTCGCTGCCGAGCACGGTGTCGACTCTATCCAGTACAAGACTGGCCAGCAGATCCTCAAGGAGTTCTTGCAGACTGTAAGTCTCGTGTCAGACGTTGACTGTGTAAGACGGCTAGCTACGTTATCCAGGCAGTTGTCAGTTTAATCTAACAATCATGCCTTACTCTCATTGTAGACCTTCATTCCCGAATTTGAGCAGATTCACAAGACCTACACCACAACCATCTTCTTGGTAGCCCCCAACACCCGTCAAACAATGGAGAAGCGCGCCGCACCTGCTGATGTCTTCAAGCGCGGATTGCCAGCTACAGGACACTGTTTCCCCTCTGAGGCCGAGTGCCAGACCAACACCAACGGATGCAGCCAGCAGGGAACCTGTGTCTTCAGTGTGGCCGCCAACTGCTACCACTGCAAGTGCGCTAAGACCAACAACACACAGTATGGAGGCAAGATCTGTGACAAGGTCGATATCTCTGTCCAGTTCCATCTCTTCTTCTGGCTCGTCTTGGGACTCTTCCTTGCTGTTGCTTTGGCGGTCGGATTGATCTTGCAGATGGGTAATCAGTCCCAGGGCGGTGTCCCCGTCGGACCCACACGTGCTCAGCTGAAGAGAGATTAGAGTGGTTGCGATCGATAGGAGATTGTCTTTTTTCGCCGCTCGTTATTTTCTTCCGATTTATAGGAGGGAGAAGATGCGGAGTGTTGGAGGATATCGTGGTAGGACGGTTTGAGGTCTTATTTGTCACGATAACCCTTCTTCATGTTTTGTTTTGCAGTAAAAGCAAAAAAAAATATTTACAATGTATTTTGGTGCTCATGAGCTTTCTTGTTTTATGATCGATGAACTGACGAAAAACGCGGAAAAGGGAAAAGCAATGCAAGTTATTTTTTTTTTTTTTTTTCGTTTTGGATCGTTTCTTTTGTTGTAGTTACAGTGGTGGGGGGACATAACTCGTAGTAGTAGCACTCTCGGGAATGACTTGAGGAGCACGCGCACCAGGAGAAGGAATCGTCTGCTGCTGACCAGGATAAGTCCCGTTCCAGGGGGAGCTCTGAGTCGATTGGAAGGGGTCGTGTGCAGGGGTTATCCGTGGTGTGGTCTGGTACCCTGCAGCCGGGGAGCCTATAGCTGAGACTGACGTGAAGGTGGGTGTTGCGGCGGAATTGGCAGCATTTGTGAAGGGGTTACTGGATCCGGAGCTCACTGACGAGGCCATGCCGCCGACTGTTGCTTGGGAGTGGTAGTCATCTGGCGACATGAAGGGGTTCTGTTGTTGGGCGTAGTCGTTTCCTGTACCAGGGGCTGGTGGGTATCCTTGTTGGTGTTGAATGTGGGAGGGGTAGGCGCCATATTGGTCAGGTCCGTATTCCCCACCTGGTCCGAGTGCGACGTTGTATTGTTGGTAAGGGGATCCGACATATCCGGTATGGTCGCCTCCATATTGCTGGTATGCGACTGCTGGGGATTGGACTCCGTATGCCGGGTATAGTTGTTGTTGTGAGGGGCTGGTGGCAGAGTTCTCCATTTTGTTGAGAGGGTATTGGTTCCCATACTCCATCCGTGGAGAATTGGGCGCCTCGACTTTGATATTATCGTCCTCCATACTAGCCAAATTCGCGGCCAGCGAATTTGATTTATACGCCTCATCCGTCTGTCTCTGCCTCCGCTTCTTGATCATCAGGAACGCGATCGCTCCACCCACCACCGCCACGGCCGCCAAACCCCCCACAATCGCGCCGGCGTTGGTCTTCTTTTCAGTACTGTCCACGTTATAATTCTCGACCCACTTGTCAGAGTTAAGGTCATAGACGACGGGGGTGTTGTTGAGCATTGTGGTTCGGGCTGCACCAGTGGATCCACCCCAGGCGATGAATTGGTATGAGTGGAAGGCGCATGCCATGCGGGTTCGGGCAGTTGGAGAGGGAGTTCCTTGTTTCCATTTCCCGGATTTGAGGTCGAGGATGTAGATGCTGTTGTAATAGAGGACGCCGTCGAGAGTGCCTCCGTATACGACGATCTTTGAGCCGTCTTCAGCTGTTGGTTTGGGGGGAAGAGATATATTAGTTTAGGTAGAAACGAATTTTGCAAGCCTCGCAAAGACGCAAACAAACAAGAAATGAAACCGAAATGACTTACAAACAGCCATGCAGTGATCTAAGCGAGCTGGGGGTACATCACCAGAGGTGCTCTATTTTGCAACATTCCAGAGGATATATCCACGTTAGTACTCTTCTTCCCCCGCTCTCTCTCTCCTCCCAATGCTCTCAGGTACCACAGCCAGTTCGGCAATAGAAACAAACAAAAAGGTACATACCATGGTACTCCATGCCTTAGTAGTAACATCATACTCCAGAATATCATTCCCGACAGCATTAGTTCCCGCAGGAGGAGCTCTCGACCCTCCAAACGTCAAGATCGAATTCCGTTTTGTCGACCAAACAGCCCCAACGTCCGTCAAACTGTTCGCAGCCGTCCCTGCCTGTTGCGAGGCCACCATCCTCGATTTGGGATCATACACCGATAAAGTGTTATACAAGAAGTTCGTCGTCGTCCCGTTATATCCTCCAATGATGTAGATCAATCCGGTATTGGGGTCCGACACAGCTGCGTGACCTTCGAGAGCTGGGTAGGGGGGTTTGACATTGTTGAGGGCATTTGTCCAGGATGCAGAGTTGATGTCGTACATGGCTAGGACACTGGGGGGTCCTGTACGGGCGGGCATTCCACCGATCGCGAGGATCGAGCCCTTGGATCCACCGTTCGATCCGGCGCTGATTGCAGACAGGGTAAGGTGAGAGGTGGCTTGTCCATCTTTAAGGATCGTCCATGCAGGAGTAGTGGTGGGCCAGGAGGTCGAGAGGTCGAGGGATACAAACTGGTTTGAGGTTTCGACATCGAAACCTCCTTGAATGTAGAGGACGTCGTTGAGGGTTGTGAAGCCGACTCGACGGGTTCCGACGGGGAAGCCGTCCTGAGCAAGTGTAGGTGTAGGGATAGAAGAGAGGAGGGAGAGGAGGAGGAGGGCTGAGGTGGTAGCGAGGAGGCGTTGGGGTTTCCGGGGTTTGGGATTACTCCTCTTGTAGGAGGTGGGTGTTGTGTGGGGGTCCATTGTGGGTGAGGGTGTTGTTGTTGTTACTGATTAGGGTGGTGCTACAGTTAGTAGGGTGGGGTTCGTTACACGCGATTGTGGAGAGGGAAGGGGGAGTGGAGTGGAGAGTGGAGAGTGGATATGGTAGGAGGTGATCCTGGGAGTGAGATTGTCAATCGGGATCGGGAGATGACGATGGGAAAGAAGGGTCGAAGAGAGGAGGAAGAGAGGAAGGGACGAAGGGAGAAAGAAAGAGAAGGAAAGATGGAGTAGAAGAAGGCGATTAAGGTGGAGGAGCGAGGGTACTGATGGTGGTGGAAAATGAATTTCAGGGCGGCTACTCTATTGGACCTGTCTTAGTGTCTGTTCTCTAACGGTCGATTGAATGTATATGTGTATGGTGATGGAGAGATAGTGAGAGAGAAAGGAGAGTAGACAATAACAGTAACAAAACAACAAAAGGAAGGGGATGGGGAAAGAAACGAAAAGAGATGAGAAGAGGGATGAGGAACTAAACAACGGCAAGAGCAAGAAAAGAAAGATGAAGAAAGTTAACCCGATGAGTAAAAAAGAAATAGTGATGAGCACTTCGTCGTTACTCTTTGTCTTCGTTCCTCCTCTGTGAAGAGGCGGACCCCCAAAAGAGTGAACCAGAAGCCGAGCCTTTATTACTCTTTCATTCTTTGTTGCGCCCGGGCAATGTCACAGAGATTGAAAAAAAAAAGTATTTTTACAGAAGTCGAGGTTTAAGCCAGGGGTATGTTATGGTACATGCAGGAGACGGCGGATGGACAGACGAGGACAACGGATGAGTAAGAGAGGGACACAGGCAGGTGCAAAACAACAAAATGAATGAAAACCACCATTGTTGTTGGATGAGAGCATCCCGCTCTCTTCTTTTTTTTCTCTGTGTATGTGTAAGCTCCCTCTCTGCCCCTTTCATCCACATCGACACTCAAACACACACATAATCCAAAAAAAGAGAGAGCCATTGAGGGACTATTTAGCGTGGAATCGCTTTAATCTAGAAGTTGAAGTGAATGAACTGTAACCACCGTCCAGCCATCAGCGAGTCAGGCAGTTCAAAAAACAAGAAACTTGAGAGCAATTGGAGGTCTAAGGATGATGGACAAATATTTCATTAGAGCCGTCTGTCGGACAACAACAACAAACCCACTCTCTGCCTACTCCACCCATCTAATAAAATCCGACTCCCTCTCTCTCTTTTGCAACAGCCATTTCAGCCGAACCTGCTGAACACCGCCTCTTTGATGGCATTCATCCAAGATTTGATGCTCACCCGTTCTTTTCCTTGCAAGATAGTCAGTCTTTTCCATCTGGTTTGTCTTTCACTTATTTGTCGCCTCCTCCTCCTCCTGCTTCATCTCTTGCTCATCCATCATTCAATCAAATAGTCTGAACCATTTCAATTGCGCCTCTTCTCTCACTCTTCTCTTGCATTACTGCATTGGCCCGAGATCTTCCCCATATCTACAGCTTACACCCGGTATTCTTTGCTCTCTTTGTGCTAACGTGCTAAATTACAATTCTTTTGAGTCTAGCGCGGCTAAACCAACTCCAACGTTAAGAAAAAGTGTCCAGCGATTGAACGCCACAACAACACTCCTAGATGGACCATCTCCATGGCAGCCACCGATGCTGCCGCCGCGGAGGATCTCTTGTTCCCATGCTCTCATTACTCCGCGTGGGTTTCCCATTCTAAGTACTCTCTCGTTTTTTTCCCATTACGATCGTTCTATTCATTCTTAATTCCGGGGCGGTGCTCAATGGCGCCGTATCTCTCTGTTATCTTGACTAGTAGTTTAAGCACTAGCAGGGTCGATATTCAGGTCCATCCTTTTTTCCGGGCATGTTTATTCTCCTATAGTTCGTCGACATGTCGCTCCTGCTCTGCAGGGAGTTCAATTGCATATTTCTGCTTCGATGAAATATTTCATTCCAGAACAAAGTGTGCTAGTCGCCGCACCACAATATGTTGTTTTGTGGCGTTTTGTTAATTCATGGGGTCTCCTTAACCTCACTTTTCTGGGCGATAGCCTTCTTTATTCCTCACGCCTTTTGTCAAGTCCTTCTCTTTCCCTCGCGAACGAGAGGTTTCGCTCGTCATGGAAGGAATGAACTATGTTATCATGATAACAACCTATAAGATCAAACCCATTGCAATAGAACCCTTTCCGTTGTAATGTTTTGCATGCGATCTGCTCGTACAACTTTTTTTTCATGACAAATACTGCTGCTCTTGTAATTTTACACCCCTGTGTACGTCCATTGTGTGGCTATTTCCCCTCCTGCATGGTCAGCGCAATCAGTAATAAATCAGCTCGTCCCCATAGGCCAACAATGGTCCATCCTCCTTGCTCTTTGTCCCAATCTCAATTGTTTGTAATGATGCCTCTGACAGGAACATGAGCCAGGGGGTCAGGGATATATACACGAAGAAATGGGAATCGATGGGGTGTGAGACGAGGAACTCTTTTCCATCCGAACAAACAAGTTCCTGATCGTACATTCCCCTTTCTTCCTTCCCTCTTCAAAGTGCCAATCGTTGTTGTTACCTGGAGGGGAAGAACATATTAATGCATGCATACACAAAATGCTATTTTCGAATCTATTTTTCTATGGTAAAATGTACCTTTTACGCCATTTTTTTTTCTTTTGGTTCAGCACTGCATGCACTCTAACAACATATGCCCCATATACTTTAGAAATACGTTTTTGCTTAGGTGGTGTATCGTACCCATGTAGCGCCTCATTTTCATTCTTTCCTGCTGGCACATACGCTTTTTTGCCCGCTGAAAATGACAATGAATTGAGAGCCACATCGAAAACAAGAAATAGTATTTTCATATCCCGTTCCTATCACTTTCACTTTTCACTTTTCCCTTTCACTCGCTCACTCCTCGGATTAAAAAAAAATGAACTTTTGGTACAGAGCGGTACCGCGACAATGAGCAAAGACATTGCAGGGTATTGGTGCAACAGTTGAAAATGAGGCATGTTTCGTTACACGCGAAACAAATAAAGGACAGGCAGGCTGGATACGAAAGAAGGCGTACATTTGCCCCTGATGGTGTTTGCGCTTTTCTTATTGACCATAAACCCTAACTTTTCTTATTGACCATAAGCCTAAGCGACAGCCCGTTTGACATGCATGTACCCACGCACAAACTAGCACATGCATGGTGTCCATTGTTGTTTTATTTTGTTTCGTGTGGAATGGTTCTCCGCGGGGGATGTGTGCATGTGTGTCCGTGTGCTGTGTGTGTGTGAAAAAGAGAGAGAGAGAGAGAGAGAGAGAGAGAGAGAGAGAGAGAGCGAAAAAATACGTGCGAGTTTTCTAGGTTGTCTTTTCATTTCATTTTTCTACGAGCATATCATCAAACAATGAATATTGATGACATTGAATCAAGAAAGGGAGGGAAAAGGCGGAACCGGTCAGGTTACCCGACCCCTCACTCCCCCTGTCCCCTTATTTGATCTATGATCAGGGGGCCCCTTGTTTTGATCAGACTAAATTACTTTGTACAAGAGGGTCAGGGTGCAACACATCAGGTTCCAGGGATCGTCGTCATTGGCCCTGGATGGTTTCAGTCCACTGAAATTTTTTTAATTGCATAAATTGCATGGAGCGGGCAACCTGTTATTGTTGTAAGCGCCATGTAAGCTAACGCGCCATATTGGAGGGAAACTCTGGTTGCTCATTGAAAGTAGAGGAACAGGGTCCATAGAAGCGTAGATCGATAGTAAAAAATCGCGACGTTCTTTTTTTCTTTTTCTGGATATCATGATCCAACAGAAAAAAGGAGCGTTAGTCATAATCTCACTTTGGCGATCTGCCATTGGCACACAGGGAGACACACGAACCCTGAACGCGAATCGCCCACCCTCAAATGCTTAGGAAAGCGTAAACAAACAAACATCACGATCCTGGCCAATGGACGCTCACAATACACAATAGTTAATGGTCTCTTTTCCTCATCGCCTCTTTTCTTCGCTTTCTTTTGTTGTTGGTTGGCGTCGTTCATTTATTGTGCCCTCGAACTTGGAAAAAAAATATTTTCTTCTCTCACCCTTCAAAAGTCCAGTTCGCCACAACTTTGAAGTAACAATAACTACACACCACCATCATGCCTTCTTTCACATCTGACAAACAACAACAACAATACGAGGAACCGCCAGCTCTCCCTCCGCCCCCTCAACACCCACTGCTGATCCCAGAACTACGCGACCAAATCACCGAACACTTCACCACCCAAGATGTCATCCACTGTCTTCTCGTCAACCGGCTCTGGAACAAAGTCTTTACCCCATACCTCTACTACACCGTCATCCTCCGCCAAAAGGCCCTCGAACGAGCCAAAGCCGACGGTGTCGCCTCTGCAGCATCCTTTTTCCCACACTATGGTCACTGGGTCCGACATTTGGATCTGAGAATGAACGATCCAGACGCGACGCTGGATATTGTGCGGGAGTGTTGTCCGTGGATGGAGTCTGTAAAGTTGAACTTTGGGCGATTGTTGGAGGAGCAGTTTGAGTTGTTTGTTCTTGGAATTCAGTCACCGGGGTTGTTGGCGAGGTTTGGAGGGGCGAGGGATCCGGTGCAGGTGACGACTTTGAAGCGGTATATGACTACCGCCTCACACGCCAACACAAGTGATACTGTAGGGACGAAGCTGATGACGCCACAACACCAGGAGTGGAGGAGACGGTCAGTCGGGACTGAACTCTCGACGGCAGCAACGGCAGCAGCTTCGGATGACAAAGATAAGCAGATTCTGAGCTTAACCAAGGCCAGGAGGAACAGTATAAACCCTTTCCCGACCCTTGTTCCTTTGACCTGGGCTCCAGCCTATGAACACTCGATCATTGTTCCAACAGCCATTATCGTCCCTCCAGCCATCACTGCCACTGACACCGACACCGACGCCAGAACCGACACAGTCAACACTACAGCACTTGATGCATTACTTTGGCACATCCCCACAGGCCGCAACGGCTTCCTGTCCAACTCTATAAAGAACCTCCAGCTTCAAGTCCCTGGTGAGAATCTCTATGCCGTCCTGTTGTGGCTAACCCGCGCAGGACTAGACGGCCGACTCCAGGGTCTACGGTCGTTTCGACTCTCTGGACAGGAAACATCTGCAGTCTTTGGTGTCCCTTCCTCGGCGATTCATGATTTCTTGGCTGCTCATTCCAGGTTGGAGCAGTTGACACTTTTGTCGATCCAGGTCGAGCCTGCGCCATCAGAGAATCCTTGGGACTGTTTAGAAGGATCGGAGGGGTCTGAGATGTTACAATTGATGGTCGATTCTGGGTCCTCGCCTACACCAACCACAGCCAGTGCTCCGACTAATTCTGATTCAGGAGTAGCCACCAGGGGTGAAGGAACCGAGAGTGACACAAACCCAGAAGCAGATGAAGAGGCGGCAGCGGCCATGACGGCTATCGCAGCAGCATTGGCAGCAGCTGTCGCTGGCAAGTTTGCGCAACCAGCTCTCTACAAGGGGATCCACTACAAGACCCACATCCCTGACTACTTTGCGGACCTGATTGCCACCAGCCAATCGACCCTCGAGGAACTCAAATCAGCCGACCCAGGGGCTACTCGATCCAAGGTCACGGAGCTCCACATTTTCCAAGACGGACAGCTCGGACCCTTACTCTCACGACTGCCGCATCTCCTTCGTCTTACGACCGAGTTTTTCGAACGCAGTAGAATCAGCCCTGACCTCTTGCTGCCCATTCAAACCTCCTGCCGGTCCTTGGTCTCGTTCACATACCTCGGCAAGCCCAGGTGTCCCTTTGCGGATCGGTACCCTCGAAACAACCGCCCATCTCCAGATCCGTTCTTCACCCACTGGGAGTCGTTTATGCAGGAACTGGTTCATCTGAAGGAGTTGATTCTTTTGAACGCCAACTTGAGGGATGAGGATATGAGAATCTTGGTGGGATATGGACATGATCGGATCCGGGTGCTGAGGATCAAGGGTGAGACCAGGTCTACTTGGCAAGGAGCGAGGATGGTGTTGGAGAATTGTTCAAAGTTGGAAGAGTGTACCCTGACTTGCTATGGGCCTGTCGACGACCTCTTTTCGAATTTCGGACACCCTGTCGTACTTTTCCATCCTACCACCGCCACGGGTGCTAGCGAAGAAGAAAGTGAACCAGGCGAAAATGAGGGACAACAAGAACCTGAACCGCCACAAGTTGTTGGTCGATCAGAGCCGCCAGAGTGGTCAAGCAAGGACACCCTCCACAGTCTTTGTCTGATCGGTATGGTCCTGTACAACGACGAGGTCAACCGGCAGCTCTTTACACGACTCAAAAAACTCCATCACCTCCATGGGCTGACCATCGCAGGACGTGGGGTGACACTAGAGGGGCTATTGGGCGAGAATCTTCGAGTGCTGGCATTGGAGGATGAACGCTTGGCGCAGGGGGAACTGGACGCGTGCCGACAGCGACACGAGGCAGAGTATGGAGGTGGTAGCGAGGAATCGCAGACGCCTGTTCCCTGTGCCACTTGCAATCCCCCTGACTTCTCCATTGGCAATCACACCTGCAAGAAAAGGCGGAGTAGTTTGTACCCAGATCTAGAGACACTGGACCTCCCCCGTTTGAACCAAAAGCTATCGTCAAAGGACCTGATCCAGCTGGTGAAGGAACTGCCCAAGCTCCGGTGGATGGACTGTGGTGGAGCGTATGAGCTCGAGACTCTGGTGTGGCTCGACACGCGTCGTCGTGATCTGTCCAAGACCTTTAGTCGATGATCATACCAAAAATAATAAATAGAACGCACGTACCGGTACACATTGTTCTCTTTTCATTGTCTCTTTCCATTTGGCCCTCGAACTCGCTCGATTGTGCATTTTGGACAGAACAGGAACTTATTATTTTCTTATATTTATTATCAATCGAAGACGGATAGACGGACTTGACAAGGCAACGATATACCATTCCTTCTGCCTCGCGCCTATGGGCACTCTATAGGTGCGTCTTTCTTGTTCTACAATATAGAATTGGAGGATACTATAGAAAAAAGAAAGAATTGTAAATTTCAGTGAGGCGGGGGGCTTGGAGACGTTGTCGGGGGAGGGAGAGATGGAAGGATGGAAGTGGGAAGAGGGGTAAGGAATGGGTGTGGGGAAAAGAAAAGCATTGGGCAGGCATTGAGAAATGAACACCCCTTTTCATCACGTGGATGAGTGTGCCGCAAGGCCACTTGGACTCTTTCGTTCTTTCTGTCAAGAAGGTCATGAAAAGAGCACACCACACCCTTTTTCTTCACTTCCATCAACCTTCGTCAAGAACATCGCCCCACCTGCCGCAGTCTGCATCACTCAGGACATTCACACACACTACCAACCACATACAGGAAGGAAGAAGAAAAAGAAAAAAAAAAAAGGTCATGAGTTCACGCACAACAACCGTCCGTCCCACAAGGACAACCACAAAGTCCCAAGACACCTCTACCCAACAACAACAACAGCAGCAGCAGACAGAACCACCATCAACCCAAGACCGATGCGCACATTGCAAAAAGTTCCTCTCCGCCGTCAAGGCAGAATGCCGCCAATGCCACCTCATCTTTTGCATGGAGCACCGGTAATTCTCCTACTTTTTTCATTCCGCATGTGTCTCAAATAGAACAAAGCTGATCACCTTGCTCGCAAAGCAAAATAAAAAAAAAAACACCATACTCATACCCTTCTCCCTCCTTCTCTCCTCCCTCTCTCTCCTACCCGAATAGCCATCCAGAGACACACTCACAGGCATGCGCTCAAAAAGGCCGGGACCAAGCACGCCAACAATTCCAACGCGATTCAGGACACGTTCTGGGCGCAGAAGCTCACGACCGCGGCGTGACACACCGGCAACCAGGTTGGAATGTAGAGACCTCCCGTCAAGAACTCCATCAACGTCTTCAACAACGCGTTCAGTCCCTACAGGAGAACACCGGTCGATCTGCTGCTCCTTTAACGACATCTTCAACAACAGGCGGCGCAGTAGGCGGTAGTGGTGGAGGAACGGGAGGAAAAAAAGCAAAAGGGTCAAACAAGAAGAAACCAGGACAAAAGACTTGGGGAACTGGCGGTAGTCGATTAGGAGGCGTGCCAGGATCAGGAACTCCAGGAGGTGGACCCGCCGGGTCCTCCTAATTTCGTTTCTTATTAGGTTGACGATAACGTTGACAAGGTTCTACTTGTTGAAGAAAACACATCATCAATTGTTTCAATCAATGAATGGTTGCTTCTAATAATTGTTTTTTGGTTTTTTTATTTTTATGTGTAAAATTGTTTGTACAGGGAGTAGAAGAGTTCGGGTTTTTTGTTTTAAAGAGAAAGGGGGAATATTACGATGGTTGCTATGTATTTAATAGAAAGAGTGAATGACAGACGGCGATGGTGCACTGCGGCTCAATTGATCAGCCAGCTGACTAAGAGCGGTTGCGGACAGGGATGGGCGCAGAATGGAACCGCCGGTCGTCCATCGAGGACGAGGCATGGTGTCCACTGCTGTAATGAGACGGCGACCCTTGGTAAGGGGACGACTGCGATTGAAAGTGTGAGGACGAAGAAGGCGATGAGGAGTAGTGGTGATGACCGCTACCGTGACCGTTGATGTGTGGAGACTGTGGTTGTTGAGGTGACTGCATGTGCGAGTGAGTGGGGAACGACTGCGAGTAAGGTCCCGGGCTGCCTCTTGACGACCCCGAGTGTGAAAATGATCCCGACAACGAATGCTGGTGGTGCGATCTCTCACTGTCTGCAAACCGTCCGTGCTCATAGTTAAAGTGGCCGTTAATGGAGGGCGACGAGGGTCCCTGTGACGACCGACCATAATCCTGCGAGTGTTGTTGACGGTGATGATGGTGGGGGTGGGGAGGAGGAGGTCCAGAAGGCGATCCGTTGTTGGGCCCGCTGTGGTGTGCAAAAGACATGGCAGGTTGACCGTATCCAGCAGGCAAGGAGGAAGACATTGCAACGTCCGTGGGCTCTGCTGTCGGGCTCTGGCTGTTTGTACGACCGTGCTGGCTGTGACCGTTCGATCCCTGAGGCTCCCACCGGACAGGCCGTGACTGAGATTGATGCATGTGGAAATGAGAAGGAAGCGATGACGACATTTCATGGTGACCATGGTCCGAGTTGTAATGCTGATGACCCGATCCAGCCGGGGGGTAGTGCTGACGACCGTTCATTCCGTGATCACCACTGTAGCTGTGGCTGTGGCTGTGGCTGTGATGGTGCATAGGACGGGTAATGTTCGACTCTTCTCCCTGGTATGAGGACGAGTGACCGAATGCGCCCTGGATCGAGCCGGGAGAACTGGTTCCAAAGTACTTTGACGATGCTGGTCCGACAGAGCGAGAGCCCAAGGGTGATGTCCCGAAACGATCCTGGTTCATGGGTGGCAGATATCCATTGGTGTGAGAGTGAGAGTGGGAGTGAGAGTGGGAGTGAGAGTGGCCGTTGGGGCTGGGCGAGGGAGGCGACGAGTTGGAGACAGAGTGCGACTGTGACCGTTGCAAGTGAGGGCGGGATTGTGGGATAGCAACAAGGATTCCTGCGGCCGCAAGTTGCTCTCTGTTGTCGCTATTTTTGTGATTTCGAAGGAAAATAGAATAGGAGACCATTGGACAGGTTAACAACCAACGCCTTTTTTTAAGTATGTAATCCAACTGTCTGCACTGCGCATTGAGGAAGGAGATCGTCTCATGCAACCCCTTACCTGATAAATGTTTTGAGGTCAGGCTCGTGGCCCTTTTGATGACGGGTCAGGGTTGTGCGTCGGGTGAAAGTCTTTCCGCAGCCTGGGTTCTCGCAGACATAAGGCCGTTTGCCAGTGTGGGTCCTACGATGGCGAGCCAGAGAAGATGACTGTAACGTAAGAGACGGTTAGTTTGGGGCATAGAATAAGGAAAATAAGTTTGAGTTGTCATTCGACGTATTTCTTGCTGTTATTGTTGTTATTATGTTGTTGTTGTGGTTGTTGTCCCATCCACGTTTGTATGCACGCACCCACCCTTCCCAGAGAAATATGCTTCGTCATTTTTAGTTATCCTCACGGGGCGTGCGCACCACCCAACCGTTGTTGATTTGTCCGAAGCTCTTCCCGACGTCGTGTTTTGGCGTATGGCGTATGGCGTGCGTGCGTGCGTGCACAAGAAAAAAAATCAGGGGGGCTTGAGCTTTTGAAGCATGGGCGCTTGTGAGACTTTTCTTTCTTCCCTCCTGTCCAGTGGTTTAACTCCAGGATCCATTGAAGAAAGAGGACATCTGACCAGTGGTTTCTTGATTCCATGTGAAATATGTTGGTGGTGTTGAGTGGATTGATTGAAGACAAAAATGTTGGTATTTGAAGATGCCAGAGCAGTGGCCATGGTCAGGGCGTACTGAAGAGCGATCGAGGCGGGGAGGAGGATGCCCGTGTGGAGGACTGTTGGTCTATCCTGAAACGAAAACGAATCACAACCATTCCCGCTCTTTGGTGATTTGATGAAGGTGCTTTTGTTGTCTCTCAATAACTTACATCGCTGAAGGATTTTTGGCAGGACTCGTATTCGCAGACGTGGGGGCGCTCGCCAGTGTGGGTACGGTAGTGCACCGTCAGGGCTGAGCGTTGGATAAATTGCTTTCCACAGCCAGCCCATTCACATTGGTATGGCCTATGACGAAGACGAGAGGAAAGGGGTTAACATGGGGCCAAAAAATACCTTCATAGGGGTCAGAGGACTCTTGAGGAACAAGGAATAAAAGGCTGCGTTTGACAGCGACGGCGGGTGATGCCTTATTATGCACAATAGCCAACTTCTCTCGCTTTAACTTTCTCCTCTTCGCTGTCTCGCTGATGACCATTGTTCTTTGCCCGTCATTCTTTTGTCGATGACCTTCGGAACAAGGGTAGAAGGAAAGAGGAAAAAAGCATGACCGTGCCAAGGAAAGATGGAGGGTGGGGGTGTATATATTTTTATGCGGCCCATTCTCCCCTCTCTCTCTCTCTCGTTCTCTTGCCCCTGTTTCCTTCATGGGTTTTCGATGGTATTCGTGCACAATGATGGTGATGATTATGATGATGTTGATAGTGGTGGTGGTGAGTGCTGCTGCGTTGCAGTTGTTGTGTCCACTCACCCCCTTGTACCTCGTAAACCCATAAGAAAAATAAAAAATAATAAAAATCGGGGGAATAATACACAAGCGGGGGAGGATTTTAAACCAAGCGCCGTGTTATATGCTCTGTCTTTACAAACTTGGTTACCTTTCACCGGTGTGGATACGTCTGTGTCTTGCCAGATCAGATCGTCTTGAGAATGACTTTGTGCAGTCCACCCAGACACACTCGTAGGGACGATCGATTGAGACAGTGCCTTCGGCATCGGAGGAACTGCCAGATTCCTTGTCGTCGTCGTCGGGGTTGTCGTCAAGGTCGATATCGAGATCGAGATCAATCTCCTCGCCGTTGCCGTTGCTGCTGTGTTGCCGCCGAGGCTGCTGCAGGTCCTGCTGCTGCTGCTCCTTGAATTGTTGGGCAGCGGCCGAGCCCGAGTTGAGCATGCTTCGAATGTCCATGGAGAGAGGGAGAGAGGGAGAGAGAGGGAGAGGGAGTGAATCAGGTGACGAGGAGATGAATGAATGAATGAATGAATGAATGCGAGGTAGTGTGATGTTTAGGAGGGAAGGTGATCACACAGTCAGATAGGTGAGGATGAAGATTGATTGTATGTGTTGAAGTGTTGAAAAGAGGGATGACTGTGCGTGTATGTGTATGTATGAGAATGTGTATTGTAGGTAGGGGGGTAGTGTATTGTAGGTAGGGGGGTAGTGTATTGTCAGCAAAAAAAAAGAAGTTGAGAGAAGCAAAGAGAGGGAAAAGAGGGAAGAGAAGAAGAGAAGAAGGTGTGGTGCACTGGTTGGCTGAAATAGAAAAAAAAAACCTGGCTTGGCTTTTGTCGTTGCTTATGAGGAGGGAAAAGTGGGGGGGGCTGGCTGGTGTTGCTCTTTTTTTTTCTTTCTATGTCTTGGGCGCAAATATAAAAATTGATTTTATGTGCGTGTGTGCACGGGACAAGGGGGAGAAGGAGACTAGGGGAATAAAAGGAAGGCTTTTTTTTCTTTAACAGGGAATGTCTGAATGTGTGATGTGTTTTGTTTTGGGAGATGAGGAGAGAATGAATGACGGTATGGGGGAGAGTCGTGGAAGGTATGCGTGAGTGGGAGTAGTGATGTGAAAGCTCGGCCGAGGAAGAGAGGAAGAGTGAGAGACAGAAAGAAAAGAAAAAAAAAAAAAAAAAAAAAAACGTGGTGTGGGTGAGGGCGGGTGGATGTGTGAGCACAGGCAGCCAAGAAAAAATAATAATGACAAACAGACAAACAAACGGCGAGAGCAGAAATAAAAAGAGAATCGTCAGAATGAAATGAGAGAAACAATGAGACGAAGACAAAGACGAAGAAACGTGAAGGAGCTGGGGAAAGCAAGGAAAAAGAGGGCTCGTTACGTCTCCTCACCGAGAACAACTGTGTGCTGGCTGATAGGGTGTGTGTCATTCATCCAAGTATTCAATCTTTGACCATTCAATTCATTCTATGCCTATAGTTCGTATTGAGTAACCAACGAATGAATTGACCATCTCGAGCAGGAATTAACGATCCTTCTCTCATCGAATGAACTCTGCTCGTGCACCCTTCCATTCGCTTCTCCTTCCCTCCTCTTTCTCGAGGCATGCTTATACTTCTCCTCTGTACCCTTGGATGATACGGATGGATAGGCCTATTGCATTTCAAGTAAAATAAGATGGACCACATCACATCAACACAACCGACGCACCTGCATGGATAACAGGACATGGCCCATCCATCCTGATGTATAATATATACAAATCCTTTATTCAAAAGGGTGCCCGGCATGGCTCCCCCTTCCCGTCCCCTTTTTTTCTGCTCTTATTTCCTTTTATTATCTAACCAAAGACAATATCCATTCAATTGGTTCGTCATCATTTCCTCGGCGGTCAGACTCAAACTCAAGACAATCCTTGAGTTTGAAACCACTCCACGGATCGTCTCTTTGGAATAGCTCAATACACATTAAGTGTCAGTGCTGGTTCTTTGTTTCCCTCTATGGCGCCCCTGAGTTGACCACGCACCACACCACCACCAAAACAAAGGACACCGACATCATCATCGACTCAGATATCTTCTCGCTACTCTCTGCGCACTATTAGAACCAATTAGAGCTATCAGTCTAGTACCTCGAATATGCTACTTTTCACGGATGAGTATGCCTTGTTTGCTGCTCGATGCGCAATAGTTATGCCTTTGCTAGGGAGAAATATCATATGTACGTTTGGATTCAATAAGTATGCGTTCTTTCTCTTCATTATTACATTCTATGAGTGAGCGCAATGCAACCGTTCTTACCTCCTTTTTTTTCTTTTATACGGAAGTTTTTTTTTACCTTATTGTGCTTTGTGTGCCATATGAGCAAGACCCTTTTTGTTTGGAAATGTTGTGAGGGGGTAAATGAACGAACCACCAAAAGGAACGAGCTGATTGCACGCACACACGCACACAAAACCACATAACGAGGGATGAAGCGTAACAACTCCATCCCTCGGTCCAAAACTTCTTCCAAGGGTCCTTTCCTGCTCAAAACGCGCGCGTCGTTTGTCATGTGTTGCAGGAATGAGTAGGTCCCAGCACAGATCCATTTTTTCTCACGATCTTCGTGTCAACACCCATACTCGCGTTCACCACATTGTCTTTTTACTTTGGCTTTTTTCTTGATCTCCTTTTCCACGCATATGTAGGGGTTGTCGTCATTCAGTGTTGGTTTGCATTAATCTGGACGCAAACACACACAAACACAAAAGATCTCTACTCCTTCATCCCCCCTTTTTCTGTCGTCAGTGCTCGAAAGCGTAGGGAGTAGACCATCACTCCTTTTTTCTTTCTCGTGCATGTGACGCTAATCAGAGAACGCCTTTCGCTGGGAGACAGAAAGGGTTGACATTTCCGACTCCTTGGTTCCTAGTTTTCATGAGCGACGATTCAACACGGATGATCATCTCTAGAATGCTCAATTGGCAGACAGATCCCACATTCAATAGCAGCACACTACCCGTGTCGGAGAAGGACGAGCAATGAGAATAAGACATGGTGTTTGTTGAGCAATTGGAGAGTATGCATAGTATTAGGTCAGAACACATTGTTCTTCATTTTTTAGTGCCAAGCACAGTTCCGAAGCATGGTGTGTGCTCCACTTCTCCCCTTTTCATCCTTCGGATGTTACATGGTTGAGACGTGTTTACAACAGCAATGAGCTTTGTTGTTCGTCCGTTCCGAAGTACGACTGTTCACTTTACGAGGCGCCCGCCTTTATTTTATTTTATTGTTCTTTGCTGCTGTCCGTGTTAGATGGTAATATTTTCTGTGCCATCAAATGTATTAACCCCCTGCTCCAAGGCGACAAAGAGTGAAGGTCAAACATCATTCCCTTTAGTGCTCTTGCTCATTTTCTTCGTTCAAACGAGTTATTCCTACTCTCGTCCTATCATGGCCCACCATTCCTACTGCTATCGAGAATTGATCTGAATTGGTGAGCGCATTCTTTTTTCTTCTGTAGAGCTCTCTGCCCTTGTCTCTCTCTCTCTCTCTCTCTCTCTCTTTTTTTTATCTCTCCTAACCAGCGCTCCGGATGATTCACAAATCATTCTCTCTACTTTAATAATATGCCGATAGAAAGATGAAAAACGAAAGAATAAACACCGTGGTGGTGAGTTCACTCGAGGATAATGAAATCTAATGGTCATTGTGGACAGTGCGCTCAATTTGGAAAGCCCCAGTTGTAGTAAAACCTCATCTATGTATCGTTTGGTATATCTTGTACCTGAAGATCGTGAGACGATCTTGAAAAGATTTTTCCACCCCATTTCCACCTCCCACCATCTGTCAGTCATAATCCTGCTTCACGTCTGTTTTACCTCTTTGTTGTTTGTTTATTTGTTTATTTGTTTATTTGTTTATTTGTTTATTTTTTTTTGGTTTGATAGTAAAAGGCGAACAGTGCTCTCGTGCGTACGCTTCTTCCTCCTCTCCCTCCCTCTTTCCCTTCTCTGTCTCTCGCTAGTCTCTCGATTGTTGTTTTCACCGACCGCGTGGCAATGAGGGTGCATGCAAGTTAAATTACTCTCTCTCTTTTCATCCTTCGCTCTCGTTCATCTCTTGGATGTGATGTCTTATTCCTTCATCTAACACGACATGTCTTCTTTTTGCTGTAGTGTTTTTTTTTGCCAGAGAGCAGCAATTATGTGCACATGCTACGCATCGGCCAAATAATTGACCGGACAACTGGGCAATTGAGGCGAACTGGCTGCGGGTTCGGTTTTTTTTTTGACTTGTTGACTAACGGTCAAGATTGGCAGTGAGATGTATTTCCTTGCCCCCTTACTCCACCCAGCTGGCGCTTTTCTTGATTGGCGGCACCAGCCAATGTCATGACGACGGATCATCTGATAATAAAAAGGCTATGCCACTAACTTTTTTCTCTTTATCCCCGCTAGCTTCGAGTAGGTTGGATGTTTATGAAGGCGAACCAGCTAATCAAGCACAATGACGCTTTTGCTCCCTTGCCACTACTTGTTTCTTTCGTTCACATCGAACCCCTCCACTTTTGTACTGGTCTAGTTTCGCCCTTCTTCTCTCTTCTTATACCATCCTTCACTTTCCATAAAAAAAAAGTACTGTAAATTCCCGCGCGTTCATTCCCAACAAAGATTGCTCTCATTTTTTGACACTTCCCTCTCTTCATGTCCGTTGCAATCGTGCGTCCTTCAGTTGTTGTGATGCTTTCCCTTTTCGAAATAAGGTTTTTCGCACCTGTGTATGTCGTTGTGCTCACCTACCCACCCACCTCACCTCACCTCACCTCACTTTAATCCCTTCACTCAAGCACTGTTCCATGACTGTAACCGTGTGGGTACCCACTTCTTTTCTTTAGTCCATTCAATTTAGTGAAGGACATCAAAAACCGTTAGAGTTGCCTCTATTGGAAAGCCACGTTTCTGTTGCTCACGAGAGACAAGGAGGCACCGGACAATGGAATAGACAGAAGAGTGAACGTTTTTGGTATGTGTGTATGTATTCCTTCTCTTGTGTTTTTATCCCTGTTTGCTTACCCTTTGCTTACTTTTCATTTGAGTACAAACCTCGATCGTGGAAACACTCTGCCTTGGTACCATGGACATTGTACGATGCTAAATGCAGAGAGCCGGATGCTGTAGAAGAAGGAAAGAGTGTTAATTGCTCTTTATCCCTTTACTCTTTGACTGATGATGCTGTTTTCTACGCCTGCCTTTTTGCTCTGCCTCGCTTTAATTCAAATATGAATTGGCAGGGAAGTGGAGGGTGGGCTCGGATGGAGGTTATGTTTACCATATGAGTTTAGTTCAGTGTTGTTTTTTTGTTGCTTTTTGAAGACATCCGTATCGTGTGAGAAAAAACCCCAATGCACGGTGGACGATGTTGCCAATAATGCAAATAATTCTTGGGGAGGGAGACAAAGATCCAGAGACAAATTCGTTGGTTAGAAGAAAAGAAAAAAAAAAGTGGGACAGTCTGCATGCATGCACTCAATTCACACCTCCCATACATCCTCCCCTTTCCGAATCTTTTCATCGATAGTGAACGGTTAATTTTTTTTTGTCGGATCTTTCTTTTCAGTCTCATATTCGTCATCGGACATGTCTTCCTTTCATTGTATTTCTTCCCGTCTCGTTGCCACCTTCCTCTTCGTTGACCTTACTGCACGTCCCTCAAGTATCTCTTTCACTTTTTGCCTCCTTCTTCAACCCCCGTCCCAGCAACTGAAGAGACTAGCGCATGCTGTCTCATTGCCCCTGAAAGTACAGTACATCCCTCTTTGGAGCTGTCTTTCAAGGAACTCACACCTCCAAAGGAATTCAGGCGTGGGCGTTGATTGTTTTCTTTCGTTTGTTTTCTGGCCATTGACAAGATGGCGCCCTGCTCTCCGAAGAGACAAAGGAAGAACGTGAGTGAGCTAGCATGACCATAATGAACAACGCTAAAGAGAACTCAAAAAACAAGTATCAACAATTGTGAGCAAATGGCTTCTCCAGCCAGACAATTACACACAAAACCATCAAACGCCTACAGAATCAACAGCCAAATAAAAAATAAAAAATAAAATAAAAAAAACGAACGGATTTTTTTTACCTTTTTTTTTTTTCTTTTTTTGCACGGCTCTTTCTTTTCTCTTTCTCGCCAAACTACAGTTCTCTTCTCACACCCTGTCCATGTCAACAAATGAGCATGCGAGGGATGCAAGGCGAAAGGAAAATAAAAATGAAAATAAACAAACAAAAGGCATCATGATAACAACAACAAATAAAAAAAGGGGGGGAGAGGAGGGGCACACGCCTCCTCCATTTTCACAACCCCATTGTCAACCTTTCTCCGCAAAACCCTCAAGTTGGAAAGTGAATGACTAAGATCCAATTCGTCGTTCCCCTCCCTCCCTCCACCTTAATTTCTCTCTTCGCCATAGTTCCACTAATTCTCTGAGCAGTTTGTGCTTTTCTTTGTTGCCGGAACCATTATCCGTACTACCCTCAGAGACAGAGAGTATGTTTGGGTTTGTCAGCCAGAGCAAAGAGAGAAAAAAAAAAGGCTACCTTAGCAAGGGACAATTAAATCAATGGTCTAGATCATCAGTCTTCCTTGGTTTTGTTGTCCTTGAAACCTAACATGAACATGCCTTTGGATCCTCCCTCCGTTCCTTTTGATAAAACTTGTGAGCACAAGCACTTTAAATAATGGCTGCTCACGGACACCTCAAGAAGAAAAACACGATGAACGTTCTTGGACGGTTAACAGACTAAAGGCTGGATAAATGATTGATCATTGGAGCGTGCGTAGGCCTGTCTTCGTCCTGGCTCTGCTTCTGGAGCCGGATAGGGTGGAGATTGATCCATTCGGACATGATTTCTAGCATTTGTTTTGACAGGCTTTCTTCCCCCCCCCCTTCCCATGAGCTTTTGAGCAGATAGCTTTGCATCTTTGTGTTTTAGTTATGCCGTACTGTTGTATGCAATGAGGTACGAGACTGAAAGTATCTTTTTTTCTCGAACAGAGCTTTCGGATGTACTGCAGGTGGATGAACAGGGGGAGGGGGGGAAATACAAAATGACGCCCAAACCCACCCACTCACAAAACATAACACGGAAAGGCAGAGGAGTGAGAGTAAGCGGAAAAATAATGGTGGGCGCATCGGCGAAATATTCACTTTCGCTTTCACTCATCCTAAACGCCCACTACAGTACCCGTTTGCTAAATGCTGTCCGTCCACTATCCTACGAAGTCTATCGCGTCATGTACTTTTCCACCGTCTTTATCACATCTCTTTTGATCTCTCACCCTTTACACCAGAGGCAGGCAGAGGAAAATGAAGAGTACATGTACAGTACAATAACGTGGATGTGAGAAAAAAAACTACTCCCCCTAAAATAACCATGATATGCCACAGGAGCAGTTTGGTCGCGCGTGGCAAGGTTTGCGTCGTACCAAGCTCATTTCACTCACCCCCTTAGTGCAACACTCACAGGAGCTGGACATGCATAGGTTTTGAGAGTCAGGCCATGTATCTTTTCCTTGTTGTTTTGTACATCCCTCCCTTCCTTTCCCCCATTGTTTTTATTTCCTCCTCTCTTTGCCCAGTTGTTTGTGAATTTTGATGCGCCCAAATGCCATGCGACTTTCATTTTTGGTTGCCGTTGTGTTAGCATAGATGAAAAAAAGGAAGGCGTCAACTGATGAAAAACAATATGGTCCTCCTTTCTCTCACATCCGTTTCGCTACTATGAAAAGCAAGAGGGAACACTTGTCCAAAATGTGGTTTGTGCGCATTGTTGTGTTTGCCCCCTCATGTCAATTTCACAAACAAATGAAGAAAATTGTCAGGGGTAGTGCCCCTGAAAGAAAAAAAAATTGTGCATTGGGTGCGTGTGCGTGAATGTGAAAATTGGAAGAAGAGAATGCCGTGCGTGCGAAACGCTCTGACCCCTCCTCCCCCCTACTTCTCTTCATTTTCTTTTCCATTTGAGGAAACATGAACAAAGAAAAAAAACGACAACAACAAACGTCGCCCCGTGTAGGGACCCGTTATTTCCAGACTTAACACCCACACACCCCCATTCGAAAAGAACCCGTCCCCCTTCTTTTGTTTCTTCTCTTGTGAAAACAAAGGAGAGGCATGTGTGCTTTGTTTGATACACATCATATTTGATGATGGAGTGTCAACTGATTTTTTTTTGTTCTGGTTTTCGACTGTTTCTTGTCGCAATTCAAGGATATGCTCACGTTGTTACCCCCTTACGAAAAACGAATCTCTTGAGCACAAATGGAGCCAGTAAGGAATACAAGTTATTTGCATGACTCCCCTCTTTTTTTTCCTTTTTTTTTTGTGTGGGGAAGTGGGTGAGTAGGGAAAAAAAATGCCCGCTGATGGTGCCTGAAAAGAGAATTGCCAGGCGAGCAAAGGGATGGGGATAAAACTCATGTTTTTTTCTCAGCGAGTATCAGTTAGACCAATTTACATTTCTTCTTTTTTTATAGCCTGCACTGGAATGAACGACAGGGTCATAGTGGTGGTCACTGTAGCTGTTGAGATGGGTAGCCACCTAAGCAGAGAACTTGGCTGCTGAATGTTGGTTCTGCTTGTGCTGATGCTGCCACTCTCGTTCCCTGATCTTGAGACACTCTGAGGATGACCAAGCTGAGGAGAGAAGCAGGTGTCATGCTGACAAAAGTTGTTGACCATCGGGACGAAAGTGGAGGATGAGGAGATTGGTGATGTGGAGCTTTACGATGAAAATGAAAAGTTGGCGGAGTTGGGATTTTGAACGTAAGTAAAAGTGGTGGTTGAGGAGGAAGGGTGGGGTGAGCAAAATGGACTTTCATAAAAAAAACAGAGGCGCCGGGGACCCGCACCCATATCAAAACTGCGCTCTTACGTCTAGGTCCGAGCGTGAGCAGGCACCAAGTTGCTGTCCAATAAAATTGTTTATTACAAGCAATCACTACAAAACTTCAGTTTCCTCTACGTCCTTTATTAGAAAACAAGTTCTCTAGTATTCGATCCACTTGCCTGCTCGTCTACTCGTCTACTCGTCCGTTTCTTCTCTCTCTCTTCCATGTCCCGAACGCGTTGCAAGTGGTGGGACGGATTGGTCATGACTGTGGGCGTTGGTTGGTTGGTGAGGAAGTCTTCTTCCATGACGACTCGAATGTTGGATGTGTGGGTGGGAGTGGAAGGCTTTCGAGTCGCACGGAGGTCGGGACCTGAGAGGGTAAGAGAACTGGGGTAGTAAGATAGAAAAGAGAGTATGGTTGTGGCTTAGTAAGGAGTAACGAGCGGGGAAAGAAGGGACAAAGAAAGAAGACAGCAAGGCAGAAGAAAGAAAGCGGAGGAAGGAGGGGGTATTTAGGCCACCCCTTCCAGGTGAGTGACAATGCTTGACCGTCATACTATTGATCATTGATAAAAACGCGTTTATCTCATAGGTTTCGCGTTCAAGTGATCACGCAGTCCAGCTTGTCTCAATCAAAACGCGTCCTGTTTGCCTATCCGTCGCGTGAATTCTTACCGCCAGAAGGCTAACTTTCATTTTCTTCATCTCGGCTCGGTGACTTTCTGGAGGTAAATGGTCCTTTGACCATTGCGCGAGCTACAGCAGTTGTAGTGTTCCCTCTACCACTACAATACCACACGAAAGACTCATTTTTTCTTCTCATCATGACAACGACAACGACAACAATAACAACAACAACAAAAAAACAAGCGACCCTCGTCACTTTTCTCTCTTTTCTTAGTGGTCAATAGGCATGAGATCAAAGTATGAAAAGTCACATCAAAGAGAGCAACCCCTACTCAATTAGTATACTTGATATTCAAAGAATCCAAGGCTACCATCAGATATGATTTTGATGTCTCTCCATTTCATGCATTGTCCGGACGTGGTGACATCTCTCTGTTAATATCCTAAACTGCCATGATTATGGAATGGTTTTTTATTTTCAACTCTGCGAGAGGATGAAATATGTATTACAAGAAACACCTCCAACATCCTCCAACTAATCCTTCTTCTTGCGCTATAAACTATCACCGGGCCATTCCTTCAATCTAATTTTCACCTGCGATGTCCAAGACGCCATCGGATCCTACATCCGCTTCATCCCCCTCAAAAGCCAAGAAATCGCCGACGGCACCGCGTTGCTTCAGCAGTCTCCGACTGCCAATATCCAGACCAACGACATCATCAAGCCTCATACCGGCCGCGTCGAGCATGCCAATGCTAGAACCCCAGACCAACTCAACACAAACTGAGCCGTCACCCTCCAAGATTTGCCAAACACGAACAGACCGATCGAGGGAACCAGTGACAAACTCATTCCGAACAACAGGGTTCCAGGCAATATCCTTAACCCAGTGCAAAAATCCCTCAACAACATATACAACACACCACGGGGCCTCCATATCACTTGACTCCGACTGAGGCTGGCGGCGCCGGCAAAGATGAACACTCATATCTTCATCTCCAAAAGCCAACCAATCCTTCCAGGGGGAATAGGTGATACAACGGGCAGCGGCAGTTCCGAAATTCAGAGTATGGCCACGCTCGTCCGACTGGATGTCCCACAAGACTACAGCTCCTTCAGAGCCACCGATGGCGAGCTCTTGATCGTTTGGTGAGTAGGCCAATGCACTGACTCCTTGATCCTCGAGAGTTGTTGTCGTCAAGAGCTCCTTTGACTGGGTGTCGTATATGTTGACCGTGCCATCGTTAATGCCGATCGCCAGCCGAAGTCCTGTCGACGTAAATGTTAAGGCAATTTGAAAGCGCACTTGGCGCTCAGGCTCGGCATCTGGTACAGCATCTTCAGACTCGGTATCAGACTCATCCTCATCAAACTCGGCGTCAGGCTCACCCTCATCAGGCTCGGCATCAGGCCCATCCTGATAAGACTCGGCATCAAGCTCGGCATCTAGCGCGGCATCGGACTCGGCATCGGATTCGGCATCGGACTCGGCATCGGACTCAGCGTCATCCGACTCGGCGTCCACCTCAGACAAAACATGACCTTGTCCACCATTATGCAGGTCCCATATGCGTACGCTCCTTTCCTTACCCCCAGACGCGATCCACCGACCACATGGCGAGTAGGTGAACCTCTTTACCTCCTTGGTATGACCTTCCAAAACAAGATCAACGACTCCGGTTCGAAAGTCCTGCAACTGAATCGTCTCATCAGAGCAGTAGGCCGTTTGCTGGAGGTCCGGTGAAAGCTCGTGTAAGAAGATCGACTCACTCAAAGGTAATCCAAGAGCATGGGTGGATTCTAGAGCACCTGTGAGAGTGTCCCACTGCCGCACGGTTTTGTCCAGGCCGCTAGAAATAATAGACTCTCCAGTGGGTAGGTAAGCGACCGACATAACACTGGATGAATGTCCAGGCTGACCGACGCTGGATCCATTGGAGCTCCCGTCCCATATGCGGATACTTTTAGTGCCATCAGCCAAAGCGAGAGTTCGACCATCCGGCGAGAATGACACATTGAAGACCGACCTTGTCGTGCTGTACGTGGAGATGAGGGTGCATGCAGATGTATCCCAGAGTCTGATTGTGGAGTCAGCGCTGCCAGAAGCGATCCGTTTGCCATCGGCAGAAAACGAGACACACATGGCCATGTCTGTGTGGCCGCGTAAGACAGGACCTGGCGACTTAGACACAATATTCCAAAGCCTCAGATTGCCATCCATACACCCAATTACGACTTGTTGACCATCAGGTGAAATGTCGAGACAAAGGACAGGTTCATGATCCGCCTCCCAAACATCTCCTGGCGCTCCTGTTTCCGAGTCCCAGAATCGAACCGTCCCGTCTTGACCGCACGAAGCAAGTAGGTGTCCATCTGGAGTAAACTTGACGTCATAGACAGTACCTGTATGATCCCCCAACACAAACAGCGGCCCTCTAGTCACCGAGTCCCACAATCGCACCACCCCATCTTCGCCGCCCGATGCAACATATTTGCCACAAGGAGAAAACGCCACCGATGACACATTTCCTTCATGGCCGCTCATGGTCGCAAGAAGATCACCGCTGCTGCAGTCCCACACTTGTACTGTGAAATCCATACTTCCAGATACCAATCGCTGGCCATCGAGTGAAAACCCTAAACATGCCAGATCGTCAGCATGTCCCAAAAGCGAGCGGATCTTCTTCCCGGTCGATGTGTCGTATAGAACGAGACCACCACCTTCTAGGCCGACTGCAAGCATATTCTCTAGAGGCGAATAACAACAAGTCCAGGAACAGAAGGTTTCCTCTAGGTAAGGCTGTTCCCCGAACCGAATGCCCTCCATCTGCGCGTTGCTGAAGTCAGCATTGCGTAGCCAGCTCACCCCGAAATTGACACGCGTGAGGTCGGCTCCTTGAAACAGTGCCGAATCAAACTGCCCGCCGGAAAGATCCGCGTCTGGAATACGAATGCCTCGGAAATCGTACCGATGGAAGGCCACACCGGCTCTGACCAGGATGGTGATAGCATTGGCAGCGGCGGTGGCGAAGGAGGCATCGGCCTTGGACCTCTCGACGACCTCAAGGAGCTGACCCTTGAAGACAGGGTTCTTCTGTACTCGCTCGCTGAGGAACTGTATAACGGGGGGCTCGTCGAGAAGATTGCGCGTGAACAAGGGGCACTTGGGGTCGAGTGGTTGGACGTCGGAAGAGCCGGGTGTCGATTGCGGAGCGCATTCTTCAACAGGCGCAGAGGTACTGGAACCGACAACGGTGCAAGAAAAGAAATACTCCAGCATAGATCGGTGAAGAAACTGGAAGAAAGTACCGGAGCGAGTCAGCGGTGAGGCCTCTCTCAACAGTCGCACTTCCGGATCCGGACCAAAGTACTCGACCTTCCACGTCGTCTTGTCCTTGAGATGGAGATATTTGACGACGGCCTTTCCGTTCTGCCTCTCAAACATCGCCGATGCCAGCCTCGTAGAGTAGTCCACGCCCATCGCCACAAAGCCCGCCTCCTCAAGCATCTCCAACATGTCGGAATCCTGCCTGGACAAGGTATTGCTTCGGAGCCGTTTCTTGTTGACATTGAGCCAGTGGTCGACAAAGATGTCGTAGAGCTGAATGCGAACAATCTTGATTGTGGACAGATCCTTGTTGCCCTTTGTGACATCTGGAAGTGCCTCGAGCGCGAGTAAGAGGAGGAACGGATTTCTGACCAGATCCATGAGGTTAGGGATCGTAGTCAACTTGTCCATGTAGTCTTGGGTACTCCAGGTTCTTGGCTCGAGAGGAACATACTGCTCGACATAGTTGCGGATCTGCTCCATGGAGAAAGGAGCGATGACGGCCTCCTGGAAGACATTCTGAGGAGCCGAGTTGTATCGATCGACAGACAGAGGCTTGAAGCGATCCAGGTAGGAAGGTCCGAGGTACTGGGATCTGCAGCTGATGATCATCTTGGTGTTCCACTGGCCAGGTTGGTTGAGACAGTTGGCCCTGTGGAGGTTGACTAGTTGCTGACTTTCGTCGTATCCGTCACAGATGAGCACGAGTTGGCGATGTAGCTTGAGTTCCAGGATCTGATCTTCGTCGAAGTTGTGAGACTGCAGCTGCTTATTGACCATGTCGTGCTGGGGATCGTCGATGGCAGGCAAGTTGATGAAAAGAGGGATTGGCCCACCACGCTTATACTCCTTCCAAAGCAAGTGCTCCAGGTATTGATTAAATGATGACTTGCCGGAACCGGAGTCTCCCAAGACTAACATGACTTGACGGTCACTGGCAAGAAACTCAAGAACTTTCTCCAGCAGAGGAAAGAGCTCATCGTCTTTGGCCAGGAGCGATGGCTTTGCTTGTGGGAGGACATAAATCGCTCGTTCATCGTACTCTTGAAGCCGTTGCAATCGGAGCTTGTACAGCTCGTACTCGAGGTAAGGGATGTCCTGGATCTTGGTAAGGATCGGAGACGCGGCCGAGGTCGGCAGGCGACACCGCAATGGGTAAGGGTGGTGGGTTGTAGGAGTGTCGCCTGAGGCGAGCTCCTGCTTCAGAGCTAGAGCACTGGCGGCAATCTTCTGGTCGTCAATGGACCCCAGCTTTTCAATGATGGTCAGTATCCACGCCTTGACACTTTCATCTCTACCCCACTCTGGGTCATTCTTGTAGAGGCGACCAAGTAGTTCAGTAGCTTGCTGACGCGAGGTAAGGGACCAAACGGTGTCGACCGCCATCTCACCCAACAACTGGCAGATACCCCACTGGAACAAGGGGTCGCGACGACAAGGAACTTCGCAGATCATGCGGTTGAGATCTTTCAACTGACCGACTTCAGCAAGAGCATAGGCGGCACGGATGGCCGCATACCAGGGTCTCTTCTGGCCGGCTCCATATCTCTCCTTCAAACTCTCCATGACGCCTTGACCGCTCTCCATCAGGGAACTCACTCCTTCGTGCACAGTGCCTGCAATATCCATCATGCCGCCCAGTGCCTCCTGAAGATTTCCCAGTCCCTCGAGCACCGACTCCAGGTCCAGCTTGCCCAGTGCCGTAATCTTGACCACACCTTCCACCACACCCCGCGAATGCCGCGAGACTGCCTGCAAAACAGTCTCGTTGTTGGGCACATACTGCAAGGCCTGGAAGGCATAACAGGCCTGGTACATTAGGTAAGGATCGGCGCTGCCCTTCAACCCTGACAAGGCCCCAGACAGAGGCTCGTGTTCGAGAACTCTGTCCACATCCTGGATCTTGTGGTCAGCCATGGCATCAAGGACTCCGGAGATTGCCAAGGTGAGGTAGTAGGGGTGCTCAGTTGACTGTTGATGCGTGCCTTGCAGTCGGATCCTGAGAATGCTGAGGATTTTGACCAAGTCATCGGAGTCAAGGTGACCTGGAGAGGAGGATTGGACCAACTGAACAAGCCCTTGGAGCAGGTTTACATCCAAGAGTGGAGACCCTTCAAACTCCGTGATGAAGGAAAACAACAGCTTGCGGTAGGGCTCTTTCTGCAGGATAGGTCCTAGAGCGACAATCTCTGCGATCTTGTTAGTATCCTTGACAGTATCCTGGATGAACGCCTCTACCATACGAGTTGCAAGCCATTGCAAACGATCTCGCTCCATAGGGTCATTCTTGATCTCCATCAGCCAGGCCAGCTCATCTTTGTCAAGAGTAGGTTCCTGCCCAGACGACAAGGCAGGTGACCCCTGGATCAGTAAGGAGTTGCAATAGGCCAATTGGTCTGTCCGCTCGATGCGCTGCTGGGGTCGAGGCAACTTGGTCGTGGCGACTGACTCGGGAATGTTCTCCATGAACACACTAAGTGAGACTCCAGGAAGGGCCGGCAAAGGCCTGGACTTGGACTTAGAGATGTCCAGGGACCAGAGAATTTTGTCGCCCTTTCCAAGAGCCGCAGTGGAGATGGGGTTATCGCCAGCAGCTGCATCATGGTCAACTTTTTTGAGGGGACGAATGGTCATGGTGTCTGGGAATAAGGTCTAGCAAAGTCGATGAGCCCGACAAGCATACATGTCAGCAATTATGGTTGTGAAGCATGCTGGGCTGAGTGAAATACAACATTGCCTCTGTTTGTTCTTCTTGCCTTGCTTGCTTGTGTGTTTGGTTCAAAAGCGGAGAGGGTGTCGATTGCGTAGGGGTATGGATGTTGGTGAGTGAAGGAGATCAGCGCTAAAAAAGGGTAAAAAAGGCCGAAAGAGCATCCTATAATGTTAATGCATGTTCGACCCTTCTCCTGCCCAAAGAATCGCATTTGTTTCCATAAAAAAAAACAACATACAACCACTTACTGGCAGAAGAAATGGCGTTCTTGCTTTTGGTTTTCTTCTGAGAAGGTCAAATGGGTGCGCTGAGGGAGACGGGCGTTATCTGGAGGAAGATGTGTATATGTCTGTGTTCTTTGTTTCTGTGATTCTGTGTGGAAGATAACGAGAAGGAAGACAGGGAGAGAGAGAAGAGGGAAAAGAGAAAAATAAGGAGGGAGAGAAGTGGTTATGTCAGCAACCAACGACAACTTGATATCGATAATTACTCCTCGTCTTTGAGCCCAGCAGACATTCCAACTCACTATTGCAGAAAGTGGTTGATTCTTTGGTTTTTTTTTCAAGTCGCGTCCCTGTTTACGGTAGACCGAAGGGTGCGAGGTGGGTGGGTGAGTGAGCAGGTAGGTGTATTGGAAAGTGCCGAAGAAACAGAGCTGCAAGAGTCAAGAAGTGTTTGGTGTGTATTTTTTGTTTTTGTGGTTATGGTTGTGAAGGAGGCAAGGACCACTTCCTCGGTCGGGCGTATGTATGTTAAGGGTAAGCTGATTCCGAATACAGTGAATGCAATGAACAATCGGCGATCGGCGAAAGAGATGGTGGAGTGAAGATGTCGAATGAGACTGTTGGCAATGAAGGTGATGAGGGGGAGGCAAAAGAAGAAAGGGCGGCGAGAGAGGTGTGAGAGGGGGAAAAGAAAGAGAGAAGAAAGGGATGGGTGTCCCGATAGGTGTTTGTGCGTGTTCGCGCCCATGGTTCTACCTTACCTCACCGCAACCTTTACCAGAGCAAACACTGCAACTAAATTGGAAAAGGCTGTGCACGATGGCCCGTTTGCTTCGTTGTCCTTTCAAAGTTACATGGATCCATCATCGCACAACATAACCTTAGCCAGTTCCCTCGTTCGTTGTTACTTTTCTTTATTAAAAGACATGCTCTCTAGTATTTGTTCCCCAGCTCTCGTTGGTGCTCGTCTACTCGTCTCTTCGTCCGTCTCTTCTCTCTTTTCCTCCTTGTTTCGAACACGTTGCAAGTAGTGGGTTGGTCATGGTTGTGGACGTTGGTACAATGCTTTGCCGTCATATCATTGGTTGTTGATAAAAGCGTGTTCGTTTCAAATGTTCGCGTTCAAGGGATCAAACGCAGTCCAGCTTGTCTCAATCAAAGCGCGTCCTGTTTGCCTATCCATCGCGTGAATTCTTACCGCCAGAAGGCTAACTTTCATCATCTTCATCTCGGACCTGTGACTTTCTGGAGGTAAATGTTCCCTTGACCATTGCGCGAACCACAGTTATCGTGGCGTTTTCCTCTACCACCCATAAGACCATACAAAAGACCCATCCTTTTTTCTTCTCATCAAAACAACGACAACGACAAAAAAACGCCGATCCGTACGACTTTTCTCACTTTTCTTGGCGATCAATGAGACACACACGTCCAAAGGAGGATGGGAGCGGAAACAAAAAAGAAAGAAACAACAAACACCGACACCGTTACATCATGCAGGGCAGAGAGGGAAGAAAAAGAGAAACAAAACAAAACAAAAGAAATATCCCTGCAGCTGAGTTTTCTTATTTCGTTCCTAGGTCCAAGAATGAACAGTCACTACCTTTCTGCCCAGCGTATGTTTATTTGTCGACTCAAATCTCGATCAAGTTGCCGATACAACAACTGCACTGCTGAACGCCCCAATCAACAAGATCACCCAACTGAACATCATACTGCCGCTGCTGGTGCTGGTGCTGCGGAGGCTTGAGAAACGAGACTGGCTTCTTCTCCTCTTCTTGCGGGAACTTGAGGGTCTCGAGATGTTTGAGTTCCGAAAGTCGGGTGAGTGGCACTTCATGATGGTGCCTGCGCTTGCTCTCTAATGCCGCAAGAGCTTCCTGGATCTGTTGCTGGATCCGTTCTGCCTCGGCTCGCTCCTCCTTGGTCATGTTGGCCGTAATCACTGGGGGTATTTCCTCCTCTTCAGTCTTGATCTGGGGCGGTGGGCCGTCAGGTAGCTTGATCGTCGATGAAAGCGATGGCTGCTTGTGGTGGTGATGTTGATGATGCTTCTTATGGTGCTGTTGTTGGTGCTGTTGATGTTGTTGCTGCGAGTGCTGTTGTGGAATGGACGGTACTGGTGGTGGCGGCGGTGCTGCTGCTACAGACATCAATTGTCTCTGTTCAGAGCCCAACGTCCTGCGCAGAGACGATCGTCGACGTTGGCGTTGCTGCTGTTGGTATTCGTACTGTCGTTGGACTTGATCCAGTTGGAGCTCGAGCGTAATCTTTTCCTGTCGCAGGTTGTCGTATCCCCGTTGGAGAACAGTGATCTGATCCATCAAAAACTTAGTTTTCCGCTGCTCCAGTGTCAGAGGTGCATCCTGTTTTTGCTGCTGTTGTTGTTGTGCTGCCCCGTTGATTGTAAACCGCCGGGTAGGCTTGAACCGACGAGAGTTGGAACTGGCGGCGACAGAGGAGAGGATCGAGGCCAATGCTCCGTCTCCAAGGACAAGACCTCCATGTAACGTCTGCTGAGGCGGCTGTGTTGATGAATGTGACTGGATTAGGCTGTGCAGGGCCGATGATGACGAGAAGGACTCCGATGGGTGCTTTTGGTGGTGTACAAGAGCCTTGCTGCTGTGATCGCCAGACAAACTTTTGCTCTGTGACGACAACGATGACGCCTCCGCCTGCTGAATCGCCTGCTGTTGCTGCTGCTGTTGCTGCTGTTGCTGAATCTTTTGCAAAAAGGAAAGCTGGGTCTGAGTCTGCACATGCTTGTGTCCCATCGCCAAGACAAGATCCTGTAGCCGCTCGACTTCATCCTTGTACCTTGTCACAACAGCATCCAGTCCAAGCGTCGCCTGACTCGTTCTCTGCCGCTCTCGCTCAAGCGTATCCGATAGCTTCGACCTGTCCTCGGTCAATTCCGTGACCCGAGCCCGAAGTTCCCTCAGCTGCTCAATCAACGATCGGTTTTCGTCCTGCAGGCTGCCGAGCATATCCGTCGACCCCCGTAACCGCTTCAGGAACTTGGCATTGTCGGAATGACATTCGACCATTTCGAGCGAGAGCGAGTCTCGGTCGAGGGTGACCTCCCTGAGTTCCCGTGTTTGTTCCTGGACCTGGGTCTTCAATTGTCGGTTCTCGGTCGAGGTTGTTTCAAGCTCGTACCTGAGGTGGCTCGTATCGGTCTGGATCTTGGATAGTTGGGCCAAGACCAGTTCGTGTTGGTGTTTCAGGGTCTGGAGGGAGACTTGGGTGTTGCTCGAATGTTGTTGGTATTGAGAGAGACGCTTTTCGCGCACGGTCGAGGTTTGTTCCTGTTGTTGAAGCTGTATCCGAACCGACGACAGTTCTGTTTGGAGAGCATCGCAGCGTTCCTGAAGCGAATAGTGGGACGACGGGGGCGATGAAGGCGAAGTTGAGGAGAGTGACAAGGTCTTTGGAGAAAAGTTGGTCCGAAGGTGTGAATGGGATGAATATGGGGTTGTCGGGGTCATGGACGAAAGCGGAGGCGAGGGCAAGGAGGTACCCCTATGGTCGTAATCGTTGTTGTCGTCCGTTGCCCTGTTCGCATTGTAGAGGTCCGTCGAGGAGGAGGAGGTCATGGGAAGGGAGCCCTGAGGGCAGCTGGCGCCTCCACGTTTGCTGTTGGCGAGGAGCGGCAAGTTCCTTGAAGTAAAAATAGGGGTCGGCCTGGCGGCGCTGGTTGGGGTTATCGTTCTTGGTGGTGGTGCTGTTGGTATTGTGGTGATGGCGTTTCTTGTTCTTAGGATGAGAGCGGTGGTGTTGATGGAGTAGTGCTTATTTGTGCGGTTGAAGGTATATTCGGCTGGTGGCGAGGATGAGGAAGAGGAGGGAGATGGGGAAGCGAAGGAAGGAGAGGAAGAAGAAGAAGAAGAAGAAGTAAAAGAGGAGAAAGGGATGAAGTCAACAGGAGCAACCCTGTGGAGATGAGGTGAGTTCGACATGGCAGGCACACACTGACTGACCGAGCTGTCTTTCTAAAGGGGGAAAGGGGGTTGTTATCGATATGGAAAAGGCAATGTTGTGTTTGTGTGGGACAGATAGAAAAATTTGTTTGTGCAGGAACACAAGAGAGAACGGGGAAAGGAATGTAGCGCTGCAAGGTATGGGCCAATGGACAGACGAATCGATAAATAGGAAGCTTGTTTGCCAAGAGTGAATGGGAAGGGAGAGAAACAGGCGGTGTGGTAGAGTGTGGGTTGACAAAGAGGAGGATGGATAAAAAGAGGTGAAAGCGGAGAAAAAGAAACAGAAAGAGAAAGAAAAGAAAGAAGAAAGAGAGACGGAAATGGTGCACATTGCGACCCGAATAAATATCATTCTTTGTTTCTTTGTGCTCGAAACCATTGCTCTCTCTCTCTCCATTGTCATCTCCCATGAATTCGCCCCCCTCATATTCTTTCTTTCTCTGGGTTTCACTCGCCGGAAGACTCAACTCGTCTTTCGCCCGCTCGCCTCTCTTGTTCGCCCCTCTTTTTCAACCCCTAGTATACATCAAATTGGTGCTCACCATACAAAATTGTCTATTTCATTGTAGCTCACGGCCAGCTCAAAAGACAATGACAATGCACCACCTGGCGCTATGCTTTCGGAGATTCAGCTTCTTAAGGAAAACATTCTCCTCTATCTTGTTCTGCAAGGTTAGTCGGTCATCCGTGGACCAAGTCTACGATTAAAATTACAGGTCAATTGTTTATTTTTAGGAGCCGAACACACCCTCTGCTCCCTCCTACTTCTCCACTGTCTCTCTTCTCCTCTCCCTCCGCCACCTTATCAACTACCCTTTTATATCCGGCAAAGGGTGGGAGTTCTCGACGAAGGAACGCTATAGCACGAGACCCCACATTACATGAGACACCGTGGCGTAAAGACATGGACACTCTCGTCCCAGGCACAGGTCGCAATCTCCCGATCCCGGTACAGGTTAAAGTCAACACCAAGCACAAACTCCGTATGGGCATCATGGATCTCAATCATATCACCCGTCGTAATATCCCACATTCGCATCGTCATGTCATACGATGTCGATGCCACCAGTGATCCACTGTGAGGCGAGCACTTGACCTTGCGGACAGCATACTCGTGTCCTCTCAGGCAGTTCAGTTCACGGTCGGGGCGACGCAGATCCCACACCTTGATGGTGTGATCAACCGATCCTGTCACAACAGTGTGATCCTGGTACTTGTTCCAATCCAATGTCAACACCTCGTTGCCGTGTGCAAGAATCGTCTGAACAGGTGCAGGTGAGTTGGTGTCCCAAAGCTTGACAGTGTGATCTCCAGAGCATGATGCAAATAGCGAAGGTGAATGAGGCGACCACATTGCCGCGTAGACACAGTGGGAGTGTCCTTTGAACGTCTGTAATGACTGAGGACTGTTTTGGCTCCACTATTATCCACACCAGCGATTGACGAAAAAGGGATTAACACATTACTCTGTAAGGAGATACAATTGAACATAGTCGTAAACCACTCATGAACAAAAGAACAAACAGACGTACGAGCTTGATGGTGTTATCCCAGGATGCACTCAGGAACGAATCCTTCCTGACCAAGTTCCAGTTGACAGAAAAGACCTCCCGTTGGTGCTCATGCCAGTTTTGAATAGGAAAGTCCTAATTGACGCAAGAAAAGGGTAGTAGTTAAGTGTCAAACTTCGAAACCGGTTCACATCTTTCACACAGAAACGCAAAGAGCTGAGTGACAAAGGCAGTATCCTGACTTACAGCCAATGTAGTATCCCAGAGTTTTATGGATCCATCGCCGCTGGCTGTGACCAATTGATTCTCGTTGACTTCGCTCCAGCAGACATCGAAAAGTCCATCCTGTGTATCAAAACTAGAAGGTTGGTTCGATCGGGACAATCACGACGAGTTAGCTGCTGGACATTGAGTGTTGTGATCAATTGATGGAAGCGTATCAATGGGACAGTGAAGAAAAGAAAGGTTGCTGTCGAATGAGGTCGTGTTGCCTGCGCTCAATCGACAAGCCGGCGACCGAGATAAAAGAAAGGAAGAAGCTTGTCTGTCTGATTTCCTCATTCCCTTCGGTCTTCCTTGAGGTGACGGTCAATCTCCAATTGGTTCACTTTGGCCAGCACCAAAAATTATTTTCTTCCATTGCTCCCCTGAGCCGATCAGGTCTCGCTCCCACTTTTGTGTTCCGTGTGCGGACGCGGATCAAAAAATCATGAAAATGTTTGTCCGTCGGTTTGTTGGGCAAAAAAATAGAAAAGTCCCCGGAGACAGAGAGAGCTAACTTACACTCTCTCGGTGTTGATGACTTCTCCTGCTGGTCCGGCTCCGACGTTGAGAATATGAAGACGTCCGTTCCCGACAAGTCCAAAGTTGGAGGCAGTGGCAACTGCGAGCTTGTGTTCAAAAAATGGACTCCATTGCACCTATTCAGAGAATGTCCATGGCCAAGGAGGAATACGAAGGGTGGCGAGAGGTTAGCCAACATAAAAAGAGTTCTCATGTCGTCGCCGCTTCCCGCTTGCCAACGCAGGGTGGTTCCCCTTTGTTCGAACCGAGCTGAAAGAGCAGTGTGAAAAGACAAAACGTACAGCGTATCCGTTATAGCCGGTGGTGCGGTGCTTTGCGAACATGATGGTTGTGGTGGTTGGTTTCTTGGTAAGCTGATGAGAAAAAGTTGTTCCTGCGCTTCTTCTTGTAGTGAGGAAGGAATGAGAGTCGACTGTCCCGATGTGTCCTTGGCGAGTGAGTGTGTGTTCGTGGTGAGCGGAGAAGCGAAATGAGTAATAAGAGAGAGGGCCGAAAGTCAAACGGGTCTGGGGGAAGAAAAAGTACTTTTCAAAGCCGGGCAATTTGTGCATTGCCTATCACATGCCGACTCTACACGTGACCCATTCGCAGAGGACTCATTATGCTTTTTTCTGTTCTGTGGGCGCGCCGTAGCTGTGGTGTGGAGACAACCAGCTCAGCTGGAAGGGATCACACGCAGGAAACTCACCACCTGGTCTTGCAAGGAGTGAACTGGAAGATGAAGGAAACGCATCTCCTGCTCACAACTTCAGGTTATCGGTCGAGCGAGAGTAAAGACGTAGAATAGTCAAAATGCTGCGGCCGTTCCTGACGAAGGACGCGATCGAAGATACCATGCCTGACTGTTTGAACAACACCATTACCGCTGTCAGGTTTTGCTGACCTAGCCATTGAGCATGGATCGCCTTCTGCCAGGCACAACCAGCCGTGAGCGCAGAACGACGGCAAATCTTTCCCACGATTGGAAATCATTCGACACACATCAGAAGAAAAGTATGGAGTGAGAGATGGGGTAAGGTTCTCTTACTTTTCTCATTCTTTCATTTTTTCCCCAAACCATACCACCCTTCACTTCTCCTTGTCAACACATTCGTGACATTCATGAAGACCCTAACATGCTGGCTGATGCTAGCAGCCGTTGCCATTCCTCTTCATTCAATCACTCTCACCGTCACCGCCTCCACAATTGTCCACAACCAGCAGCAACCCCTCATGACCAACGTCCATATGGAAGAGACTAAAGCACACCAGACTGTTATGGGAGCTGAGGAGGACGACTCGTACCTTGACGATGCAACTTATGCAAAGTATGCTGGTCGATACGTCCACATTGACACAACCTGGCAGGTACTTAAAAGCGCGTGCCAATGGTGTTGTTCTCCCCCTCTCGGAGGTTCAATTGCTCGATAACTGATTTATTTCTTGAACCAGGTGCTAGGACCGTTCCCGACAGGAATGCGTGAACAAGATTTCGGCGCCGATCCCCTGGAGGCATTTGGTAAAATAACGACCCTGGGTTTCAGTGATCAATCGATTGCATGCTGGTTATCAGCCCCTATTGCTATCGACCGAGGCTGACAGAGTTGCTTATCATACATGTTGATCAAAACGTGCCTTCTATTGCTTGTCTCAATTGTAGGAGGGTTCAGACAATTGGAGTACGATGCCAAGGCAAAGTTCCCGTCAGAGCTGGCGCCAGATGGTGTTGTGGGCTGGCACACAACAAAAATGGACCATCACGGATGGGTCAACGTCCATTATCCTGACATCGAGTACGCGACCCTTGTGATGCATAATAAAGGGCCTTTATACCGCTCTTTGATCACTGTGCTCATTCTCCTTACCTCCACCTCCTTCAATTCTTGCGAAAATAGGTGGGAGTTCAATCAGTTGTTTTTGGGATGGGGGTTCAACCAGTTCCAAGCATGGGCCCGGACAACAATCATCGTCCCTAATATCAAACTTGGCGAAGGAGATACCAGCAGCGACGGATTAGTATCCATCACGATCCAGTTAGAGAATGTCGGTGATTTCTATGTGGACGATGAACGACTCTCGGGAGACTGGTACGGCTATGGACTCACCCGACACACTCTAAGACTCCAGCCTGGTTCGAAACACACTCTATCGGTACGCGTCGTCCATGAAGTCCGTATCTTTGGAGGCGTCATCCTACCACCTCCATCCAAATTCAAGTGCGAGGTGAGGTTGCCGTTCCCTTATGGACACGAGGGATCTCGTGGATCGTACCAGCCTATGGCTCAGGTTGTGAAGGAAGGAACTGGAGGAATCATTGTCATGGATGCTGTAGATGGAGTTCTTGCAGGAGAATACATTAGTGTGGCACTCCGGAACGTCGGCGGGCAGTCTGTTGTTGTAAAGTCTGTCAAGCTTCTCCGCGGATCTCGGGTCTTTGAAGCACAACTCGCAAATCAGGACAAGGACGGCATACGTATCTTTCCCTCGACTCACCGTCCAATTGCTATTAGACTCAGGAGACTCTCTGGGTCTAGAGCTGCGGGGGATGAGTACCGTGGTGAAGAGTTCACCCTGAGGTTTGAGGTGGAAACATTGTTGCCCGACCAACCGGGAGAAGGACCTATCGGATATTTGACGACAGAGGCGCTTCCTATCGCGCAGCGTAAATGGGGTGAACCCTACATATATACCTTCCGAGACTTTGACGGTACCGTCCACTATGCTGCCGCTATCCCTCCAAGCAACCCCGAGTCTCAACCCTCCAGTTCCGCCCCTGTCCTCGTTGCCCTTCATGGTGCAGGTAACTTTTCCTTTAGGAGTATTGTAGTGAAGATTTGGAAAACGACGTATGATAGCTCACATATACTTTTTTCGACTCTGATAGGTGTCGAAACTGCTCAGTCGCCGTTCTGGCTGACAGAATATACTCAGAGGGAACGAACTTGGGTATTATTCATCAAAAACTTGTCGTCATGTACCAACCCTTTACTTTCAGCTACATTAACAACCAACCACTGCCATTTTTCTACTAGATCGTGCTGCCTACAGGACGTTCGCCATGGTAAGTTTACCTTCTGGCTCGTTGAATTTACGCGCAATTCCTGATATGCGGGCTAAATGCAAGAATTGATGTCAACATCCATAGGGGCTATGACTGGCACGGAGCGAGTATCAAGAACGTCATGAATGCGATCGACAGTTTGGCCGCTCACTTGCCAGGAGTTCCAGAGCACTTGAAGGGTCTCCCAGGAATTAAACCGGACCCCAACAGATTGTTCATGGCTGGTAATTTTGAGGAAACTCTGTGAGCTATGTGTACGCATGATGAGGGAGGAATCGTAGGAAAGTAGACTGACAATATGTTTCTCTCTTGTTACTATCGCATCGGTGTAGGACACAGCAATGGTGGACAAGGTGCTTGGTATTTGGCGACGCACTTTCCGGATAAGGCGATTGCAGGTATGATGCTTTTTCAAAGGTGATTTGAACTCAAACTCCTTCAAATGTAGACTGAGGGCTAATATAAGATCGCACTCGGTTGACCGTTTGCCTCTTCCTCTCATAGCCACACCTGCGGCTGGCTATGTCAACATCAAGCATTACGTCCCCTTCTCGGGCTGGCTGAGCAATTCCTACACGGACGCACATCTGCGAGGAGTAAGGCTGCATACATACATTGCAGAGTTTTGGCTTCTTTATTTCCTTCCCTACCAGGAGAATACATCGACTGATAGTACTAATTGGCGTGACATTTTTTGTTTTACAGATATTAGAGTCGTCGATCATCGAATTTGACAACGATGTGCACATGTCGAATACCGTAAACATCTTTTTTTTCTGCCAATTTCTTTTACTCGATTAACCAGAGGTTTGGACATTCATTACTAACGACGGTTTGCCGTTCTTACTTTAATTAGGTGGGAATTCCTATCTTGGCGAGGACGGGAAGTGTGGACGACAACGTTCCTCCATTCCATTCCAGGAAGATGGTCCGGTTAGGACAAGAAAACGCACACAACACCTCTGCGATTCGGTATTGTCACTCACCAACCTGCAACAAGGACCTCAGGGATATCAATGCACTTCCTTCACACATGGATATGTTTCTCCATGGCACTCATTCGATATTGCGTTCGCTTTTATGAACTGTAGGTTGTCAGAGGTTCCGGGCCAGGGCCATTGGTTCACGGGCGTATTACAGGATGCTGTCATGACCATTTTCTTGCAAACGCACTTGCACGACACCATTGTCACATTGGCAGATGAAAACCCGACACGCGAGGAAGTGAAGACAGTCGTCCGTCCATCCTTCCCTGACACTTGTGTGATCACGGTTGTCAACCCTGCTGGCATGGGATCGAAATGCGGGATTCAAGTAGAGCAGCTCCGCATTCCCTACCGGTAATGCTCATTCTATTGTAGCTATGATATTTAGTTGTTTCGAACCTAACCATCACCTGGTGCTTGTTGTTTGCTGTTATAGGAAAGGAACCATGAAGCTAGAGATTGTGAAGCGTGACCATGGAGGGGAGCTGCCGACTTGGATTATAGCGACGATCAACATCCGCCGCTTTGCATTCTCAGACTTGTATTTGGAGCTTCAGCAACAACAACCTCGGGAGCGTATCGGGAAGTTGGTGATAGACGGAACTTCCTTTGATATGACTGAGAGAGTCATGTCTGGATCTGGTTCCTTTGTCCGCGAGGAAAGACGGTCGTCCAAGAAGGGACAGCTTTGGAAGGTTCGTGCAGGAGCTGTATGGCACTGAACACAAAAACCTTAGTAGGCAAAGCTACTCTGTCTGGTGTTAACTATATTGTTTGGTTTTACCCCGTTTTTGTGTATCGTCTTATAGATTGCTGGAAATGACGGATGGAAGCAACATGAGAGGCATCGAGAGACATACGGACCTGCGATCCAGGTCTTGGAAAAGCGTGTCGTGATTGTCCTCGGAACTCACTTCGACGGCGCACACTTTGTGAGGACAGCCGACAGGGTCGCCAAATTGGTGGCGCATGATATTTATCAGTACGGACGCGGTGACGTCGAGGTCCTTACGGACAACGAGTTCCTTGACAAATATGGAGAGGTCACTTCGGGCATGAAGGAGGAGGGCGAGAGGGTGAATCTTGTCCTTATTGGAGCTGGACACCAGAACAGTGCCACCCGCCTTGTTCTTGGAGGTTCAGAAGGTAGCTAACTATACTTTGAACACCTTCTTACTTTGAACCTTTCTTACGGACATCCGCAGCATCGCCTAACTCTATACCTTATCCATGGTGCACATGTAGTTACAATTGACACAGAGGAGGGCACTGTCTCCATCCACCCCACCAACCAAGACTTCCATCAACCAGGCACAGGTCTCTTAATGATCCGCCCCTCGGGACCGTCCAATCTAGCGATGGTGATTGCAGGACTCGACCCTCAAGGACTGGAAACTGCTGCCAGACTGTTCCCTAAGCGAACCGGCATGCTGGTGCCTGACTGGAGTAAGTTTCTCTCTTCCACTTTTGTGCTTTCTATGTGAAAATGAAGATCATGTAGAACAGTTACTGATATGTGCTGCAATGGTATCTGGTTTCGCGTATGTGATTTGTAGTTATTACAGGACCTGAGATGGCGTGGAAGGGCGCAGGCGGGATCCTTGCTGCTGGGTAAATATCTGAACTATACTTTTTTTTTTTGGTACGTGCTTCCTCATTCCTTGAACCGCACTACTCACACGTTCTCCTATCTGTGGTTCAACCGTTATAGGTACTGGGGCAATCACTGGGAGTACTTACCAACCATGTCCGCATAGGACACCAATTGGACACAAAGCCAACAGGCAAAGGCAAGACAAAGAAAGTGAAATATAAATATATTTATGCTTGTGTTCGGTGCACAATTGTGAACATAGAAGATAGAACCCATCCCTCAGGATAAATATGAAATAGCATGTGTTGTTGTTCGGTTGTTGTTTATTCATTCGTTGTTCGTTTATTGTGTGTGTGCTCTCAACGCTTATTCACAACTATGTTTGACTGCTGGAAAGACAAGAAATAAAGAAGAACAGAGGCAGGGCAAGGGGCACCCAACACACACGGAAAGAGGAGAAAGTGAAAGTGCTCACTTGCTTTGTACGACGCGTTCTTGACTTTGTATATGCGTGTGAGTATGTAGAAGAGAGAGGTTGTTGGCGCAAACAAAATAGAAGGGAGCCATGCAATAGGGAATATGAGTGAACCAACCAACACAGACACAGCGAGAGGGCCGTTGGGGGGGGAATGGGAAGAGTTGTTGTTGTTCAGGGGGGAATGAAGGCGGATGCTGCGATGATACATAAACGGACGGATGAACTGCTCGTTCTTCTTCTTTTTTCCTTTTCTTTAGACTTTTTTTGTTTCCCCTTCACCACCCCCTCCATCTCTCCACACTCACACGCGCGCAGACACGCCGACCTTACGACCTCCTATTCCCCCTTTTTTCCTTGCCACCTCTGACTCTTCCTTCTCTCTCCTCCGACTCTTTCTTTTCTTGCATTCCACTCCCTATACCCATCACTTTTTTCCACTTGAATCAACATCACTCATTTCCATCACTCACTTCCTTCTCCACAAAGGTGAGTAAAAGCGACACAGAGATAAAGCGAGTCGCGCAAGTGATAACAATGATAGGGTTTCCCCTCCACATACCATATACCGGAACAGCCTTTCTTTTTTTACAACCAGCTCCGCACAGCTCTTGTTCTTTAACAGTCTTACTCTCTCACTCGACTCGTTCCTGAATAGAAAAAGCACATACCGCCACTCAATAATGAAGTCCACATTCTCGTCCATTGCATTGGTCAGCATCGCCTGCCTCCAGTACCTCGCCGGCACCTCCACCGCTCAAGTCACCTCGACCACCGCCTCAGGAGCCCCCGTCAACCCCACCAGCACCGCACCTGCAGCCGTGCCCACCCCTACAGTGCCCGTGTGGGTAAACACCCCTGGGTTGGTGGTCAGCTCTGTCTTTGACGGCTTGACTGTCGTCCAGAACTCGTTCGTCTCCATCTCGGCCACTCTTACTGACGGACAACCCATGAGTATGTCTTGTTGTTGTTGTTGTTGTTGTTGTTGTTGTTGGTGATGTTTGTTTTTTTGATGTTGTTGGTTTGCTCTTGTTTACAACATGGGGGCTCTTTGGTTGTCGCCTCTCTCTTTCTCCCTCCCACTTATTCACCCACACATACACCCACACTCCTCCACTTTAACCTGTACCCTTCGCCGCATATCCATCTCTTTCTAACCCTTTCCTTGTACTGTTCTTGACGGAGTGTAGGCTCGATCGTGATCACGGCTGCCAAGAAGGACGGGTCAGGAAACACGACCATTGCTGACATCAAACAGCCCAACCTCGTGACCCCCAGACAGCTCTGGAATGTCAGCGCTGACATCTACCCCGCTGGTTCCTACGTCGTAAAGTGACCCCCCTTCTTCGCCCTACTCCACACGCTTTATTTGTTATATGAACAGGTGCAACTTAGGTCTTATCAACTATCTCGATCAATCCAACTCACCCTTTGCCCTTGTTGTACCTGAACTGACCAAACAATAGCTGAGCATGATTGTGATACCCGGAACACCCAACACAACTGCCATAACCGGCACCTCAGCTGTCCCTCAGCCTTCGACCGGGGTCACTGCCCCCACCACTGGAGCTGCCAGCATCTACTACTGGAAGGCGAGTATCAATGTCCGTGCACCCCCAGCCCCAGCCGTTGGTGGAGCTGCATCTGGACTCCGCATTGGATCGACTATCGGATATGTTGCTGCAGCTGGCGTCGCCCTTCTTGGATCTCTCCTCGTTCTCTAGACCTATTTTTAACGAGAATAGCGATTCTTTTTGCTCCTTGCTATCTGTCCCACTTTAATTGTGCTTCTAATTATTGGTCCCTTCAATGGAACCCAATGTTCGTTCAAGACACTTGTGAAAAAGTAATAAACAAAAATGCGTAGAAAAAGAATACTGAAGATATTTGTGTTTATGAATCTCTACATGGCAAAACCAACTACAAGACTTGGCACTCAAGAACTGCCATCCAATGCTTTAGTGCTTGGCCTTGACCAAGGTACCGCCATCAACAGGGATAACAGCCCCTGTGGTGTAGGCACCAGCCCTAGACGCCAAATAAATCGCCGTAGCTGCAACATCCTCGGGCTGTCCAATTCGTCCCAATGGCACATTTCCCACAATCTGCTCTCCAAAATCCTTCAACGTCTGTGCCATCATCTTGGACTCAAAGGGACCAGGCGCAATAGCATTGCAAGTAATATGACGAGCACCCAGGTGTCCGGCCATGACACGAGTCATTTGGTGGAGGGCGGCCTTGGAAGCCGAGTAGGCGTAGGTCTCCTGGGTGGGAATATGGATTCCGTCGACGGAGCCGATGTTGATGATCGAGGCTGGGTGGGCGGGGGTTGCGGCGAGGTCGAGGAGGGGGAGGAGGGCTTGGGTGAGGGAGAAGACGCGTTTGAGGTTCAAGTTCATGACCTTTTCGAATGCTTGGTCTGGGTATGTCGCAATCGACTCTCCCCACTATCATGTACATGGTCATTGATAAGAAAGTGGAGGATGTGGGAGGTTAGAGAGACGTTGAATGTAAACATTTTGAATGGATTTTTGAAGGGATTATCAATGCGTGAGAACAATGCGATAGACTTACAGTAGCACCGGCGTTGTTGATCAAGACATGGAGCTCTATTCACACACAAAGACAAGAGCACAAAAGCAATCGTCAATATCCAATTCACTTAAAAGAAGCATGCCATCAACTCCCACTCTCCGCCCTTTTCCCCTCCTCATCCTTCAATCCTCAAAAAAAAAGCTTACTGGATTCACGCTTGGTAATCTCGGCGGTGAGACGCTTGACCTCGTCGAGGCTCTGGAGGTCCGCAGGGATAGAGATACACTGACCAGGACCGAGCTTGGACAACTCCTCGGCAACCTTGTCACAGACCTTGGCCGAGCGCGACGAGATGTAGACCTTTGCGCCGTTGACCACAAATCCGTGTGCGATCATCAATCCGATTCTGTATTGGGGAAAGTGAGAGGGAGGAGATGGGTGTAGTTGGTTAGTGGAGGCGGCTTTAATGACATGCTGGGTGTTATGGAGGAAGAGCGTAGAGAGGTGCGGAAACGGAGGACGGTGGGGAGAAGGAGAGAGAGGTGTCGTTGACTTACCCACGGCTGCCTCCAGTGACGAGGACGACCTTGTCCTTGACGTCAAAGAGCGACGAGGTGTGCATAGACGACGACATATTATTTGTTGAGTGAAAAAAAAAAAAAGAGTGGGGTGTGAAGTGAGAACAAAAAGTGTGATGAAGAGAAGAAAATAAGAAGAGAGAAGAAAGAGAATGAATGACCTTTTTGTGCATGAATGAACTTGTCCAAAGTCGTGAGTATTTTGAACAGTTGGGCAGACCGGAGTTCGATCCCCTCCAATCGTGACGGCCGATCACCTCCACTCTCACTCTAACCCCTGTCGCAGCTCACAATCGACTCCACACAGACACTCTCTTCCCCATCCAAACAAAAATTATCTTCTCTAGCCCAATGACCGCTCGCGCCGCTGTGTTCGGAGGGGAAAAATGGCGACGGACAACGTTACATACTCCCCGGATACACTTAGCCGGAGCTGCATACTTACACCAATTGCTAATCAATCTCTCAGATTGAACAGGCGCGTGGCATAGAGAAGATACTTTGTACAATAATATATTTAGTTTATGTTGTGGAGAAGGCGCGATTGGATATACAGGGAGAAAGGGAACAGTCTAGCACTTGCAGCCCTTCTTCTCATCGCTAGGACGAGGGGCGTTGAGCAAGGGAGCAGCATACTTGTGCCAGTATGCTGGGGGCTCGAACGACTTCTGGGCAGCGTTGACAGTGCCAAAGTAAGCAGGGTAGATGTTACCATCGTACTTGCCAATGGGGGCCTTGATCACAAAGTCAGGGATGACCCAGGCATCGACCAAGGGGACAGCATCCTGACGGAGGTCCTTGCATTGGTCCAAGAACAACTGGCGGATATGCTTGGCATGGGTTCCATCAAAGTAACCCTCCTCCAAGAACAGATCCAAGTGCTTGCGGAGAGCGAAAGTGCTCATCAACTGACCCATCTTGCGGAGCATACCATAGACGGAGGTGTGCTTCTCACGATCGATACCGCGCTGGTAGAGGATCAAGAAGTATCTCCAGGCATGAACATCGGCAAGACGGACAAGCTCGGTTTGGTTGGTGTTCCAAGCCTGGTCAAAGTTGGACTTGCCAGCCTCTGCCAAGATCGCCGCCAGATCGGTCGCCTTCTTGGCGCACGCCCAGGTCAAGGCATCAATCACAAACTCGTGACTGAGCAAGTCGCGAGGATCCTGGAACGAGGTCTTGGGGTTCGACAAGATCTTCTTGTAGTCGTTGAGGTAGCTGACCGAGCCAACAACCTCCTGGCCTTCTTGAGCCCACTTGAGAGCCGTGATAAGGTAACGAGCAGACTGCTGCATCAAGACGACGTTGTCTCCACCTCCGGTGGTAACGACACCGTAATCGCCAATCAAACCAGCAATAGAGTTGTAGGATGAGTAGGCGTGACCACCGCAGGCACGGCGGCAGGACTCAAGGACGTCGGTGGCATACCACGCAAGGGCTCCCTTGAAACCAGCGGAGACTCCGTGCTGATCGGGGATCTCACGCATAAAGGCACCGGCATCGGTCTGGGCATACTCGGCAACTTCGTCCCACTTTTCAAATAGCTCGCGGTCGACAATGTTCAACATGTAGATGAACGAAAGTCCGGGCATCAAGCTGGTGTAGTGGGTCTGGTAATCCAGAATCTGCTCGTCATGGTTACCCTGGCGACGGACTGCTCCATAGCGGATAGCGATCGTCAAGGTCTGGCCAAGGACAACTTGAGAGCCGCTGAGAATAGTGAAGCGCTCGGGAATCAAGGTGGCATAGGAGAGGATGGGGTTAGGCGAAGGGGTGAACTCTCCCTCGGGGCTCATCGAGGCCCACTTCATCAGCATGTTCTCGCGGGGGATGCGGACTGAGGTGAACTGGATCCAGCCGTTGTCGAGACCCTGGCGGGAAGACTTGTGACCGATATCACCACAGGTAACTCCGGGCAAGAGACGACCGGTCTTGGGGTCACGGAGGGGGACAATGAACCAGTTGATGCCGTGGTTCTCGCCATCGACGACCGTCTGGCAAATAGCGACTATTAGTTAGAAGCGTGGGCAAACCGTGTTAGTTCTTCGAATCTTGTCTCAAATTATGTGGAGAAGATGTGGCTCTCGTGTAAAGTGACAAAAGTGACAATGAGAACTTTAACCCAACACAGATTAATGATTCCTGCGTGGGAGAGAGAAATGAAAAAGCAATGTCTCCTTTTCCATGAATAAGGGAGGGTTCGCTTACCGGTATGTGTGGCGGTCTCGCCAGACATTCCGATCCACCACTTGGTGGAGGTCAAGGTGGGCGAATGGATCACAAACTCGTTGGCGGCACGGTCGAAGGTCGAGGTAGTCTCCAATCCACGCAAGTTGGACGAATGTCCCAACTCAGTCTAAATGTTGAAGAGAAAAAAGGAGAGTCAGCTTAGTGTATGTGTGAATATGTACAACTGTTCCACGTCCATACCAATGTAAGAAAACCGCATGTCACTGCACAGAAAGTAAAGTAAGCAAGGAATGAGGACGGGTCGTTAACAAACAATTGATCGATAGAAAACGTACCATCGCAAAGCATCCAATGACTCTCCAGTTCTCGATATCGTCCATCCACTTGTCCTGCTGCTCCGAGGTTCCAAAGAGCATCAAGGCCTGCTTGAACAGCATGTCATGGACGTACATCCTCATCGAGTACGACTCGGAGTAGAAAGCCATGGCCATAAACAGGGCCTGACGGAGACGAGGGTCCTTGATTTGCTTCTTGAGCTCGATGGTGCGTGCAATCTGACGCATCGTCTGCTCGCGGTCCTCGGCACGGGTCAAGTCGTAATGGTGGCCCTCGCGCATGCGCAGATCAGGATCTCTCTGGATCATTTGGTACGCCAAGCTCTACAGTACATTGATAACATCATTGTCATGGTTAATAACAGCTGCTGGTTCATGACAAGAAAGCGACACGAAGAAATGTTCTTTCAAATGTAAAAGAATCCTTACGAGGGCCTCGACGTTCTCCTTGCCGCGGAGGATGACCTCAGTCATGTCCTCGACCTTGAAGGAAGAGTTGGCGCGCTCACGAGCCAGATCTGCGGGACCGGTGGGCTGGTCGTTGTGGATGGCATGGCGCTGAAAGCAGGGCTGGATAGAGAGGTGGTTCTGCACGGCGTGGAGACGGGCCACAGCAGTTGTCGAGTTGGGGTCCATTTTTATGTTTGAATGTTTGAATGAATGAATGAACGAATGAATGAATGAATGAAGTGGCAGAAGGATTGAATGGAGATGATGAGAGAGTAAAAGGAAGGAAGGATGAGCGAATGAGATTGTCGGAAGGAGAAGTAGAAGGAGAAGGTAGCGATCAATAAAGAGACAAAGAACAAGCAAAAAAGGGGAGGAACGAATGCTCTTTTATACGCGACACATGTTCGGTTTGGCATGAGATATCCTACCATTTAATTGAACGATTGGGGTCGGTCCATCACTGTGCTCTTGTTTTCCCTTCACTTCAGGCCTTTCGTCCTCCATACTCTCTCACTCTCTCTCTCGCTCTTTTCTCTCCCCTGTGTGTGTGTATGCGAATACGCAAATAACAGGCTACACGGTACCCACACCATGAAAATATCGAATACTGCCCCACGTCTGTCACTTGTCGCTTTCCGAGAAGTGTCACTTTGGACGCGGCTCACATTTTAGCTGTCTGTCAACAATAATACCATGAAGCGACGAACAAGTGAACAACGGTCATAGGAGGTCCCATTTACTTTCCGACCAAAATCAAAAGAACTATCCGCTCGCCCATATCCCTCCTCACCCACAGCACACCTGGCACCCTCATCTTCCAAAGACCGATCTCTATCACATCTCCACACGCGTCTTCAACAACGCCTGCGCCTCAAGAGATATCGCCTTTATAGCCTTTTCGTTGAAACAGCATGAGCGCGTCAACCAAGTTCACTGCCTGTCCCTTGAAGTTGAAATCGCCCACGTAACAACTCCCACACGTTCTCAGGTCCCATAGTTCGGCTCAAGAGTGTCTACACAATTGTCACTTTTAACAAACGCGACCCTGAGACAATTGAGAATGGGGTATAGCAACAACAACACCAACAACAAACATGCCGGCCTCACATGCCTTTGAAACTGTCATCGTCACTACCAAACTGCCGTAGGTAAGCAATAAGTCAGGAGCAAGAGAAGATTACATCTTTTCATTCCCTTTCGAGAACGATGGCTAGCAGAATGCCATGAATACGACGTCCGGACTCACGACATTGCTTCCACACCCCTCACACAGTTTAGACTTTTACTTCTGACATTCACACCTATTTCTGACCTCCTTCAGAACTTCTCCAGACCTTCTTACGACCTTTTCCTACCACTTCCTGACCAATACCAATACCAACTCTACCAAGGCTCGCAACGTGACATAAAGACTGACAAAGTAATGGTTTATGGGACCCTGACAAGTATGTAAATGGGTTGCATTCAAATGAACGCAGTGTATCGATTTTTTATGTGAACAAAGAGTAGGGTTGAATCGTATCAAAACATGGCGAGGGGATGGAGCTTTTTAAAAAGAGAGAATGAGTGATTGAGTGAGTGTGGAGAGAGTTGTATGAAAGTTGGTTGTTGGAACAGACAGATAGAAAGGTGGGAGTGGAGTAGCATAGACATGAGATAGCTTAGTTTCCAGAGATCTCAGCGGCGAGCTTGGCGGCCTTGGCGGCAGCATCCTCGATATCACCAACCATGTAGAAGGCAGCCTCGGGCAAGTGATCGTGCTTACCCTCAAGGACCTCCTTGAAGGAGCGGATGGTATCCTCGAGCTTGACCAAGCGACCCTCGGAACCAGTGAAGACCTGGGCGACGGTGAAGGGCTGGGACAAGAACTTCTGGATCTTACGGGCACGCTCGACAGTCAACTTGTCCTCCTCGGACAACTCATCCATACCCAAAATGGCAATGATATCCTGGAGCGACTTGTACGACTGGAGGATCTGCTGGACCTTGGAGGCGGTCTCGTAATGCTCCTCACCGACGATACGGGGATCCAACATACGGGACTTGGAGTCGAGGGGATCGACGGCGGGGTAAATACCCAACTCGGAGATACCACGGGACAAGACGGTGGTGGCGTCCAAATGGGCGAAGGTGGTGGCGGGAGCGGGATCGGTCAAATCATCAGCAGGGACGTAGACGGCCTGGACGGAGGTAATGGAACCCTTCTTGGTGGTGGTAATACGCTCCTGCATTCCTCCCATATCGGTGGAAAGAGTGGGCTGGTAACCGACAGCGGAGGGAATACGACCCAAAAGGGCAGACACCTCGGAACCGGCCTGGGTGAAACGGAAAATGTTGTCAATGAAGAGCAACACATCCTGACCCTCCTGATCACGGAAGTACTCGGCAATGGTCAAACCGGTCAAGGCGACACGGGCACGGGCACCTGGGGGCTCGTTCATCTGTCCGAAGACAAGGGCGGCCTTGGACTCGCCATCCAGCTTGATGACTCCGGTCTCCATCATCTCGTGGTACAAATCGTTACCCTCACGGGTACGCTCTCCGACACCGGCGAAGACGGAGTAACCTCCGTGATGCTTGGCAATGTTGTTGATCAACTCCTGAATGAAGACAGTCTTTCCGACACCGGCACCTCCGAAGAGACCAATCTTTCCACCACGAGCGTAAGGGGCGAGCAAATCGACGACCTTGATACCGGTGACGAGAACCTCGGGGACGACGGACTGATCGACGAACTCGGGAGCCTCGCAATGGATAGGGGCGGTCTGCTTGGCGTTGATGGGGCCACGCTCGTCGATGGGCTCACCGATAACGTTAATGATACGGCCCAAGCACTCGGGGCCGACGGGGATGGTGATGGGGGCACCAGTGTCATCAACGGGCTGGCCACGGACCAAACCCTCAGTTCCGTCCATGGCAATGGTACGGACGGTGTTCTCTCCCAAGTGCTGGGCGACCTCAAGAACCAAGCGACGGTCCAAGCCCCTGACCTCAAGAGCGTTCAAGATGGAGGGGAGCTTGCCCTGGTCGAACTGGACATCGACGACGGCACCAATGACAGAGCGAATCTGGCCAGAGGACTTGGCATCGGAAGCATAGCCAGCTAGTTGGTTCAATTGAAAAATAACCAGGTTAGTTTTCTGTATCATGAGTCGGGGTATTCAGGTAGAGTATTGTGGGGTAATGAGGTTCGATGTATTTGTTGCCACCGCTGGATAATGCTCTATCCATTGGCCATTGGAAAGAAAGAAGTGGGCAATTGGAGGCGCGTTGTGCATGATTATAACGGAGCCACAAAAAGGGATATGAGAACAACGAACAGGGCGATCTGTTGTAGATCAGACTCTCTAGAAACTGCAGATTCGTAACCTGAAGGAGCAAGATGCCAATCCCCAAAAGTACCTGATGCTTCAACTCCTCTCGCATCACCTGCCTTAAAAGTGAATCCTTCAACCATATGAGAACAGCCTTTTCTGATCTGTCGTTTTGTCACCACCAGACACCAATGATCGGGACTGGCCCTCTCTCTTCCCCTGTCAATCAGTCCCAGGCTCAGATAAATAATATTTTCGACCACAAAAATATAAACACCGCTTCCGATCCAACATCGGGTGCAAACTTGAATCTCTCGAGGCAGCGATGACCTCGCTACATCGTATTACTGGTAATACACACGCACGCATCTTGTTGTAAAACGAAAGTAAAGAAAGAAGTGAACGTGTATATGGGAGGATGAAGTGGTAACAAGTAAAAAGAAACTCAGGGACCAAAATAGAATGAGGGCGGGAACTCATCCCGATCTGCGATCGAGTGGGGAAGGAATATGTCATCGAAGTAGAGATGTAGTGGGGAGAGGAAGAAGTGGAGAGGCATCGTTGTTGTTGGGGAAGAGGTGAAGTGTCGAGGTTGGATAATTGTTATCTGCACTTGAGGTGGCTGCCTGTTGGCTCTTACTTGCCACTCTATGTGACCTGAAAAGTACAGTACGTGTATATTTGCATACAACCGTCTTTCAAAGTATTGCTCGTCGTTGTCGTTGTCGCGTTTGCAGTGTCTGCTCCTTGTGGCTGCTCCTTGTTGTCGCTATCGCTGCTGTCGTCGTTGTCGTGGTGGTTGTACTTGAAGGCAGCTTATTGCCTCGTTTCTCACAATTCGATCTCCCGCTTTGATTGTGATGAGAAGTGGTAAGGTAAAAGGAGTAAGAGTAAGAGATGATGAGATGTATTCTTGCTTACCCTTCAAGAAGGCGGCGTTGAAGGCCTTGGGGGCGGTCTTGATGGCAGCGGCGCTCTTGGAGAGACGCGAGATGTTGCGAAGTGCGTACATGGTTAATCCACGGGCGAGGAAAAGGGGGAGGGGGGAGGGGAGAGGGAAGAGATGGATACTTTTCAAAACAAGGCGGAACGGGGGAATATCAACTTGCTTGACTCCCGGTCGATTCGATTAACTTGTTTACCGCTCCTCTTTACACGGCGTATAAGTACCCATCTTCGATCAGAACGAATTAGTGACGGGTCTGGCCCTTAATTTATTAAGCTGTCGTTGTACATTTGATCAGACCATGTACTAAACGTCATCATCTCGATTTTGGACGCGCTCAGACTTCTACCTAGCCTTGAACTCTGTCTCTTGATTGCTCTCTACTACTCCTCCTTTTCATCCTTGCCCCTCTTTTATAGTCGCCTGTGGAGGAAATTGATTGGTCAAAAGCGAGAGTGGGGGCGGGGGGGGCTCATTGTCTCCTTCTCCACTATTGAAATGCCCCCGCTCCCACACCTTGAGTTGTAGAACACAGTCGTATGTTCAAGTGTCCTTTCATTCCCCAATTTGTATATCTTCCACTCAACCTCCCCTTTATTTTCTTCACTCTCAACTCTATTATCACCCACTCAAAGCACCTGCCACCGAAAACATACCTCACCAAGGACAAGAACCTACGAAATGACTGTCACGGAAACACTCTCGCCAACCAGCCTTCGTACCGCCAAGGCTACTCAAAAGAAGGCCACCACCACCCCTCGCGTTGTTGTCAGAAAGCCCAACCCCGGTGACAAGACAAAGACCCTCAACGAGATTGACGAGCGTATCGCCCAACTCCGTCCTCAACTGGTAAGCAAGCCATTACACTTACGTAGCAATATAAGAAAGAGACATTTACTATCCCGGTTTACTTACCCATCCACTTCCTTCATGCTTGCGTGTAGGACGCGGTACGAGAATCAATCAACGCGTTGACACAGACAGACAAGAAGGAGGCAGATCCTCGAGTAGGACTCCGTAAACGCTTGAATGAGCTCCGGGACCTCCGGGCTGCCAACAAGAAGGGCAAACAGGGCAAGATCGATCAAATGAAACCCTCGACGCCTCCCTCAAGAAGAGGGTACGATCATTGTTTTAGATCATCTTCGTAATTGCAAGGTTACATTCAAGTATGCTTTCACTTATCCTCACTTTTCTTCGTCTTTTTGTGTACGCGGGAGTAGTTTGCTGACTTGAAGGTGATTCAGGACAAGTTGTCCTTCAAGACCCTCGAGGCTTGTGAAGGTCAGATCCTGTAAGTTGTTGCATTGCTTGCTGACTCGAGGAAAGTAATGGAAAGTTAGAAAAGGGAGTTCATTAGCCGAGTTCAACTTTACCATCTTTTCACCTCCTTTCGGAATGAAATTAAACACACCCCCGGACTCAACCCCGTTCAAGCAAAAAAAAGGAAAAGGACAAACACTCATCCCTAATAACCTCTCCTCTCGCTTCCTCATTCTCTCCTATAAAAAACCAGCAAACTAAACAAGCAGGTCGAGTCAGGAAAGCTCAAACTCGTCGAAGAGAAACGCACCCTCGCCGAAATCTCAACTCTGACCAAGTCCAAGAAATCCTATACCCTCCTCCAAGACCACCAACGCGCTATCGACGCCGACAAGGAAGCCATCATCCTCCTTAAGGCCACCCTCGATGCTAATGATTCCTACAAACTCCTCTCCGACGAGTACAACTCTCTCCAATTTCAGGTCGATGAGATTTCAAAGGCCAAGGATGAGGGCTGGAAGAAGAGGAATGATCTATTTGACGAGCGGACTCGACTCCAACGAAAGCTGGACGCGACGTTTGCACTGAAGAAGGCAGTCAACGATGAGTACTTCTCGGAGTTGAGGCAGCATGCAAAGTACTTGCAGGACGAACAGCAGAGGAAGAGGGAGGAGATCCAGCAGAGGAGGGAGGCAGAGTTGGAAGAGAAACGACCTGCGATTGCTAGGGAGGAGCGGGAGTTGGCAGAGATCCCGGCTTTCCAGCAAGAGATCACGACCTGCGATAGTGTTTACAAGTACCTCTTGCAGTTCAGTCATGACCAGAACAGAGTTGCTGCGGCCAATGCTACCGCTGCGGCTGCTAACGCGAACAATGGAACCAGCGCTGCTAATATTCGACAGGCGGATACCACTGCAAATGTGCCGACGAGTGTGATGCTGGCCAAGAAGGCTGATAAGAAGGCGGACGTCTTCTTTGTGGGCGGTGGGTGCAAGTCCATGAAGACGACCAAAGTCCCCAAGGAGAAGAAGGCAACCGACAGCACCCATTCTTCACCAACAACGACCTCGACAACCACTGCTACTCTCAAGTTCTCCCTCGCCATCATGGAGCAACTCGTAAGTCACTTCACCTGCCTTCTCTCACTCTCACCCTCACTCTCTCTCACATATATATACACATACACTCTCTCTCACGGACACGTCTTTCACCTATTAAGCTAACCTTATTCCTTTCCTTTTCCATCTCACACCAATTTAGTTCGAGCTGAAGGTGACGGTTCCAAGATCGCCCGCAGATCTCGAAAAGACACTAGACGCCCTTTTGGAGAAGAGCACAATCCTGAAGGCAAGCCAAGCTTCTACCACGGCCGAGAACACATGCAAGGCCGAAGAAACGATCGCCAAATTAACCCTCGCCGATCTCGGGACCACCATCACGACCAGCATCGAGCACGTAGTCGAGACGACTGAAATCGTACCCCAGATCCAGGCCACCGCTTGAGGGATCCGTACTTACTCACGCAGCCTTTACTTTTACTCGTTTGCGTACACTCTTTCAATTGCAAATAATAGTTGTAATGATAAGATATTTTCGCTGTTTTATTCGTTGTGTGTGTGTGTGTGTGTGTGTGTGGATATGTATGTACTCGCTCTCAGAAACAACAAAATAGTGTCGCACATCTCTGCTTATCTGATCCTCAAATCATCACTGACTCTGCTCTTTCTGCATGTTCCTCTGTGATTTTCGAGTCCCGATTCATCGTTGTTGGCGCACTTGGTTTCTTGTTCCGTAAGCGTTGTTGTGTTGCTTTATTGTGTCGTAGCTGTTATTAGCATGAAAGAGTGGGTGGATGATGAATGAAAATACAATTGGTCGCTTAGGCCTTAAGACGGGTAGAAATCTCGTCCTTGCGAGCGTTAATGTGATCGCGCTCCTCCTGCCTGTTGGCATCGTAGGCAAGGACGTTGGCCTGGTTGAAGGGGTTCTCAGGCGACTTCTGGAACTGCTTGTAAAGCAAATCCTGCATCTGGTTCTGTCTCAATCCAGGGTGCTCCTTCTTCAAGATGGGCATCTCACGCTCCACATATGCAGCGAACGCAGCCTATAACAATGATTGTAAGGTAGAGAGGAAGGATTGTTAGTTCTGGTTGCTCTTCGATCCAAGAATGAAGAATGACTGAAATGGGAAACGAGTGTTACCTTGAAACGACGCTCGGGGTGACGGTCGACATCCTTGCCCTTGCCAGTGGTGATGGGGCCGTTGGTGCCGGCGGGTGCGCCAGTGAGGGTCAAAAGATCGAGGGCATCATCAATGTTGGAAGCAGCGAACTCCTCAACAACCTTGACCTCGTTACCAAAGGCCTCAACCTTTGCGGACTTCTTGATAGCCTTTTTCTATTTAGTTTTGAAAGGAAGTGGCAAAAGATGGGAGGCATAAGAGACAATGGGATGTAGAAAGTGCACACATGACAAGTAGTGATCCATGAAGTATGACGCGGTATTTTACCTCCTCACCCTTGACGGGCTTAGTGGGCTTGCTTTTAAGGCTCTTCTCCTCCTCCTCGAGGGCACGGGCAAGTTCTCGCTTCTTGGCCAATTGCTCTTGCTATGAACGAATAATAAAGAAAACAAATACAGTCATTGCGACGCAGCAAAGGAAAAGAAACAGGTATGTGTAAGTGTTTGGTCCAAATGGTAGCTATTGTGTGCCTCCTCAAACGCCGCAGCATCGATGGTCCATGAAAATAAACACTGTCGGGATAGCAACGTATGAGAACAAATGTGCAAATAGAAAAAGCAAGGATCGACCATGGTAAACAGGACGTACTCTCTTCTGCTCCTCAGCCTCCTTCTTGTTGCCCTTGGCGCCCTTGGCCCAGTCAGCAGCATTGTTGGCCTCGGCGGCGGCGACTTCCTTGGCGTTCTTAGCGTTGGCAGAGGCTGCCTTGCGTTCGTTGGCGGCGGCGGCTAGGAGGTTTGTTGAAATTGAGGAGTGTCAACAATCAGTCTCAGGCTTGTGTTCAGAGTGTGAATTTGAGATGTGAATCGATTCGAAAAGAGAATCGTGAGTGAGGTGTTGATGAAGCGTGTGTAGTGTGTGCACAGTATGGTGTTTTGCTGTTTCGTACCCTTGCTGTTTTCCTTTCTGGGTGCCATGGCTATGTATGAATGTGTGTTGAGTGAGGGTAGAGGGTGAAAGTGGAATGAAGTAAAAAGATTCGAATCGAAGGAGTTGGGCGTTTGTCGTTTTCTTGGAGACACACACGAAACAGAACAGAGGAAAAGCCACCCGCACAGAGACTCATTCAGAACACACAAAAATGACTTCATCGTTTGCAGCCGCCATTTATTCGTGTGTATACAACCCAAAGCACTCATCAACAAGAAAAAGTATGGATGTATGAATGTACACTTCGCTCTGCTGCCCACCTCACATGCAGAAGCAATACCAGCAAACCCCCAGAGGAGTAGCAATTGCAAGGAAAGGCGTCAATCGACAGAAAATGATAACAAAAAGATGCTGACCAGCATACCCTCTTCTCAAGTTATCAGCGAAGACGCCTCGATAGAAGGGATAGGGTTTAGTCTTCTTGTTCTTAACTGTGACGAGGAAGTGTTTGTTTGTTCTTTGCTCTACTTATACGTAAGTCACGAAAACGATATTCATGCGTACACCTGAAGGAGCATTAAGGTGGTGTGGGAGTGGAATAAGGAGAAGAAAGGCCGACACGTCGGGCACTAGTTGGCTGAGAATCACGCTCATGAAAGACACAGGTGAAAGAAGAACTGATGGTTGGCACACTGAAAAGCGTGACGATACTTTATTTGTTGGTGGTATTGAGCAAAAAGGAACAAGAAGGGAAGGACGAGGTCGATGGAGTTGTGATTGTTGGTGGCGTAGAAGTGTGATGGTAAAGGTGAAGTAAGAGAAGGAAGGGCAACGGACAAAGAAAATGAACAAGTCCTTGGTCAAGTTCAGCATTTCTTAAGGGCAGCAGTGTTCTGACAGATGCGAATGATAAGTGCAGTGCGGCCACGGAATCGGTCGAACCTCCTCTTTGCTTTAAATCTTTACAAAAATGGTTAGCAGTCACGCTGGAGCGAAAAATCATTTTTGCTGGAGGGTCTGGGACACAGGAGGATCAAAGGGCATCTACACCAGTGTAGAACGCAGCAGGACAGGGAACAACCACCATGCACCAGGCATCCACGATCCATATGAGTGCAACCGTATCCATCGATCACGATATCGTCGACAACCATTGCCATCGATGTCGCCACCATGTCCGGCCATCACGGCCTTATCGTCGCAAACACCAAGAACCATCGCCACTTGCCCTACATCACCCATCATCACATCAACATCTAGCACCTCTGAGTGAGAAATGGCTGCCAACACTTTTTTCGTCGACGGAGGAGTCGACCTCGGTGGAAAGGATGAGTTGTTGTTAGAGGACGACTGCGAGGAGGCGATGGTGATTCCCTCTATGCAAGATTGCATCACTTCTGTCGGCACCTTTCAACAGCGCACCGACTTTGTGACGGCAGCTGGAGGAAGCGCTGATCTGAAAGAGGGCCTTTCATGTGACAGCACAGAGTACCAGGAATCGCCATCTCGCCAAACCCAACAAACCGCTTCATCACTCAACAGCCAGACACCAACCTCTACAGGAGCTTTAATCAATTCAGAAGGAGAGAAACTCAACACACAATGATGAACCCTTGATCTTGTGTGCTAATCAACCTTTTCTCAACTTGGACTTCTATTCGTTTTGGCGATATATAGGGTATTGACATTAAGAAGCACCACGTTCGCAACAAGAACCGTCAGGCTCCCAAGTCCGAGGATGTCTACCTGTTGTTGCTTGTCAAGGTATGCAACGAAGCGATTGTTTACCGAGCGTCTACAAGGAAAAAGGACGCTATTTTGGGTCGTGCAGGATCAAGAAGGATAACGAACAATACCCGCCGTCGACAAACTTATCCCGAAACCAGGACAGGAGCACCAATTGATCGACAAACCTCCTGCTTTTCACGAAGGCACTACAACTTTGAGTTACTTTCAATCGACTCTTTGCACCAGTTATCACCAACTGCACCAGCCTGAGCTACCTTCACTATGGTTATTCGCAAAGGAAATCTATCAAAATCACCGGACGCCACTCAAAGTCAACGCTGCCTGTCTCCGTTGAAGAAGCGAATTCGGGACAATCTTCATTTCACACACTACTCGCCAATATCCAACAAGCTATCTGCCCTTGAACAAGATCACACTCGTCTCTGGGGTCTGACATAATGGCGGTCAGGACACTATTCCATCGAGTACCAAAGGAAACAGAAAACTCACCCTATTACCTACCTTTTCCTTCCCTTTCAAAAACTAGCTCTACAGATTCCTCGCTCGCCGCACGGACTCTGCCTTCAACAAGGTTGTCTTGAAGCGTCTTTTTATGTCGCGTGTCAACCGCCCCCCCATGTCCGTCTCCCGTGTTGCCCGTAACATGGCCGGCAAGGAGGGCAAGACCGCCGTCGTTGTCGGAACCGTCACCGACGACAACCGCTTCCTCGAGGTCCCCAAGTTGTCGATTGCCTGCTTGCGCATCACCAAGTCCGCCAAGGCTCGCGTCTTGAAGGCCGGCGGTGAGGTCATTACCTTCGACCAGCTCGCTCTCCGTGCCCCCACCGGTGCCAACACCATCCTCCTCCGCGGCAAGAAGAACACCCGTGAGGCCGTCAAGCATTTCGGTATGGGTCCCGGCAAGCATGCCAAGCCCTATGTCCAGTCCAAGGGCCGCAAGTTCGAGAAGGCCCGTGGTCGTCGTGCCTCCCGCGGCTTCAAGGTTTAAATTGTTGGTTTCTCTTGAGGATCTTTTACTTTTTAAGCATACACAGAGTTTTTTGGGGGTGACCTTGGTGTCTCGTCAATCATTCCTGCAACGCCCTGATAATGTCCGAAATAAAGACATCTTTTTCGGTATCAAAAATCCTCATATTTTCCACCCTGTCGAGGTCATGGATCAAGCAAAGGTTAAGGAAGTCTGGAGAGCGTACAACAGGGTGTTTACTATGCGTTTTTTTTTTTTTTTTTTGGGTGAAGTCTTACACACCGTTTTTTCTTCGCGTTGTGTGGAATCAAATCAAAAGGCAAGGCTCAATTGGGAGAGATAGCAGATATATTTATTATGAACAAGAGAACTGGGTATCGAAAAATGGAGCGGAGGGCGAGAAAAAAAATACAAGGTGGATCTAGGCAAAAAACTGTGTGCCTAAAGAGGGGTGGGAGAGGGGAGCATAATGGGGGTATGTGTGGAAAAAAAAAGAGTGAGAACGACTCGGGTAATACTTAGAATGAGGGGTCTTGCCCCTTTTTATATGTGGGTGGAAGGTTTACCAGCCAGATCCAAGGCATTGCTGGTTTACTCCTCACGGGTGTACCAACGAGCATAGACCTCGGGGTGGCAACGGTGGACGGTTTCAAAGACGAGGGCGCCACTGCTCCAGCCTTCTTTCTCATCAACAGCGGATTGCCTTGAAGATGAAGCGGAAGCGGTTGTGGGGAAGGAGACGTCGTCTTGGGTGGTGATGCCCAGACCACAGAAATTCTCTCCGTCGGCCTTGGGAAGCTCCTCACGGGTCTGAGCGTTCGAAAAGTCCAAATGGGCAGAGCGGTCCAAATTCTCGATCTGGTTGGGGACACGGGTGTCAAGGGCAGGATCAAAGAAGTAGGGGATGCTATACCGATCTTGACCAGACATGTTGTTCAACACACGATGCACCGTGGCCTGGTACAATCCACCTGTCATCCTCTCCATGGCCTCACCCATCGTCACAATAAACGTCTCGGGCACCGGCCTCGTATCCATCCATTCACCCGTGGCGGGGATCTGGCCCTGCAAGCCGCCGACCATGTCTTGAAGCAAGACGGTCAAGAAGCCCGTGTCTTTGTGAGCACCACAGCCAATGGTTGCAGCTTTCGTGTTCTTGACGGAGGGGTACTTGGCTGCCTTGAGGCGGTAGTAAGGGGTTTCGCTAAAGAGGTCACGGAAGTAATGCGCGGACTGTCCGAGGGAGAGGGCGACGGCCTCCATGAGGCGGTGGGAGAGGGTTTCGAGTTGGCGCATGAATTCGAGGATATGAGGTTGGAAGGCAGGGAGGAGTGCAAGGGTCGAGGTGGGCCATTGGTTGGGACCTTGAAGGCCTTGGTAGTCGGGCGATTGTGAGGGCACAAACGAGGGCAGAGCCGACTGTTCTGGACCGAACTGAAGTTGTTCGCGGTGGTCGACCTGGTTGTTTGTGAACTCTTCGCCTGATAGATCCAAAAAAAACAGTGCAAGGGAAAGCAAAATCGTGATCGAGGATAAAACAACGTGAAAAAGGCGCGGTTAGTGAACAGTACAAACAAAAGAATAACATTGCAGCCACGCCTTTGCTTCTGTGCGTTTTTTTCTTTTCCCTTCTTATATCCCGTAGGGTATTATGAGACTAAACACGGAGGCAGAACAGACAACCCTCACTCTGATTTCTATCCCTTCAATACATGTAAACAATGAGCACCGAGCGGCTTGAAACAGAGGGAAACGAAAAAAACACACGAGAGCCGACCTCTTAATTCAGCATAAAAAAAAAAATAGGGGGGCGATGGCAAAAAGTAAGGGGTTACTTGGGATGCGGCCAAACAGCCAACCAGCCAGCTTGCCAGCCCTTCCCTCATACTTTGAAAGGACTACAAACAGCTCCCAGTGAGACAAAGTCCTGTGTAAAAAAATAAGGGGTGATAAAGCGGGCGAGAAGAGTGGGAACCGGAAAAAAGGCTTATTCGTTCTTACCGATGAGTTTGTAGCCGCGGAAGTGTCTGCTGTTGCCGATGAGCATCTTCTTTTTCTCCTCCAGGGGCAAGGCAAAGTAGTCTTGGACAGTCTTCATCGCGCCCGCGGTCATCTCAGTCGTAATCCCATGGTCCTTGATGTAGAACGTGCCCAACTCGATCAGGGACTCACGCATGTCAGTAAGGAAGCGGGGACGAGTCGCTGGGTTGTTGAAGTCGTGGAGGGAGAGGACCTTGACCTTCTCGTTGGCCTTTGTGGCCACCTTCTCTGTTGTGGTAGTCACGGCCGCCGTTGTTGGATAGGTGGGGGTTGTAGCGTTGGTGGTGGTGGTAGCAGAGGCAGTAGCAGTGGTGTTTGAGGAGGTCACTGCGGCGGCGTTGGCGATGGTGGTGATGGTAGTTGAGGGTGTCTCGGATGAGAGGGTTGTAGCTGTAATAGTGGTGGTTGAAGAGGATGAATAAGTAGGGGTGGTGATCCTGGAAGCTGAAGCCGCTGTAGTGGAAGAGGAAGAAGTCGATTTGATAGGAATCTCGACAAACGTTGGGATAACGATGTCTGCAGGTGCGTGGTTCTCGAACATTTTTATGCGCGAAAGGGAAGGTTAAAAAAAAAGAGGTGTGTGTGGTTGTGTTGTGTCACGCGAAGGTATTCAAAAAAGAAAGGATTGAAAGGATTGAAAGACAAGCAAGAAGAGACTGGCACGATGTAGTAATAAGAGAATGCGCTTGGAAGAGGGGGCACGGATGAATGCGGCGATCTGATCGATGGCAACAAGGGCAAAAAAAAAAGTTGCTATCTGATGTGTGGTGGAGAGGATGTGAGAGTAGTACGGAAAAAGGATGAAGATTTGAGTAAGGTAAAGCTAGTGGAGCAATGGTGCGTGGTTGTTTAAGTGGCTTCTCAAGGTGAGAAGAAAAGAGAAGAAAGAAAGTTGTAGTTTGTTTGTTCAAGAAGAGGATGTTGTTTGTCGTTGTTGTCGATGTTGTTGATGATGAACAATGAGAATGAAGAAAGAAAAAAAAAGAGGGAAGCACCCCATCCTTTTTATACCTTTGCCCTGCTCACACAAAGAAGGGATTAAAGGGACGGACGCATTGCTTCTGTCGGTTGGTTTGGCTGTGTGACCCATCGATAGAATCGAATCGACAAACGAATATGAGAGTGTGATTGAGGGACGATCGTTTCAAATGCTTGCGCATACACACACTCTCTCTAAACAAATTAGTACCCTTGCAATTCAATGGCAACAAAGAAAGGTACACAGACGCACTATTATTACGATTGAACATAACCGAACCTACTCTCATGCCCAACGTAGTGGAGTGGAGCCCAATCCTCAACTGTACATGTACATACATGTACTGGACATGGGTGCTTGGACTCCATGGTAAAAACTAAATAATGGGCTTTTAGAGAGAGGAGGAGAGACAGGTGAGTGGGGTGAATGGGCTGGCGCTCTCTCCTTCCTGTCTCTTTTTTTTTTTTTTTTTTGCTCTGCCTCTCACTCTCACTTTCTCTCTCGCTTCACTGTCTCCTAGAAAGGGTTAAACTCAAATGTTCTATGTGCCTTTATTTTTTATTTTATTGTTTGAATCGAATAAACAGAAGGAGACGACAATTAACTACTATCTCTAACATGTTCAATGGGGCAACAACGTTATCTGTCTCCTCCTGACAGCCTATCCTTTTCAAAGGACGACAAAAAAAGTCAAGGGCGACAATCCTCTATTATTTTGTTTACCATTATCAGTCAATGACAATCAAATCCCCCTCCTTCTCTTGCCCATATTTATTCTTTGTTCTCATTCTCCTCCCCCTCTTCCTCCTTCCCCACCTTGTGCATAGATTCCCTCTGCAGAGGCTAGACTCCTGGAAAGTGTGAGAAAATAGTTTGATTGCTTCACAGAAATGCTCAACAAAGCGGAAGCCGGAAACGAGCGAGAAACGAAAACAGCCATCACATCGTGGTGTGTACGACAATCTGTTAGCAAACGAGCGAACAAACGAACGAGTAGGGAGACAACAGAAAAAACCAGCGTAAGAGAACAGAGAGAGACTGAATGGGATCGTTGAAGAACATGTTGGAATAAGGTTCGCGTTGCGATTAGTATTTCAGGGGTGAAGCAGACAGCAAATCAGACATCCATCAGTCAAACAATCAGTCAAACATATCACTCAGAGACCATTATGCATTTTTGTTGCTGTTGCTCACTCTTTGGGTCTGGTAGTAATGGGGGTAGGGGCATGGCTGCTGTGTTTTTTTTACGCCAGAGTTACTTCAACTGCATACCATGCTGTTATTATTTGTTGTCACTCTCTCACACCCCCAGGTCACTCTCGAGAGGCGAACAGACTGTGCCAACTGTTCAAGCGAACAAATGCAAATATTCATTGCGCCCGATCAACCTTCGCCTCATCCTTCGTTCTCGCAACTTGGTCCACGACCATTTAAACAGCATGGTCAAAGGAAGGGGAGAAAGAGGAACGTGGATAGAAAAGCGGTGATGATCGAGACAAACAAAAAAGCAAGCAGAAGGGAAAAGGGGCCACACAAATAGAGGCCGAGAAAGAAAAACGAAAAGAATGTATATATGCTTGCGAGAAGACGGAATGGGATGTGCATTAGCCATGGAGGGACATGGGGCACACCCAAAAAAAAGGGACATTGGCAATAAACAAGGACAAAGGAGAGAGTACGGAACAATTAGAACACTCACTGCCCATAGACAGGCATGAACATGGCAGCGTTCCTTTATTGAACCCGATTTCTCTAGTGACCCATAGTCCATTCTCTTCTTCGTGCTACTGCCCTTGTTTTTCTTGAACATTTCTCATATCGTTCCATTCTTGTGGCCAATATGATTCTTGTTTTAACCCATCATGTCCACCAAAATCAACGACAACTGCCCGTCGATTCAACGGACTTCCCTCCCTCTCTCCCTTGTTCGTTTATTTTTATTCATTGGCAATGCGTTCGTCAACGATGGATGTCATGTACTGTAGCTTGCTCTCAATTTGCAGACTTGTCTACTCTTTCTCTCGTTCTGTCTCTCTCTGTCTCCCTATCCTCGTCGTCCTTGTGTGTTTTTGCTCAATAAACCCCTTCCTTTTCTCTCTATCTCCCATCCTCCTTATTCTCTCTATTATTGAGTAACCTACAAAAATATTCATATGTCGAACGCACTGGCCTCAAAGAAGGAGGGAGGACAAAGGAAAGAGAAATGCGCACCCCCTTCGATCCAGCCAACTCCCTCCCTATTCAATTATTGTTAAAAAACAAATACTAACAATATAATTGCCATTGAATACCTGTTAGTGCGGATCAACCTATCCGTGAATGCATTATTATGTACATGGGTTTTTTCCTCTCTCCGGCCATGCCTCCCTCTATCCCTCTTTCTCTCTCTTTTCTCGTCCTCCCTCTCGCACCACCCCTCTCTCGCGCCCTCCCTCTTTACGCCTCTTGCTCTCTCGCCTTTCTCTCTCGCCCTTTCCCCTTCCTCTGTGTTCCCCTCTAACCTCTCCCCCCATTTTCGTCGCATACCATGAGTTTTATTATTTTTCTCTTTCTAGTTGCCTTTACTGATCGGAGTGTACCCGATCCAATCACCCTCGTTTTTTACTCTACCGACCGCAATAGAAACGGAGGCAAACATATTCTATAAAAACAGAGACGCGTCTTACTCTCAGTAATTGACCATCTATTTTCTTATTTGGGTAAACCCGGGTCACTCTTTTTCTTTCCCATTTTTGATAGACCTTATAGACGCGTTTTTTTTTTTTTTTTTTTTTTTTGTGCAGGAATAAAGTGAGTATCGTATGGCGATTGCTGTCGTCAAACGACTACGCATTTTTTTTCTTGTCCTGTGCGGTAACACCACGCGCTCTTCTCTCTTCTTTGTAATAGGGAGTATGCTTTGATCTGCCTGACCTCTTTTTCCCTCTCCACAGTACAGTAGGTCAGTGTGTCTTCTCCTTGTCTACTTTTCCCTCCAACATTGCCTAAGCAGCACTTCTCTCTTCTTTTTTCCTCTCTCTTTTTTGCTTGCGTATGGTGATACGATTGACCGCAGTTCTCTACATTCAAAAGCAGCTACCCTCACTCCTGCCAGTGTGTCCTCAACGGTCACCATTGTAACTTTAGTTTCCTTCACTGGTATCGCTGAACATTGCAATACCCATGCTGGACAGCGGTTATCAAGGGTAGTATCAAACACTCATATGTCTGAACAAATTAAAACAACCATCAACAAATGAAAGGGACCTTTAACAATTAAAAAGCGCGGAACAAAAACACGCGCGTCACTAAGCTTACCATTGAGTTGGTGATGGCGAGTGTGGTCGCGAATAATTTTCCTCGGGCTGTGATCGTGGAAAAAAATGTGCCTGAAAAAAAAATCTCGAAATAGCAGCACCTGACTCGTTGAGGTAGCCCCCCTTTCCTTACCCTCCCCTCACCATTGTTTGTTATATCCAAACCGCGCTAATTGAATCCTCGTTGTGAAATAGTTGACTACATCCTCCTACTATTCTCAAATGCACTCTTTTCGTCTTCGTCCTATAATGATGTCGCAGCTGTGGTAAGAAATTGTGCTATGTTTGTTAGATTCCTAAGGGGCTGCTGTCCGAAGAGCAAGAAGGGGTGAAAAGAAAGGGAGGGGAGAAAGAGGAGCATCAGAAGGATGGAGGAAAGGAGAGCAGCAAAGGCGCTGCAAATTCAATATGTTGATTATGTTGATGTTTGTCGCAATCTTTAGCCGCTCGATGACAGAAACGTGTTCAAGTATGTTTCCCAGGAGAGGAACATCAGCAACTAAAAAAAGACCTAGAGGTGGGCCGAAAATCGTTTTTTCCTTTACTCTTGTTTTTCACGTTTTGATGCTCTGCCCCTTCCACTAAACGTGTTTGTGAGTGACCGCAAAAGCTGGAATGAGAAAAACAGCCGAGTTAGTCAGTCGGTGAAGTACGGTTGAACTGATATGCCTGCCTAGCTTTTCATCGCCGATGCACCCAAGGGAGGAAGACGAACAATAAACAGCGATGCTTTCTCCTCTTGCTCCTTCTCTCTCTCACGCCATTCCTCCCTTTCGGTTCTTTCGCCTTTTTGGCCGTGTCGGATGTGCACCCCTTTCCTCGCACACTACACTCGTAAACTCACATTTTTTTCTCTCTTTCTCGCTTACTATGACTGTTAGCCTTATGTCCTGACCCCTCTCCCTCTTTGTCCACCTGTCTGTGTCAGACTTGCTCTTTCGCGTCTATCCTTACCTCTCGGTCCCCCTATGCCGCTACTTCCTAACATTTTCCTCCCTTCCCCCTATTGCTTGGTTGCGAATCCTGCCTTGTTTTTAAAACCATTTCCGTGTTTTGCGTGTACTTTTTAGCCGTAGTGTCATCGTTTGAAGGCAGGTTAGGAACAATCCCAACAGATGATACCCATCCGGGGTGTGGAAAAGGAGAAAAATTGCATAGCAGGTCCTTCTTGACCTAAGCCCAAGGCAGATTCAGGCTGTCGCGACATTGCCATTACCCTCTTCCTTCTCTCCTCCTCACTCCCTTCGTGTCACGCTCAGCTAACTATTCCGGCATGCCCTTTCGCCTCCACCATTTGTATAGCTACCCCCCGTGTTGCTGATGTCGAGGAAAAGGGCAAGGAAGAGCATGAATAAGTAAAGCCATGCCGTGTGTGTCACGTATGCTGAGGACTGCACCTCATCCCCTATGCCCTATGGCATCATGGTTACTTGATGCAACAGCGGGATAGGGCGGATGCACCTCTGCAACCACCCACAGCACCTGCAATAGCGAGAACAGTTACTGCTATGGCGAACGGACACTGTCTGATACAATTGGCACAGACACGTAGCATCGCAAAAAATGTTGTCCCAAGGCAGAGGCGATTGAATTTTTTTTTCTGTCTCTCTCTTTTTTTTCCCCCTCCTCCCTGCGGATCCCAAAAGCTTCTTTCTCCTTCTCCTTCCCTCTCTCCATCTCTCCCCCTCGCCATCTTCCTCATCTCTTTGTGTCTTCTTCTCTCTCCCTTTCCTCCCTCTCTGTCTCGCGCACTATCCCTTCCTTCTCGTAATTGTTTAGTTTCTTACTATCATCCTCTTTCTCTCTTGTTCTAGTAGCCCCCGAAAGAGTCAAGTGATGCATGGACACTGTTCCGTCGTTAGTGGTAAATATCGACACGCGTTTCTTACTCTTGCACACGCATACATACACAGTAAGGAAGCACCCAAAAGAATATCAGTCAGCGTACTCAAACTCGAGTTTTCCTCTTTCCCTTTCCTTTCCGTCCTCCCATGCCACCCCTGCAGAGAGGATATCAGGGTCACTCAAGCTCTTTGAATTTTCTCTCTCGACATTGTTTATACGCCGTGAGTGCCGTTTTGCATTTCACCAGTGTCCCAGGCCATTCTTCACTTTCACTAAGGGGAGGCGTGGCATTTCTTATTCCTCCCTCCCATCCTTTTTCCTTCTTTGATCTTGACACATCCATTCGTATATACTTTTTTTTTGACACGCGTTATTGACTACGCTTAGCAAGAAAGCGCTAGACAGCAACAGGTAAATCATCGTGAGGCGTAACAGTCGTCAGAAACACCTGCATCCTCAAAGGCGATGATGATGACACTTCACGACATATTTGTACACCTATCGAATTTTTGTCTGCTCCTTTTTGTGACACCAGAAAGAATGCCGCAGTGGAAACGCGTTGCTTTTCCTTCTCGGTCCCACTTCCTCCCTCTCTCCACCAGTAATTTATTCTCCTCAGATTACTCAATCATTTCTTTTTGTATTGCGTGAAATTTTCGATACAAATAAAAAGGTACACAGTATTATTTTCTCTTCGCGTACCCTTTTTCAATGGACGCGGACCGGGTAGGTGGCCCAAGCAACGAATAGCCACCCCCCGCATGACCCCCGCCGTACACTGAACTTGCAAGTGCACTTGTCTCCCTTCAACATGGTGGATCTGCATTGCATGAACAAACCAAAAATAAACAAGGTGCCTTTTTCTTTGCTGTATGTTTGAGGGCCGGAACGGAGAGGTAGGGAGGAGAAGAAAGGGGAAGATGGAAAGCCATGCAGCGCGAGGTGGGTGGTGATTGTTGAAGGGTGAAGAAGGCAGAGATAAAAACAAGGGATGTAGTAAATGACTACCCTTCTAGACTATGGGCGTAAAGATGGCTTGGAATGGAGCCCCCCAAAAAGCATGTAATTATATGAGTGAGACATGCCTTGCTATCTTAATTGACAATGCCTAACAATCCTTACAGAGACAAAAAAAAGATGGATGTCATGCCTGAGGTAGCTTTAGCTTGGCTTGATTGTTTGTTTCTTGGTTGCTTTTTTAGTTGTTGTTCTTGGCTTCCTGTTTGTTTGTGAGTGTTCTTGCCTTGCCTTGCTTGTTTGTTTGTCTGTATGTGCTCCGCCAACTGTTTCTGTTGCAAGTTTTTAGTTGGACAACGGCCCTCTGGAGCATTTTTCATGCAAATCCCTTTCTCCCTCATCTCATTCACTCCCCACTTGCATCCACTGCATCCAAAAACCATATTTTCGACATTTGACAAAACAACACAAATAAACATCCGTGGCAGGGCATTGTTTATCATCCGTGCTGCTATCTGACAATTCATTCAAACAAGAAAAGACAAAAAAAAAACCAGAGGAGACGGAGTGTTTGTTTAGGCCTAGACTAAGAAGTTGATTGTGCTAGTCTGCTTCACTAGGCGGTATAGGTAAGAGAATGAATAAAAAGAGACCGATCGTCGCGTTGAGGACCCAGAATTGGAGGAAAATGATAACCTGCCCTCGGCTCTTTCTGGGGGAGAGAATGAGAGAGGGGTAGGGAGAGTGTAGGAAATTATCAACGCCAACGAGAGAAAGAGGGTGAGCGTGGGAGGGCACGATTGAGGAACGACAAACATGAAGACTTGTTTCCTCTCTTTTCCTCTCGCTCTCTCTCCCTCTCTCTCTCTCTCCCCTGCTTTTGCAATTAGGACCAATTTAGTTTTAAGCAGAAGTGGCCGGCACAAGGAGAGCATTGACCCTGGTCCCGTCTGTGAACGGGTTCCCTTTTAGATAGGTGGTAGGCCATGCGTTATAGTGTTTTGTCCGGCTCCTTCTTCTCTGTCCAGCTCCTTCTCCTCTATCCCACCCCATCCATTCCCTCCTTCAATCAACTTTATTTTGCTTTCTCTCTTCTCTCCTGGGTACTCTTTGATTGGGCTCAAACACTCAACAACAAATATGGAAGAGGAGAAGGAGGAAGGGGAGGAAGAGGAAGAGGAGGTATATTCAAGGTGTGCTCGTCAATTGTCTATCACTCCCGCTATAGCTTCTTTTTTGTCTTCCCCGGTCCTTTCTCTCTCTCTCTCTCTCTCGTTTACTCCTCTCGCACAGTGAATAGCGAGAAGGATGCATCTGTCTCCTCGTAAGTCCTACGTTCGATATACATTTTTTGTCTTTTTTTTCCCCTGTCCTCTTGTCTCTGTCCTCACTGCCTCTGCCTCTGTCTCCTCTTGTTTCGCGGATTGGGTTGTAACATTCTCTATGCGATGCAATGCTCAACGACGAAATCAACGTGCATATAACGCGGACAAAAAAGAGAGAGAGAGAGACACACAACAAACCCACACGCAAAAGAAAAATAATTCAAGGGTGACAGACGCGCAATGTTGACTGACTTAGCTAGACCGGACAGGGTGATTAGCGCCCTTATTTCTTTCCCTCTCTCTTTCGGATAGTTGACTTGAACGTCTGCCTTATCTTCTTGGGCGTACTTGAAACTCGAGCCTCTCTCTCTCTTTGTCTTTGTTTCTGTCTACGCTCCCGCCTGTCTCCCGCGAGATAATGGAGAATAAGATGAGAGATGTTTGGTCAACGACGGGAGGGAGGGAAGGGAGGGAGGGAAGGGAGAAGCGGGAATGGACAGGTGAGGGGCAAATCGATCGGGAGGAATGTAGCCATTCAGTTCTTTTTTTTCCTTTCGAATGTGAAGACAGAGTAGAGTGGAGGGAAGGAGGAGGAAAGCAGTAGTGGATGAATGCAAGGCATCCCTTTCTTTTTCTTTTTCTTTTTCTTTTTTTGTTCGCTTCCTAATTTGGATCATCTTCTATGCGCCTCTTGCCCCCTTCTTCCTTCCAAAGGCGAGAAGAAGGGGAAATCCTGGGCAACCATCAAGATATAGGAACCCCTTCAAAGAGACAAGTAGTTGTAGGCGTGAGAGGAAGAAAGAGAGAAAGAGAGAAAAAAAGATGGCGACATCTGATGTGAATCTGGAGCTCTCAAAAGGCACAAAAAGAAAGACGCGTTTTTTTCCCTAGGTCACACATGCAAAACAAGATCCACGTTTTATCAATCAGTGCGTTCATCTTGCATTGTGTGGTTTGGGTGTTTCTTATTGTTTCAAGCATGCGTGAGCGATCAATCGGATTCATATCTTCGAGAGTGTACAATAGGATCAATAGGAGGTGTTCGGATGCAAGTTAACATACAATCATGCCCGTGCCGGATTATCGTCTTCTTATTGGTATCTTACAGGCGATTTGCATGAAAGTGGGTGAACAAACAGAAAAACGTTTCTATTGTAGGGCAGATTATTGTTGAAAAGAACTCTGTTGGGAAAGGTATTCTCAAGGCAATAGAGGCGAGAAAACAAAAGGCATTCAGGAACCTATAAAAATAACGGACACGAGTCAGTGAGTTCTACAATAGGTCACCCTGAATCGCACTCGGTCGTCATTTTTTTTTTTTCCTTTTTCTCTTTTTGTTAGGAGAATCCTGAGAGTGGTTGCTGCTATGCTTTATTGTTTTTTTTTTCTAATTCGTTTGTTGTTTTCTTACTTTTTTCTCGCCATTTGATGCTATTAATTTTTGTTGTTGATGGCATGTGTTTGCTGTTGCGCCGAGTGTGTATTTGGCGTTGCCAGGTATGAAGAACACGCGGAATACATTGTAGCTGCATGCAGGAGTGTGAATACGGTTTTGGAAGGTTCCTCAAAATGCACAGAGGCACAAGGAAAAAAATCTAACAAAAAAAAATAGAGGTGATTGAGTTGTTTGAGTGGAAGGGAAAATAGCTGTTTACTCTTAACTCCCCTCATCCACAATGCATCCACTATCCTAACATATCTCGCATTCGTATCTTTATCCCACCCCCTGAAAATGAGCTGCCTCAATTTATTGGCTTGTTCAATCGGATAATAGTTTGTGCTGATCCAGGGGGCGGGGGGGGGGGGGGGGGAGGGAATACGGGCTATTCTCAAGGACGCTTGCCCTTTTTGCTTCCAGCCATTACCATTTAATACACACATGCACACCCCTCGAAACGCGTTTTTTATCCCCCCCAGCCCCCTTCTCCAGTTGTTTATTCCCGTCTACCCTAGCGCGTCCTAAAATATAATCATAATAACAACAAAACACGAAGGCAGTGCACCAGAGTCGGTGGCTCTCTGTGGATCCAAAACTATTGTAAAGGAAAAGACATAACGCGATGAATAAATGAGTCCTCTCTTTCCAAGATGATATGCGATAAAAAAGGCTACTATTTAGTGTGTGCATTTTTTTGTTTCTTTTCAATCCCCTTTGGCATCCCCCTCCTTCACTTTCTTCCAAGGATTGAATTCGCTCTTTTATTTTCGTGCTGCTGCTGCAAGGAGGGGAAGGAAGGCGGAAGAAAAAAAAATTAGCCGTTGAAAAGAAAACGTTTCATCCCATTTTGTTGGCACCCTTTTTTTCAACCTCAAGAAGGTACTGTCCAACATAGCTCATATTTTCTTCTGTATGGCGTAAAAAATACTGTAATGCGTGTGTCTGTGTATCTGTTGTATATTGGCACGAATAAGAGAGAGAAAAGAGAGGCGAGTTTGAAGGAAGAAGGGGGGGGATTGGGCATGGCATGGTTCAGGAGGTGAGGTTCCCTAGCGACCCATCCCTCTCCCATGCAAATTGCAGCCAAAAAAAACAAGTCTGTCTCGTGGGTACATGGCATCGAACGAGGCATTAGCATGCGTTGGAGAGGAAGAACTGGTGACATTACTTTAGTAAAGTGAGCAATTATAGGTCACTCCTTGCTCACGTCTTGGAAGACCCCTCTCTCAATTTTAGTTTAGGGAGAAGGGCTTGCTTGGCTTGGGAGGAAGACGAATGGGTGGCATAGCACAAAAATTGAGGGAGCTATTGGTCCGCGGGGAAGAGAGACGGTAGAGAAAGAGTGGGTGGGAAAGGTACATGTACCTATTTGATGCAAGGAGACGGGGAAAGAAGACACGAAGAATGAAAGAGACACATCATTTACAATTAGAAGACTCTGTTCATTATCAACGAGCTGCATAGCCAAAAAAAAAAAAAAAAAAAAAAAAAAGGCACATCACCACGAAAGTGCAAGGGGGTTGGGGAAGGATAGTTATTGCGGATCGCCCAACAATTGGGCACATTCTACAACCAACAGCCACAACGCAAACAAACAGAGACCTTCGAAAAAAAAACACGCAAAGGCAATTATTAGATGCATGCACATTCGATCTTGACACTCCTTGAAACAAGTCCGTCGGGGCTTTGGAGGGTGTATTTTTTGTTGTTGTTGCTGTCGTTGTAGATGCTAGATGCATGAATGGCATAATTTTTATGAGGGAGAATTGCTTTCCTCGGGCGTGTCTTGTGTGTGTGTGTTTGTGGGTTCAGCCTTTGAAGGCGTGTAGCATAGTTGGTAGTCGGTAGGCGGTAGGCAGTCGTAGGTTGTGTACAGTTTGCCTTTGCCACCATTTTTTTCGCACTGACATCAGGCACTTTCAAATATGATGCCTCTTCTCTAATTGAAAAGATCCCAATAGAACAAAGGTAGTGGCTGAATGTCAATGGTCGCTATTATGGTATCGGTTTATTAGTTTACAGCTGCCAGGCTTTCAAAGAAAGAGCCAGGGTACAAGGTTGCAGCATTTTTGTGGTCTATATCTGAGCGCGTGTGAATGGTGTGAATGTTGTAAGGGAGTTCAGCCCAAGGATAGAGATGTCGGAGAGACAAAAAATAGAAATAGTCGAAAGTTCCCACCAATTGCGAATCCAAAATGAAGTGTCCATGGAAGGAGATAGAAGAGTGCCAAACTGGAACTCGTTCTCGTCACTCACTTCTTAGACTTATCCGTCCTTTAGTCCCTCTCGCGAGCCTCAGCCTGCTTGCGAAGGGCATCAGCATCTCTCCTGGAGACCTTCTCGGCCTTCCTAGCCTGGAACTCTGCTTCCTTTGCCTGCTTCTTCTTCTCCTGGCGGTTCTTGGGAGGTGGTGGTGGTGCGGGTTCCCAGGCGGTGGGCGCAAAGAAGCTGAGGAGTTTCATCGAGATAGTGTATCCCACATATGCCGCCAATGGGTAGTACAAGTAGACGTTGCTCAATTCATATGCCTATCAGATAAAAAGAAAATAGCGGTGTCCTTGGTTATGAAGGTTTCTCTGATGGTGAAGATTCCGGGGGGGGGGGGTGATGAGAGAACGAGCAGAAGAAGGTTGTTCCTGTGAATGACGAACGTACGTAGCAGAAGATGAGGGCGACGAGGAAGATGCCTGCGGCGACGCCGTAGTAGAGGATTGTGTTTGACATGAAGCTCGAGTTTGTGTTGGATGAAGGAGTTTGGATGGGAGAGGAGGGGAAGAAGAATAAGTAGAAGGTCAAGAACAACTGTTAAAGACACGGGGAGAGTGTGAGCAGGTACACTCTCGGAGTCCTTTTCCTATTGGTTGTCTGCTTGAGAAGCACAACACCGTTGGCTCGGCGAATCATCTTCAAGGTGAATGGTCCTTTGGATCACGGGAAGTATTCATTACGATCGCATTTGCTATCGTTTTTCTACGTGGGTGGCTGGGATGGAGAAATGTTGTTTGCCTCTTCCTTTTTTTTTTTCTTTTTTTTAGCAAGGTCCTTGTCCAACTCCCCATTCCATTCATTCCCCTTTCTCTCCTCTTCTTCACCCGTTCTTCCAGGAATTCAACAACAATCTCTAATGTCCGATTCCAAGAAGCGCTCAAAGTCAAGCAAGGAGGATGCCCCCAAGGAGAACCCCTACCTTGCACACCTCCCCCCTAGCGAGCGACTCGTCGGAGGTGCCTCCACGGCAAAGAACGACTATGGCCTCGCTGCCAACCACCCTTTGGCCAACTTTGTCATTGGCGCCACCACCGCCCAGCAAGGAGAGGCTGCCGAGGAGGGCGAAATCAACCCCTTCACTAACAAGCCCTTCAGCGACAAATACCGCAAGATCCTTGCCGGTCGTCGCAAGCTCCCCGTCAACAAGCACCGCAAGGAGTTCTTGGATCTTGTGCAGAACAACCAGGTCGTGATCTTGGTCGGAGAGACTGGTTCCGGAAAGACCACCCAGTATGTGCTGTTCTCACAGCTTGAATTTGTTGCTAACTTGACGGTCTCCTGATCGAACTTATTTTTACTGATTGCCTACTCTGTGCCTCTCCTGCTTTCAATTGATGATAATAGGATCCCTCAGTTCATGGTGTTCGATGATCTGCCAGCCTTCAAGGGCAAGAAGATTGCTTGTACCCAGCCTCGTCGTCTTGCCGCCATGTCTGTTGCTCAGCGTGTTGCAGAGGAGATGGACGTTGTCATGGGCCAGGAAGTCGGTTACAACATTCGTTTCGAGGACTGCACCAGCGAAAGGACTATGCTCCAGTACGTATTGTTACATTTCGCCGCAGTAATTTTTTAAACAAAACTTCTGCCGCGCCCTTTGATCTAACCGCAGTTTTTATTTTTCACTTTTAGGTATATGACCGATGGTATGTTGCTCAGAGAGGCCATGAACGACCCCTTGCTGACACGCTACTCTGCCGTTATTCTGGATGAGGCTCACGACCGTACCCTTTCGACTGATATCCTAATGGGTTTGATGAAGGAGATTATCAAGAAGAGACCCGACCTCAAGGTCGTCGTCATGTCCGCCACCCTTGATGCAGGAAAATTCCAAAAGTACTTTGATGACGCACCCTTGATGAGCGTCCCCGGTCGTACCTTCCCCGTCGAGATCTACTACACCCCCGAGCCCGAGAGCGATTACTTGGAGGCTGCCATTTTCACCGCCCTTCAGATTCACAGGACCGAGGATGCCGGAGATATCTTGCTGTTCTTGACAGGAGAGGAAGAGATTGAGGACGCTTGCAGGAAAATCAAGGCCGAGGCTGATCAGATGCCGGATGCTGGACCTATCAGGGTCTACCCACTTTATTCGAGTTTGCCTCCCCAGGCGCAGAAGCGTATTTACGATGATGCCCCACCACCAAGGACCACTGGTGGACGCCCTGGACGCAAGGTTGTCGTGTCGACCAACTTGGCCGAGACTTCGTTGACTATCGACGGTATCGTCTATGTCATTGACCCCGGTTTCTCTAAGCAAAAGGTCTACAACCCCCGTATCCGTGTCGAGTCGCTCTTGGTCTCGCCCATCTCCAAGGCTTCAGCCCAGCAGCGTTCAGGACGTGCCGGTCGTACTCGCCCCGGAAAGTGCTTCAGATTGTACACCGAGAACGCATTCATGAAGGAGCTGATCGAGACCACCTACCCCGAAATTCTCAGGAGTAACTTGGGCACCGTTGTCTTGCAGCTCAAGAAGCTTGGAATCGACGATCTCGTTCACTTTGACTTTATGGACCCCCCAGCTCCTGAGACTCTTATGCGCGCTTTGGAGTTACTCAACTACCTCGGTGCCTTGGATGATGACGGTAACATGACTCCTCTCGGAAGCATCATGGCCGACTTCCCTCTCGATCCCCAGCTTGCCAAGATGCTCATTACCAGCCCCAAGTACGGATGCTCCAACGAGATCATGACCATCGTCTCCTTGTTGAACGGTATGTACTTTCGCTACGCGTTTTTTATGTGCACTGAATCGATTGCTGAGAAGTAGTAGTAAGCTGCGTACTAACATGCCTCTCTTTGTGATTCATTCCAATAGTCCCATTGGTGTTCATGCGTCCCCCAGACCAGCGCAAGATGGCTGATGAGGCCAAGGCTCAGTTCTCACACCCTGATGGCGACCACCTCACATTGTTGAACGTATACCACGCATACAAGACCTCGGGCGAGGACCAGAAGTGGTGCTATGACAACTTCTGCAACTACCGTACATTGAAGTCAGCCGATAACGTCAGGACACAGTTGAAGCGTTACATGGAGCGTGCCGATTTGGATTTGGTCTCGCTTCCCTTTGACGAGCGGCCTAAGGGTCCTTACTACACAGGAATCCGCAAGGCTCTCTGTGCAGGATACTTTATGCAGGTTGCCCATCAGGAGAGATCTGGCAACTACTTGACTGTCAAGGATAACCAAGTGGTTCGTCTTCACCCCAGTTCGTGCCTGGATCACGCGTCGGAGTGGGTGATCTACAACGAGTTTGTGCTGACCAACCAGAACTATATCCGCACGGTGTCTGAGGTTCGTGCCGAATGGCTGCTCGACATTGCGCCCGGCTACTTTGAGCTGGACTCGTTCCCCAACTGTGAGGGCAAGCGCGTTCTTGAGAAGTTGATTATGAGGCTGAAGTCGAGCTCGAGTCGCGAGCGCGACGACGATGAGGATGAGAGGAGGAAGAGCCGTAAGAGCGACCGTGGCGACCGTGACCGCAAGGACAGCAAGCGCAGGAGATAGATAGAATCTCTTGGTCTCTTGTTTTTCTTTTTTTCTCCACCATTCATTGTTTTTTTCATTCCCCCACTCTTACTAGTACTATTCATCATTTCCACACATATTACAATATTCAACTCATTTGCATCGTATCGTATTTCCTTGTTCCCTTGTTCTTGTGTTGCAAACAAAAAGCCCATTCATTGGTCAATGCAACAAACAGTCACTTTTCATTCGCTAGGTTGAATTGACATGAGTGACTCTTTAATGGGTGCTCCCGATGCAGCAACCCAATCCAGTCCACCAACCAACCCCCTTTCCTCGTACGTCTCCACTTCTGCCCTACTATATCCCTCGCTTTTGTCTCCACCCGTGTCACCCGTGCTATCCGTTCTCTTTGTCTTCTTTGTCTTCTTTATCGCAACCCTGAACGCTCCTTTCTTTCTTTTTCATCCCTTCTCCACTACTCCGTCACCTCAACTCTTTTACCTCCCTTCTTTCCTTCACTCTTTCCCCCTTCCCTTCCCTTCCCCCCTCTCCCGTCTCACCCGACCCAAAGGTCAAAAACCCACTTACTCCATGCTCGTCATTGCGATGCGATCGGCCTCGCCGGCTCACAGGTCGATGGCCCTGGCCGCCCTTAGACGGTCTCAACACCCGTGCGCAACCACCATTCTCTCCAGCCATCGTGGACGAGCCCATAACAATCACACAAATGCCTCTATCAACACCTCTCACCAGACCCTACCCCATCGCTTCTTTGCTTCCTCGACTCACCACCGTCAAGTCACTCAACCACCCAAGAGCTCTACAACAAGTTCGACTTCTGGCGGTGCTTCGCAAGAGAGTGCTGACGGCGCTGCTTCAGCTGCCGCTCGCACAGTTAAGAAGCGTCCAGCAAAGAGCAGCAGTAGCTCCTCAGAGGCTTCCTTGGCGGGGTCAAAAAAGGATGCAGTCAGTCCCTCTGGTCAGGTTGCGGGGGCGAATGCAGCCTTGCATTCATCTTCTCAGAGAGCGAATGACGACGACAAGGCAACACCAAGTAAAGGGCGGTCGGGTTCACACTCAGCCAAAGGTATATTCCTGTTTCAACGCACTGCGGTTTTTTAACCATACCACACGTTGATGATAATGAAGACTCACACCACCTTTGGTTATGACTCGCAAAATGTAGCAACAGACCCTCCATCGGGAGAAAACAATGGCCTTGGTACTACCTCGTCGACCAGCTTTTACCCGGCCCAACCCCCATTTACAAGTTCATTCCAGTCGCGTGATACCTTTGGTGGAAGTGGTGGCGGAGGACCAGGCGACTCATACTCAGCGGCCAACGCTCGCAAGAATAGCGCAGTGAATTCTTCAGAATGGATGGGCAGCATTCAGAACCCCAGGACTGTATGTTTACTGTCTGGCACCTGTTATTATCGTTGTTGATGCAATGCCACTTTGATTCTCATATCGTGCGACGATGTCACTGATGGTTGCTTCTGTTACTTTGCTTTTGTTCCTTCTCTTTTTTTCGCTACTTTTCTTAGATTGTGCAACACTTGGACGAGTATGTGATTGGACAGGAAAAGGCCAAAAAGATCCTGGCTGTAGCCGTTTACAACCATTACTCGCGCGTAAACGAGAACTTGCGTCAACAGCAAATTCAGGAGTCTCTGACTGCCATCTCCAACCCGCCGATTCCCCCGGGCTCCGTGTATTACGGCTCGGGTGTCCTGATGAGTGACGGACCAAGCACACCAGACCCTATCATTGAAACCTTTACTTCACCCTCATCGCCACCTTCGAATGCATCAGGAACCGACACTGCTGCAGGAGGCAGCAGCAACGATGGCAAAGATACCCATGCTGTTAGTAGCGACTTGCATGTCCCAGGCCGACGTAAGTTGACAACAAAGCAGCTCCCCACTCCTCTCCTTCATGTATTGTCCCTTTCATACCTGTCCGCGTCCTCACTTTCGAAACCTATTCATTGCGGGCAGAGAGCAGTCATGTGAAAACTCTAATTTGCCCGATGGTTCATGAACGACAAACTCTTTTTGCACGAATCACAGCCAGCGCATCGGCTGAGATGGCACCACTTTGGCCCTATCCCCCTCTGTCTTTCTCGTCGTCCTTACTCATTTTATTATCTCCTTCTGCAACATATTTAGAGGCGATCCATTATCCGCATCGACAGCCATGGATCAACTCGGCGTCCAATGGACACAGCCCCTCCCCACCATCAATGTTCTCACAACCTTACGACACATACCATAAGCAACCTCCACCACCACCACCGCCACCACAGCAGCAGCAGCACCGTAAGGCTGCAGACACACCCTCAAAACCGCCATCAACCATCTTTGATAAGAGCAATGTCCTCTTGCTCGGACCCACAGGATCAGGCAAGACGCTCCTGGCAAGGACACTGGCCAAGGTCCTCAATGTTCCCTTCTCCATGTCCGATGGTAAGCGACTGGTTTGGTATATGGGTTTTGTATGCTCAAACATATTTGCATAAGAAACGAAGTGACGCGGTATTAAATGATGCTCTATCAAACTTTCAATTAATAATAGCCACACCATTCACGCAGGCAGGATATGTGGGCGAGGACGTCGAGATGGTTATTCACCGCTTGTTGCAGGTTAGTTCTTGTGACGACTCTTTGCGACGTCAAGGATTAGAAAGCACCGAAACTGAAGGGCGATAGTAACGCCAACAACTTACAAATTTCTTGCAATTAGAACTGTGACTATAACATCAAGAAGGCAGAGTGCGGCATTGTGTTTATCGACGAAATTGACAAGATCTCCAAGCGACCTGACACTATGTCGATTTCCAAGGATGTGTCAGGAGAGGGCGTTCAGCAAGCGCTCCTGAGAATGCTGGAGGGTACTGTTGTCAATGTCACAGAAAAGAATGGCTCTAACTGGAATGGCGCGAATGCGGGACGCAAGAATGGTTTGCCTGGCATTGGCGGACCCAGCGCTGGAGGCGGAGGACCTGGAGCCAAGGGTGAGATCTACTCGGTTGACACAAGCAACATATTGTTCATTCTGAGTGGAGCGTTCATTGGTCTGGAAAGGATCGTAATGGACCGTGTGTCGAAGGGATCGATTGGCTTCGATGCTATGGTCCGAGCACCATCTTCAGAGTTGAGTTCGTCCAAGGATGCTTCATCCCAGGTCAGTCGCCTCCTCGACCAAGTTGACCCAACCGGTAAGCATTGAGTTTCTGTCATTAGATCTGCGGTTGTGCCTTTTCAACAAAATGAATACTAATACGTTGTTCTTATTGCCCTGTTCAATGTAGACCTGATCAAGTTTGGATTGATTCCCGAGTTCATTGGACGTTTGCCTGTTGTCGCTTCAGTCAACCATCTGGATGAGGCTGCCTTGGTTCGCATTCTGACGGAGCCTCGCAACTCTTTGGTCAAGCAGTACCAGGGTCTCTTTGGCATGGCCGGCATCAAGATTCAATTCTCACAAGCAGCGCTTTATACCATTGCCAAGCAAGCCATTGAGAAGCAGACAGGAGCTCGAGGACTTCGCCGCATTATGGTATGTATACCATATTCTTGCATTGTCATGGATCAGCTTGTATGATGGTGTTGGAGACGTAGAATCTGACCTGTATATTTTTTTCTCGTTCGTACAATAGGAATCACTGTTGCTGGATGTGATGTATGACGCGCCAGGATCTTCGATCAAGCATATTGTCATTGACAAGGAGGTCGCTCTTGGAAAGAAGCCCGCAATTTGCTTTAGTAGAGGTGCTGAAGGACCCGTTGCTGAGGCGTTGGATCGAGATGACCAGGTTGTTAGAGAGTCTGCACAGGAGGACGAGTCCCCAGCTGTTGAGGCAGTATCGCTTTAGAAAACCTTCTTTTTCATGATTTGTACGCTTTCTCTTTCACCCACCTGTGTCAGGACATGATTCGGCTCATTGTTATGATGCTGTTTTCTTTCGTCTTGGCCTAGACGACCCCGTAACGATTACGTTGTCTTTTCTTCCTACTCAATCTACACGAACTTGCAGATTACTTTTCAGTGTCTGCAGAACGGCCCTCTCTTCTTTTACTTTCTCTTTTTGTAAATAAAACTGTACTCCTGCGTATTCTGACAAAAAAATGTCTATGAAAATCGCATGCAAAGGTTAAGTTGTATACCATTGTTCCTCCAAGCTCGGGCGCGGATAGCCAGGGGAAAAGGGCACCCTCATCGTTTCGTTGACCTGGGCAAAACCCATTGTATGTGTTATTTATTTCTCTCCCAACTGCTTCTTCTCTTCTCTCCGCCTTTCCCTCCCACCACTCCCACCACTCCCAGATTCGATTCATCAAGTAGTTTCTTTACAGCAACTAGTTCCCTAGACCCAGGTAACCTCTGGGCGACAGGAAGTCAACACTACGATCACTCCTCGTAAAAAAAGTCAACTGCGCCGCCATTCTCTTCGCTAATCAGAGCCAGGAAGCCATTAACACATGATTCAGCACTGTCGTCATATCAAGAGCAGCCAAGCCAGGCAACAGCGATGACTCAAACGCCAAACGCCACCTCCTGCCTCCCATCGAGCGAGGGAGGGGCTCACTGGGACTGCTGCTGTCTCGCCATCGCCTCAACGTCAAGTAATCGCAGCCTTGCAAGGCCATCGGCTCGAGCACCGCACCTTTCAAACAGACAAACGGGTCATCGCCAACTCTTGCCAATAAAGTCTCCTCTCCTCACCCTGTCGTCTACAAGGAAATCGCCTGCGCAACCCGCTCGTCGACAAGATTCAGCCACGATGGATTTCACTCAGTACCTCCCCCTCCTCCCCAAAGTTGAATGTCTTCAACAGTAGGAGGCGAAGGGAGGTACCTGAACACTCCAAATCCACGGGGATACGTTTACATCCCTTCATAACCCCTGTTTTGCCCACATCTCCTTGTGAAAGTGGGCAGACACATCCTCCGTCAAAAGACTAGTCTTTCTTGTAGGCCGGTGGTCTTGTATCTGACAGGGAGAAGTTTTTACTGTTACGAGCTATAGAATGGTCGTGGGGAGGTAAGGGGTGTGTATTCTGGCTGCTCTCTTTCTGTATCCAGCCTTATGTTGTTCACCCCCTCCCCCCCCCCCCTCCCTCCTCCTCCTTCGGTGAGTCCAGACCGGTATTGGTTGTGATCAGACGGACAGGTCTTTGCATTGCGCACTAACAAACGCTTTTCTTAGATTACCCCCCCCCCCCCTCCTCCTTTGATTCCCGATGCCCTGGGGGTGCTCGGCGCCCCCATGTGATTGTGATGTTTGGCGGTGGAATAAATTTTGATTCTTATCTGATTGAAAAATAAAAATAAAATGCACAGGCTTAGCATGAAGGAATGGGAGTGTAAGAGGGGGGGGGGGGTGAAGTGAAGGTTCTGTCAATCTAATCATTGTTTTTCACCTTGTGAAAGTTGCATATGGGGGTGAGAGAATGAGGAGGGGGGAGGGGAGGGAGAGCCAATCGGGAGGACAATGCGCCAATGGTGCCATTTTAAGATCGAGATCTGTATTCTCATTGTTTATGCCAGGTTCTGAATGAGGGTGAGAGAAAGCGTGGGAGAGTGTGGACAAGAGAGGATGTGTGAAATTGCTAGACCATAGGATGAAAATGAAGGGAAAAAAGGGGATTTATGAAGAAGAGCAGATTATTTATGTAGTTTGGTAAGACAAAGACAAGAACAAAGGACAAGACAAGAAGAGTACAGGGACAAGAGGAAACATAAATGCCAAGAGGTGCAAACAAATGTAAGGATAAAAACATGCCAAGATAGAAAAGGCGCAAACAGATGTAAGGAGTCAAGATAGAAGAGGTGCAAACAGATGTTCTAGAAAACAGCGAGCGCAAAGCTACAAACAACTAAGCCTAAATCTTTCTTTTCTGTTAGGATAAGGAAATATGAGCCAAGGGTTCGTGAGCATCTGTATTCTCGAATGGACTATCTCATCAAAAAAAACAAGCACATGCACGCATGTTTATGTGAAAAAAATAGATGCATTTGTATATATTGTCTATTGCTACATTTGATACAAGTTATAAGATGGAAGAGGGTGGTGTATGAACAAGGGGAAAGAAAAAAGGGAAAAGAGAAGAATGAGATTCTCTAAGCTTGACGAAGGACAGATCCGGCCCATCCGATGACAAAGACAGATGGAGGGACCGCCTTTTGTTCTTCGACCACCTGTGCCAGGGTGCTCAGCGTCGCATCCATGGCTCTCTCGTTGGCGCAATGGGCATTCTCGACAATCACTGCGGGTACATTGGCAGGCCAACCCAGATCCGTCTGCATCATCTCGGAGATTTCCTTGGCCTTCCCCACGCCCATCAAGACCACGACTGTCTTTTGGGCATCGTAGACGGGGAAGTTGTCTGAGAGACGTCCGCCCTTGACCTGAGCTGTAGTGATGACGACTTGGTTCGACGATCCGCGGTGGGTCAGAGGAACGTTGGCAGAGAGTGCGGCTGAAAGGGCGGAGGAGATTCCGGGGACCACCTCGGCATCGAATCCATGCTCGCGGAAGAAGAGGATCTCCTCTGCGCCACGACCGAAAATGAAGGGGTCTCCTTGCTTGAGTCGGACAACAGTCTTGCCCTCCCGCAGGCCCTGGAGGCACCATTCGTTGAGTTGATCCTGAATGTTATCAGATGTGATAGCGGTGGAGAGGGTCTCTTGGTCGGCAGTGGAGGATTTCTGTTCGACGACGAGGACAGTGCGCTTCTTGGGGGCGATGCGGACCTCACCCTTTGCGAGATCGATGACCTCCATAGGGATCAATCTGTCGGCCACCACCAAGTCGGCCTCCTCCAGCAGTCTTGCAGCCTTGAGAGTCAACAGCTCGGGATCGCCAGGGCCTGCGCCGACGAGAACCAGTCTTGGAGTCTTTTGTGTGGGGGTGTCTTTTGTGATGGTGTGCTCCGCAGTGAGCTCGCCTGCAGTGGTGACCTTGGACTCGATTTTTTCAGTCTCCGCCTCCGTCGATTCAGCATCTGCAATTTTCGCCTGGACCTGATCGTAGGAGAAGACAACATTGTCCTTGAACCCACTCAACACAATCTCCATACTCTTCTCCTCTAGCGTAGCAAGATCCTCCATCCTCCACTGCTCACAGACCCGGCTCATCCACCCCATCCTCTTGGGACCGACCTCAGGACCCGGTGCCATCTTTCTCAACTTGGCACGGAGGATACCGACCTGCTCAATCGCCTCACCAACTCGATTGGGCAAGTGATCTGCAATATGACGGCGTACGAGGTTGGCCAACTTGGGACCCTTTCCGGAGGTCGAGACAGCAACCTGCAGGCTCTGGTCTCGATGGGTCGAGCAAAAGTAGAAGTCGCACTGGGGAGGGACATCGGCAATGTTGACTGGGATCCGGAGTCGCTTGCAGAGGTTGTAGATGTGTGTTGAGAGAGGGATGTCATCAATTGCCGAGAGAACCATATCGACCGCAGGTCCGGAGACGACGTCGTCAAGGGGTTCGTCCTGTGAGAGCGTCGACTCGAGGGTTGTTGTTGCAGTTGCTGAGGGATATCCCTCCTGTGTGAGAGTTGATGACGCTTCGGGTGATACTTTTGTAAACATGTGTTCTCCGAAGGGTGTAGTCAGATCTGAGTCCTGGAATTCCCGAGGCACAAGGCGAGTTGTCTGTGAGTGATCCTCAAGATGCTGACGGACCGTCTCTGACAGTTCCTCGTTATCGGGACAGATCACTGTCACCTTTGCATCTGCCTCCAGAACGTTCACCAAGCCTAGAATCAAGTGAAACAGAGACAAGAAAGAGTTAGATTGTCAGGTTGAAGTGGTCCAGGGGTATGAAGCAGGAGAAGGAAAGAGGAGACTTACGGCCGGCGGCGACGAAGCCTCCTCCGATGATGACGACGTGTTTTTGTTTAATCTGCCAGGCAAGGATCAAGGATGCGCCAGGGCGGATGGGATCGATAGAGGAGCGGACCATTGCGTTGTGATGACTTTAGGGTATAAAAGAGGCGGTTTGTTTGGTGCTATTTTGTTGGGAAGATGCGATTAAGTAGGAAGAGTGCTGAGGATAGAGAAAGGAGAGAGGTGTGACGAGCGAAAGAGAGGAAAGAAAGAAAGAAAGAGGAGAGGGTTGAGCAAAGAAGAAGAGCAAGGGAAGAACAAAAAAAGTAGTGTGAAAGTAGGAGAGTGACTAAAGGACGCCAAAGCAACGAAGATTCAAAATGGCGAAATCGTCGTGACTTGCATTGGTGATAGCGGATGGCGGCATTTCTTTCGTTTTCGTACTAATAGAGTTGTGTCCAATCATCAGCAAGATAGAGTGAGCAATTGATAATTGATCAAAGGGGTTGTTTTTGGTGGCAACTCATTGTCAATTAGGGAAGAGAAGAAAAGCGATCGACTGTCAATTAGAGATAATTGATCAATTTCAGCCCCTCTTTCTAGTCTTCCAGTCGAATCAGTCCAGCCATCACGTGGCCCATGCGCGCGCGTTGAATGGTCAAAAACGCCAAAAGTCCGAAGGTGGTCTGTCGGTCTGCCCTTGTCGGTGTTTGGGTTGAACAATAATGTGAGCAGTGAAGAGGCCTGCTGGACACACATTTTGGCTTTCCTCTCTCTCACAGGCAGGCAGTCTACACTGTGGTAGAAGGAGAGACGGAACAGCCATTGCTGTCCCTCTTTGGCATAGACCGCTCTTCGTCTTCCTTTTTTTTTTTTTTTTTTTTTTTTTGGCTCCACGTCTTTTTTTTTTTCGTCTTTTTCATTTCCTTTTTCCAACACTGCATACCCTCTCTCCACTCCCCACTCTCCCACTCTCCACTCTCCCTTCTCGCGCTCCCCCTTTTCACCCTGGACTACACTTGTCAACAACAACGCCCATTCCATTCCCTCCTCTCCTCAACGCCACTCGCTGATCAGGGAAAAAATACAAAAAAAGGGACAGACAACAACGCCTCATGAACTACCACTCCTACCAGAACGACTCTGGGCCACAGGATGTTACTGTCTCCATCCCTGCAGAGAAAAAAATCCCAATAGACACTGGCAGCAATGACCAACAGCAACAACAAAAACAAACTTCGGGATTCAAGACTACTGTCATCTATGTACTCGTCTTTGTAAACCTTGTCCTCTTGACGAGGTTATGCTCTACCTATGGGCGTCAAGAGGATCCCCTTTCAAATTTCAGAACCAACAACAAACCGCACCATGAACCTGAAAACGGCCACCAAGGAGGAGACGTAGAAACGCTTGACTTCTGGCTCAAGATGGCCTTAATCGTCTTCTTGGTTATGGTTGGAGGGATCTTTGCTGGTGAGTTCTCCTCAGGTCCCGACCTGAACCTTGTCTTCTTTTTTTTTGTCACGCAGCGATTTTGTTTTTTACTACTCAGCTCGCTGCAAGGTTTTTGCGATGGCCGATGGCAAGATACCCGATGGATGGTGTGCAGCACCATTTAGGATTGGATATCAAAATGAGAAGAGGAAGAGAAGGAGCCGTAATAAAGCAAGAGAGAGAGAGATATAGATGTAGCTTGATGCCATGATCTATGCAGAATTACGAGAGGAAGGCGATGATGATCTAACAATGTCACGCGTACCTCTCGACTATGTTGATTTTCGTTCATCTACTACTATTAGGATTGACCATCGGATTGATGGGTCTCGACGAGACCAACCTGCATGTCCTAATGGCATCCGGATCTCCCAAGGAGCAGTTCCACGCCGAAACCGTCTTTGGCCTCCTGTCGCGTGGGAAGCATTGGGTCCTTGGTGAGTTGCTTGGTCTGTTGTTGTTTTTGTTTATTTGCTCTCATTGCTCAGGCCCAACCAAATTCTTTTATGCCTCAGGGTATCAACAACAGACAAATGGATGGCAAATATGCTTCTGTTCTGACAAATATTCGTTATTTGTGTTGGCAATTCCGTTCTCTAGTAACCTTGCTGTTGGGAAATGTGATTGTGAACGAGACCCTTCCTGTCGTCCTGGACTCTGAACTTGGCGGAGGAATCGTCGCCATTCTGATCTCGACCTTGCTGATTGTCGTCTTTGGAGAGTAAGTGAACACTCCCACTCACAACCTGTACACCTCAATGGCCAAACAATGATGAAGCATCGGGCAGTGTTAGGGGTTAACAACCGATACACGTGGACTAACTCGTCTCATTTTTCATTACTATGACTGGTTCATAGGATCATCCCACAGGCTGTTTGCGCTCGGTATGGGCTTGCCATCGGTGCCTATTGCGCAAAGCCGATGCTCATTGTTATGTACATCATGTCACCTATCGCATACCCGATCGCTATGCTGCTAGATTCGTGGCTGGGAGTTCATCATGGAACAACTTATCGCAGGACAGAGCTCAAGACATTGGTCTCACTTCACCAGGTCAACGGAATCGGCGAGCTCACCGACGACGAAGTGACCATCATTGCATCCGTCCTTGATCTCAAGGAGAAGCCCGTCTCGATGGTCATGACACCACTGGAGGACGTCTTTACTCTGAGCGAGGACGCGATTCTAGACGAGGAATTGATGGAGGAGATTGTCTCTGCGGGATACTCGCGCATCCCTATCTACCGACATGACGACCCCAGCAACTTTATTGGTATGTTGCTCGTCAAGCGCTTGATTACCTACGACCCAGAGGACCATATTGCTGTTCGACAGTTCACGATCAACTCTCTTCCCGAGGCTGCGCCCAACACTAGCTGTCTCGACATTTTGAATTTTTTCCAGGAAGGGCGTTCGCACATGGCGATGGTGACCTCGGAGCCTGGTGGATTTGGTCTGCCCGTCGGAGTTATTACGCTGGAGGATGTTATTGAGGAGTTGTTAGGCGAAGAGATTGTGGACGAGTCCGATGTCTACGTCGATGTGCACAACAAGATCCGCGTTATCAGGAAACCCAACAGGAACGTGCATATGATCAAGAACCTCAAGACCCTGCTTCAATCCCCAGCTCTCAGCGAGGCAGCAACCCCTCTTGTGGGACCCATTGCTCCCTTGACAGGTCATGCCGGCGTTGTGATGCATCCTACTCCTCAGATCGAGCGACGATTAGCTCTTCCTGTGGAGGTACCCAACCAATACGTGTCTGGCAAGACGATCCTTCAGTCGAGAAAGACCTCTACTGGCGGCATAGGTGAGAACCAGCATCTTTTGAGCAACGATGGTGCCCCTCACCATTGCGAATTCAGGACTGGATCCTATACCAAGTACGACCACTATACAGGACCAAAGTCACCTCAGCAACCATTTACTCACCACCCACAGCAGCAGCATTCGATCCTTGCTCTCCCTGTGGATTCAAAACCCATTGCTGAGATCCTCACACCAAGGGCGCCACAGTTGGGCAACGCCGTGTCTATTACCATGGATACGCCAGCTCCTGTCCACGATTTGGAGCCATTACCCGCACCCATTTTGAGGCCCACAGTCAGCGACCACAACCTGAGCCTGGATTCCATCTCAGAGTCGTCAACACCCTTGATTCGCCCAGAGTCCACCACATCGACAACAGTGACTGAGGCCGAGTCACCGGCGCCATCCACTGGGTCCAAGAAGAAGAAGAAAAAGAAAAAGAGCCACAAGTGAGCAGCGAGTTGATAGGACCATCTAGCGCATCTTAACACGAACATCTCCCCACATATCAACAACAATAACATTGCATCACCAGCTTCAAATATCATATTCCTGCCTTGGGTTTACCAAAACACTCTCTTTTACGTTCTATACTCCGTGGTTTTTGGTTATGAGATGTTGGGGCCTCATCTAAGTTGTCATCAAGGAAGGAAAAGAGTAAAAGAACTACAACGAGAAGGAATTGAAAAAGATAGAGAGATAACGCAGGTCATTTTAGTTGGATGCCAAACGAACAATAGAAAGCCGGAGGTGTGAATCCACAAAGAAGGTATCTCCCATGGTCCCCTTGGCATGGGTCTCACTCGCGTAATCTTTCGCGTGTGTATGCAACTCTTGATCAGTTTCAATTTTTGATACAATTTTTTTTTCTCTCTTCGCTTTTGTTTCTTCTTTATCGATTTCTCCCTTTTTTTCTTACTCCCCCTTCTGCCAGAACACTTGACCCTCTTCTCTCCCCTATCAGGAATTCCGCATACAAGCTCCAGCTACTCTTTGGACATTTTTTTTTTTAAAACCGACACAAAAGTCGATTGAGCCCAAGATGACAGGACAGCACAACGATCGATTTGTTCTCAGCAGTAGGACCGAGGATAAGGACGCGATAATGTCCTCGCCCATCACAACCGACGATGAGACCATCCTCATTGCCTCATCCAACATATCATTAACGACAGTGTTTACCACCACCCCAGTAACAAAGAACCTCGTCCTTCATCAACCGCAACACTACCCCCATGCCTACCAGCGACACCAAAGACAAGGAAAAATGTACGACCCAACAAAAGATCTCATGGATACCCTCCCACCCGAGATCCTCGATCATATCCTCTTCTCCTTGGACAGGTCAACTATCTTGCAATGCTCGGTACTGTCGAGACGGTGGAGTCGGAGGGTGATGCCTCATTTGTGGTATCGGCCATGGATGAAGTATTATATTTCTTGGATGAAGCTCTTGCAGACTGTGAGTGGTGCGAGGAGCGGTGGGGGTGGAAGAGGTGGAAGTGGAGGCAGTGGGCAAGAGCAGCGGGATGGAGGGATGATGAGGATTGAGGGCACGAATCCACAAGCTGTTGCTGTTGGGCTTAGGTTGACAAATCAGGAAGAACGGGAGAAGCAGCAACAGCAGCAGCAGGATGATGATGATAAGGAGGAGAGAGAGGATCATGCTGGTCGAGGAAGAGATGGAATCATGGCACAAGTATCCCTCAACTCACGAGAACAAGGAGAAGCAACAACTCCCTCCTCCTTCTCCCCCACCATCCCCACAAAACCACCTCTCACACCCTTCACCTACGGTGCATTCATCAAAATCCTAGACTTTTCCCAACTCCACTACATCCTCTCCGACACCTTCCTCTCCTATCTCCTCCATCACTCCCCTTCCCTCCAACAACTCATCATCGATTCCCCAAAGCAGCTCTCGGACGATTCTCTTTTCACACTAGCAGAGCATTGTTGTAACCTGGTACGGTTAGAGTTGTTGGGATGTGTGAGGGTGTCGGATAAGGGGATGGAGGCTGTATTTGAGAGGTGCTGGAAGTTGAGGACGGTTGTTCTTTCAAATGTTGTTGGTAGCGAGGAGGTTGGTGGAGATGGGGTAGGGAATAGCTCGAAGGCTTCATCGTCGAATCATAGTCTGACACTGACTCACAAGACCATCGACCACCTCGCCGTCACCTCCCCACCCTCCAAGAACTCCACCACCACCACTATCGTCAGGAAGCTCCACACGCTGAACCTAGCAAACGGTCTTCGATTCCCAACATCCGGCGAGATCGACTCTGCCTCGTCCCAATCACTCTCAAACCTCCTCAGAACTTACTCCACTACACTCGTATCCCTCAACCTCTCTTTCTGCGGCCTTGCCGTAACCGACACCGTCCTCCTCCAATTCTCCTCCGCTGTCCAGCAGTCCCTACTACTACCCCTCCAGCACCTCAACATTGCATTCTGTTTCGACGTCACCGACATTGGCCTAGTATCCATCTCCGAAGCATGTCCCGACCTACAAGTCCTTGATATCACAGGGTTGACCCAAGTATCTGACAAGTCCATCCTGGCAATTGGACAGGGCTGCATGAAATTCCGGCAGTTGGTCATGGTTGATGAGCGGCACCGGTCAAATCCTGGTGGTTCTGTGGGACAAGAAGGAGGAGGAGGAGGAGGAGGAGGGGGGGCACAGTGGAGTAGTCAGAACCCATTGATCACCAATGACGTCTTGAACAGGTTCCCGTGGGGAGTGAGGGTTGTCCAGCGACGGGATGAACTCCTCGGTCAGAGAAAGTCTCCTCGCATCTTTTAAGTATCTTTTACTCTCGGCCCTTCTCAGATTCAAAATAAACACGGCTCCTCTTTGTGCTGTGTGGAACTCCCAAAAAAAAAAAAAAAAAAAAAAAAAAAAAACGAGACAAGTTACATCACGAAATTCAAAGCGCAAACGACTGTGTAAAGGGCTTAAGTGTGGGGGGTTTTATTGTTGGGTTGTTGTTACAAGCGATCTCTGCTCTAGACTTTTTGGTTTTTCTTTTTCTCTTTTTACAGTTTTTTTTTCAAGGGAAGAAAACGAATGGTACGCACTGACAAAGGCAAAAAAAAACAAAAGAAACAATAGAAAAAAAAAGAAAGGGAAGCAAACTTTTGAACACAAAAAAAAGAGTGGAAAAAGACAAAGAAAGAAGTAGAGTCATCATAGAGTACAAGTCCGGTGCCGGGCGTTGACGACAGGACGGGAAGAATAAATGCAAAGAAAGTTGTGTGTGTGTGTGTTGTTGGTATGTGGGGTAGGTGGAATGTGAATGCAAAAGGGTGTGCGAAAGGAAGAACGAAAGAGGTGTGACAAAAGAGGAAAAGACCCTTCGCGCTTAGCCGACGACGTCAATCTCGGCATCCTCACCATACTCCATCTCGTCGTCGTCAGCGGTAACAGTGGTGCGCAAGACAACAACATGCTCCATGGATTGCTGCTGCTGCATCATCAACTGCTGTTGCTGAACCATATCCTTCTGTATCCTGCGACCCTTGTCGGTGCCGCCACCTCCCACTCCGGTCGAGCTGCCCAGGGTGGCGCGCCTTCTCCTGGCCTTGGACGCATGTCCAGCAGTCCAGAGTGCATCCTGTTCAAGGTCATCTGCAGCCTGGTACATAGCCAACGAGGTCGACTGCACGGGGCTGCGCTTCTTGTTGTAGGTTCCTCGGCGGCCCTTGGTGGCCGACCCAGACGAAGGGTGAGGGGGCGAGGGTGAGCTCGAGGAAGCAGAGGAATGACCGGGCGACAGCTCAGGCGTCCTTTCAGCGTAGTAACGCTGGCGCTGTCTTTCCATCGCGTCAGCTTCAGCTGCAGCGGCGGCGGCGGCGGCGGCGGCTGCCTTGGTAGCAGCAACGGCGGCGCGCTCACGTTCCTCAGCGGCCAAGATAGAGCGCATGGTCTGCATGCAGCAGGTCTCGACGTACTGGTAGACTTGCACCAAGGTTGTTTCGTCCAAGCTGGAAAGATCGACCTCCATCTCCTCGTCTTCATCATTCTCAGCATCCTGATCCAAGGAGCCGTTCAGAATCTTGAACAATCCCGCCATGTGCTCGGGGCCAAGGTCGTTGTTGATACGGGCCACTAGGGCCTCCTCCATACGGCGCTTGTTGGGATCTTCGCGCTTGATGGCTGCAGGTACAGGAGCCATGGGTTGTTGAACAATGGGCGCGCACGACTGGGTATCAACAGCGGGCTGTGGAACAGCCGTGGGAACTATAGCTTTGGCAATCTCGTCTTGGTCTGAGTCGTCAGAAGCATCCTCATCCACCTCAGAATCTGAGCCAGAGTCGGATCCCGTGGTAGTGTCAGTGAACCCGTAGAGGTTGGCCAAAGTGAGGTTCTGGTACATGTCGACCGAAGCCATGGAAAGATCCATGGGGGACACTACTGAGGCGCTGCTGGAGGAGTTGGGTCCAACAATCAAATCAGCGACATTGACAGTTGCAGGGGTCTCAAAGGCGTTGGGTGCCAAGTCAAAGACGAACTCGTCATAGGCTTGGTCGGCCGGGATGGCATTGTTATCCCAAATGGGAGCGTTGCCCATCAGACCGTCAAGATCGAACTGAAAGGGGTTTCCATTGAGGTCGGATGAAAAGTCTTGAGTGTCGAACGCACTAATAATCCATTGTTGACAAGAAAGAGGGAAAGAAAGGAGTTGACGGAAAAGGGACAATGCGAATGGAAAAGAAAATGGTCGTGCACCAACAGTAAGGGAAAAAGAAGAACGGGCAGAGCAGGTGAGTGAGTTTCCCAGGCAACAAACAAACGGTGCATGTTGAGCCCAAGAAGGGTCGACTCGACAAAAACATTAACGAGAGCAAAAAGATAAAGCTTTTGAGCAAAAGAATAACGAGAATGACACTTACGAGTAGTCGTTCAGAACGTCAGCACCCTGCCAATCGTCCCAGACCTTTGTCTGGAGTCCTGGGACAAGAAAGTCAGAAATGGAGAACGTGGGAGCAGCTTGGTTGGAAGTCGCATCGGTGTTGGTGATAGTGGTTGGAAGGGTTGTTGTGGATACGTTCATGTTGTTGTTGATGGTGGTGGTAGTGGTTTGGGCAAGGGATGCTGAGAACTGGAGTTGGTTGAGTTCCTTGAGCAGGGTGGGGTTGAAGAACCCGGATGAGAGCGCAAGGCCCCCATCCGGGTCAACAGGAGGATTCTCGACTAGTGTTATTCTATTCTCGCATAAGGGTGATGGGATAGAGGAAGAGGTACATAAACAAATCGCGTGAGAACGAGAACGGCGAGTAAAGCAAGCATTGAACGGTGAGGCAAGGGTACAATCGATGATATCGCGTGAGAACCCGAGGAAGGTCGCGAGGGCAACACAACTGAGACACGCACACACACGATTGGAAAAGAAGAGGAGAGGGGGAGTGGGGTTGATTTGGTCACAAAACGGTACGTCCAGTGGTTGCATGGGATATACCCGAAGAGTGAAAAAAGACCACAAAATAAATAAGCTAGCGCCTCCAAAAAGGACAGACGAAATGCAATTGCACCACTCGACCACCTCTTTCTACTAGTCCAGTGAGGAAAGAAGGAGAAAGAGACAGACGACACTCGTTGTTGTTTGTTTGTGGAACGACAGTTCATATCCATCCATGGGGTGGACAAAAAAATTTTCATGGAAAAAAATGTCAACAAACACCCCTTGTTTCCTTCTTTCTCTCTCTCTCTACTCTCGACAACAATTGTGGATAACAAAATGTTGTTGATTGTAAAGAAAGAGAGAGAGAGAGAGAGAAAGGGAACATCAACGAAGGACAGAACTGACCGACAGTAAAGCCTTGCGTCTTTGTGTTGTTGTTGTTCGGCAAAGGGGATCCCAGAGTGCGAAGGTAAGAAAAGAAAGTCCGAAAAGGTAGGACTGTTGCCTGAGGAGAACGTGAAAAGCGAAAAAAAAAAGAACATGAGATGGCGATTTCTTTTTGTTGGTGGTTGTGGTGGAAGTAGTGTAGTGGTGAGTGGAGTGAAGTGTTGGTCTTTACCCTCCCATGGAAGCGAATAATCTTGGTGGATCAAGGTAGGAAGGTGAAGCAGGCTAACGCTATCGATTGCGAAGGCAAAAGGTAGCGGACGATCAGGTGTGATCTTGCGGAATCCAACTTGGAGAGAATGGGAGTTTTTTGCTTTGTCGGCAAAGGATAAGTCAGCTCACGCGGGTTCGGCCGAGTGAGAAGACTTGGAGCGTGTGTGTTGGAAGAGGTTGTTTGGTTGATGGTTGTTGATGAACCTCAAGAGCGTTGGTTGAGATCGAGAGTGTGGAGAAGGCTATGGATGAGAGTGTATGTAAAGAGGGAGGAGGGGCACCTCGCTTTGCGGTTGTCAGGCGCTTGGTGAGGGGAGAAAAGGGAAGGGGGAACGAAACGGTGTGAAAAAACGAAGGGAAAGAGGAAGAAGGGAAAGAGAAAAAAAAAAAAAAAAAAGGTGCCACCTTCGCTTGGCACTCTAATAAACACGGCCAATGTTTTCACAGTCACCATTGGTGCAATATTTATTAGAAAAAAAAAATTAGCCTCGACGGGCAGCCCAACGCGCGACGATGGTTGGGCAGTCGCGGTGTTTCAGGACTACGTCCGATATCTGCGAGGCATCGAGCATCACCCGCATCATACGGTACTCCTTCGGTCCCTTGCTGAACGAATCCGCCGGCCGCAGTAACTCGGCCTCGACTAGGTGCTCAAACGCCTATTATTTGTTGGTTGTTGATGTTGTGAGTATGTCCATCAGGTTTGATCAAATCAAAATTGATCGCAATAATAATAATCCTGGAATCAGAGAGAGAAAGAATCATGCATTCCATGGGATATTGATCCGCGATTGGCAGAATGAACATTACCTTCAAGGCAACAGCTTTCTTGTAGAGGCGCAGTGATACTCCATCAGATGAAGCAATCGACCCGCCACTGCCCACGCCCAGCGAACTCGCCGAAGAAGCCATGGTGCCCCGTACAACGGCCATATCCATAAAATCCTTGTACTCGTCATACACCATCTCAAAGTTGAACGAAGTCACCTCTCGCTCAACCAAGTGCTTGATCGCAATCAACAGCGACAGCTCTAGAAGAGACGTTCCCTTGAGAAGCTCAGTCTTGTTGTCTACCCGCTGTTGCAATCCTGATTCGTAAAACTGCGAGGCCCTCAAATAGGGGCTTTCCTTCGACAGCTCTGCAACCGGGCCAAACTGTTTCGGAGTGTTTTTTTGTATTGGTGTTACGTATGCGTGTCCCGGAATAATAGGTCAGAGCGAGAAGGAAGAAAGAAACTATTAGTCTTCTCTTAGCGTATCTCACGCCATCGTCGTGTGCGTCTCCTTTTTTGTTGCCTGTTGTTGGCAAAGTCAAGTGTCACCCCTCCTTCTTCGATCTATTTCCCCCACACGTCAATGCGCATCCAGGGATAACAAGAATGCGACCAAAAAGTGCATAGAAGCAGTAATAGAGTACAAGGCGTAAAAAAAGGCAGGAGACGAAACAACATGCAAAAAAACACGTACGCAGAGTCGGTAGAATGCTCGGACGTCCTTCATCAAATCAAAGATCCGTTGGACGACTTTGGAAAAGCCACCGTCCTCAAAAAGAGTCTAGGAACCAGCAGCAGTGGCAAGAAGAAAAAAAATTACTGTGAGACAACTTGTTGGGCGGCTCACTCAAACAATCGACCCACACGCGACCCAAAACAGCATAAACGGAACAAACGTCCAGATGAAAAATGCTAACCAGTCGATTTGGCAAACTTTGAGGATTTTTTTACCTTGACTCGTTGGTTGAACTCTTTCATGAACGCCTCTGCTGTCCGATGGTCTGTGCCTACCATCATCACGTCAGTCTGAATCTCCAGATCGGCAGGTGTCAACAGCAATGCATTCTTGCAAATGTCGATGTAGTCGTGATAGTCGCTTGGTGGGAAGGTGTAGTAGTGTCGATGTGAGAACCGAGATTTGACACGCTTCTCCAGTAACTCCAGTGCATCCTATGAGCATATACATTAAAAAGAAGATCCGAGTTACTCTTTGTCTCTGATTTAGTGGCGCTTCGACAACAGTTTGTTTCCCTGTCCAAGTGAGAAGCCTTACCATGCGGCAAGTTAAACCAATGACGGCAATGGGCCATTCTGCACTCTGGGCTACATCAAAGAGGTTGTAGAGGAGAGATTGCTTGGTATGTTGGGCAAACAGATCAAACTCGTCCAGAATAAAGATGATGGGGTACTGAGCCTTCGTTCCTGCTTTCAAGAAGGTCAACAGTGAAGGTAACGAGTCTGAAAACGAAGTCTAAATATTTGTGGAGCCATTGCGGAGGAAAATAGCATTAGAAGGCAGCCTTTCTCAACAGACGAGAGTAAAGGGTCAGGTTGCAAGAGTACTTACATTAGAATTTCCAAGCTCTGATTCTCCTTCCCGTGAAAGCTGACGCATGATCTCCTTCAGTGCCATTCGATCGTCTGTCTGGACAAGTCCATTGAGATGGACCACCATAAAGTCCTTGCGCACAACATCAACGTCCATATCGTCTTCATCTTCACCATATTCGTCCTGGTATGATGTCCCGAACTGTCTTTCCAGATCTTTCAGAGCCTGCCGTACAAGCTACAGTTACAGGAAAGTGAATAAAGCAGAAAAGTTAGTACGTTAGCAAATGTCCTGGCAGTCCTACGCCTAGCTCAAAAGTCTGATCCGAGAAAGTTCGTACCATAGTCTTTCCTGTGCCGCGAGGTCCTAGGATCAAGCAAGAGTTGCTCTCGCCTGTTTCAATCGTACGCCGCATAAGTCCTAGGACTTTTCTATTTAGTGAGTGATCGTTGTTGGTTTTCAAGAAAAGGTACACCGAACTTTTGATGAGCCACTCCCATCATAGTCGACGTACATGTTCGTATTGCTCCTGTTTTTGAACACGACAAGAAAGCGCAACAAAGCAAGGGGTGTTGAGCCATGAGTATTGTATCCGTTACTTGTATTGCTCTTCAAGACCTACGAGAGCGACGGGCAGAGACCGTTCTGCAAGACGCGCCGAGATGGCAGTCTTTGCCAATGAGACGAGTTCTTCTACTGACATCTGTGTCGTTTTTCTGTGCGCGATGAGTGTGCGCTTGAGTATGTAGTTATGTGAGAGTTGTTGTCTTGTTTCCTGTTGTTCCTTCTAAAACCGTGTCGGTTGATGTGAAGAAGAGTACAAGTGTCCTGCAAGAGTGAATCGAGTTTGAGAGTGATTCTGAAAGAGCGCGAGCTTTGCTTGTATTTTCCACTTCAGGGCAGTTGCACAGAAGGCAGTCACATTTTTAGCAATTGGCCTGCACCCAGTTGAACCCCTTGAGCGCCTCCTTGCTCTTTCACCCACCGGGGAGCCGTTGGTATTAGTATCTTGCTCTGCCATTTCTTGCTCAGTCTTTCACTCCTCTCTCCTCTTGTGCTCATTCGTCTTTCCACGTCTTCTTTCAATTCTGCGGGAACCCAACAACAAGAAATGAAAAGAATAAACGGCCAGACTCCTGAAATGGCAAAAATCCAGCAAGACCAGAATTGAAGAATTGAAGACCAGGGCGAATGGCCAGCCAGGCTGAGTAGCTGAGCTGGGGCTGTCGCTTGTTTTTTTTTTAGCCTCACGAGAATATCCTCTATAACCCGGTACAAGGCAAGTAGACTATATACACCTCGGAAGTGTGAACAGTACCTTCTTCTCGTCTTCTGACTTGTTTACACCTTGCAGTAATGATGAAAAGTCGAACTCCGCTTGAAAAGAGAGGTGTTGGAATGTCAGGTTGGTCCCTTTCCTTTGAACGAAATAAACTTTGAGCAAGATGGACGAGAAAGTGGCATCCGAGGAAAGGGACAATGGCCCGATTTGGAAGCGATTGCTTTGTTGTTGGTGTTACGCGGCAAGTCAACTCCTTTGAACATCGATTGTCGATGGGGAGTGAATATGTGAGTAGGTGAAGAGAGAGTGGATAAAATAGCACAGCATGCAGTATGCAGAGAGCAACGAAGAGAGAGAGAGAGAGAGAGATGGACATGCGAGGTGACAGCATTGCCTGTGTTATAAGCATCATCGATATAGCACAGAGACAAAAAAGTGGCCAGTTCTCCTTATTCATTTCTTCGGCAAACACATCACCACAAAACCAGTCCGACGGACATGGCATGACTGTCAGACTGACTCTCTCACTCTCCCCGCCCTTCTAACCGCGAACACGGAAAATATTTTCTTTTTCTTCTGTTTCTTCTGTTTCTTCTGTTTCTTCTGTTTCTTCTATTCTCTCCTCTTCGTTTCTTCTTCACCTCCAATCCTCCACCTTCTTCTCCCTTCTCCTTTCTTTCTCTTCTTCGTTTTTACCTTTTCTTCTCAACCCACACTCCTTTACCACTTTCCAATCGTTCTTTCTTCATTCCTCGTTCCTTTCCTTTCCTCGGTTGCTTTCATTCACCTTTTCCAACCTCGTTTCCACAAATACCTCACACAAAGTAACAGATACAGCAACTTACGTCGCTATGGAGATTACCGATAACAGCCAGATCAAAGGCTCGGGCATGTTTCCCTCCCCAGGATCATCCCCCTCTCTCTCCCCTACACTCCCCTCCACAACCTCTACACCCACCGGATCTCCTACAAACTCAACCACCACCTCCCTTTCCACCAACAACGACCACACCAAAGACCTCCTCTCGGCCAACAGCTCCTCTTCAACCGACTCCAACTCTCATTCACGAGCCACAGAGGCACCCGCCAAAGAACGATCCAAGAATGGCTATATTGCTCGCGTGGGGTTCGATACCCTTGGCTGCGACACCCCCGCCGAGTACGCATTCACGCTCCAGGCCAGAACTGACGGATGGCGTCGAACCAGGAGGAGCAGGACCTTTCTTGTCGGCACTGATTTGAACGAGTACAGTTCCCATGCGCTCCAATGGGTTATGGAAAACATGGTCGAGGATGGTGACGAGGTAAGGCGCACTTCTTTCTTCTTTGCTTGTTTGTTTATTGCGCAAAAAGTTTCATTTTTTTTTATCTTTTGCATGAAGTAGGAGGAGGAGGACGAGGTTTTATTTCCATTGTGAGCTTGTGAGGGAAAGTCCCAACTGCCAGGATGCGTCAATTTCTTTAGTTGTCTTTCTGGCGAGAAGGGTGACAATCCACACCACAACAAACAAACATACACACAAACAAAAAAACAAGCTACAGAAGAGAAGGCAGACAGGACGATGCTTTATTTGTTGACCAAGGAGAGAGAGGGAGGAGGGTGATAGCCATCATCATAGGCTAATTGGAAAGCCAAAGAAAAAAAGAAAAAAAAAAAAAAAAAAGACAATGTGACAGGAGTGGTCGGTTGAGTGTGAGCGGACCCGATTGGAATTTGAATGTGAACAGCATGCCCACCTGAGTGAGTTACTTTAACTGGAGCTTCATTCAGTGAAAATAATTCTCTCATTTCATTTCTCTTCAGTCCAAGGGAAAGGAGGTAGGGATTACTTTACAGCGACCTGGGTACATGATATCTGGTATCAGTCGGGTTACGTATGAGATCTTTTTTCATTTATCTGTTCATATTATTTATTCGGACGAAACAAAGTGGGAGTGCATCTTGCGTTCAATTGGTGTGGGCTTTGCTATCCACCTGAAAGACAGGACAATCTTGGGCTTCGTATTTATTCTTAACGACGAATAAGAAAGAGATAACTAACCGTACTGCCAACCCCTTTTAATGTCTGTTAGATTGTTGCATTGAGAGTGGTGCCCGTCGAATTGAGAGATTCCTGTAAGTGCTCTCTCTCTCTTCTCACTCAGTGCCTCTTGCATCATGTATGCTCTTCTATCTTTCAGTTACAGTGGACATTTGTTCAAGGAGAGCAAAAGCACGGATAGCTCAAACAACCCTATGGAAAAGAAAAGGAGGAATCGATTTCAGCAACGCAAAAAGGAGCGAGCTCTTTAATTGCGTGCACATTCAGGACAAGAGTCAGAAAGGAATGGACAGTTACCTGGACAGGAGGAGATGCACATGGTTAGAGGACGGAGGAGGTCATAGAAGCTGCGAAGGAGGGCAAGTGCATGAGCTGGACCGGGCTACATGCTTCACCAGGCGCTTTGCTCTCATTCTCCCCACAGGATCCACGGCAGGAAAAGCTATTGACTGCATCGTTACTCCACAACACAAACAATGGGGACAAAGGAGGGAACAAAGCGCACAACGTCGTAGTCTGATTGGTGAGGAGGAGCTGTTGTCCAAGCCCACAGGCACACAAGAGGCTCAAGAGGGCATGAAAATATGCACCTTTTTTCCTCTCGGGGAAGGAGAGAGAGGAGAGAGAGCGCCACAATCCAACAGCTCACTTGACCGACGGACGGTTGAAATGAAAAAAAAAACAAGGACAGGAGAGTCGGAGAGTGAGAATGAGAGAGTAAGGAATGAGCAGCTCAAGTTAACCATTGAGGATTTTCCTTCTTTTTCGCTGATAGTCGCCAAGTCCGGGATCCCCTCGTTCCAAGGACAGGAGGTTGCAGCACGCTCAGAGGCAACAAAGATCATGAACATGATCCGGGAGAAGAACAAGTCGAATCCGAAGCAGGTCAACATTGTTGTCGAATATGTCGTCGGTGCTGTCCGCGATACCATCCAACACATGGTAAGAAGCAATGAGCGCATACTCACTCGTTCAAGCGAGCGCATAATCCCTCTTTTTCCTCTTTTGCCGTAAAAATAGAAAATAGGCGCTGACCGAATCCTTTTTTACGTCGTCCATATATTTTTCTCCCGTCCATTGCAACAATTTAGATCAAGATGTACGAACCATCCATGTTGGTTGTGGGCACACGAGGACGGAGCTCCGTCAAGGGGTTCCTGCTGGGAAGTGTGTCCCGGTACCTCTTGAACCACTCCCCTGTCCCCGTGACCGTCGTCCGTCCCGCCAGCAAGCTGATCAAATCAAAGACCAAAGCCAAGGGCATTTTCCGTCGACGCTCCTCGGTCGCCGGATTCTCTGACGCTCCAGATGAGCAGATCCAAGCCGCACCACAACTCTTTTATTCCAGCCCATTGTCCAGACAGACTTCTAGGGCCTCCGTGGATGAGGGGAGTAAGTCAAACCCTATCGAGCTGGAACGCGTACGATCACGGAGTCCGGAACCTGGTCATGGACAAACTGCGGCTGCGAGGGCGTCAGCTGCGAAGAGGCCGTCCAAGGGATCGATCTTTGCGCCCATCACTGCCTCGACTACTTTGACGCCACCTTCGCCAGCGGCGTCGATCAGTTCGTCATTGAGTTTTGCGTCGGCCATGTTGTCGGACTCTGCAGGAAATGGGAATAAGAGACCGCCACCACCGCCCGAGGGGATGCTCACATTGAGAAAGAGCGTGACGACAGATGGGTCTCTGTCTTCGTCGTCATCGAGCAGCAAGAAATCTGGACGGAGAAGTATGGGCTTCTTGTGGGCGCCTCTTTCTTTGGGCAAAGATAAGAAAAATCGATCCTCCGAGGTATAACCCTCTTGGTGTATTTTTTTCTTTGTCTTGTTTATGTATTTTTGTACAGTAGTTTTCATCTTTTTTTCTTCTTCGATACCAGTTTGTCGTTCTGTAATACATTATCATTCTTCCCTCTTTTCAAATATGTCTACTTGTCTATCCACAATGGTGATGTTTAGCAATATGGTATCCTCTTTTTATGATTCACAATTCTAACCAAGGAGAGGACGCTGGTCGAGGATTTTGGCAGCCTCGCGTTGACCAGTCAAGAGCGCACCATGGACAGACGCGAAGCGACTCGGCGAAGTATGTTCGCCCGCGAAAAAGATGCGACCATAGTCTGCATCATCCACCGATACCAATCTCTGCTTCAAATCTCGTCCATTCTCATCCTCACAATCGTTCCCACCATTAAGCGGGCCATAGGACCGCGCACCGACAGGGATATCAAAGACCTCCAGATCCTTCTGGGACGCATGAACAGGGATGCTGGTATACGATCCCCTTGCAAAGGGGTCTTGGTTCCATCGGGACATGTGTGAGACCGTAGGCCACAGCGCCTTTCCTACCAACTCTCCCTCTTCGTTTTTCTCATCCTGCTGGAGGAGAATGGGGAAATAATGAGCCATCTGGCACACATACACCATCCTCGCCTCCTCATCCGACAGACGCTCCATTAACTCTGCAGCCCGGTTCGTCGCATAGCCAACTAGGATCGGGATATTGTACTGGGGCATCAGAGACGAGTAGTTGGCTAGGTCTTGCATGTACACCGTCAGGGCCTCAACCTGCTTCTCGTTTAAGCTAAAGTGGGCGACGAGATCAGAGGAGGGAACGGTAAGGGCGGAAGGGAGGAAGTTGATGAAATGTTTGTTGAGGGGCCAGAAGCATTTTGGGAAGAAGAGGAGGATCTTGTACATGGTTCCGAAGCCCAGACGTTCAATTGCTAGTTGTTTCGGGGTGGGGAGTTGGGGGTGGAAGAGAGTGGTGTGTTGGGCTTTGAGAACTCCGAGAGGGAGGGTGCAGAGGACTTTGTCGGCCGTGAAGAGACCCTGCGATGTCGACACTCTCACCTCCGTCTCTACAGTAATTAAAACATGTAGATTTAGGTTCAGTATCTACATGGTCCCGCAAAGGGATGACCCTATAGTTGACGAGAGCGGAAAAGAGAAAAAAAACTCACCGTCGTACTCGATCTTCTCGACGACATGCTCCAACAGAACCCGGACATTGCTCTTCAAGCCTGCAGAGACAACCTTGACGACTCGATCAAACCCATTGATCACCAGGCTGTGGTCTCCCGGAAAGATATCCTCGGCATCCATCCACTTCATAGACACCCTCTCGACCGGGATCGCATTCTCATCTGCCCAATACATCGACAGCCCAGGAACCCATTTCCTCACCTCCTCCTCCAAATAGTTCTCGCCCTCCGGATCCGTACTTTGCACCTCCTTTTCCAGATATTCGGTGAGCCATTCCTTGAACGACTTGTCCTCCGGGATCTCATCCCGATTCTCCGCAGAATACTCCTGAGCCTTGTCGAGGATATCCCAAACGACCTGCCACAAGCGATCGCTCTCTTCTCCAGGCATGGGAATGGATCCTGGCTGCTTGAACATGATGTCGCTGTCGGTGTGGACGTACTCCATCTGTCCTGTCTGGGCGATTTCATAAAGAGGGTTGACAGGGTCGACTCCATGGATCCAAGATGCCCCAAAGTCATATACGAGGTCCGAGGATCCAGCGGGGACCTGACCAGAGAGTTCAAGGTCCTTGGAGATGAGGTTGCGGTGGGTGACGATGCGGCCTCCAAGACGGTTGCGTGCTTCAAGTAGGGTTACATGGGTGTTGGGGTCCTTTGACAGCTCCCTTGCTATGGCAAGTCCAAAAAAAAAAAATATAACAAATAAAGAGTTTGGTCACGACCCTTGTGTGCTTAACGCCCTGAACCCGTGCTAGTCCCAATTAGGGGTCCCTGCATGTCTTTCCCCACTTACCAGCGGCTAGACCCGATATTCCTCCGCCGATGATGATCACTCGTTGTGTTGATGTTGATGGGATCGTCATCTTGATCTGACGTTTTGCAATGAAGATGAGGGAGGAGTTTGGAAGGGGAGGAAAAAAAATGAAAAAGGTAAACAGCGTCCCCAGCCCAACGCCAACTGGTAGTTTTCCACGAGTACCGGTGACACAAAGCACTCTCAAACTGGAAGAGTTTCAGGTACAAGATAGCAGCAGCATTGGCATGTCTCGGTCTGAATGTGTGTGACTGTGAGTTGGGCAGCCAGGCTGGCAGTTGATCAATTGTTTTAAACGAGGATAGGATTTGGGGTACAGTTTTGGTAGTCAGGGCAGTTGGTAACGGAAAGGGGGTTCGCAAAAAACCAAATAAACATGGAGGCCCTCCGGGTGAACTGTGTGTCCACTTTAACCATCTGTGAGACACAACAAAAGGGTGAACCTCAAGGTGTTTACCGACAAACATCCACATCCTCCAGGTGAATAGCATGCATGAAATGGTGGACATAAGAAAAAACAAAGGGAATTGAATAGTTGATTGCCCGATCTAACAGACCCCCGTCCTTTTCTTTGCTGTTTGCTGGTGTTGTAGATCTTTCTTTCATCTTTTAACCTTGAAGAAAAGAAGTGCACTGTGGTACCACTTTTGTTTGTTTGCTCGACATCCATCATCCTTCGCAACCCTCTTTTTCTTGTACAAGAAGTTTGTCCTTCTACAGCACCATATACCCTGCCGTTTTGTCCCTTAATCCCCTTCACAATGACCGGCGTTACCAATCACATCCAATCGAATCGAAGATCCAAAATATGTCGATTCAAAGAGAGGACGAGACACTAAAAAGCTTTTTCAGGCCCCGTCGTGCTTCTTGTACTAAATTGTCCACAAAAAAAAACACAGGTGCGACTTCTTTTCTTTCTTTCTCTCTTTCTTTCTTTCTTTCTCCTCTTCTCCACTCTTCCAACCTTTGCATACCCGACTTTACCTCCATTTTTCTTTTCACACTTCTACTCATCAACAACTACACCAACCACTAATACAAAATGCCAACGCCAGTCCCACAGATCCCTCTCCAATCCGACACATCCTCCTCCACCCCTACACCATCCCCACGCCCTAGCGCAGTCCCACAGGATCGTTTGGGAGCATCACCGATCATCTACGGCACATCCTGTTTCGCCCAACTTTACAACCCCATCAAAGCCCATTGGCCCGCCGAGGCCTGTCGTCGAGCCATCGACCTGGGCATCAACACCTTCGATACTTCTCCTTACTACGGTAACTCGGAACATGTCCTTGGAAAAGCGCTCGCCTCGATTGCCTCCACGCACCCTCGTGAGACTTATTATCTTTCGACAAAGGTTGGAAGGTATGGTCCCAAGAAGATCGAGTTTGATTACTCGAAGGAGAGGGTGAGGGAGTCGGTGGAGGAGTCGATGAGGAGGATGCATACGGATTACCTGGATATTGTCTATGCCCATGATGTCGAGTTTGTCTCGATGGACAAGGCTGTTGAAGCCGTTGGGGAGTTGTTTCGATTGAAGGTATGTACCCTTGGTTTACATCCCCCCACCGTTTTTTTTTTCTTGTGTGTTGTTTGTCGTGCGGGATCCTTTTTGCCACGTTGGAATGGATGCAGAATATTGCATCAGATAAACCCCTTTTCAAACGCCCAATTGCTCGGGTTAGTGCGGGTGCGGTATGCGATAGAAAATGGGGACCCTTCGTCTGCTTTTCTTCTCTCGTCTGCCACTCCCTGTTATTCCAGACAATGCTCCCTTACCCCCTCACTCTACCCGATTTTGCCGGTCCTTCCACAGTCATTTTACTGAACGGATTCCTCTTCTTTCTCTCGACGAATAATAGGCAGAGGGCAAGATCAAATATGTCGGTATCAGTGGTAAGAATTCTCTTCACTATGCTCATTTCTGCGAGACAGTTTGTGCGCTTTCGCTTCTTTAATGCGCAGATCGAGGAAGAGAGTTCGATCTGAACTCACTCCCACGTTTTATTCATGTCTTTCTTATACTAATTGCTCATGTTCCTCAATCTTCAACCAAATAGGATACCCACTCCCATACCTGCTGGCATTAATCCCAGTCCTCCACGAGCGACTGAACCAAAAACTCGACATCCTCCTCACATATTGCCACTACAACCTCCACAACACCCTCCTTCAGGACTACGTCGTTCACTTCAGGGATCTCGGCATCCAAACCATCTGGAATGCATCCCCTCTCTCCATGGGACTCCTTCGATCCCACACAGCCTGCCCGGACTGGCACCCTGCCCCACAACGCCTCCAGGCTGCTGTTCAGGATTGTATCTCGATTGTGGATAAACACAGTCAAGGGAAGGATCTGGCTGAGGTTGCGATCAAGTTTGCGATGAAGTGGCAGGGGTGTGAGGGACTTGTGTTGGGCATGTCGAATGCGGAGGAGGTTGACCAGAATTTTGCTTGGTGGGAGCAGGTTATGGCGAGTCAAGGGAAGAGTGATGAGGAGCAGGAGAAGGTGGAGGATTCTGTGAAGCGGCGACTGGAGGAGTTTGCCAAGATGGAGTGGGCCTCTCCTCCTATCGACGACTGCTAAAGGACGCTCCCTTTTCCTTTGCTGCGACACCTAGAGCGTAAATAACGTGAAGCCTCGGTTGACAACGCTTTCGGTAGATGTGGCGAATTGAGGGTGTTGCAGGAACACTTCAAAACAAAAACAAAGAAAATAAAAAAAGTTAAACAATAGCGGTTATTTTCTTCTTAATCCACTTTGCATTGAGCAGGGGATGTCTGGAATGTGAGTACAAAGGGAATTGACTCGCCTCTCTACTCTCTAGGTCTCGACTGCATGAACACAATAAGAGACCTGTGAGTGCAGTAAACATCACTACCTCTCCATTGCAGGGAAGGGGAGCAGTGTCTCTTACGTCTCCTATTAGAAAGCAAATGTTCATCTGGTTTGCAAGCCCCCTTGCTTACTCATATTTTCTTCCGATGCAAACCTACAAACCTGAAAACAAACAAGTTTTTTTTGTGTAAAGTGTGAACAGGGTGGGTGTGTCTGTGATTTCTCTTTTTGGGCTAGAGTTGCCATGGCGGGTGCGGGGTTTGTGTGCCGATGACGCCTGTCTCTTTGCTCTCATCTCCATCTCCTCTTCCGGCCAAACGTTCAAGCAGCGAGGGAGGGAGAGAGAGAGAGAGAGAGACCGACTGCCATGCGACAGAGAGAGTGGGTGTATTTCTTCAACTGTGCAAGTTCAAATTCCCCTCTTCTGTTTCTTCACTTTTCGTCTTACTACTTTTTTTTATCCTCCTCCCTTCCTCACCTTCGTTTTTCTTTTTACTTCTCTCTCCACTCATACCCTCCCTCTCTCTCATTCCTTCCTCCCCTTTCACTCCTCCACTCTTCCACTTCTCATTCATTGCATTTAGTTCCAAAGTGACAAACACACACACAATATGACGGCGGACGAAAAGAACCAGAGCCAACAACAACCGCGCGACGACGAGGAATATGATATCGAGATCCCTGCAGGAATCGCACCAGAGGCCTACTACGACTCTCAACTCTCTCCTCTCCGTGCCTCCCTCCGTCGCTTCCTCCTCCCTTACATCCGTGCTGAAACTCCCATTCTCCATTCCATGCAGGTAATTCAGCCTTTTTCCTTCATTGCTGTCGTGCGCTGAGTGGAGGAATCTATTTGTATGAACTGGACACTCTCGCTTTCCTGGGTTTTTCTTATGCGTTGTTTTTTGTTTGGTTTTTTATCTCCGGAACCAATCTCTCCTCCCTCTGACCTGTTTATTTTTATCTCTCTCTCTCTCTCCTCTGTCTATTTCTCTCTTACCGGAACGGGATTTAACCAGCTCAAAGTTCGTCACCCAATCCTGGATGTCTACTTTACGACAACGGCCTTCTCAGGCAACCATACCTTCTTCATGATTGCCCTTCCTGTTCTCTTCTGGTTCGGTTTCTCAGAGATCGCCCGCGGGTATGTTCTTTACCATACAACTGAGAAAATGAAGGCGCTCTCTGTGTCTGTGTGTTCAAAGCAGAAGCTAGTTACTTACCTGTTGATAATGATGGGTTTTGATCTATTGTACCGGTTAGTTTCACACTTATTGCTGCGATGGGCGTCTACTGGGCTGGATTCTTCAAGGTAATACATCCATAATAGTACAACGACGGGCAATGGATCACAGGGATAGGGCTTGAATTGAACAACAGATAAACCGGCGTCTGGGATGGCACATGTCACTTCACGGATAGCAGCATTGAACGGGGAACTAGGTGCAGGTGTGACGGTGAGAGGGGGACAAAGAGTGGAACGGGAGCGGGAACGGACCAGGCAAAACACAAACACAAACAAAAGGATGACCAAACAACATAGGTCAGATCTATTTGTTTGTGTGCGTGCCTGTTGTTGTGAGCTCTTTTCCGCTTTTTTACTTTTTCAGTCTGTCAGTCCAGTCAGCGCAGTCATGGAGGATGAGCAATTGAAAGAAAGACATGGAAGAAAGGCAGTTCGATACAGCCTATCTCTTGGAAAAGTGAAGGCCGACGTTCATCTTTATTGCTGTTGTTCTTGGCGTGGGCTGTCCTTTATGTCCTTCTCATTACCACCACCACTGCTCGGTTTAGCGTCGTTCTTGGGCCCGCTCTTGCTGTTGTTGTTCATTGAGTTGTTTATGTTTATGCCCCAGGAAGAGACGTGGACGGTGTCATTTTTTGAAGAAGAAAATTCTAACCGTAGGAAAAGGACAGGGGAGTGAAAAAGAGAGACTGGATCAGTGCCAGGGGCAAAGAGGACGAGAGGGGAGGAAGAAGCGGAGAGAGAGATAAACTCTCTTCATTTGACTTCTTGTTCTTGTTCATACCATTCACGAGGAAAGACAGCAATGAATACTGTAAACTGACAAAAGGAACTCCATTGCTCCAAAACACATAGGACTTCTTGTGCTTGCCCCGCCCATTGTCGCCACCAATTGTTCGCCTCTCTCGCTCAAAATCGACCTGTCTCGAATACGGATTCCCTAGCTCACACTCGACCAACGCCATCTCTGTCGCCCTCTTCCTCTACTGCCATCTCCTCACCACCGACCCCGCCTCTTGGAGCCCTTATACCCGCGAACTCTCCATCTTTGGATTGATCGTCTATGCAGTCTCCATTATTTATGGACGTCTCTACTGCGGAATGCACTCTATTACCGACTGCATCGGAGGCACCTTGATCGGACTCGGTATTTGGGCAACGCAGTGGTCATTCAGACACACGATCGAGTACTACATGGTCAGCCCTGTCTGGTGGGTCCCGCCCGTTGTGGTCGCTGCTGGAATCTTTTTGGTCTCGATTATCCCTGACCCAGTCGACAACTGCCCGTGCTTTGACGACTGCGTGGCGTTTATCGCTGTTCTCATGGGCTTGATCCCCGCCAGCATCCACTTTGCCTCGACCTCGTACTCGTCCAACATCCCTGTCCCTGCCACGATCCCCTACAGCACCGATCTCGGATTCGTCAAGAGTGTTCTTCGATTGGTCTTTGGTGTCGGAACATTGTTTGTCTGGAGATTGGCAGCCAAGAAGGCTCTCTACGTCCTCCTGCCACCCATCTACAAGCTCTTCAGCTTGCCTTACCGACCCCATTTCATCCCCGCCAGTAGCTACAACACCTTGTCGACCTACCCCATTGGAAAAGTCCCCTCGGTCATCGATCTGCCCAGTATGACAGGAAGCGCCGAGATTGTGGGCTTGCAGTCGACGATGGATGTGCACGAAAAGTTTTCGCAGGCTGCTCAAGCTCAGGCTCAGGACCAGGAGAGCGGGTTGAGGGCACGCAAGGGCGGTCAGCACTTTGAATCGTTCAGTGAGGATGAAAAGAGGGCTCTGTACCAGCACGACCGGGAGAGCTCTGTGTTAAGCAATGGTACGACCGAGTGCGGAGACGACACCTGCCAGCATCAGCATGGTAAGGAGGGTAGTCGGTTTGAGGATGAGGCAGAGGCATTGTTGAGGGTCGAGAGGATGCATCCTCGCAAGAGTCGGTTTGATGTCGATATTGTGTCGAAGCTTGTGGTGTATGCCGGTATTGGTGCCCTCGCCGTCGATGGCATCCCTATTCTCTTCAGCCTCGTGGGCCTTGCCGCCGAGCCCGTCCGCTTCTAATTACATTTTTTTTTGTTTTTCTACTACTACCCCTTCCTCTTAATACTCGTAATCCTGTAATAAAACCAACTTTTTGAACAAACACATGTAGAGTAGAGACACGGCGTTGTTTGGATGGTGCGATAATGATCTATACAGCGGTCTCCTTACGCCAACTCTCATCAAGAGACATAATGTTTCTCACCTTATTTCCTTGAGCAAAGGCAAGAAATAATTGTCTCCATCAAAGTCAGAGTCGGAGTCATCGAAGAATGGACGATATGTCAAGAAAACACCTCTTCCGCGGTGAGATGAGGCGGATTAGATACTATAGAAACCTCATTCGCATCATTTTGAAACAAAAGGCTTGTTTAACGCGCGACGCGGATACGCCGATTATATTTGTTACGAAAAATGCGTCAATGCCGTCAGTTTAATTCAGATCGTGTTGTTTAGAACCTTGGAGGAAGAGGATAAAGGAAGACGTGTCAAGTAAGAAGGGTTTGTAGCTTTATCTTTTCTATTTACAATCGTTATCTGTCAATGCATGTTGTCCCACTCGCGAACGGATCTATATGTAGTGTAGTAGTGTATGGAAATGAGCGAAAGGCACAGCAGAGTGTGATAACGACAGGGAGTACCGGCCTGCATTAAGTAATCCATCCGTTAACTTTCCATTCTTGCTATCCTTTCATATCTCATAAGCAAAGTAAACAAAAAAAAAAAAAAAAAAAAAAAAAACAATGTCAGTCGACAAGAAATCTTGAGGCTACGACATTCACCCTCTCCGGGGAATGAGGAATGTTTTTTTGATGTCACGTCTTTCTCTCTTTATTTCTATTGTCCCCAAAAACAAAAGCCGGGATGGATGTACCTCCTCTATACATTGTTCCAATCTGCTCTCGTTGGAATGTTGCGCTAAAGATGGGGAGGTTATATATTCTTGCAGACTCTCGTTCACGCGTACGCACCAATATGACCACGTTACAAACAAAAGACAACGAGTAACGGACACGAATTGCCGATCGAATGACGATCGTTGAACAAGGTACTGATGGAGACTAGTTTCTTTTCACTCTCTCTCTCTCTCTCGCTCTCTCTCTCTCTCTCTCACACACACACACACTCTCTCTCTCTTACTCTCTCTCTCTCTCTCTCTCTCTCTCTCTCTTACTCTCTCTCTTTCTATGCCTCTTGACTATCCTTCTCCCCTACTGCTAATCCCTTGCCTCGTCCTAATTACTCTTAGTCAACGCTTTACAGCCCCCCACTTTCCTTGCCTTCCCTTTCCCTTTCATTTCTCTCCCTATTTCAGCAATTTATTAAATCTCCTAGCTGCCTACCTGCCTTTCTTACTATCATTAGCATCCAGCAGTTGCAAGGGGCAGGACTCGTACATGTAGGTACCCGTACCGGAACGGTTTATCCCTTTTCATTTTTCCTTTTCTCTTCCTCCAACTTCTTCCTCTCCATCTCTCCTTCCCTCTTACGTGACATGCCAACTTCGCCCTTAGCTTACTTCTCAAACCTCGTCCGCCTCTCTCTTTCTCATTAAACGACCAAAAGGACGTTCGCTCACCAATATTTCTTTACATTGCAAACCCATTATTTTGCCTTGGCTCAATCTTATGCATTGCATGTTTTGTCTCCATGCTTCCCCCGCCCCCCTCCCTCTCTCCCTCCGCTCCCCTTCCATTCATCCTCTCCTTTTCCCTCACAGCCTCTTTTCATCATTTGTGTACGCGTTTTGCTACTGTTCAATAATTTGGGTACCAGGATCTTCATCAGACCTCCGTGTTTTTCTTTTGTCGTTGCTGAGAACCGATGTCCAGCTGTACGAAAAAAGATTTTTTTTGAGAGAGAATTAGAGAATAATGACTTGCATGGCATGGCCCATCCATCCGTGATCCGTGTCCGTGTCCCAGCCGGGGACGGATGGCACTAGTCAGTTTTTTTATGCGTGTTTCTCTTACCTAGTGTCGTTTTTGGTATTCTTGACTTTCGTGCTAAAGGAATGAAAGGTTCCCCTTCCTTGTTTTCTCTAATGTCTCTGTTTTGCAAATGCTCATTATATGCTTCTCTCTCCTGTCATTGCAAACGAGAACTAATTTCATGTTATGTCTGTACCCCAACGCGCCATCGTGCTCCGTGGTGCAAGAAAGAGTGAAATGTGAATGCGCGATGGCAGTTTGGTGCCTGCTTTAATGTGTTATTTTATTTCGTATCTAATCTGGAAGGGAGCTGAGCTGGAAACCAGATCCGAGGATGGGGTGGGGTATATGCTTCCCTTTTTTCTTGTAACTCAATGGCTCAATGGACGATGTTGAGCAAAACGACGACAAAGCAAAATCGGCTTCTTCGGACCCAACAGGAGCTGCAATGATAAAGGATGCAGCTGTTCTCTTGAACCCCCCTCCACTCTTTCTACTATTCGCTCACGCCTCTTGCGACTATTGTTGGATTACTCGTTTCAGGCCAATGTCACAATGCCTGCCTATCCACACCCAGTTCCCTGTAGGTGCTTGTGTCTCTTTGTTACCCAATTACCCATGCAAGAATAAAAGCGCACCCATTGTCTTCTCTCGTTTCTTTTCTTCATTCCTCCTTCCTTCGTTAACGAACAAAAAAAAAGTCCTTTCACGCCCTGTATTTTTATCGCTGTTTGCTTTCTCTCGCTGTACTTTTCCCTTTTCCTTTCACTGTTGTACGACCCTGTAGATCTACCTTCCACGGAACTCTCTCTGTCCCTTTCTACCTCCTTTCCTCGCCCAGCCTCGCGCCACTCCTCTCGCACGGTAATGACGAACAACACACGCTCTCCTTACACCAACAACTCCTCCACTCCTCTCCCTACCCATACTACAGCACACACACACACACACACACACTCTCTCTCTCTCTCTCTCTCTCTCTCTCTCGCTCACACACACGCCTCTACTCACTCAATACGCCATCCTCTCATATCAATGACACTCCGCATTTGATCCTGTTTGCTTCTGTCTCATTTATGTTTTTCAATGACGCTATTCGGGTTCACACCATACTCGCTCTATGTCTTGAGGTACCAGGAAGAGAATAAGAGTGACATGGGTATATATCTCCAGAGCAGACACTAGCGTTCTTTTCTTATTCTTCTTCTTCTTTCACCCTCTTCCGTTTTCTTCGTATTGGGCACAGTTGTTGTTTTGGTGGTGATTGTCAACAATCAAAATCAAAACAACGTGGCATAGTTGATCGTGTCTCGCACGGCCGATATGGCTGCTCACAGTGACGCACAGACCATCCTCATATCAACACACACTCTCACACACACTTGAAACATTTATCTCTTCCAACAGTCGACGAAACATCGATGACGATGGTGACGACAAACACAAAGGGGTTCCATGAACACTCATCCATCCATCCATCCTATCCAGCTACACCCAAGAAAACTATCGGATGGCTGTCATGGTCATCATCAGAACAATTATTATTCACTTTCCATTCCATCTTACTCTGCAATGGCAATATCGTACTGTCTGTTATGTCTATGAGTACCCTTGTTTTATTCTCTCTTCTCTTTGCTGGACCCCATCAACACCGTACCAGGTTATCTTTTTCTCCAACTTACTCGCTCAGTCGCTCGGCACTCTTTCGCCCTTCATGCACTTACCTGCCTTCCTCTCTCTCGCTCACTTCCTTATTTCTCTCTCCATGCTTCGACATCATTAAGTATCAAAAAACCTTTTCCCAACGATCTTGCTAACCTTTATTTTGCCTCTTCCTCCCCCTTTTTTTATTTCGCTGTTCCCAATGTGGTAGTAGCATTGCATTTTTTATTTCTAGAGGGATCTTACAGACACACAACAAAACCATTGCACACATCGGCTAAGGTTTATCCTAAATCGAATCTCCACACTTGATCGACACACAAGCATACAGAGCAACAACATCTCAGAACAGGATTTATGACCATCTCGATACCTTCCTTATTCAGCATACGACCCCACACATCCTCCCCCTCCGACATGTCCTCATCAGCATCCCGGACATCCTTCGCACCGTCATCGCCACAACACATTGCTGCTACTGCTGCTGGACAGCACCGTAGCGATAGTGCTTACACACCCTCTGTGTGCAGTAGTACTGCCAGTGGTGCACATCAACGCAGGAATCGGGCAAATCAAGACGATTGTGGAGAGAATAGGTTGGCAGAGACTAGACAAGGAGGTGGTCCTGCTGAAGACCCGGGACAGGAGCGGACTATGGGCTTAATTAGCGCTATTCTGATGGTAATGACATGGTATGACAACGTTCATCGACTACCCTTCCCGTCCTCTCTTTCATTTAACTCGTTCTCATTTTTTTTTTTCATTTTTGTATGATGCCTGGTTCTAATTGTGTACCTGAAAATAATAATACAACAACGATAGATTGTGGGCACCTTGATCGGGACAGGAATCTTTGCCTCCCCAGGCCCTCTCTTCGATTCCGTCCACTGCACCCAAACCAGTTTCATCATCTGGGCCTTTGCCGGCATAGTCTGCGCCATCGGAGCTTTCGCCTACGCAGAACTCGGGACCATGTTCCCAGCCTCCGGAGGCGATTTCCAATACCTCCGACGAGCATACGGGAAAAAGGTCGCATGGGTCTTTGGATGGTCGTTTATTACGATTCTCAACCCGATTGGAACTGCGGGGATTGCGGGTGTTTTGGGGAGGTATGCTGCGGATATGATTGTTTATTCGAGAACGGGGAATAGTATTGGGGCTTCAAGTGTGGCGAGAGGGGTGAGTGCGGTTGGGTCGGCGGCCGGGGCGATGTCTCCGGCGCAGGATGCGATTATTAATACGTTGGGGAGGATGCTGTGGACTGGCGTGAATGGGACTGCAGCCGTTTGGGCCGCCGGCGCTGGCGCCGGTCCCCTTGAAGCAGGAGCAGGAACGAGTCCTAACCCAGCCTTTGACACTGGGTATGCACCCTTCCCCAAGGCGCCCCTCCCACTCAACCATGGGCCACCACCGCAACAGCATCATGCAGATACGATGCCATGGGTAGTCCGCGGGTTCTCGATCGGCGCGATTATACTTATGGGTCTGATTAACATCTTGTTCAAGGAGGGCGGTAAATACGCCAGCAACCTGTTGGCGGTCTTCAAGATTGGCGGAATGTGTATGTTGATTGTCATTGGATCCATGCAGGCGGTCAAGAACCATGCTCAGTCGGAGGCCTTGCAGATTCCCATCCGCGAGTCGTCTCAGAATGTGCTCGATTATGTCTCAGCCCTCTGCTTCGCCTTCTTTGCCGTAAGTCTCATATTTGTTTTATCGTTCTTTTGTTGAAAAAAATGAAGGGTTGTGAGTGATATGTTACTAAATCGTAAATCTTTTTGCATGGCTGAATTTAGTACAATGGATTCAACAACATCAACTTGGGACTAGGCGAACTACGGGACCCGGAACGGAACCTAAAACGCGCAGTCTTTATCGCAATGCCCTTCGTCACCGTCCTCTTCCTCCTCGCAAATTTCGCATTCTTCTCCATCCTCTCCTCCTACGACCTCCGTCACGTCCACTCTCTTTCCCTCCACGCCGGACATACCGTTCTGGGCCATCCTGGCGGGTTCCTCATGGCCGGGACAGTCGTTGCCTCTGCATTGGGATCCATCAACGCCAACCTCTGGGCCGGGTCTAGGCTACTGGTCATCATGGCCAAGGATAACACCATCATCCCCTTCCCTGTAGCGCGCGTCTGGTCCCGGACTGGTACCCAAGCGATCGCGATCTTGATCCTGGTCGGCCAGGCGTCGTTTCACTCCTTGATTAATCTTGATTTCAAGACGTTTTCAAAGATTTTTTCTGCGGTCGGGTGGACCTGGTACGGGCTTTCGGTGGCCGGTTTGTTGTACTTGCGGAAGAAGCGACCCAACTACCCACGACCCGTCAAGGTATTCTGGCCGCTGGCTGCGTTCTTTGTCGTCATTGCTGCAGTCCTTGTCGTTGGATCTCTCACCCTCGCCTTCATGAGCAGTGCAATCCAAAAGACTGGCGATGACGAAGATGATGGTGGGGCAAGCAGTGAGGCCGATGGAAGTGATGGTGGAAAGTACGTGCCGATTATCATGTTTGGGGTGGTCATCCTGTTCATGTTGGGCGTCATCCCGGCATTTTACTTGACGAAACGGTATAACCACGGACTCAACAAGACGGCTTTCAGCAGTAGCATCCCTTCGACTGTCGACAAGAGTGATTCTGAGGATTTTGGTGAGACAGAGGATCATCTCGACGATAAGCGGTTCAGAAGCGCAGGAGTGCGAGCGGGAGAAATGGTCCAGATTAACCCTACAGGGCCGTTCCACCAGACAGCCATTATTATCGACCTTGACCACACCCACCATCCTCACTACCTCCACCCCAACAACAACAGCATCGATCCAACGTCACTCACCACAGGAGGAGTCTTTGGAGCCTTCGGTCCAGAGACACTAGCAGACGGCCGCCCCGCCCGTCGACACTCTGCCGCTTCGTCTGTCACCCTCGTCGGCGAATCCTCCAAGAAACGCTCAAACAAGCATAGACGACCCAAGAGCAAGGAGGGTTCTAAACCTGCCCATCACCATCGGAATCGGGAACATGGTCGACAGGATGGTGAGCCATCTCGGTCTCAGAGTCCGGATCCTGTTGTTCTCGCGCACCGCTCAGAGAATCGCAATGGGCAAGATGAATACGACGAAGAGGAGGAAGTGGCGCGTGTGCAGGCGTTGCGCGGTAGTAAGGGGGGTAGAGAGGTAGTAGGCAGTGATGGCGTGATACGACACATGAGTCTGGATCATGTCGAATTGGGTATTAGGACTCCCTCTGGCACCTCCTCGTCATCCAGAGCCACTAGCAGCAACAGCTCCACTCGCAGCAGTAACAACAACTCTGACTGTGACGAAGAAGACGAGTCAGATATCGACAGCACAAGACCCACAACCCACAACCGCCTTACAAAGCTCCTCTTCTCCCCCTTCGATCCCACCAACTCTTCATCCCTCTCATCCCCGTCAACGCCATACACCGGTGGATTCTGCATGTCCCCGACGATGCTGACACCCTTCGGTAGCGGCAGTCAGACAGCCTCCAACTCCCCACTCATGGCCTCGTCCTCTCCAACCTTTGCCACGGCAGGAGGAAGGACATTCCTGACAAGTGGATTTTACACCCGTTCGGGGTCCCACTCTTCCGAGACGACTCTAGGTCTTGAAGGAGATTATCACCAGCATGAGCAGGAGCAGGGAGCGGCGGATGGAGATGTGAAGGGGAAGGGAGTTCGGACGAGGCAGTCATCTGCCTGTGAGAGAGTGGAGGAAGTTGCTGAGGAGGAAGAGGAAGGAAAGGTTTTGGAGGAGAACAGAACAAACAACAACACAACCACAACCACACACCACGGGTCATATTTGACCGATTTCAACAACAACGATAACAACGGACGACAGGGCGAAGATGATGACGGACGTGTCCACCCTTTGACGCATTTGCCCAACGCCAGCACCAACAATAACAACGACAGTACCCCACCAGCTCCATGGTCTTTACCCTAGACATTCATTAGATGTACATTAGACAAAGTTTCCTAGACATCCATAAAAACATAACACTGTCAGATCTCTTCGGTATATTTTCATGAGCGAGGTGCTTTTCAATCCTCTTCATCCTCATCCTCATCCTCATCGCTGTCCTCGCCTAAACTCTCCTCATCCAGATCCACATCCTCATCCTGCACCTTCTTTTGTCCAGCCTTCCCTGATCCTACCGCCTTTGTATTCTTGCCCTTCTTCCCACTTCCTTCAGCCACCTCATCATGGCCTCCATCACTGTCGCTCCCTTCAGCATTCGAATCATACTCCTCCATCACTTCATCTTCACTCTCCGGCGCAAAATCATCATCATCCTCATCATCACTATCCTCCCCTCCATCATTCTCGCCTTTGGCAGCCTTTTGAGAAGACTCTTCTTCATCCTCTCCGTCAGCAGCCCGCTCTCGCTTCCTCCCACTTCCTGCTCCAGCCGCGGTAGGCGCCTTATCCTTCGCCTTTAGATCCTCACTCATACTCCGGTCGCGAATACCAGCCTTCTTAATCCACTCCTCCATCCTCGCAAACTCCTTGGTATCGACCATCCCAAACCCAATCGCCCGTCGGCCATCCTTATTCTCTGGCGGGATCCCCTCCAAATCCTCCACCATCGTCCCTCGTCTTGACTCGTCCTTTCCGTTGTCTCTGCCGCCGTCGCTTAAGGAAGTGTTGGTATCCATGACAATCTCGAAATCAAACGTCCTGGTGAGCACTGCATGGATCCCAACAGCCTCTATGGCAGCCGCGCGGAGGAAGAGAATCGGTTTCCGGAACGCAAACATGATCCCCGTCGGGAGGAGGTAGATTGTCCCCTGGTTTGATTTCAAGTGTGCCGAGAAGTTTGGGTAGGCCGGTGTCGGGTTCGGAATAATCCTGTCCATGACATTTCCCGTCTTGCTGGTGTCACTGTGCTTGAGGAAGTAGGATAGGACGGAGAGGAAGATATGGTCGGGTCGTTTGGTAGGTCCTGTAACAGTCGCTGGGTTCACAAACGCCAATGGCGGCTGTTCTTTGGCTCCTGTTATCCGAAGATCCTGTGAGAGACCGACCAGTCCGAGGTGAGGCGCATGCGCCTGCAATGAGAAATCTTTGCCGTCATCGGGCAGAGGGACCGCCCAGATCGCATCCTTTGCGCCCCCTCCTGTAGCAAACGCCGAGTGTCGAAAGAAAAGAATCAAGGCTGTGTGTTTGGTCGCACGTTCCAGGAAGGGGACTGCCACGACACGGTATAGGGACTCGTAGGGTGCTTTGAAGGCAATGTCGGTAGCACTGGTGGCGGAGACGAGGGCGATATGGGACTTGTGGAGGGAGAGGACGAACTTCTTGCGGACCGGGTGCAAGAATGAGAGGGGGTTTGTTGAATAGATGGCTGGTCCGATAGGTGCGTCCACCGCCGCTCCTAGTCCTGGTCCTGCTGTGGTAGTAGTGGTGGCGGCGGGGCTGTTGAAGAACTGTGCGATTCCTTGCGCCGGTTTCGCACGCTTGGTGTCACTTGACGCGCTTGATGAGGAAGTGTTCTGTTTGGATTGGACATAAGTGAGGAGTCGCGTGATGGTCGCGGTGATGTCTGGGTGGGTCTTGACGATTGCCTGGACGGCAGTGGCCAGGTCCTGATCATCCGGGATCGCAGCCGCGACCAACTTTTGCGGCAATGACATTCTTGACGGTCGAGTAGGGGGGTTGTCGATGTTGGGTGATGTAATGAAAGAAGAGAAAAGAAAAGGAGTGGGAGGTGGGGGCACACTCTTTGCGGAATAAAGTTGTGAAAAAGTGGCGGTGGCTTTGCCATCTGCGAGATTAGATCAATGGATCAGTTCTGGTAACGTGTCAAGGGCCTGGAAGTAGAGATGTGTTTGATCACCACTTTTTGTTCCTCGTGGATTCCCTCTTGAATGATAAAGGCGTCTATAGTGTGCGAGGTGTTCTCAATGAAACAAGAGCCATGGTTCCATATTTTGTCTTGACGACTAAACGAAAAAGAAACATCTACGGCAACTCGGAAGTATGTGTGGTATGTATTGAATGATTATTGTTCAGTAGTACAGTTGCTCGGAGCCGCCGAAAGGGCTCAGCCCCGCTATCCTCTTCCTCTTCCTCCCTCCGACTCAACCTCTCACTCCCGAGAGCCACCATCTGTCGGCAACGCAGGCCACTAGTACCCGGATCCCTGGACCACCTCTCTCACAATCTCCTCCTCCTCCTTTTCGACAAGACGACCAGCGTCCGCGTCAAAGGCATCCTCATCAACGAACGCCTGAACCAACTGCAGTTGCCCCAGCAACGCGTCCATCATCCAATTGATTGTCTGACTTGATAACCGATACACTCCTCTCCGACTTCGTCTCCTAACAGTGTCCCAAACCTTCCCGCGACTAGTCATCTTCTCGGCGACTAACAAGAACCGCTGCCACCTTTGCTGTAAGGGCGTTCGGCAGGATTCGGCCTGGTGTCGCTCTAGGACGTCGAGGTTGTCGGGAGATATCCCAAACTGACCAAGGCAGTTCTCGCAGGTCACTACAACCTTATTGTTGACTACGGGGGTGTGATGAGGTCCGGGTTGGAATGTCCAGGTCGACAGGTCTGGAAGAGGCGCGTCGGGGGCGAGGATCTGTATTTGACCTTGCTCGTCCAAGATGTAAGAAGGCCTCTTGGGGAGGTTGACGGTTTGAGGGATCTCGGGTGGGTAGAGGTCTCGGAGGTGTGGGTGACTGTGGAACAGTCTGTGGACCACGTTTGGGTGTTGTGAGTAGTCTTCCTCCGAGGCGTCGACAAAGGCATCCTCGTCCTCACCATCGTCAGAGTCGTACGCACTCTTGCTGCCGAGAACGAGGCTCTCATGAGAATCTCCCATTTCGTCATCGACCACAAAAGCGAGGTTCTCGACAATAAGACTGCTCTTGCCGGCCCCTTCAGGGACGCGTTCATGCGAATCCTCGTGCGCAAAGTCACCCTGCAGGAGCCCCTCCTTCCTAGCCAGACGTGGCGGCGGCGCCAAGAGTCCCCCGAGCTGCGAAAACACCACATCCAACTTCGCCGTAAACTCATCCCTCTCTTCCTTCTTCTTCATCCTCATCTCCTCTCCCGCCGTGACAACCGGAGTAGAACTTCCAGACCCCCCTATCCTAGAACCCGGCGTCACCGTCTCAGAATCGTCATCAAGCCACGACTGGGCCAATGAGCTCACAGTGAGATCCTCCAACAGATCCTCACAGTCGCCCACTGGACACTCCCCTTCCTCCTCCTTCTCCAGCTTCTCCTCCTTCTCCTCCTTATCCTGCTTCTCCTCTTTCCTCACATCCCCGTCAATGGCCTGATGCATGTAGATAAGGTGGCGTAGCTGTTGTTCTCGAAGGCGACTAGAGGTCTCCACAAAATCATCCCTGACTTTGACGGCGACGCTATAGTCCGCCGTGAACTTGAGGAGATCAAGGTCCGCGCGGATGGTCTTGTGTTTCATCCATGGCCAAACTGACTGGGAGCCACGCTCTTCCTTTCCTTCCTTTCCTTCCTTACCTTCAAGTTCGGTCAAGTTGGACTGGTGGCATTCGGACTCGTGCGCAGGCAATGTTGCATCGATCGATGTCATGGTATTCTCAACCTCTTGAATAACGAGAGACGAATACAGTGGTGGTCGGGCAGGGGTGTTGAGAAAGTCAAGCAAGGCCTGCAGGTTCTGGTCAAGTGGCGCTGCTGCTGTCTCGGGTTCAAGACCATCATTCACGGCCGTCGGAAATCCATCCGCTTGAGGGTTCAGAGGCGGGAATGCGTCTGTGAGGGGCGAGGCGGGTTGGATGTCAAAGAGAAAGTTGACAGTCAAGTTCCTCATTTCTGTGGGCGGCCACTTTTCAGGTATGGAATGAGAAGCCGGAGTGCCGTTGGACGAGTTATCTTTGATAGAACCCTGTGCCACATCTGTAAGCGAGACAGCAGAGCCAGGTCCGTCCATGGAGTCAACAACATCCAAAGGCTCGTTGCCGTTTGACAAATCCAACTTCTCGACAGCACAGCGAGACGACGCGACATCATCCGCCTCCAAGTACGAAAGCACAGGAAACAGTGTCAACGACTGGTCATCGATAACACTTGCTTCCGAATCCATCTCAAACTCGGAGCCATCCTCTTCCGTCACCTCGTCCGAAGAAGATGGCGAAACTTGCCCCTGATCCTCCTCCTCCTCTTCAGCAAAGAGCACACAAGAGAGGAGACTCGCTCTCCTACGGCGATAGGCATAGTCCGACCAATACGCCCGCTGAGGGAAAAAATCAGGCCTCAACAACTGAGCAAGGCGGAGCGGCAAGTTCAAATACCAGGATGGGGGACGAGGGTAACGAGTAAGCATCGGCAGCGGAGCTGGAGCGGCGGTATTGAGATCGCCAGTACCGGCGAGACCGAGCGATGCTCTAACAGGACCCATTGGGAAGTACGAGTCAGACTCATGCGCAGCATTGGCACCAAGGGGAGACGCAGTACCAGCGATCGAGAAGGGAATTCCCGGTCGAGGCAAGGCTCCTGAACTCGCTAGCTCAAACAAAGCCGCTGGCGGGTTGCCAGAACCATGTGACGCCTCAGTCGTGGCGGCAACGGCAGCACCTCGGCGACGGGCCAGCAAGTGCGAGCTTGAGGACGAAAGTGGGACAAGCTTGACCGTAGCCCGTGCCAACGGTGGCGAGACTAACGGCGCAGTGGACGGGTCTTGGAGTATTTGCTGCTTGTGGCGCGACTGGGTCAGGTCGAGCATGGGGTATGACAGGATACGTTCGTTCCTAGCCATGCAGGGGTAGTCTTCCGTAACTCCAGCTCGCGGGGAATAGTCAGTGGCCTTGTTGTTGTTGTCGTTGCGAGTGGTGGTAGTCAACATTGGATCGACCTGGAAGCCGGCGTTATTATTGAGCCTCTCGTGATCAAGGAAGGTAAGATCCCAACCCTGGTCGCTGCCAACTTGGACTAGGACTTCAGAGGTATCCGAGGTAGCTGGGTGAGTTTCCTCTGCTTCCTGCTTGGGGAGCTGCGTTCTAGAGTCGAGTTCAGCAAGTAAGCCTTCAAAACAACAAAGAAGAAAATGAAGAAAGAAGGAAGAAAAATAGCGTGGTTATTAAAATCAAATATCAAAACTAGAGTGTTCTATTCATCCAATCATTTTCGCGTATCTATCGACCGCTTATCGTTTTTTTTTTACTAGAACCATGTTATAAAATCACTGTTAACCCCACTGCAAAGGAAGAAAAGGTGAGTACCTTGGCCAAGAGTTGAAGCAAAAGTTTCGCCAGGCAATCGGCGCGGTGTCGACGCGTCAGAGTCGTTGGTCGGGCCAGGGTTAGTCGGCATAGTGAGCAAAAATACTGCTGCTTCAAAAATGTGTAACGAGCTGTGATTTATGAGTAAGTACGCGTATTGAACGATGAAAAGCGCGTAGTGCTGTCCGCGGTATAGAAAAGTGGACGTGTCGTGAAAGGCAAGAAACGAATGAGCAAAAGTAGTGTTTTCCTAGAAAGGCGAGGGTGAACAAAGGAGAGGTTACCTGTGTAGTGGATGTGTAGGTTGAGTAGGTTTGTGGTTCAATCCAGGTCAATTGGGTGAGGAGTAAGGAGAGCAAAAAAGGGGGAAGCTAAGAAGAAAGCTGAGGAAGAGTAAAGAAGGAGTAAAGATAGAAGGCAAAGAAGGAGCGGAAAGAAGGAAAGTGAATGAAGCAATGAAGTGTTGTAGGTGGGTGAGGCGGAGGAAATTGTCGGTGAGGGTTGAGGGAATGAAAGAAGAATAACAGTAAAGGGAAAGCAAAAAGAAGAGAGAGAGAAAAGCCTAGTGAGGCTGCTATATGAATAAGGAACTTGCGGGCAGATATGAACGTCTAGGGAGTCAAAAGGATCCAAAAGAAAGTGAAGGGGAGGTCTACAGGCATAGAATAAGGATTTGTGGGAAAACGGACCCAGGCCCGACAAAAACAAAGGCGTGTTTTTTTCGTCTTTGTCGAGGCAGTCATTGAGTTGATACGATCCTTTGTGGTTAATGTGGGAATACAGTGGAATTAATGCTAATTTTTTTTATGCATCGACATTTTTGGCTGTAGGCGGGCCATGTGTCCATGCTACAACTGAAGTGAAAGAAGCGCAAGCATGGCCCTTGTTGGCCACCCACAGTTGAAGTCAGAACTTGTGACAGGGACCACCTGCTGCTCACGCAAACACTGCAATGAAGGATCGGTAATACAGCCCACTTCCTCGAGCTTGCATTATGGGAGTGATCAAAACGAATTTGAGGGAGGCATTTTGCCAGCAAAAAAACTGTATTTGTCACTTTTCATACCGACAGATACCATGTCATCTACTTAATGCAATCGACACGGACCCTCTCATTCGACTCTGCAACATGCTTGGATCGTTTTATTCTTGTTCCCTGACAAGTTTTGCGAATTAGAGGATCATAGTTCGACCAAAAACAGGCGAGGAAAAAGAGGCGAAAAAGAAAAAACGGTTGACGCCAAAAAGGAGGAAGGCGTCTGATGGGCGAGCGCGAGGGACGTAAAAGAAAAAAAAAGAGAGATGAGGCAATCCAAGAGATCAGGCATTCTTGCTGGGGGTGGAGCCGTGAGCCTGCAAGAGATGGTTCTTCAAACCGTTGATGTTGGTATAGCCTTTGCCACATCCGGGGACAAGACATTTGTAGGGCTTGTTGGAGGGTTCGTCCGACTTTTTGGCTGGCTTTGCCTTGGACTGGCTGACGACCTTGGGGTCCACATGCTGAACTTGCACCTGCGCCTGCACCGATCCCAATCTAGCTTGGAATTGAGACGAACCCATCGAAGGAACCATCTGAGGGTTCATGGTCAGTTGGTAGTCCAAAGGTGCCAATCCTGCTCCAACACCAACGCCCGTTCCTGGAACAGCGCCCTTCACAGCTTTGGTACCGCCTATTCCCGAATGATCGTTGCGCATGTGCACCTTGAGAGCCGAGTTACTTCCGTACGACTTCGGGCAATCCATGAACATGCACGGAAACTTCTTCAGTACAACTTGCTTAGTGCCACCAATAGTAGTGGTGGCAGCGGCGATAGCCGTAGCAATGGCAGCTCCAGAGACGACGGGTACCGCTGAGACATGCATCGCGGTCATCCGAGGACTGACGTTGGCCGAGGTAACAGGGGTCGAAGGAAGGGTCCAAGGATCATCCGAGCCGACATTGATGTGCGACCCGAAATGGATCCGGTTGTCAAAGGCGCCGACACTGCTCTGAGAGTTGGATACATGGCTGGCAAAGAGCATCTCACTCATCGTCAACATGTTGAGATCCTGCTCAGTGTCCGGGGTCGTGGGGTCCAGGCTTAATGCTCCATGATCCCGAGTAAGGCTATCGAGCTGCTTCTGCAGGTGAGGGTCCTCCAGCATCAGCAGGCCAGGTTCCATGGGTGATGCGCTGTCTGACGCGAGGTAGGCAAGGTCGATTTCCATGTCGTCAAAGTCGTTCTCCGGGATGGCGATCGAGTCGACTGCAAAGCTGTCAGTGCTTTCGGCGGTCATGGCCATGGTCATGGACCGGTGACCATGTTGAGTCGCCATGTGAGTATTCAGACTTCCAATGCTGTGAAAGTACTGTCCACATCCAAGTTCTGGACATTGCAGGGGTGTTGTCGTATGATGAGGCTGCAGCTGTTGACTGTGTGGATGAGGTTGATGTTGCATAAGCAGCTGAGATTGAGGTTGCAGGTGCGTTTGCAACTGCGGCTGAAGTTGAGGTTGCAGTTGAACTTGGTGTTGCTGCTGCTGCTGTTGTTGTTGTTGTTGTTGTTGTTGTTGTTGATGATGTTGTTGTTGTTGTTGTTGTTGTTGTCGTTGCTGGAGTTGGAGCTGAGGCTGAGGCTGAGGCTGAAGCTGTGGGTGGAGTTGAGGTCGATGGTGTGATTGGAGCTGATGTTGCAGTGAGGGTTGAAGCTGTTGAAGCTGTTGTTGGAGATGGGCCTGGGTTTGGGTTTGTGTCAATGACCCATCCAGAGGAGCTGAGGACATGACAGAGTCTTCCAGTGACTCCGGGGTATGTGGAATGTTGAATGCCTGGAGGGACACAATCGGCTGTTGCTTCAGGAGTGGCGGAGCGATGGTTTGCATCTCCGCATTAGTGGGTGGAGTCGGTAGGGAAGAAGGCTGCGGTTGAATAAAGGAAAAGTTTTGGAGTTCCACTTGAGGCGTCAAGATGTCCGCTGAAGGCGCCTGCACCTGGACACCTGAGGATGTGGATGGTGAATTTGTCGCCGTGGTTGTTGCCGTAATTGCGTCAGTCGTGGATGTTGAATGGTGCCCATCATAAGGACCTACTGAACCATGCCCTGAATGTCCTGGAGTGTTCTTGGCGTGGGTGACGTGGTACTGAAGACCGTTGATGTTTTTGTATCGCTTCCGCTCCTCGCAACCGGGCATGGTGCATCTGAAGGGCTTCAAGACTGTTGTTCCGTGATGGGAGGCCTTGAAGTGGTAAAACAGAAGCGATGGAGACGAGCTGGAAAATGTGCAGTCGGGGATGGCACAGCCGTAGGGCTTATCCTCGTCTGGGCCAGTGTCGTCTCTGTCGTCGTCCTGGTCAGAGTGCCCCGAATCGTTGCTGTCGTCAAGACCGCGATCATCTTCATCGAACTGGCCGTCGTGGAGACGGTCGTCAGAGGAATGTCGTTGCTTCCCTGCTCGCTTTGTGTATTGGTAGTCATCGTCATCAGCATCCATGAGTGCCTCCAGTCGTTGGGTTTCGGTTGTGTCTTGTCGCGAAGTTGATTGATTCCGCCGCCGTTTGTGTGTGCGCTTCATATGGTTGAGGCCCCTCTGGATTTTACGCCACCGGTTCCGACAGTGCAGTCCTGGTCGTCCTGGGAAGGAGAGCGCGATCTTTTGCCACTGGCTCCCAAACTCTTCAAACTTTTGCAGCAGAATAACGTCGTCCTCGGGTGTCCATGCGGCTCGGTCGATGTGGGGATCCAGACCTTCGCGCCACCGCTTTGCGCACTGATCGTCCGTTCGTCCCTGGATACGCTCTGCGATTTTACTCCATTGACCCTTGAACTTTTGAACGCCTGTCCTGAGCAAGTGATCCTCCTCCTCTGTCCATGGGCCCTTTTTCAGACTGGGGTCGAGCGAATGGAACCAGCGTTTTCGACAGTTTTTGTTAGTCCTGCCCGGCACACAGGCGGCGATTTTGGCCCACTTTTCGGTCTTGTCTCCGTATGTCTGGACGGCGGCGCGCAAAAACTCGTCTTCTTCGGGTGTCCAGACAATCCGTTCGCCGCGATCTCTCTTTCTAGGCGTCAGCTGATCTCCCGTTCCCAAGAGCTCGTCCATGTTTGCATCGCCGGTGAGTCCGAGTGAGGGCATGTTGTCAGAAAAGGCAGCAGTAAAAATGGCGGCTGGCACCTATCGAGTAACAAAAGCTTGGTAAGTGACTGTAGACGATTTATCTACTGTTCCATAGACAAGCAGGGCGATGAGTGACAGTAGTCGACAATCTCAAGTCTTTTTTTTTTCATTGTTTCTTGAGTATGTAGGTTGGCGAGAGTAACTTCGAAGGTTCTTTTGTTCCGTGAACGCGTAGGTTGATGGCAGTGGTCAAATATATCGAGTCATTGTTTTTGTTCCTTGAACAATCAAGTTGACGAGTGATAGAGGTGGACGAGGTAGTGCTGCCTGCATGAACTCGTCCTGCCCATGTCCATACGAGTCTACTTTTCTTCCTGCATATTCATTCCTGGTAAACCTGGGTACAAGATGGGGCTTTCCATCACGTATATCCATCCTGACGATATCCTTGCCAAATTCTTTCCTGTATTTGCATTCTTGGATAGTAATTGCTTACATGGTGGTCCTTTCCATCGTGTGTCGACAGGAAGGTAAACTACATTAAAAGAGTGGAAAGATAGAGAAGGGTCAGCAGGCTGTAAAACGATAAAAATGATGCGACGTTATTGAGATTCACCAGTCTAGGCGTCAAAGGGGACAAAGAAACGGTCGCATGGATAAAGGAGTTGGTTTTGAGCAAAGGGCGCTCAAAAAAAAAGAGACGACGACGACAAGAGGCAGAGAAGGGTCTGCGATGTTGAGTCCACTGAAGTCTCTTTTTCTAAACGGCCGTTGTAAACAACACCAGAAGCACCAGAAACAAGTAACAGCGACAACGAAAAATAACAACAACAAAAGGCGACGGGGTCACGAGTGAAAAAACAACGAACGGACAGAAAAGAGAAAGATCACAGGGCGGTGTGTGATCGGCGTCGGAGGCAGGCTGAAAGGTAAAGTATGTTTGTCCCAACTTACATCGAATTGGGGAGAAGGTGCGAAATGAGTAAGGAGGGAGTCGACTTCAGTAGGTGACCCGCAGCTGTCCGGCTAAGAAGGGTGTGATTGACAAGTTGAGAGCAGCAAACGACAAAGAAGTAGGAGGAAGAGGCCGATTAGCTGAAGGTGTTCCTTGACCGAGAGTGCGACGTTTGAAGAAGTGTTGAAAGTGTGGTTGCTTCCTGAGTGAGTGTGTCCAAGTGTTGTTGTTGTTTACCATGTTCACTGCCATCAAGGTCCACGTAGACACCGCAGCAGACTTGATAGTCGAGGTAGGAATTTTCTGATTGGGAGAACAAAAGAGAGAGAGTGAAGAGGTGGCGTAAAGAATGAGACGAGAGTCGGATCAAGACGGGTGGAGAAGGGTGATTGAGGTGCGAGAGTGAGGATGCGAAGAGTGGAGAGTGAAGGGAATGAAGAGAGTCAGAGGAGGAGGAGGCTTGTTGATTAGAGGCTGAAGGGGAGGAGGAGGAGGAGGAGGAGAGAAGGGAGAGTGAAGGGGGAGGGGGAGTGAAGAGAAGGGAGGAAGACAAAGAGGAAGAAAGGAAGGAAGAAAGAGAGACAAAGACGGAGTGTTTGAGTGTATGTGAGAGCACAGGTGAGAATGAAGAGTCAATCGAGCCAGAGTCAATCGGTTGTGTTGTTGTGCTGTTATATTGGCGTTGTTTATTGTTATTTCCTTGGGCTTTGGAAACAGATTGACAGACAGACAGACAGGGCGGGAGTCGGCTGTTCATCCTTGCAAGACAGTGCCACCGTATGTACTCTACGGAACCAGTTAAAGTAGCAGCTCGTCTGACGAGTCTGCAAAGCCTTTTTTCGCTCTTCTTCTTTCTGGCTGCTGTAAGTAGTTCAAACAGAAAATAAAGACAGAAAACGAAAAGAGATGAAAAAGTCAGGGGCTGGGGGTGGAACAAGAGGGGGCATGATATGCGCAAATAAGAAGTGTTCACACAAACAAATTTGAAATGGTGGCGATGAATGGGAAAGAGGATGCCATAATTATCCATCAGATATCACTACTCTCTCCCATCATCAGATATCACTTCTCTCTCTCATCATCAGATATCACTTCTCTCTCCCATCATCAGATATCACTACTCTCTCCAGCATCAAATATCACTAGTCTCTCTCTCTCTCAGAACACAAAACATGACGATGACGGGACACGACTGACGGTGAGGATTTGTATGCACTCAACATGCACACTTTCCTCGTCTTCTTTCTTCCTCCTCCTCCTTATGCTTGTTGGCGTTTTTCTATTTCCATTCCTTTGCATCTTCTCTCTCTCTGGCGCATACAACTTTCTTCAAAACACCACTCGCTCCCACGCTCAACACACTCGAACCCTCTTCTTTTTTATTTTCTTACGAACAGGATTTCAAACACACCTTCGCAACTTCGCACCCTCCTCGGACTCGACTCTCCTGACAGCACCCTGGACTGAGTTCTCTTCTACTTCATTTTCATTTAACAACCCCAGACGGAGAAAAGAGGTGAACATACCTAACAAGGAACCAGATGCGAGTCTCATCTTCAGTTCCCCTCAAACGGCCAGCTAGTAAGCTACCAGCCTGGCTCCATCATTCATAAGAAGTAAAATGTTCCCTTCAACCTCCCTCTCGACTCCCAAAGAGCACCTTCTTTCATAAAGAGCAGATCGACAACAACAACCAGGGGCACAGTCTTGCATGTGGCGGATCATCAAAAACTCACACGGTCCAATCCTGCTAAGACCTTCAACTCTTTCTCTCTCTCCCACTTCCTCTCCAACAACTCCAAACCTAGACCCTCGGGTTTCGAAACAAATGCAAACCCTCACAGAAGACCAAGAGAAGAATACTTATTCGACCGAACTGCTGGCTATGGGTACTAGGACAAGGCAAGTACAGATCGCACTTGACCCTGGATAGGCGGGTGTACTCAAATGGCAATGCCATCGAATCATAATCCAAACTCAGGGAAACACAGAACACAAACATGCACACTCACTCACTCACAAAAGACAATAGCAATGAAAAGAAGGGTAGGAATGAGCATTGGGCGCCTCTCCCTGTCGGTACCTCAATCTGACCCGGATTAGGATAGACCGCCCTTTTCTTTGCTTCAGCGAACGATGTTCCTTCTTATATGCCGTGTTTATTTCTTTGGTAACGTGGGACATGTGGCGTGCGTGTTGCGAATGCAATATTGCATTTGGAACTCTACTTGCTTTATTGCATGCATGCATGGATAATATCGATATGTTTTGTGTATGGGCGAGTGAGTGTGGGGAGGCGACTTCTCTTGGAATAAAAAGTAACGATGCATTCTCGCCTAACGGAAATTGCCGAAAGCAAGAAAAGTGTCTTCTCAACATCAAGCCATTGATGTCAGCCGCAGCTCTATCTGTTTCCTTTTCGACAGTGCTGAACCAATTTGAATACACAGGGGAACACAGGGGCTACTCAGCGTCGTGTCAAGAAGAGGAAACCACCAATGTTGTCGGCTTCCATTGTCCACCAAAGCACAAAAAAAGAGAGTCGTCGATTGTCAGTATGTCATCCACACCGACAGTGAACCGAAGCAAGCGAATACGCTACATCAAAGGGCCTAAGGGAGAAACGCAAAATGCAGAATAAAACATTGCATCCCACCATCAATATGTCACACACTTGGAATAACCACTTGATCCTTTTTTCTTTCTATTCATTGTCAATTACGTGTCTTCGCAGTAATCGTCTTGTCGTCTTTCTCAATCCCCCATCCTTCTCTCTCGTCCCCATTCTCCCCTTCTCCAGTCGTTGTTTGTTATGATATATGTGTATGTTGTAATGGATTGAAAGAGAGTATTCCCTTCCTCCCAGGATGAGCGTGACCAAGGGTCGGTCGATGACCATGATGATGTTTCCCCCCTTTCCCCATTCTTCTTGGCTTGAATAGAGACCACTTCCTCTCTCCCTCTCTCCCTCACTCTCTTTCCTACCCCTCCCTTTTCATCTCTCGCTTGTCGTATCAGATAATGCCCGTCATCCACACCCTTCTTGTTTTTCCTGATGCCCATCCCCACCCGTCAATTGCTCCTTACTATCCCCTCTTTTCCTTCGATATATTTCTCATTATTGTCCTTCTTACATCTTTTTTTATATATTTTTCTTTCTGCTTTTCGTCGTCTTCTTCACTTTCACTTTCACCCTCTCGTCTTCCCCACCTCTGTCAAGGAACCAGCGTTCATAATTCCTCCTTCAAATACGCGACTTTAACACTTTTTGGTTGCTACGCCTTCAATATCTCTATCTATCTATCAAGAGCACCCAAACTACCAACTTAACCTCGCAGGTTTCCTATTCGCCACCGGCTTCTTTTTTTCAGTCTTGCTATCGCGTATAGTTCTCCATTTGGTTCAACCTTACACCTTCGGCTCTCTTCATTTCTTATCTCTCACTATCTTGTCTGGCTTCATTGTCTTTGTCTTTGAACCACAGTCCCATTCATTCGCGCAAGGAAGAAAAAAGGTTTCACCAGTCTACTACATCATTATCACGAATGCTGGCTTGTCACTCCATCCGCTTCTTTCACCTCCTCTCCTCCACCCAACAACCTTCCTCTACTCCTCTCTCCACTCTTCCTCCCACTTCTTTCTTCTCCCACATCCCGGAAAAAAGACCTCAACAGCTCACTCCCGCCTTCATCAGCACGACAATAGCAACAGCATCAACAAAGACTTCAGAAGCAATCGGACCCCCATCGCCTACTTCATCGATCTTTTCACTCGCAGATATCGACATGCCCACCACCCCTAAAGCCGCCGCCATTGGTAACGGACAAAAGATCGCCACCGTCACCCCTGCAGCTTCACCTGCTGGCTCTGTCGCCAGACCCTCCCCTTCATCTGCTGGCATGAGCACTCCTGCCGAGGCCCATTCGACTCCTCTCTCAAAGAACCAAAAGAAGAAAAAGTCCAAGGCTGCCAAGGCTGCTGCATCTGCTGCCACTAGCCCTTCTGCTCCCGTTGCTGCTGCCACCGAACCTGTCCCCTCCACCCCTGTCGCCAATGTCAAGCAGCAGCAAGAGGCATCGAGTTCAATCACTCCTACCGTCGAATCATTGGGTCTTTCCGAGGAAAAGACCCCTGCCAAGGACGCCTCTCCCATTGCCAGAAACATCCTCGCAGAACCCACGCCCGTTACTCTTCCTCAGCACCCAAAACGCGCTCTCGTTGCTCACACTGTAAGCTCATCCTGTTTGTTTGTTTACTTATTCCCCTCCATTCCTACCCTCTCCTAGATTTCGAAAACTACCGATCGAGGATTGTCTATGGGTGTGAAGTAGAGAGGGAAAGGCGTTGCGCGACCCAATTGCCTCACCTTGTCAACTACGCATAACTTACTTTGTGTTTTTGCTTGTTTTCGTTGTATCCTTTAACTAGTTCCTATGGAAGAACGGTGGTGATGTCGTCAAGATCACCGGCACATTTGACAACTGGGGAGGTAAGGAATCAACAAATGGCGAAACAAGAACATTGTCTTGTCGATCCTGCAACGAACGCGTTAGCCATCCCTTCCTCTCTCTCTCTGTCTACGTTTGCCCTTGTTTATTTTGACCCGAGGGTTGGTGCTCGTGTGTATGGGGATAATTCAGAATCGCTGTGGTTTCGAATCGAAGGCAGCTAAGGAAGGATTAGGATTTTCTCTTTCTATTTTTACGTCCCTGTCCTTTGCAATATAAGGCGGATGAGAAGGCTACACGTCGAACTCCAATCTTCCCCATTCCTTTTTTTCTTCCTTTGGCTGTTCATGCCCTTCGACCTATTATTTCCGAACAATGGGATGGGTAGCAAAAGATAAACAATCGCCATCTGAAAAGTCAAGAAAAACCTTGTTCATGCTAACCATCCTTTTTTTTTTCCAACTCCTCCTCGTTGTCATTCACAGAATCGATCGTCTTGAAGAAGGTCCAGGGCAACCCGGACCAGTCTAAGGTCGCTATCGATCTCGATCGTTCTCAAAAGAATGTAAGCACTTTTCCTTTCCATGCGCTATGATCCACCCGATCCAACGAGAACACTCCTTTTGACCAGTTTTCTCTTTTTTCTGATCTGATAGTTGTTCAAGTTCATCGTGGATGGTCAATGGAGGTGCTCAGACGAGTTCCCAACCGAGTACGATAACATCGGCAACCTTAATAACGTCTTGCCTGCTTTCGACGCCTAGTTTTCATCCTCCTCTCTTTAATTGCTGTCCAACAATCGTCAATACAACAAAATCCATTATCTACCAGAACAGAGAGGAGCACTAATGTCTTGGGCCACTAAAACAACGCGCACATACTTCTCACTTCAACACAACATACAAACGTATAACTTTGATACCCAAAGGCATTATTATCACTTTCTTTGTTCTTTGTTCTTTGTTCTTGTGAATGCGTCCGTTGATGCTCTCTTTCTTGCTTCGAGGCCGGTTTTCTTTTCTTCTTCTACAGTTAATTGTTACACCACTATCCAAAATACCTTGACAAAAGAGAATATACCCCAGCAATAAACGCCCGCATTCTCGATCAACAGGTCTTTCTTCTTCGTGATATGAACATGGTCGTTTATGTACAAGTGAATGGGTCAAAGATAAAAGAAAAGATGTGGGGGAGGATTACTCTAATGTTCTCTCCATCTGTTGTCTAAGCTTTGCGCTCAGCTGCCCCACGAGCAGAGTTAACATGCCCCTCAGCCTCCATGGATTTGTTGCCAGTAGCGGCACCGACAGTCTTTTCAGCAGCCCCTTTGGCGCTGTGTGCGACGCCCTTGGCTTGTTGCTCGGCGCGGGCGGTCAAGTTGGCGGCATGGGCTTCGGCTTGTTGGATCTTGCCTGAGGCCTGCATGGTTTCGTTGCCCAGTACGGAGCCGACAGTCTTCTTGGCGCCTCCGAGGGCGGATTTGACGGTGTTTGCGATTTTTCCGGACATTTTTTTTGTGAGTGTTGTTGGTGTGTTGGGGAAGGGTGGATTGTTGAAGAAAGTGTGGTTGTATCAACCACTCCTTGGCTTACTTTTATATGTGATTTTTTTCTGACTTCTTTTTTTTTTCTTTCGCGCTGGTGTTGGCCATTGGGCATGAAGACATGATGAGACAGAAAGTTATCCTCTCTTTGAGGCAAATGCGCGAAAATGACGATATGTCTTTTTATTCCCCAGCTTGGATGAGGACACGTCTTAGGTGCTTAGGTGATACTATGATCATCATCTCGTCATTTTTTGAGGGCCTAGTGGCGCGTTCGCACATATCCATAAATGCATGCAGCATTTGTTTCTATATTACATAGTTAAGGGGCAGGTTAAGAGGCCCAAGGCGTCAACATCTAATTGAGAGTGAAAAGTCCGACCACATAGTCAGCCAGTGAATTGGCTGCTGTTCTCTGCTGCTTCGAACACGTTTCTAATCAACCAATCGATTTGCGGATGTAGCAGAAAGAAAAACCGTCCCTTTTTAGGCTGAGAGGTTTTCTTATTCTCAGGCACACTCACATAAGCACTTTCCCTCTCCCAACCCCCTCCTCTGCTCCTCCATCTTTTTACTCTCTTACACCGCACACACTCATCAGGACAAGTCGCACTTACCAAACGGAATAAACAACGACAACCACAGACTCGCTTCTTTAGCGCTACTGTAGTCATCCCTAATCACACCAATCAAATCAGCAACAGCAACAACAACAACATCACTTACGTACAACACACAGCACAGAGAGCTGCAATGTACGACACTTACCACCAGCAAGCTGCCGCCGCCCAGGCCTCCAGTTCCTCCCGGTCAAATCTTAACAACGAAGCCGCAGACACAGCCGACAGTGTCCCAGCAACAGCAGCGGCAACAACAGGAGCAGCCAACACAACTCTCCACAGACAGCAACAACAGTTCGCCCAGGACTTCTGGGAGGAGCAGATTGTTGCTGCTGAGCAATACGATTCCGACTTTAAGAACCATCCACTCCCGTTGGCTCGTATCAAGAAGGTCATGAAGTCGGATCCAGAGGTTAAGGTACAGAAGCTGTTTCCCAGACAGAGAGATAGGAGAGACAGATAATGCATGGACTCCTCACATATGTATTTTTCATGCAGGATTCTTGTTTTGCTTGCTGCTCTTAATATGAAATGGACAATCTTCTTTTCTTTCATGCACATGGACAACATGAAAAAATAGCCAATTGCCTTCTAACCTTGTTGATTACTTTATCCTTCCACCATTGGCCAATTACAATAACGATATCACAAATAGATGATTTCTGCAGAGGCCCCCATCCTATTCTCCAAAGCGTACGTTTTACTCCACCTTCGGCATCTCATTCTTGCTTCTTCTCTCCCTTGCCCGTCTCTTGAGCCTTCGGTTACAAATACCCTCAGAGCTGACCCTGTCCAATTGCCTTAACTCACTCGCACTAAAGACTCGTACTGTATCTCTCTCTTTTTCAACGTTTTTCTAGTTGTGAAATTTTCATTTGCGAGATCACTCGACGGGCATGGCTGCATGCGGAAGAGAACAAACGGAGAACCCTGCAAAGGAGCGATGTGGCCAATGCCGTCTCTCGGTCGGACCAGTTCGATTTCTTGATCGATATTGTGCCCCGCGAGGAGCCACCCAAGCCCTCCCACAAAAAGTCGTCTACCCGCGAGGATGTTGCACCCGAGGTAAGAACTACAGGAACGGGTCTGCCTGGGAGCAAATTGAGCGTTGTTGTTGAGGAATTGGCTATGATGCGTTAACTGCCGTTCGACAAGACCTTGGAGCACTGACAGATCTTTTCTTGTTTTTGGGTGCGATATAATAGGCCGAGGCGTATGACGACCAACAGCAGCAGCCCTATGCACAGTACTACCAGCAGCCAGCCGGAGGATTGCCAGGATATCCTCATGTAAGGCATTGTCGGGAACTTGACATTCTCAATTCCTTAACCCGCAACTTACGTCAATTGGCTAACTTACTGGATGTGTATTACCTCCGCATTGCAAAATATAATAGGCGATTGATCCCCAGTTTTACCAAGCCGTCTCCCACGACCAATTCCAGCAATACATGCAGTATCAAGCTGCCTACCAGACCCCACCCACATCCACAGGAGCCGGAGCAGCAGCAGCAGCAGCAGCAGCCACATCGACCACGGGAGGAGCATCACCACCACCCCACACAGCTGGTTCTGCTACCTCTGTTAGTCGGAACGGATACCCTCAGGAAGCTGGTGCTGCTCGACAGAACTAGGATTTTTTTTTTTTTTTTTTTTGTTTGTTTGTTGGAGAAAAGCAAATCGTCCCCTCCCATTCACAAAGTTGCCCCCCCCTTTGGTAGTAGTTGGTGCTAGTTTATCCCCTTTTTATGTCCTTTCAGTTTCTTTTCATACCACTTTACATCACTGCACCCACCACCACCACCACTGATTATGGGGGTTAACGACTTCCCTGACCGCACTTTTGGTTCAATTTCATTCTTTGTTATCTCCCCTTATTAAAATGTAATAATTAACAACACCTTTTCACTTTTCCACATTGAATTTGCATGCATAAGACCTCAAATGTCTATTATGAAGAGGAGGGAGGGGGATGGAGGGGAAATCAAAAACTAGTCAAAAAAAAAAAAAAAAAAAAGAGAAACGCTCAGCGGCACAAATTAAGGTCCGGCCGGGCGTCCTCAAGCCTACTAAACTTGTCCATAACCACCAAGCCCGAAAAGAAATTCACTCTCTCCAACATGGGCCAATGGTCCAAAAACCAATCGACTTCCTTGTCTCCAACCGTCACACTAGCTTCATCGGTCTCGACAGACACCGAGCCCCGCAAGTCCTTTAGCTTTGTCCAGCCGCGCAGTAGATCCAAGTAACCGGGTTTCCCTGTTTCGGGATTGGGGAGAGATAGCATTGCCGGGAAGGTGTTGTAGTGGGTTCCGTCGTCTGAGGAGTGGTTGTCGAATGGCGCGGGTGGTGATTCGGTGGTTTGGACTTGGTCGTTGTTGGGGTCGACGTACTCGATTGCGCGGAGGTCGAGGTATTCGAGGTCTATGAGACTTCCGAGCTGAGTGTAGAGTTTTTCCAGTTTCGTAAACTGTTTTTGTTCTTCGTCCGAGAGGACTAGGGGTCTCTCCTCCTCCTCCTCCTCCTCCTCTAGTCGTGCATAGTACGGCACAGGTGCCAAATCCTCAGGGATCCCGATCGTTAACTCCAGATGACGAATCCTCCTACACGCCCAATTGACCGAAACCGCATCCTGGAGCGTAATGAAATCGTCCCCCGAACTCGAATCCGCGTGCTTCTTGAACTCCTCCAGGACCTCGCACAGTTCTAGGATGGTGGCCATGTTTTTGCTGGACATATCCACCGTGTAGCGAAGATCGATCGTCCTCAGGGACCGGGCATGGTTCGCGAAAATCAGTCGCGTCGTCATAGGGTCCACCTGGTACTCGAAATTGGTGAGCTTGACTTTTTCCAAGGTGTGGGCGGCCATCACTTCCATCAACCGCGTCAGGAGGTATCCATCGGTGGTATCCAGAACTGACAGTGTCCGGATGTGTGGACAGCATGCAGCGATCCCCGTCGCGAGCCGAGTCAGTTCCTTTTGTCCGAGGGAGATGCTGGGGACTTTAAGGGTCCGGATGTTGGGGCAGTGCCTAAAGACCGCCAGGATCTCGTCCGAGGTTGTTGAACGTTCCATCCCCCAGGCGACAAACTTTGTCAAGTTGATCAGAGGTCCCTCGCGCCGCCGTATCTCGGGAAGATCCAGGTCTTCTTCAATCTCGTCCGCAGGCCGACCAGCATCCATCAAATCCCAATAACACTCTGGATTCATCGCATCACTTGAAAACAACTTGCAAGCCTTGACACATTTCCCCAACCCAAAAAACAGCCCAGGAGTCCCCTCCCTCCAAACCCTCTCCTCTGCCCTCACAAACAAATGTAAACTCTGTAATCCAACAACTCCTTGAATCGTCGCCGAAAGCAATCGCATATCCTTTGAATCCTGAACGGGGACATGAACTAGTTCGAGAGCGACGAGGTTGGGACATTGTTGGATGATCCAGCAGGTTTGGCGGAGGGTGGTGCGAGCGGAGGAGGCGCTTGCTGGGAGACGGTAGCTGGGCCAGTGGAGGGATCCGAGGGGCATCAGGTTTAGTTCCAGGTATGCCAGACAGTGCATGGGTGGGAGTGGGACGATCACCGTGTCAGATGGTGACGTCTCGAGTTCAGGGATCCAACTTGGTCGAGGTGTCGTCGTCGTCGTCGTCCTCGACAAAGACGATGCTCCCATATCAGCTCCGTCTACTGCGGCAGCCAAATCACCAGCAGTCGTCTCTGAAGCAGCAACCTCCTCCTCCTCCTCCTCTTGACCGGCAAGTAAGCAATTGAACAAGAACCCGATCTCCTCCTGATCACACATCAACCACCGCACATGCTGCACATTCCGTGATAGGGCTCGAATAGAGTCTGTAGACTTGAGGAGTTTGCCGTTGTTGTCTAGATACGACAGGGTGAGTTCGTGATAGAGCCATGGTTCGAAAAGGGTCTTGAAGTGGTGGGATGTGGCGACGAGAGAGGATATGGTGCGCTTATCTAGTCGTTGACCGAGAGCGTCGGCCAGTTCTGGGATGTTGAAGTATCGTATCGATGCTGCTTCCATGGATGTTGTTATTTTTGGGCGAAAGGGGGGGACTGGAGACGGAGGAAGAGGAGGTGGGTGGTGGTGGAGGTGAATGGTTGAGGGGAGAAAAGGGAAGAAATCATGCGGAGACTGCGGCTGGGTGGAAATGACTGCTTATTCTCTTGGAAGGTGGAGACCGCATGTGACAATGGTCTTTTTTTTTTTTTTTTTTTTTTTTTTTTTCATGCTCTGATCTTCTGAGCAAAGGAGAGGCCCAAATGTTTATTATTTGCTTTCTTGACGAAGAAAACGCGCGTACAAGGTAACAAGCAAAGTGTCCAACTGATCCAGTCAATTCGAAGCTCTAGTCCAACAAAGCACACCAACCTCTAGCTGCAACAGATGCTCTGGTGTCCACCAGTTTAGTACTGCCACAAAGAAAGGCCAGGCCGGAGCTCATCCCGAAGCCGCATGAAGCGTTGATCCTTGACGTCACTATCCCACGTAAAGAACGCCACACACTCAAGAGACGGCCAATGAGTCGCGATCCACTCAATCTCCTGAACGCCGACTGTGACTTTGGTCTCGTCAGTCGTAACATGGACCGAACCTCGAAGCTCCTTCAGATTGACCCACCCCGCCAGCAGGTTAAGGTATCCAGGCCAGCCTGTCGCACAGTCGGGGAGATTTAGCATGGCAGGGAAGGTGCATTTGCAAGAGTTCATCTCTGTCGATTCTGTTGCATTTCCTTCGATATCCACGCTAACTGCGCGCATGTCCAAGTACTCCAACGTGGTGAGACTGCCGATTTGTCGATAGAATCTCTCCAGGTCCGCGAACTGTTGTCTCTCCTCCTCCGACAGAACCACTGGCGCCGCTCGTGCGTAGTAAGGAGCTTGGGAGACCTCAGGAAGACCGATTGTAATCTCGAGGTGGCGAATCGTCTTGCAGGACCAAGGAACTGAGATGGCATCCGATAAGGTGAGGACGTTGCGGCTCTCGCATTGACCTGGGTGCGTTATCAACACTTCCAATGATCCACAGAGTTCCAGGATCGCCAGAACGCCTTTACTCCCGATTCCGAACGCGTGGTGGATGTCCACCTTGCGCAGTGTTGTAGAATGGGACTCGAATGCTCGTCTTGTGATGGCGTTGTCGAAGGTGTGATTCCAGTTGGTCATTTTGACCTCCTGGAGCTGCTGGTGTGGTAACGTCTCCATGAAAGAGAAAAGGTGGCGACAATCGTTGCCTCTTTTGGAGGAGAGCGTGCGAATGCGTGGACATCTTTCCTTGATCGACCTCACGAGGGACTCTAGCTCGTTCCCGACTTGCGAAACGCAGGGAACATCCAAATGCTCAATGTTAGGACAGTGGTCAAAGACAGCCAGGATGTCGTCGCTAGAAGCACCGTTCATCTTCCAAGGGACAAACTTGTTGAGCAGAGATAGCGTTTCGGTTCGGCAACGGACCTCTTGGATGTCGTCCTGATCCTCCTCGTGGTCCAGCTCCGAATGGTTCCTCCTCTCATAACCCTTTTTGGCCAGCTCTATCCATTCCTTGTCCTTCGGATCCAGCTCGCTTTCGGCATCATCCTCCTGGTCAGGATCAGGATAAAAGTTGCCTCGATGACGGAAGAACATTCGACGAGACAGTTCCACACTAAACAGCTCACATGTCTTGACGGAACGTGGCAGCGTAAAGAACATTTTGGAAAACCCTCTCTGCCACACCTCCTCCATTGTGCGAATGGAAAGTCGGATCTTTTGCAGGTAAGAAAGACCCCCGATCGTAGCCGCCAATAGCTGCATCTCCGTGTGACTCTTGACAGACAGTCGGACAATGTCAAGGCTTGTGAGTTGAGGGGACTGCTGTATGATCCAGCAGATCTGTCGGACGGTGATATCTGCGTCCGTGCTAGTCGGCATACGATATCGGATCTTGACGTTGGGTCGTGAAGACATGAGGTCTATCTTGAGGGAGACCAAGCGTTGCATAGGCGCAAGCGGGATCACATGGCAGGTGCGCGGAGGCACATCCGGAAGCGGGACCCAGCGTGGTCGTCGAGAGAGCGGCAAGGATGAAGATAAAGATCCAACAGAGGTGATGGTGAAGGCGTTGTCTGTGGTAGCGCCGGTGGCGGTCTGGACGTGGTAGCGAAGGAGACAGTTGAACAGATAGCCAATCTCTTCTGGACCACATGTCAGGCTGCGGATATGTTGGATGTTCCTCGAAAGGGCGCGCAACGAACGAGTTGAGTGTAGTAGCAACCCGCCATTTACAATGCCCGAGGACAACGTCAAGTCCCGATAGAGCCACGGCTCGAATATGATCTTGAATTGTCGACAGGTGAGGACGAGTGTCGCCAGAGCGTTCTTCTCCAAGTGAGATGCAAGTGCGTTAGCCAGCTCGGGGATGTCGAAAACTTGAGCTACAGCGGTGTCCATGGTCAGTGGGAGGGGGGGGGTGTGGATAGGTGGCGAAAGAAGAAAGAAAGGGGGCGAAATAACAAAGAACAACCCGACTGTACTTGACTTCTGCTCAGCAGTTAAGGCGCCAAGCCACTTCTTTTCCCGTTGGGGTCCTCACATCATAACCTGCATCGTCCGTCAGTGTCCTTCTTGTCAGCTTGCATTTTTTTTTTCTTCTCATGGGTATGATTTCGACGCGCGCCGCGGCTTTATTGTCTGTGTGTGAATGTCTCAAAAGAAAGGGCGCTCTCGCGTCCAGAAGGCAGAAAGGGAGCTGAATTCGTTGGTTGGGGGATGGTGAGTGGTTTGGAAAAAAGTTCATGTGCGGTTGAGTTGGGTGGGGTTGGGTTGGGTTGAGTTGGGCTGGGACTGGATGGGATTGATGAAAAGGACGACTTCGAGCGGGATGCCCTGCATTTACAGTTCTTGTCGCCTTCTTCATGACCATCGTGTTAAGGTGGAATTGATTCCTGAAAAGTTCCTTTGTCCCGTTTTTCCCGCGTGTGTATGTGTGTGTATGTGTGTGTGCGCATCACTTTATGCGGTCTTGCTGTTGACAGAGACAAAGTGGTATCCGACGATGAGGACCATGGCCAGGCAGCAGACGCCGTTGGCAAAGAATGTTAGTTGGTTGTCGTCGATCATCTACTCTCAACAAGAGAAGAAAAGTAACGCGAGGCCAAGAGTTAGATGACCAAGTGTGTCATAGTGAGGTGTTTGTGTAGTAACAGGTGTTCTTTGCTCAGGGTTGAAAGGTTGTCCCGAAGATAGCGTATAGCGTCTTGGAAGCGCGCAGAGTTGAGCCTTACTTGTACCTTGAATATGTGTGTGTGGAGAGAGGTGTGAAGTTGAAAAGGATGAACGAGATGGACGACTTCGTTGTTGGAGCGGTTTGAACTCTGGGATTGTCTTTGAGGTGACTGTCTTGACGACGAAGCCCGCTGGGATTGGCTGGAGGGTTGCAATGAAATTAGCAAACTGTGGTACTGTACGCGCATCGCTCTTCAGGCGAGAAAGAGGACCTTGATCTCGGTGCAAACAATTGTTATTATTTGAATGAGATATGTGGTAAAAAAACGATAAAGTATACATGTACAGTGGGAGCTCTCTCTTTCATCTTCCTCTCTTTCTCCTTCTCCTCCTCTTCCACCTCCCTCCACGCATGGCCGACCAAATTACGTAAAGATCTCCATAGGAACAACGGCTCCTTCTACAGCTCCACCCATCAGGTTCTCCTTGCTCAAGAACCGTGTCGGGAACTCGACCAAGTGACCCGTCACCCTCTGCAAGCGCTCCGTCACCAGCTCGACCGTGGCTCCCTCCATCGCTACGTGTCCCTGAAGGACCTTCTTGGGGTTCGGTACGAACGCGCGGTAATCATCCCAGGTCTCGACAGAATCGTCGGGCACACAGCGGAACACCTCTCGGAAGATCTCTGTGTTGGTCTTGGCTACAGGTCTCCACCATCCCTCATAGAAACTATCGTGAAGTGGGTCCATGACAATCTGGTTGGCGGCTTCGGGGTCCTTGGCGGTAGCCTTCTTGGCGTCTCCTTGGGCGTCATCAGGGTTGGGTGCAAGCCACTCCTCCATCGCCTTGGTCTCATCCACGTTGGGAGTGTACGTCTGCACATATCCCATACCGCCGTGGTGCTGCTGAAGCGGATGTGGGTTCTTATTGGAGACCTGTCCGCTGCTGACAGCAGGGACTTGCAGGATTCCATCGGACCCCTGTTGTTGTTGCTGCTGTTCCTGTTCGTTGGCCTTGCGGATCAATTCAAGACGCTCTTGCTCGGGATCCTTGTGGGGTGCATCCAAGTCGACGGGCAAGACACTAGCCTTGGTCACCACATCGTGGTCAACGTGATGCAGCAATCCCAAGTGCTCCTTGAACAGGTCCGTTCGAAGGGCATGAGCCAACTTTCCTGCTTGATACTATTCCACAGTCGCACAATGTATGAATATGTATATGAGTACCTAAAAACTTTTTGCATTGTGACATGACATAGCTGATAAGCAGTGGAAACTTACAGGCTCGCCGTTCATGCGAGAGGCAACCATGTCGGTATCCTCGATAATGATGGCAATCTCAGAGTCACGGAATCCGACCTGCGAGCGGTCGTTGATGTTGGCTGTTGAGGGGTTCGAAAGAGCACGACTAGTGTTAAACACACATACTTACTATCTATCATTTCACATTGTACCATTCACGAAACAAAAAAATATCGTACCTGAACCACAGATGACGATGCGGTCGTCCACGATCATCAACTTGCTGTGAATGTACAGCTGTTCGGTCACAAAGTCCTCAACTTCGTTATCGACAATGGGGCGGTCAGGCTCCTGTTCAGTCTCCTCTCCAGCCTCAGGTCCGTCTTCCTCTCGTTGATCAGGTCGGGAACCACCCGGCGAAGGCTCGACAATCGACTCGGCATCGTCCATTTGTGATTGCCTATCGTCCATTTGTGATTGCCTATCCTTGTCGCCTCCCCACTTTGGACTCAACATCGACCCGCGTCCCTGTCTCTCCTCTATGTCAACAGAGTCCTCATCGTCGTCGTGTCGATGCCGGTGGCGACGAAGGTGAGAATTCCTTGTGATCTTGTGGTGTCTGGGCGGCAGGTTTCCCTCATCCTTTGTACCCTTCACTTTCTCCACTGTGTTTCGCACCATAGTGCCGAATTCTTCCAAGATCTGTGGGTTGGTGTTTCCGGAGTTGACGTTCGTGTTAGCCGCCATCTCGGCCTCGTGTATATCTCTTTGGATGGCCGCATTGATCTGAGCATCAGCCAAAGAGTTCTCGGTGGCAGCTGGAATGTACCCATGTTCGCGCACAGCGGGGTTCATAGCGCGCTTGGTAATACTGTCGTCCCAGGTCGTCTTCATATCCAACTCTTTGCGCTCGTTTGCAATGGCCTCAATCCTAGCAGCTTCTTCACCACGGGGAATAGGCTCCAGTAAAAACATCGAAGCCAGAGACTTGACCTTGTTTCCACCAGTCTTCCGGGGGGCCTGGGCCTTTTCCTGAGGCTGATTGAGGTCGGTCTCAGAGAGTCGCTCCTGAGACATGGACGCTTGGGATTGACTACTGGATGGGCTGCCCTTTCGGCGCTCCTCAGCCTCACGAACAGCCTCAACAATGGCATCGAACTTTCCGTGCTTAATACGGTCAAAACTACGAAGACCATAGAATCCAATGTACTGGTCGGGGTCAATGCCGTTGGCGATGAGCCGCTCCAGCACTGAGTTTCCCCCACGGGAGATCGAGACGTACTGGAAGTGCATGACCTTCCGAAGTGTACCGGCCTCGCTCGACATGATATCGGCCTCAAATGCAGGCATCAAGGGCATCACAACAATGACACGGAATTTCTTGCCATCTGCGTGTGCTCTGGTGATACGCTCGACGAGGGCAATACCAATCTTGTTCTTGAGGTCAGGATGTCCGTTCTCTGCCGCCAGTGTCACTGGAAAAATGGAAAGGTAACAAATGAATGTTAGCGCGAACTGTCCTTGCTCATGAAATTGAGTTGCAGGCAGTTTCCGTCACAGGGACACCTACCAAAGAACTGGTTCTCAATATAAATGAAATGCTCAGCACTCTGGATGGCACCCAAGTAGGCATCCTGGATGGATCGCTCCAAATCGACACCCTGCGACCAGAGGGTACTGCTTCGCAAAATCTGAACATTTTGAGTACCAGTCCAGCCCGACTCATTGCGCGTGCTCACAAACTCTCCCTTGGGCATCAAGAACTTCATGTGGCTCTTCTTCATGCCCTTCTCGAGCTTGACAAAGTTCCATCGCTGCACAAAGTGACGAGCAATGTCACGAGCTGGCTGTCCTGCGACTCCGACAGAGACATCGTGCCAAGGCATGCGAGCCAACAACTTGCGCTCAATCAGGTTGTTGTTGTAATCGCGCACTAGAAAACGAAAGAATGAGTTTGGTTAACCAAGTGTAGTTTAAAATATTGTCTATTATGACCAATGCATAACGAGATCAGTTTCCTACCATTGGCAAAGTCCTTGATGCGAGGGTTGGAGTAGTCCTGACCGGGCCAGACGGTGCCGCGTCCTGAGGGATGGTAATCAGCCAATTGATGTGTTCTGCTGTCATAGCGTCCAAAGCACAGATCCAGTCCTCCGATAAACGCCAATCGACAATCAACCACGCAGATTTTCTAGTATAGACAAGACGTGAAGCGGGGATGGTGTTAATAGTGGAGCATTCGCTTATATGAATGTGCATATGATGGTACCTATGAAGGGAAGACATACCTCGTGGTGAGCCCAGAACTGGGTGGCGGTGACACTAATGTGATCTGGGTGGCGTTGGACTACGATGAAGCGGAAAAAGACCAAAGAAGTAGAATGTTAGCACCAAAATGGTATTACATATCTGCTTGATGAGCTACGTAGACCCGAACCTGGGGGTTTACCTTGGATGTTAGGATGGAGATCCTGGAGCCAGATCTTAGTGTGGGCAGAGTCGAGGGTGAGAGCGAGGGAGATCTCCTTGTAGACGACAATGTAGATCATGACACCCTCCATGGCCTTCTTCTTGAGAAGTCGGTCCAAACGGAACTCTTCGTTCTTCTCTGGGGGACGACGGAGGTACTATTACATTGATCAAAAAAAAATGGAAATGTCCAGTCAGAGCAATGTTATCAGCAACATAGTCAACCCCAAGCACCATGCAGTAGAACTCCAATTAGACATACCAGCTCGGGTGAGAGCCACCAGTCGCAAATATAAATCTCGGTCTTGGCAGCGAGGATGGCATCGGACACGGCGTGGAAATAGTCCTTGCCATCGACATAATACCGGACCTTGGCGTCGCTTCGCTGAGGAGCAAAGCTTCCGAAGCGATGAGAGTTCACCCAGGGGCTAGATTGCTTCATCTTGGTAAAGTTGTCCATCCACTCAAGCATCTCGCGGTTGTTGTCGCCCTTGATCTCGATCTTCCGGTGACTGTTTCCGATCTCGATGTGGTGCATGTTCAAACTAAGGTGATGCTCCTTGTGCTGAACATAGAAGGTCTGGTCGAAAATGAACACGTCCGACGGCTCCTCCGATCCAACGGTTGGGCAGAAGGCAAGGTAGGAGTCGCGGATGAGAGCCCAGTTTTTGTTCCAACGCTTGATGCAGCCAAAGCCACACATGCCATGGATGTTGTCGGTGACCTTGGTGTCGACATAGGACTCCTTGCCCTTCCACCCCATGTCCTTGGTCAGTGACAGAGCCGAGATCTCCAAAAACTCGTAGAGGTCGTAAGCAGTAGTCCAGTTCAGTGATTGCAGGACCAGGATGATATAATCCTGAAGAGCCTGACGACGAGCCAAGTTACTTTGCCGGACGAAGTTGACCTTTTCCTCTGCTCTCATTCCCAGACTTGCTTTCGCCATCGAGAATGCATAGGAGACCTATTGTATGGTATGGCAGGCAGTATGGTCATGTCAGTGAAGTTGGCGTAAGCACCTGGCTTCTCATGGATACATCACCATGGCATTGGTGCGATGGAGCAAGATAGAATAGACACATACCTGACTGGGGAACTTTGGAAGGTTGTCGAAGCGCTTGGCGGAGAGGATGAGGTGCAGCTTGTAGAACTCGTACAGGGTCCTGCGAATGACCCACTTCACATCGCCGTACTGCATCTCCAGGCGGAAGATGATTTGCTTGCTCACACCAAGATCAATCTCCGAATCCGTCACGGTAATCTATTTTGTTAAAAGGACGAAAGAAATGAAAAAAGGCAGGCTGTTAGATTACAAGGGAGTTTTTCTTTAAAAAAAGGCGTATATCGGCAACGATCTTTATGATTACAGGCGCATTATCGTGAGACAATCCCGGTAACAATAGCCATAGCGCATGGATTTGCTATGCTTCTTACACTGAGCATCTGGAAGAGGACCGCAGGCTGTGTGAGGTGTAATGCAATCAAGAGGTGGTCAGTTTGTTTCCTTGTGCCTTGACGCGTATTGATTGACCAATCGAAAGAGAAGCCTTTGTCGTCCACATGAGACCAGGACCCTAAAGCGGACAACGCCAGTAGGACGAATGGTCCAGATGACCAGAACAACACAACAACAACAACAACAACAAAGCTCTCATAAAACACAAGAAATCCAAACTCCAGTTATTTGCTCCAAACATTGAGAAAAGGAGCAATGCATCCACAAAAATGAGGAGGCAAGAAAGCAATGCGAAAAAAAAGGCAGCTCTGATGAGCTAAGAAAAGAAAAGAATTAAATGCATACAACGAAAAAATAAGCTTACCGGTCGACGCCCCTTGTCGTCCCTCCGCATCCAAAGTGCAGGAATAGCCGAACCAGTAATTGCCAGGGCAGCTACAGGCAAATACATAGCATTCACCTCCTTTTTGCGGTTCTTATGGAAGGCCGTAGCAGCGCTGTTCATGAAGAGGGCACTCTTGATGCCTTCCTTGCTGAAGATCTTGGGGAAGTGGTGCTGCATGCGATGACTACCTTCACCTTCCTCTCCTGCGTCATGCAACTGCCTGGAGTGGTGGTGGTGGCGGTGGCTATCGTGATCGTGTGTCTCTGGGCTATCGATGACACTGTGGATGACCGAGGAAGGTCTTCGAGTCGTCGAGACGCCATCGGCCTCCAGCGCTGAGCCTATAGTGGACAAGGTGCACAACATTACAATTCAACGGTCAGTTCAGTCAGTCGAGATTGAAATCACCCAGTCCGCGTCCTTTTATGTTGGCTGGTTGGACATGAAATGTATAGTTAGCAACCTCCTCCTTTTCAGCTCACGCTCTCACTATGTCAGTCTGCCAGTCAGTCTCCATCGTGGTCTCTGAGCCACCATACCCCCTCGTTCCCCCGTTCTTAGTCTCCGGGATAAGTACTTGCTGTCCCCATGTATTAGGTTGCCATTGGCCATGCCTTTTCATTTTCGCATAACACTCTTTTAAATCTCATTCGAAAGAGAAGAATCATCCAAATGTACATAAACCCTTGTCAAATGCGATATTTAAAGGGAGAGTATTTACCGTGTCCTGATTCGGGAGAGTCAAGAGTATTAGTCGACAGTGGGCTGAGCGTGTTGGCATTGCCACCTCTTCCTTCTCCTCCAGATGCCAAAGGTTCAGGCTGTGACTTTTGCAGGATCTGGTGCACACGGACCTTGTCAACAAAATTGGCGAGTTTCATCCTTGGAGCAGCGACTACAGCAGGGGGCTGGATAGTAGTTAAATGGGGATCCTTTTCGTTCATGGTCATGTCGAGAGCATCATGGCTGGAGTTGGTGGTTTCGAGAGAGGGTTGGATAGGGCGCTGTTGTCGCTGTTCCTGTTGCTGCTGTTGTTGAGGTTGTGGTTGGAGGACCTGTCTGTCGTTGTTGAGGTCGAGGTTTTTTTCGCTGGAATATGAATCGATAGCCTGGATCTTGTTGTTGCTGTTGTTGTTGTTGTTGTTGTTGTTGTTGGTGGTGGTGGTAGGGTTGATTCCTTGCTCTGTGGAGACGAGGTTGGCGAGGTGGATAGGGTCATCCTGCTGGTGATGGTGGTGGTGCTGGGAGTTGTCCATGGTTGCAACGAAGGAAGGGTGACAAGGTATGGACTGTGATGGGTGGGTGAACTCTATTCACGGTAGAGTGGGAGAGGGACACAAGGTCAAGCCCTGTCTTTGTACGACTGTGTGTGTTTCTGTAGGGGTGATTAGAGAAGAGTAAGACCCTGGAGGGCGAATGGGTTGTGGGTGAGTGAGTGGGTGAATGGATGGATGAATGAATGAAGAACTTGAATGAGGAGTGAAGAGTGATGCGTGAAGAGAAGAGAAGAGAAGAGAGAAGGAAGAGGAACGAAGAAAAGGGAAAAAGTAGAAGCCATAGGCGAAGGCGGTATCAGTCTGTTTCTGATGGGCAGAATGATTGATTAACTGATTGAATACACCATGAAGGATGTATCAACAACCCGGCGGGTGTCGTAATCAACAACACACGACACAGGAGGAATGGACGGAAGAAAGAACGGAGGAGAAATATACATTTTCGCGCGCTCTCTCTCTCGTGCCTTTTGCCTTTTGGCTTTGTTCAACCTAACTCTCTGCTTGCTTTCCACACCCACAGCTCAACTCCCAACGGTTATATTCATTACTTTCTAATCGCATTGCATTAATCGTTATTCCCAGCGGAGGGGGAAGGGAACTGTAACATCGCTTCCTTCCTTCCAACAAACACACACCTCAATGACTTTTTGTTACAGTTGCTCAAATGGTCAACCTATCCTCCGAAATAGCACATGGACACACCTTCGTCATAATCGTAATGAAACTTTTTCACAATTTTTCTTTGCTTCTCTTCCGTGCCCACTTGTTCACCAGCCAATGCGGACGCGGTAAATATCTGTCAGCCCAATCATAACGATTCAGTGTGTTGCTGTTGTGCAAAGAGGCGCGTGCCTTTGCGTCTGGTCTGTGGGGTGAGGAAACTACCTGATCACCCCATTGTGTGTGTGAGAGAGAGTGTGTGTATCACAGAACGACGAACGAACTATTTGGGAGCAATCTCGTCCATGTCGCATAACGTTTTAGGAGATGTCCATCCATCCCTCCGCGTTTCTTTTTTTCCTTCTCAAACACTCAATGTGCTTGTGCTGTAACAAGCCTCCCACTTTGCTTCAAAGCTCATTGCATACAGATAAAGGTTACTTGTTAATGCGCGTCCAAACGATGTAGGAAGAGAAAGTAGATCTGTCACTTGAAGGAGGGGACTTTGGACCATTGGACGAAGCATTGAACACATTAGATACAATAAACACTGCAGGTCGATTGGATTGGTTGTCCTTGTGGCTGTTAAGCCTAAGTTGAATGTAATACGTTTGCTGTATGTGTTGACCATGCACAAGGTATAAAGATGCAGCAACAGTAGCAATCAATCCTCTGTATGATCGATTTTTTTTGTATGATCGAGAGACACAGAGAATTAAGGTAGATCGTACCCCTTAAATTAATCGGATAAGGAAACTGTGAAGTGACAAAGCAGCAAGAGCAAGCAAGAATATTCCCTTCTGAGGCGGAAGACTCTTTTTCTTCTTTTTTTCTCTCAGGGACCACCAACCCACACTTCACCTCCATACCTTCATTCATTCTCTCACTCCTTCACTCTCACCGACCATGCTCGACGCTGTCACCCGCCCCGCAAAGGCACTCGTCTACGGAACAGCCCTCTTCAGGTACACTCACTCTCCTCTCACTCTTTTCAATCTCGCTCAACAGCTGCCCCCTTCTCTCATTCCCGAATCAACAACGCTTGGAACAACCAAGGAAGAAACAGTCCTTCCGTTACTACACAGTTATCACCTTATGCGACAACCGACCCACTCTGTGCTGTGCCATCAAACACTTCTTGCAAAGAACAATGTCAAACGCCTACACTTACGAAAGAACACAAAGGACAACAACGATCAAGACAAGACAAGAGACGGAATGAACAAAACTAAACGGAACCAGAAACTGATCAACAACCTTTTTTTTTTTTTTTTTTTTTTTTATTCTTTCATGGGGTGATATAGTTTCTGCTCTCTGCTCAATGTCGTCCAGGTGTTCTCTTTGCTCCTGGAGCCCTTCTCGAAGCGTCTCTTCTTCGAGGTGAACGCCCGTGTGGCCGGTTCGATGTGGAAGGTTATGCAGGTAAGGAACCCTTGGAGAATGCAACTATGATTGTCGTTCTCGTCAGTTTTCAATTGTAATTGAGCTATCTTAACCCTTTTTCCTCTTTTGTTCTTTATGTCAACTAGCTCATCATGGAGGTAAGAAAACGAGGCATGGCAACTGGTTTCATCAGGATAGGGGCAATACCAGACAGCACAGACAGGAACAGGACAAAGTCCCTTGACACCGGAACAAACCCCTACTGCACAAAAAAGGCAGCCACCCGCAAAGCAGAAAACGGGCGGGCGAAAACACTCCCTCGTGCTCGTGCTCAGAACTTGTGGAACGTGGGGAGGAAGAAGAGAAAGGGAACAGTGGGGTAAAAGGAAGAGACAACAAAGGAGAGGCCGACGACGGCGACGATGCCCATTTGTTTTTGGGGTTGCGTGACTATCGACCATCATCGGATCTAAATTCAGTTCGTCCGTGGAATCAGACGAGGAGAAAAATGTTTACTTTGTGTGCCGAATCGAATCGAATCAAATCGAACCGGACACTGACGGAGCCGATACTTTAATACTTGTAGAAGAGACACAAGGCTGTGATCACCTTCTCGGGAGACAAGGTGCCCCACCACGAGAGCGCCGTCGTCTTTGGCAACCACCGCTCCTTTGTCGACTTTTACATGTTCCACTCCGTCGCCGCACGACGTGGCATGCTCAACTACATGAAGGTTTGTTGAATATCTTTATGCCGAATGATTCATGAATGTGTGTATAGATATCCTAAGCCTAACATGTTGGTTTCGCCCCTTCCTTTCCATTCCGACAGTACTTTGCCAAGGACTCTCTTAAATATGTAAGCGCCATGGACTTTGCATCGTCATTCGCACCCACAACGTTACTTTTGTCACAACCGCGTACTCATCCACCATTGCACAACTCCCTTTTTTTATAACCCTACTAGATCCCTTTCTATGGATGGGGCATGTGGATTATGGGTATGCTCTTCATCAACCGCAACTGGGCGCAGGATCAGATCAAGATCAACAAAATGTTTGCACGGATATTGGACATTGAGGCACCTGTATGGGTCGCAAGTTTCTTGGAGGGCTCTCGTTTGACACCGAGCAAGCTTGCTGCCTCTCAAAAGTTCATGGCTGGACGCGGTCTTCCTCTGTTGTCGAACGTTCTTATGCCCCGAACCAAGGGGTTCATCACCACCGTTAACAAGTTCCGTGGAAGCCACGTCAAATGTGTCTATGGTAAGAATTGGATCTTCAACTGCCTGTTTCAACAAGGGTGGTGGCATCCAACCTATGGAGACCTTTCCGTGAATCTAGCAAAAAAAAAAAAAAAAGGAACGGAGAAGAGAGCTTCCTAGGACCTAGAAAAAGAAGGAATAAGCCACCGGTCCAAGAAGCGCCGTTTTGACGACCCTTTTTCATTTCAGGCAGCCAGCCACTGGAGAAAGTATACTAACGTTGACCCCTTCTACATGCACACGATACCAGATTTCACCTTTGCCTACTACCACAAGACCAAGGGTTTCGGTGTGCCCCCAGATCTGGTTCGTGTTCACACTGCCCAGTTGAGCCCCGAGTACAAGTTCCACGTGCATGTGAAGCGTTACATGATTGCTGATCTGCCAGCGGACGAGGAGAAGCTGAACGAGTGGGTTGTTCAAAAGTACGTCGAGAAGGACGCCTTCCTGGAGCAGATGAAAGAGAATTGGACCGATGGCATTGAGGGTGGCGTCTGGTCAGAGAAGTGGTAGTTACATTGCCTGTTTCTTATTGTGATATTCCCCCTTTCATATCTTTTTTAATTGTGCGCAACTGTCTAAATAAATAATCCGGTTCAAGCAAGCAAAAAAAAAAAGGATGGAGACGGAATGTGGTAAACGAGCTGTGCAAAAATATGTGATCGTCCCTTTCTCCACCTTGTACCCGGAGCATGAGTTGAGAAGACAAAACCAGGTACTTGAAGTGTCGGAGATTGACGCCTCCTGAATCCCAAGTCTGATTTTCCTGTTTTGCTGTTCTCTTTGTCAAAAGTAAAAAAAAAAGAAAGAAAAAAAAATCATTAAGGTGCTTGGTCGAGCAAAAAGTCTCTGACTCGATGCTTTTTTTCCAAAAAAAAGTCGTGAATCACAGCGTTTTTTTTTTCTTTTCATACGGGGTAAGAACAGAAAGCAATAGAAGGCTGCATCTCACGCGTAGGCACTCACACACACTTTACGCAAACACCCTCGCACTCACACGAGGGGTCTGTTGGGTAGGGTAGGGTAGGACAGTGAGATAGATCTGTGAGGGTTCAGAAGTTCAGATGCGAAAGAGAGATGGATAGGAAATGGAGAATGGGTACATGGTGTTGGCATGGTTTGAATGGTCTAATGGAATGGCAGTAAAGATATGAGCCCTATTTTTTCTGTGATTCAGACAAATAAAACAAGAACAAGAAAGGGAGCAATGATTGGTCGGAATTAATTCCGAACGTCCATGTCCCCCTTATCTCCTTCGTTGCCCTGCTCTTCCCTTCCAGCAGCAGTCGAGCGAGGGAGATGTGGGCGAAGTGTATGATGTGCACACAACACACAACACACAACACACAACACACATGCTTGTCAAACCAAAACCTCAACTTTGAACGACTCACACACTTTTTTGTTTTCGATGGAGTCACAGACTCTTTTTTGTTATCCCTCCGGAAGGGTATAAAAGGGTCCATCTTCCCCTGCCTTTTTGATCCTCATTAACCTTCTCTTCTCTTTTCTTCTCTTCCCTCTTCATACACACTCTTCGTTCTCTACGACTACGAACTATTCACTCCTCTCGCAAACACATCTCCCCCCTCACCCTCACTCGCACTCACATATAATATATAACCAGACATGTGTGGTATCTTTGGTGTTTTCAACCTCCCTGGCGATGCCAACGCCTTCCGCCAACGCGCCCTCTTCCTCTCCAAGAAGTATGCCTCTCCCTCCCTTTTTTTTTCTTCTACCGTATTCGCGCCTCTTTTTTTTTTCGTCTTCGTATCTAATCTCCTTTATATATTCACCTATACCCATTAGGCTTAGACATCGTGGACCTGACTGGAGCGGATGCACTGTTGCCGGCAACCACATCCTCTGCCACGAGCGTCTTGCCATCGTCGGTGTTGGTAAGTCCTATCTTTCTCCTTTCTACAGATCGGACATAGCGATAATATAGATATAGACTAGATGCTCGATCTACTTCTGCTTTGCTGCATAAGCATGTGGAGACAGGGAGGGAGGGAACACAAACACAAATCGACTGAGTCAGAAAGGAAAATTAACTCGCATGTCTGTTGCATCTCTGCGTATCGATCGGATTGGGAATGATTAGAATCGGGAGCCCAGCCCTTGACCAACGACGACGAATCTCTTATCCTTTCCGTCAACGGCGAGATCTATAACCACAAGGCCCTCCGCAAGTTGTGCCCTGAGGGGACCCACTTCAAGACCCAGTCCGACTGCGAGGTCATCCTCCACCTTGTAAGTGTCCTTTCTCTCTCTTCTTGTCAGGACCACACGTCTGCCATCTTCACAAATAGGAGAAATGAAGTCTAACGTTCTCATTTGGTTCTCTTTTGATGCAACAAAATAGTACAAGCATATGGGCGCAGAGGTCGTGAAACACTTGGACGGAATGTTCTCATGGGTCCTCCTCGACACCAAAAAGAACCGTATCCTCGCCGCCCGCGACCCCATCGGCATCACAACTCTCTACCAAGGATGGAACAGCAAACAACCCGGAACCCTCTACTTCGCCTCGGAACTCAAGGCCCTTAACGAAGAGTGCGATCGAATCATTGCCTTCCCCCCTGGACACATTTTTGACTCGGAGACTGGCGAGACGACCCGGTATTTCCAGCCCACTTGGTGGGATGGTGAAAAGATCCCTGCCAACCCAGTCGACTATAAGCTTATCCGGGAATCTCTGGAGAAGGCGGTCCGGAAGAGATTGATGTCGGAGGTTCCCTATGGTGTTCTCCTTAGTGGTGGGTTGGACTCTTCCTTGATTGCTTCGATCGCCGCACGGGAGACGCAAAAGATGATTGATGGAACCGTCCCCCTCAACAAGGATGGTGACGATGTCGACGAGTCTGCGGTCGCCTCATGGCCTAGACTCCACTCCTTCTCGATCGGTCTTGAAGGCTCCCCCGATTTGGCCGCCGCCCGCGTCGCCGCCGACTACTTAAAAACCGTCCACCACGAATACACCTTCACCGTCCAGGACGGTCTGGACGCCATCGCCGACGTCGTCTACCACCTCGAGACCTACGACGTCACCACCATCCGCGCTTCAACACCTATGTACCTCCTCAGCAGAAAGATCAAGGCCATGGGCGTCAAGATGGTCCTCTCCGGTGAGGGCGCCGACGAGATCTTTGGCGGCTACCTCTACTTCCACGCCGCCCCCTCCGCCGACGACCTCCACACCGAGACCGTCTCCCGCGTCAAGAACCTCCACTACGCCGACTGCCTCCGTGCCAACAAGTCGACCATGGCCTGGGGAGTCGAGGCCCGTGTCCCCTTCTTGGACAAGGCCTTCCTCGAGGTCGCCATGAACGTCGACCCCAAGGAGAAGATGTCCTTCAAGGGCAAGATGGAGAAGCATATCCTCCGCAAGGCCTTCGACACCTCCGCCGACCCTACCGCTCAGCCCTACTTGCCCGACTCGATCCTCTGGCGTCAGAAGGAGCAGTTCTCAGACGGTGTTGGATACGGCTGGATCGATTCTTTGAAGGATACGGCTTTGGCCAAGGTCTCGGACGAAGAGTTTGCCAAGGCTGCCGAACGCTGGCCTCAGGATACCCCCCAGACAAAGGAGGCATATTGGTACCGTGAGGTCTTTGAGCTGGCCTTCCCCCAGGAGGCTTGTACAGAGTCTGTTGTCCGCTGGATCCCCCGTGGTGACTGGGGTTGCCCTGCTGATCCTTCCGGTCGTGCCCAGAAGGTTCACGATTCAGCCTATGACAAGACTGACTAAAACGATTTTCCGTTTGAGCAGTTGTATACCATCCCAAAAACATTGTAATAAAACTATTGTACCCTTTCAAAAAAAAAAATTACCCCCACTTAAGCCCGCTTTGGTGATTCTTGTTTCGGGATGAAAAAAAAGAAGTCAGTTTGTTGCGACGCGGCAATAACTCGTCCGTGCAATCACAACTAATAATCCTCGTAGCACTAATACCCTCTTAGCATTCCAAAGGAAAGAGGAAAACACTGTAGTACCAAAAAGAACTCCAGGGAGCTATCCATCCAGAAAGAGCAACCAGACACATCCTACTCATAACCAGTCCATATCCTATATCATTATTAACCGTCCCCGACAGACAGACGAAGGTGACGGCGAGGATGGGATGTCGTTAAACATAGAGTTGTCACATCATTCCCACAAGGAGAAGCGGTGAACGGATCCTGGGTTGATATAGCCCGTACCTCCCCCGGAGTTTGTGTGTTCTAGGTACCACAGTTTTTTTTTCCTCCTGTGGATGAAGACATTGGTTGCGCTGTGGAGTATACTCATTGTGAACTTGGCTTCCTGTGGTGGAAGCCTTGTGGCAGGCACCTCACAAATCACGGCGATGGAAATGGAGATGATAGTGAGTTTTTTTATGAGTAAATGTGTCGTTGAATAGCGGGAGGGGTCATGTTCCAGGAGGACGTGATGGAAAGGAAGAGAGCTGATGGATGAAGTTCCTTGTGTGTTTGGCGGAAAGGGGGAACAAAAGAGAAAGAAAGAAAAAGAAAAAAAAAACGCGACGCGTCGAGAACTTTCGCCATCCAATGTATTCAATGATCCGCCTTCCAATAAGCACTGTTAAATATGCGATTTAAAAGAAGAGTCACACACATATGGATGTGGCACCGTAGACAATGCGAATAGTCCGTCCTTTGTAGGACATTCGTTGATCTCATCGGGGGGGGGATAGTCAGTTTCCTCGTCCATAGTCCCATTTTCTTTATTAAAAGACAATATGCTCTTGTATTTCGTTCCTCATGCCATCCCTTGTTAGTGCTCGTCCACCCGCTTCTTCACCCGTTCCTTCTCTCTCTCTCTCTTCCTTTGTTCCAAACTCGTTGCAAGTAGTGACGTGGGTTGGTCATCATTGTGGGCGATGGTTAGTTGGCGAAGAAGCCTTGTTCCATTACGACTCGAGTGTTGGATATGTGGGTGGGAGTGGGAGGGACCTTGACTCGCACGGAGGTCGAGGCGAGGGAAGGTTGTTCCTCGTCCGATGGTTGAGTGCCTTCATTTCTACTTGACTTCCTGGTACCAAAGAGCAAACTGACGGATGTATGACATATCGTCGCTCCTCTTTTCTTTTTATTCAAGATACAAGGATCTCTCTGTCATGTTCAAATACTCAGGAATCATCATCCTCAATGATAATTAGACGCGACTTTTGGGGGAGAAAAATAATAATAAACGGTTCACAATTGATCAGTTGAGAGGATTGCAAACATTTCCCCCTTACAGCCAGCTCCCGGCACTTTAACACGCGGCACTCCGTTCCAAAAAAAAAAAAAAAAAAAAAAAAAAAAACTCCCTGTAAAAGTACTCTCCCACCAGCCCAGCACTCTCCTTCAACAAACCTCTTTCCTTTCACGCTAAAGATGCACACGAGGCGTTCCGTCAAGATCCTACCACACCTTCACCTCCGCACACTCTTGCCACCACTTCTTCTATCCCCCTCTTCTGCTCCGATTTGGCCCCTACTCAGCTCGTGGGGGACACTAATGCCTCACGTCGCCGTAGTAGAGAAAATATTTTCCCTCAGTTACCAATAATACCTCACAAAAGAAAGAAGAAATAAAAGCAAGGAACAAAAAAAAAGAAGCAACAGAAAAAAGAAGCAACAAAAAAAAGGAACAAAGAACAAAGAACAAAAAAAAAAAGCAAGCCCTCAGTTGCCTACAATGCCTCATAATTCCATAAAAAAAAGGAAGTTCGCATTGAACAGAGCGCTTCAGACTTTGTATAAGTCATCACAGGCATAGTGTCTCAGACTATATGCAAGTCATCATAGGCATAGAGCCTCAGACTGTGTGCAAGTGTCATCATAGACATAACGCCTTAGACTTTGTGCAAATGTCATCATAGACGTAGCGCCTCAGGTTTTGTGCAAGTGTCATCATAAGCATAGCGCCTCAGACTGTGTGCAAGTAATCATAGGCATAGAGCCTCAGACTTTGTGCAAGTGTCATCATAGGCGTAGAGCCTCAGACTGTATGCAAGTGTCATCACAGGCGTAGAGCCTCAGACTTGTGCAAGTCATCATGGGCATAGAGCCTCAGACTGTGTGCAAGTCATCATAGGCATAGAGCCTCAGACTGTGTGCAAGTCATCAGAGGCATAGAGCCTCAGACTGTATGCAAGTCATCATAGGCGTAGAGCCTCAGACTGTATGCAAGTCATTATAGGCGTAGAGCCTCAGACTGTATGCAAGTCATCATAGGCATAGAGCCTCAGACTGTGTGCAAGTCAACATAGGCATAGAGCGACTCCCATCCTAAAAAAAAGAAGACATGCAACATAACATAGATTAGCACCCCCATTACGTCTTCCTCCAACAGCATTTACCAGTGCTGGGAGGACCAGACGCCCCCTGAGGGGGACAGGGGGGGGGGGTAGTGACTCCTTTCGACCCCTTCCTGATACCCTCTTGTCACTAAAGTGATACGATGATAAAGAAGCTTTCTGATTAGTAAAACGTTCGGGCTACGAAAATTATGTGTAGAGAAAAAACTAACTACACCCACGCGCGCACCCACTTTCTTTTCCTGTTGCTTGAAGGGAAGGGACGAGAAGGGAAGGGAAGGGGGGTATTTATCTTACTAGGCGTCGGTCCAGACGGTGGAGGCGGGTGTAACGAGGAGCAACGCTCGACTCTTGTTACACCCTATCTTGGCAGGGGCGGGTATAAGGAGGAGCCAGCTCAACTCTACTTACACCCGCCTATCTAGGCAGGGGAGGAGAAAAAAACCCTTTGGAGGGAGGCAGGCGGGTGTAATGAGGAGCCAGCTCAACTCTACTTACACCCGCCTATCTAGGCAGGGGAGGAGGAGCAAGCTCGACTCTACTCAACCCTGTGAGGGGAGGCGGCTGGGTGTAAGAAGAGGAGCCAGCTCAACTCTACTTACACCTGCATATCTAGGGGAGGAGGAGCAAGCTCGACTCTACTCAACCCACTAAGGGGGGGACGGCTGGGTGTAAGAAGAGGAGCCAGCTCAACTCTGCTTACACCTGCATATCAGGGGAGGAGGAGCAAGCTCGACTCTACTCAACCCTTCTCTCTTGGTAGACCTGGGGCTTGAGGGTGAGGAGGGCATCACTTCCTCCTTGCACCCTAACTTGCCACTAAAGCGATATGGATGACAGTAATTAAATCTCTGATGATTAGTACATAGTATACTCGTAACCATGATGAGACAATCACTCAAGAACAAAAGCGCAGGAGAGCGTGGGAACTGGGAACCCTGGAGTTGTGTAAAGAACGCAAGGAAGGAAGCAAGAGAGCGTGGGACCTGGGAAACGAAGAGCGTGGGACCTGGGAAACGAAGAGTGTGTAAAGAAGGGGAAGAAAGAGTAAAAAAAAGTAGCGCAAACGTAAACGCTCACCCCCACAGAAAAAGACGAGGAGGGGGCAAAAAGAAAGCAAGTCAGACGCGCAACCCATACACGACAACTCAAAAGAAAAGGATTCCGGAGAGCGTGGGAGCTGGAAAACGACGTGGAGTTTAAGAACGAACAAAACAAGCAGGGCAAACACAAACGCTCACCCCCACAGAAAAAGAAGAAGAAGGAACAAAAAGAAGGCAAGGCGTGTGCTCTTGCACAAAAACACGAAGAAGGAAGAAAGAAACTAGGACAAAACAACGCACACGCGCACCCAACAACGAGAAACAACGAGATAAGGAAAGTAGAACGGGAAAGAAAGTGTGGGAGAGGATATACAACGCGAAAAACAGACACACCCTCTTTCGTTTTCTGTTCCTGAGAAAGGGAGGAAAGGAAAGGAAGGAAAGGGAAGGGAGGAAAGGAAAGGAAATGGAAGAGAAGGAAGGTGGTTTTCTTACCAGGTCAGCGGCGGTTTCCAGAAGAGGAGTGAAGAAGAAAGAGAAGAAAAGAAAACAACTGTTTTGGCCAGGGAGATTGCCTTTTATACCACGTGGCACGTGCAAGCAAATATTACTGCGTCATCTTGGGTGGCAAAGAGCAAGGGCGAGTGCGTGTGTAACTAGAGGGGTGGTTGACAGGGCTCTCAAAAAGGAAGTATACGAAAAGGTTTCCCATGCAATATGGGATATTCCCATCTCTCTAAACGCAGGACCTTCTATCATGGACCCATTGACCATGCAACCATCCTTTACTTGGAGAAGGACAGAAGAGGCATTAAGAAAGGGAAATAAGAGGTGCGGAGAGAGGCCATGGATGACGAATGAAACAAGAGTCAGACAAAGGTTGGTTCATGGTCAATGGAGAAGGTCCTGCGTTTAGAGAGATGGGAATATCCCATATTGCATGGGAAACCTTTTCGTATACTTCCTTTTTGAGAGCCCTGTCAACCACCCCTCTAGTTACACACGCACTCGCCCTTGCTCTTTGCCACCCAAGATGACGCAGTAATATTTGCTTGCACGTGCCACGTGGTATAAAAGGCAATCTCCCTGGCCAAAACAGTTGTTTTCTTTTCTTCTCTTTCTTCTTCACTCCTCTTCTGGAAACCGCCGCTGACCTGGTAAGAAAACCACCTTCCTTCTCTTCCATTTCCTTTCCTTTCCTCCCTTCCCTTTCCTTCCTTTCCTTTCCTCCCTTTCTCAGGAACAGAAAACGAAAGAGGGTGTGTCTGTTTTTCGCGTTGTATATCCTCTCCCACACTTTCTTTCCCGTTCTACTTTCCTTATCTCGTTGTTTCTCGTTGTTGGGTGCGCGTGTGCGTTGTTTTGTCCTAGTTTCTTTCTTCCTTCTTCGTGTTTTTGTGCAAGAGCACACGCCTTGCCTTCTTTTTGTTCCTTCTTCTTCTTTTTCTGTGGGGGTGAGCGTTTGTGTTTGCCCTGCTTGTTTTGTTCGTTCTTAAACTCCACGTCGTTTTCCAGCTCCCACGCTCTCCGGAATCCTTTTCTTTTGAGTTGTCGTGTATGGGTTGCGCGTCTGACTTGCTTTCTTTTTGCCCCCTCCTCGTCTTTTTCTGTGGGGGTGAGCGTTTACGTTTGCGCTACTTTTTTTTACTCTTTCTTCCCCTTCTTTACACACTCTTCGTTTCCCAGGTCCCACGCTCTTCGTTTCCCAGGTCCCACGCTCTCTTGCTTCCTTCCTTGCGTTCTTTACACAACTCCAGGGTTCCCAGTTCCCACGCTCTCCTGCGCTTTTGTTCTTGAGTGATTGTCTCATCATGGTTACGAGTATACTATGTACTAATCATCAGAGATTTAATTACTGTCATCCATATCGCTTTAGTGGCAAGTTAGGGTGCAAGGAGGAAGTGATGCCCTCCTCACCCTCAAGCCCCAGGTCTACCAAGAGAGAAGGGTTGAGTAGAGTCGAGCTTGCTCCTCCTCCCCTGATATGCAGGTGTAAGCAGAGTTGAGCTGGCTCCTCTTCTTACACCCAGCCGTCCCCCCCTTAGTGGGTTGAGTAGAGTCGAGCTTGCTCCTCCTCCCCTAGATATGCAGGTGTAAGTAGAGTTGAGCTGGCTCCTCTTCTTACACCCAGCCGCCTCCCCTCACAGGGTTGAGTAGAGTCGAGCTTGCTCCTCCTCCCCTGCCTAGATAGGCGGGTGTAAGTAGAGTTGAGCTGGCTCCTCATTACACCCGCCTGCCTCCCTCCAAAGGGTTTTTTTCTCCTCCCCTGCCTAGATAGGCGGGTGTAAGTAGAGTTGAGCTGGCTCCTCCTTATACCCGCCCCTGCCAAGATAGGGTGTAACAAGAGTCGAGCGTTGCTCCTCGTTACACCCGCCTCCACCGTCTGGACCGACGCCTAGTAAGATAAATACCCCCCTTCCCTTCCCTTCTCGTCCCTTCCCTTCAAGCAACAGGAAAAGAAAGTGGGTGCGCGCGTGGGTGTAGTTAGTTTTTTCTCTACACATAATTTTCGTAGCCCGAACGTTTTACTAATCAGAAAGCTTCTTTATCATCGTATCACTTTAGTGACAAGAGGGTATCAGGAAGGGGTCGAAAGGAGTCACTACCCCCCCCCCCTGTCCCCCTCAGGGGGCGTCTGGTCCTCCCAGCACTGGTAAATGCTGTTGGAGGAAGACGTAATGGGGGTGCTAATCTATGTTATGTTGCATGTCTTCTTTTTTTTAGGATGGGAGTCGCTCTATGCCTATGTTGACTTGCACACAGTCTGAGGCTCTATGCCTATGATGACTTGCATACAGTCTGAGGCTCTACGCCTATAATGACTTGCATACAGTCTGAGGCTCTACGCCTATAATGACTTGCATACAGTCTGAGGCTCTATGCCTGTGATGACTTGTATACAGTCTGAGGCTCTATGCCTGTGATGACTTGCATACAGTCTGAGGCTCTATGCCTCTGATGACTTGCACACAGTCTGAGGCTCTATGCCTATGATGACTTGCACACAGTCTGAGGCTCTATGCCCATGATGACTTGCACAAGTCTGAGGCTCTACGCCTGTGATGACACTTGCATACAGTCTGAGGCTCTACGCCTATGATGACACTTGCACAAAGTCTGAGGCTCTATGCCTATGATTACTTGCACACAGTCTGAGGCGCTATGCTTATGATGACACTTGCACAAAACCTGAGGCGCTACGTCTATGATGACATTTGCACAAAGTCTAAGGCGTTATGTCTATGATGACACTTGCACAAAACCTGAGGCGCTACGTCTATGATGACATTTGCACAAAGTCTAAGGCGTTATGTCTATGATGACACTTGCACACAGTCTGAGGCTCTATGCCTATGATGACTTGCATATAGTCTGAGACACTATGCCTGTGATGACTTATACAAAGTCTGAAGCGCTCTGTTCAATGCGAACTTCCTTTTTTTTATGGAATTATGAGGCATTGTAGGCAACTGAGGGCTTGCTTTTTTTTTTTGTTCTTTGTTCTTTGTTCCTTTTTTTTGTTGCTTCTTTTTTCTGTTGCTTCTTTTTTTTTGTTCCTTGCTTTTATTTCTTCTTTCTTTTGTGAGGTATTATTGGTAACTGAGGGAAAATATTTTCTCTACTACGGCGACGTGAGGCATTAGTGTCCCCCACGAGCTGAGTAGGGGCCAAATCGGAGCAGAAGAGGGGGATAGAAGAAGTGGTGGCAAGAGTGTGCGGAGGTGAAGGTGTGGTAGGATCTTGACGGAACGCCTCGTGTGCATCTTTAGCGTGAAAGGAAAGAGGTTTGTTGAAGGAGAGTGCTGGGCTGGTGGGAGAGTACTTTTACAGGGAGTTTTTTTTTTTTTTTTTTTTTTTTTTTTTTTTTGGAACGGAGTGCCGCGTGTTAAAGTGCCGGGAGCTGGCTGTAAGGGGGGAACGTTTGCAATCCTCTCAACTGATCAATTGTGAACCGTTTATTATTATTTTTTTCCCCCCAAAAGTCGCGTCTAATTATCATTGAGGATGATGATTCCTGAGTATTTGAACATGACAGAGAGATCCTTGTATCTTGAATAAAAAGAAAAGAGGAGCGACGATATGTCATGCATCCGTCAGTTTGCTCTTTGGTACCAGGAAGTCAAGTAGAAATGAAGGCACTCAACCATCGGACGAGGAACAACCTTCCCTCGCCTCGACCTCCGTGCGAGTCAAGGTCTCTCCCACTCCCACCCACATATCCAACACTCGAGTCGTAATGGAACAAGGCTTCTTCGCCAACTAACCATCGCCCACAATGATGACCAACCCACGTCACTACTTGCAACGAGTTTGGAACAAAGGAAGAGAGAGAGAGAGAGAGAGAAGGAACGGGTGAAGAAGCGGGTGGACGAGCACTAACGAGGGGTGGCATGAGGAACGAAATACGAGAGCATATTGTCTTTTAATAAAGAAAATGGGGTGAACGAGGAAACTGACTATCCCTCCCTTGATGAGAAAGATTTTAGGGACATTTTTGATCAACGAATGTCCTACAAAGGACGGACTATTCGCGTTGTCATAGGTGCCATGGACATATGTGTGTGACTCTTCTTTTAAATATGGAAAAGCTATTACATGAGTTGCTGACAGTTCGTTTGACGAGGTCAAGTGCTCGTTTGATTTGACATGTTTTTCACAGACATGACGGCCGGCGTTAAGACCCCTGACTTCAAGCAACGTTTGCATGCGGCTACTGTACCCTCGAATATTTCCTCAGTTCCCTTGAAATTTTCTTTGTTCAAAACGCGGCGTACTCGTGTGTCCTTTCCCCTGTCAGAGTTCCGCAGTTGTTCGAAAAAAGGGCTTCCATGCTCTCTTAGTGCCTGCTCCCCTGGAGACCATTTTTTGTTTCTGTCCCTCTGCCCACGACCACCTCTTCTCGCCTTACGGCGTCTCGTCCCTCCTCCTTGTGATGACCGTCACTTTTCAGTTGACTGGAGTTTTTTCGCCGTTGGTCTCCTTTTAAACATCATCATTCAACGTACTTGAGAAAATGACCTTCGTCTTCGCATCGCAGATTCCAGCAGCTTCTTCTCCTTGTGGCCTGGACTGGGGGGTTGCTGATACAGCTCGGGCGCATCGACAGATAAAGCGGTTGGTTAGCGTATTTTTAGTATTGATGTTTCTGTACTTTATGTTCTCGTTCGGTGGCGCCTGTCTTCAATCGAGAGTTCCATATTTTGGGCATTTGTCAACATCCGCATTTTGTCTGACAGCTCGTCGTATAGTTGTCGTCAATGCGTTGAGAAACACCCAAAATGCAAATGCATAAATACCTCAAGATTTTCCCACAATCATCGTCTTTTTTTCCCTCTCTATCCAACCCATCTTTACTTGACACGCCTCGACAATAACATCAACACCGAACAACACAACCAACACTCACCCACACAGAGCACTCAGAACTAAATCATGTCGCTCACCAACCAGAACGCCACCGCTGCCGCCTTCCGCGCCCTGCACCAGCCCGGTAACCCTCTTGTGGTGACCAACGTCCACGACGCCGCCACCGCGGACATTGTCTCCTCCCTACCCACCTGCAAGGCCGTCGCCACAGGCTCGTATGCCATTGCTGCCATCGAGGGCGTTTATGACGACGATATGACCAAGGAACAAAACATGACCGCGATCAGTAAGATTGCCAAGGTAGTCGTCCCCAAGGGCATCCCACTGACGGCAGACTTGCAGGACGGCTACGATGATCTGGCGGACACGATCAAGCAAGTCATCGCTTTGGGTGTCGTCGGCTGTAACTTAGAGGATGTGGATTCCAAGCAACGCAAGCTGCGCTCCTTTGACGACGCTGTGTCCCGCGTCAAGATTGCGGTCGAGGCCGCCAAGGCTGCGGGTCTACCCGAGTTTGCCGTCAACGCACGCACGGATGTCTTGGGTCATGGTGGCACGGTCGAAGACGCGATTGCGCGTGGCAAGGCGTTTTTGGAGGCCGGCGCCAACACGGTCTTTGTCTGGGGTGGACCCAGTGGTCGTGGTGTATCGCGCGAGGAGGTCAAGCAGTTGGTCACCGGATTGAACGGACGTTTGAATGTCATTCTACGATTAGGCGAGGGTTACCTGACTGTACCCGAGTTGCGCGAGTTGGGCGTCGCCCGTATCTCGGTCGGTCCAGGCCTTTTCCGGGTCGCGATGAACGCATACAAGCAGGCGGCGGAGCAGCTGCTGGCTGCTTGACTTGCCACATCTTCCAACGCTGTCGATGAGGAGGAGGAGAATGCGAAGACGAAGAAGAAGAAGGATGGAAGCAGCCTGATTCTCCACTTATCTCGTTTGTAAAATAAACCTACCGACATTTAATGGTCAAAATGCAACATCGCTGAGAACGCTGGTCGATTATTGCGTCTTTTGGTGTGTTCATCTGCACTGTCGACCTAGTGGGCAGGAAAAAAGCAGATCAGGATACGATCTTGCATGTGCCTGCTTTTCTTGCAGTACAGCACCTGGAGCCCATTGATTATGTTCTGGAATGGGCAGTCGACAGAGTGGGAAATGGTGATCAACAACATAACATGAGAAGGGGAAAGGGAGAAGGTACAGTCATTAGAAATATTGATTCAATGAATCCCAATTTTCGACATGCATCAACTTTTTCTCATTCTCATCCCGACCCTCTACTCTCTAAACCCACTCTGTCGCTACACTCTCCCTTTTTCATTGTTCACTTGATACCCCCAGCTAAATTACTTAAATAGAATAGTGTTCAACACTACTTTCAAGAAAACAAACTTCATTGAATCAGTTTTTCTAATTGGCTGAATCTGTTGCATGCCCTTCATCTGCCGCGGTCATCGGTACCCTGGTGTTGCGTCATTTATTCTGAATCACCATCGCCAAGCAGTCGGGCATGCTCTCGTACAGGTTGTGAAGGTACTCTGTAGGAATCTCCCCTCCAGATCGCCTCCACACGTCTCCCACAGCCCTGTCCAGGTCCTCAGCCGCCTCTGGTTGCCGGTCCGGCTCCTGTTTTGATGTACGACCAAACGTTCTCGATAAGGTTGATGTCGGGGTGAATTAGTATGGCCACTCAAGAACCTTGATCCTGTGCCCTCGCAAAAAAAGTGCATGGACTTGAGTGCAGTGTGTGTGTGTGGGGCGAGCAATTGTCCCTCCTGGGAACATGAATTTCTTTTTTTGTCCATGCCTAGCAGCCAACCGCGGGACTGGAAGGAACACGAGTTTGGGAAAACGTCCAGATAGGCATCCGAATCCTTGTTTGCCCTCGACCCAGCAAAGGCCTCCAATGCCAGGATATCCAATGCAATCCCCCCCCCCCAGTCCAATATTTCCCTTCCACCGCCCTGTTGTTTTTCGGTCGAACTTGGTGAGGTAGGTATTGTTGTTGTTGTTGTTGTTGGCGTCTGTGGTAATCGTACTTTCTTGCCGAAGGGACCCAATGCGACTGAAGATGCACACTCATCAGAGAACATCACGTTCTTCCAGTCCTCGACCGTTCCAGTGTTTGTGTTCTTGTGCGGTGCCCTTCTTGCTCGTGAGAAAACTAATCTTCGTGAGAAAACTAATGGTAAGATCTTTGCGCAGGATTTGCCCCATTGTTCCTCGGAAGGGCTATTTATTTCTGCTTTTCGTTCGCGCTATTAGAGCAAAGGCGAAGGTGAGACATCAGCCCGAAATCTTAAGCCTAAAAACTGATGCAAACACATGAGGCAAAAGGAAGATCAAATGCAAAGTGAATGTGAGAACAATCAGTCTCAGCTTTTTCGATTTCATGGGAGCATGAGCAAAGGCGTTGTGAGAGCATGTCTAACGTCACTACCTTATTTTCTCAGCAAATCCAAAGACAAAAGAAAAAAAGTGCAGTACGTAGAGTCTCACCATCCGTGTAAGAACATCGCGAGGCAAGAAAAGCTACACTAGGGGATGGGAAGGGCGGGACATGAAGTGGGCTTCCCATCTCGTACAATTTTCACGAACCGCCGGACAAGTCCTCGGTGAAAAGAGACAAAGGCGTTGTGAGAGCAAAGGCGCTGTGAGAGCAACAATTCCAAAGGCTCTATCTTTCTCTCGCAGGTACTTCAACTTAATGCCTGTCGTAATTTGCCCACAGTGTTATTTACACTTGAAGTTCTTCTTGTTTATCTCGAGCAAGTTCTATGCGAGGTAGAGAATATGAGAAGACCCCCTCTGTTCCACTGTTCTTGTTCCTCAGACCCCAACCGATCATCTCACCCTCTGCTCCTTTCTGTTCTCTCCTTTCTAACTCACTCTGTTCTTTCTTCCTTCTATCTCTCCAATAAAACAAATAAAAAACAAACATACATCCCATTATCTCTGCTTGTTCATCGAGGTTAAAAAGAAATATATTTTTAAAGGTAAGGAGCGAAACAAAGACGGATATCCTTATTGCAAAAGAGTGTCATTTTAAAATGTCGGATATGATAGAAGTCCAAGAGTTATTGCTCATAGATCGGAGGTTGATTGTGGTGCTTCTTTATGTGTATGCCGCTGGTCCTTGATCAGTCTGTACGCACTCTGAAATGCGGGGTGATTTTGGGATGAACTCGCAGAAGCTGTCCTCGTAAGGTTGGTCTCTGAAAATAATAATTATAGGGCTGAGATCGTTTTCACAAAACGTCTCCGCATCATCATACGAGACAAGTTCGTTCAGGCAGTAAGGATCGCCATTACATTCCTCTATTCCCCATCGTAACCATCGGTCCCATTTCTCCCGAGACGTCACATCTGCTAAAGTGCTAGCAACTAATAAGGCCAGAGACACCAAGACGATGATTCGCTTGTCCTGCATTGGTGAAGAAAGAATGTTAGCAAAGGTCGATTTAATTGAGTGGAGGAGAGATGATGTTCTCACTCCTTGGCAATTATTGAAAGTTTTGTGGCTTAGCTGTCACTTTTGCCGCCTGCTCACCAACCATCTTTTTTCCTTGTTTGAGCAGATGCCTTTGATATGATTTTTGCCTCCCTATGCCAGTCCAAGTCCCCTAGATAAAAGTTCGTCTAAAGCAAACTTGTTGACATCTTTGTGTTAATTAATTTATTTTAATGATCGTGTTGACTTTCTTTTTCTTATACTTTTAAACATCGAAATGGGCCACCCTCTCCCGGTTTACTTGGTGGCTCATTGTGGCCGCTTCTGGCGTAACCTTAAGAGCCGAGCGCGATTTTGGATTTTGGTGGGTTTTTTTGGTGACGGTCGGCCGCGTTTGCACTTTTTGCACTTTTTTTTTTTTTTTTTTTTTTTTTTTTTTTTGGCGACGGCCAGCCTTGCACTCTACCGCTCTGCATTCTCGCTGCTGTCACAGTCTGTGAGAACCGGACCTCCCTTTTCGCTATTCTGATGATTGGGGCACATGGACATAGTATTTTTGCTGACCGACACAAGGAATGCAATCAGCATCAATTTTTCTGACACCAACTCGGGGGTGGGGGGGGAGGGCTGTGGCGTGGGGGTAAATATTAGTGGCGGTGGAGGGGGGGGGGGGGGGGGGGGGCAGCCTTTTGTCTTAGACCGCCTGACTGAGCATGCACAACCCTAAGGCTGCCTCCTCGGCCTTGCGACGGAGACGGGACTTGCGAGCCCAAAGACGTTTGCTCTTGCGAGTGCGCTCCTTGCGGTCCTTGTCGTCCTTGATGCGGCCGTCAGGTATCGAGTCCCATTTGCACTTGCGGGGGTGCATCGTTGGTGACATGTTGTGGATGTTCTTGATATGACGGCGCAAGTTAGTGTTCTGGTTCTTACTTGGCTTAAAGGCTCGACTGCAGACAGGGCAGAGCAACAGCTGCGTCGTTGCAGGAACTGGCGTCATCGATGCCGACACAACACGAGGTTGTTCTCTGGGGCCTGCGAGTGGGACATGTTTGGATGGGATGTTATGGAGGGTAGATGGAGTGAGCAAGAGTGATGGAGAGAGTGTGTGAGAGAGAGAGAGAGAGAAAGAGAGAGAGAGAGGGGAGAATTGGTGTCAACTAGATTAAATAAGAGGTTAATAAGAGTGTAATAAGAGTATGAGAATTGGCGTCAAATAGAATGCAAGAGATTGAGAACTTTGTCCAGCGTAACAAGGAGAGGTTGCCCGATATTTGCCGCGGTGCAACTGCTGCATACAATAAGCTCAATTCCTTACCCCCACACACTCTATACTTTTATTACATTTTGGTGCAAAAGATGGGCGCAGCGACCTCACTCCCAAACCCCGGTCTCTCATCAACAGCACTACGTCACAGACAGTCTACCATACTACATCATGATGGAACTCTCGGACGCCGGCAAGACCGCGACCCTCTACTGCCTCTACATGGATCTGTACGTCAACTTCACTCCCTCTCTTTCCGAGAACCTTGAGACCATCAAATTCGATTACAAGGACAAACGTGACAAGCGAGTCCTTAATCTCTGGGATATCACTGATCGAGATAGTCGTGCTCTCAGACACTACGAGACTTGGCGGGCCAACTTTCGACAGTGCCCTCGAGGGACTCGGCGGACCATGATCCCCTTATCGATGGAACTGGCGGCCGAACGACTGTCCACTGTGCTACGAGAAGAAGTCGAAGACTTGACCTTACTTCCATTGTTGGTTTTGGTCAATAAGCAGAACTCTCCGTATGCGATGACTGTGGCGGATGTGAAGGATCTATTGGGGTTGGAAAGGCTGCCGCAGGAGCTGGTGTGGCATATCCAGGGGGTATCTGCAATGTTGGAACACTCCGATATGGAGCCATTAGGGAATACGCAGAAATAAAACAGACATGATACCCTTGAAGGACTGAATGCAAGATTCGATTGACTTTTGTCCGATTATGTAGGTGTGTAGGTGAAAAGAGCTCGTGGGTTGCAAAGAAGGGCATATCAGGCGTTTCGCGACGTGAACGCGAGATAGGGTTGTCGAGGGACTAGAAGGGTGCGATTTTTTTTGTTCGAAAAGTGTGTGGCTTGGCCATTGGATCTCATTGGAGCCAGCCTTTTGAACACTTCTTTTTGCTTTGACTGGGCGACTGGGCGGTAGTAGAAAAAAAAGGTGGTTGTGAGAGAAGTGGTGGCACTTTTGAATCATCCCCCCCTTTCGAACCCCAACAGAACGACGACGGACAATGACAGGTACCGACACAGGGACGAATGAATCATGGACTCGGCAGACACTGTAAAGGAACAGGAGGACATGGATCCATGCAATAAAACGACAAAAAACAAAAAGCTGCAAAGGATGTGAGCCTGTGCCTGATTGAAAAACGTTACGCATGGCTGAACGGTTCCTTTTGTCAAATGGACGACAATAGATTACAAGGAGGAACAGGCGAATGAGCTGGAGGCACTTCAGTCCATCTACCCTGATGAATACGAAGAGATCTCGGCCGACCCTGTCGAGTTTACTATCCTCATTGTCCCCGACGAGGAGGACGGCGACGACACCTGTAAGTTCCTCCTATTCCTATTGGCATTACTATGGCTTAGTCGATCGACTCCTTCCTTACATGTCAGACCCAATTCAATTGATAACTTACCCTTCACTTTGCTATGCTGAACATGAATAGATGCGATGAAGTTGCACGTCAAGTACACAGAAACATACCCCGACACATTACCAGAGTTCTCGATCGACATGGAAGATGGCGAGCTGGACGAGGAGGACTTTGATACCATCATGACAAAAGTCACCGAAGCTGTAAGTGCGCCGTCCGTTCGTCTGTCTGGACACGTACTGGGAAAAAAACTGGAGTATTGGACGACACGCCGCTTTGCGTGAAAATGGCGGCGTCGCGGGTTCATGCCGCAATTTGCACTGCAAAGCCTTTGTGTCCCAAAAAGACGGCGCCAACTAACGAAACCGATATCTTGTTTTTGTTTATTTTCCGAACTGTGATTGATAGGCTGAGGAGGCAATAGGAATGGGCATGGTATTTTCAATGGCCTCGATCGCTAAGGATACTCTTTCGGAAATCATTGTCAACAACAAGGAGAGGAGGGAGCGTGAAGAAGAGGAGGAAGCCCAGCGCGAGCTCGAGGTAAGGCGAAACAAACTCAACGGGATGAAATAGCACACGTGCGGCAACGATTGATTTGTCGACTAGAAACACGCTGTGATCTATAATGCAGCAATGGTAAGAAAATGTCGGTTTGCGAGGACTGACCCATTTCGCTCTTCACTCTACGTCTACTAGGAGGAGGAGAAGCGCAAGGAGGGAACAAGGGTGACGGTAGAGCTCTTCACAAGATGGAAGACTGCTTTCGATTCAGAGATGGCCGAGAAGGAGCGGATCGAGAAGGGTCTGAAGAAGGATGATCCCAAGTTGCTGAAGCCTAGCGGTAAGGAATTACTCCCACCACTCCGAAAAAAACTTAGTCATGACTATTGCTATATAAGTTGTCTTTCTATTCTGGTATGATCTGCGCAAATTTTCTAACCATTCGACAAAAAAAACATTATTTTTCATGCACGCGGCGCGCGTAGGTCGTCAACTGTTCGAGCGCGATCACAGCTTGGCCAAGTCGGATGCTACGTTCATGGAGGAGGGAGATGTGGATGTCGATATTGCATTGTTCGAGCGCGAGCTTGTCATCTCTGATGATGAGGACGATAACGAGAATGATGTGCTCAGGAATATCCGATCCTCCGACTAGGAAAAATAAGATTCCCCGCGAACACCGACCCAACACGCACCAAGACCATTTAGATGTGTGCGAGTAGGACCAACGATAGGCATTGAAGAGCATTGAGATGTCTTTTCGAATAAAACAAAAATAATGCATAACGTAAATATTGGATCCTGTGGGAATTGATGGACAGAAGGGCAGGATCTAAACGTGGCAATCAATTGAGCTGAGGTCGGCTGGACATGTCTCTGAGAAGAATGCGAATCAACCCTTCTCGCGGCCGAAGAGAAGAGATCTGCGTAGGGATGGGAGTGATGAGGTGGAATGGTGCCATATCAACCCATCTGGCAAGGAGGACACTGTGGATATAGTGGACTCTCATTTTCCATTGGTTGTGCCTTCTTTTGTTTTGTTGGAAAGTACGTAGAGTTGTTTACCTCCTTATCCTTTGACTCTGTCCCCCTGCCCTTTTTTCATTTCACTGCCTCGTTTGTTTTGTTGAGTCTGGTCTGACATCTCTCGTCATGTCTCGCCATCCCCCCTGGATCACTCTGTGCTCACATCTGGTTGTTGGGTGGGGATAGCAACAACAATGCCATCCATAAAAAGCCTCGCTTTGCTTTCTCCTCCCTCCCTCTCTCCCCCCTGACCATTGAGTACTCCCCGAGCAATAGTAAGTTGCAGGCGTTTTCTTGTTTTTCCTCTCTGACAAATCAAATTTTTCATGGTTTTTATTTTCATTCCGCCGCGAAGCATTAATAATCGTTGCGTATCCATCCAAGAGTCCTATTTTGCCCCGATCGTGTCTCTTACCTTCTTCTTCTCACGGCTATTTTACCTTCTTCTTTCTGTTATCTTCTTCTCTCTCCACCGACCTTCCTCACTCTTCTTCGCCTGCACGTTTTCGTCCACTTCTTCTCATCACAACCAACCATAACACAACAGAAAAAAAAAAGTTCATTCACACCGAGAAAGAATAAAAAAAGAAAAAGCGATCTGATCACACACTTTCTCCCCTTTCTCTCTTCCTTCACTTTTATCACCCGCACTCAAAACTTTATTCTGTTAAAAAAAAAGTTTTTCTTTCTCACTTTTTTGTGTTCCATTCATCTCTTCTCCTTCTCATCTTTCATCCCTCTCCACTCATTCCACCAACTCGACATCAAGCAGACCACACCTCCCCCTCAAGGACAACATATACATATATCAAACCATGACCGCACTCTCTTCAGAAGCTCACAACGGAGCCACCAACGGATACACAAACGGATCAGCCGAGCACAACAACAACAACCACAGCCAGTCGACAACAGAAGTTAGTGGCACAAGCGCATTCGCCAACAATGCCTTCTCACACCTCACCCTCTATACCGGAAACACCATGCGTACGGGGACCACTGGCCAATTGAACACCTCGCTCAAGAAGTCGAACCAAGAGGTAAGAACGACGGATCCAATTCTCTTCTTTGGTGGAGAAAACTGACAGGCTGATAAACAGACAGTGCAAGGGGAGAAGAGACCTGGCACGCTTTGGGGAAAAAAAGAGTGCATTAAACAGCCGTCTCTCGACAGCATCGCCAGCACCACGTTCACCGATCCACCGGGTAACAACAGCACCAGAATTTTGCAAGGGTAAACAAAGAGGATTCATATGCAAGGAAAGATGAGAAGGAAGCAGTGAAAGGGGTCGTGCACTGTTATCTCTTGACAAACAAAACAGTTGGACAAGAAACAAAACAAATGCGAATGGTTGGATCTTTTACCTTTTGGAAGTTGTTATGACTCCGGCTATATTTTTGACACTCCGGAGTGAAAGAACCGACAACCCGAACTTGGTTGCGGGTTACGATAGCCGTTATGGCAACCAGGAGGGATCCTTCTCGTCAGATACTTCTTGAAACATCGATATCTAACCTTTTGTTTCTTGTCTTCGTATTAGTTGGTTTCGGCTGTTCAGGACACATTGCTCTACTCGGTCGACACTGCCCGTGTCAAGGGCTCATCCATCACCATCACGGACGAGACGAGCTTGGGACCATTGGCTGGCGATCGTTCCCTCTATGAAGTCACAGGTAAGCCTCTTGCCTACTCACTTTGACTAATTAATGTTGGCTAGTCTAGAGGCAACAACCACAGAGTGAAATACTAACGTCAAATGTATGTCCATCATTTCATACAATAGTCAAGATGTTCTACCTCTCAGCAACGGAAGGAACACCCCTCTCAGTTGAGCTATTGACCATTGCATTTGCCGATCTGGAGACCGCAATGGGAATCCCCGACATCAAGATTGATCACTTTATTCTCTCCTTGCCTCACCAGAGCTTTGACGAGAACGGATTGGACGAGTCCGAGGTCGAGGCATTCACCACCGAGATCAAGACCTCGGTCCTGCCCCTCTGGAAGAAGTTGTCAGAGTTGCGTCAGTCAGGACGGATCGGTCGTTTGGGAGTTGCCGAGTTCTCGAAGCAGCAGCTCGAGATTTTGAAGACATTGGCCACGGCCGAGGATGTGAATGCGGTCGCACCGGAGGTCAACCAGGTCAACTTGCAGGACTGCTGTGTGCTTCCTCGGGATTTGATCAACTATGCCAAGGAGCAAGGAATCGAGCTGTTGACACACGGAGACGCTGTTGAGATTTTGCCCAAGAACACATTTGCTGCCTTGTTGCAGCCCAATCTCCCTGGCGCTGCTGCGTCTTTGACTCCTAACTTTGTCCTCAAGTACTCGGCCTTTATTTCCAGCAGAGGCCTTGTCGCCAAGAAGGGGTGCGTTATCTGATACCGTTGTTCCTTTATCACTTTTTGGCATGAATTGATGTATGAAGAAGACACGTTTTCGCTAACATATGTTCGTTAATTCATGTCAATTGCTTTTTAGATATATTATTGATGCATCCAGCGCATAGAGACTCAGAACGGGAGCAAAAAGAAGAGAAAAGGTTTTAGATGTAGATTGAGCACATAGGCAAACAACTATCACTAATAGATTCCCCCTCAGCATTGACCTGATGAAAAAAGAGAATTGGCGGGAATGTGTTCATTTCTCCGCAGTTGTATAGACTGTTGTGCAGTGTCATGGCCATGAAAAAAGTCCATTGGATAGAGCTGCGAGGAGTTCTTTCTTACTTTGTTCACAGCTGTTGTTTGTTGTAATGGAGCCCACAACCAAGTGTGACAACAGACAGCTTGAGTTGACACTCTCGAGAGAAAGAGAGAGCGAATGAGGTGACTTTTTCCAGCGGCATTAGTGCTTTTAAAGGCGTGAGTGAGCACGAATTTGTCACCACTTCGAACCTTCTCTGATTCTCTCGCACTTCCCCCCCCCCTTTTCTTTCATTTCCTTCCTTCGTCCTTCCTCCTCATACCCACCACACTATATACATACATTTCCATACACCCACTCACACTTGACCATGCTTGCATCCGAGAACCTGCCTCGCAACAAGATCCTCGTCGTCGGCAGGAGAGGTGTTGGAAAACTCTCCCTCGTCCAGGGTACCGTCTCTTCTTTCTCGAATCACTAATACGCCGTGGAAAAAAAAGAATGCGTTTTAAAACAATAACTAACATCGGAGGATTATACAATTGTGCGCATGGTTTTTGTTTTAGCCATCTTGGGATCGAGGTTCGTGCCGACGACTTCTGCATCAAAGTCTCGACCTTCTTCACCACTTATTTTACCGGCGATTCCTGTACCGACGATTGAGGAGACGATTCTGGATGACCCTCAGCAACTTCAACTGCAAGGATTGACGGTTTCGTCGCCCACGACGCCACCAAATACCGCACAACCTGACCATACCAGTAACCATAACGGCGGTCATAGTAGTCATCACTCCTCGCCATTCTCACCCGTTTCATCTACACACCAACAACAATCGCTCTTCGCCTCTCCTGCGCAGACCAGATCGGTGCATTCGCAAAACAGTCATCAAGGAGGCCAAGGACAAGAAGAAGAAGAAGAGACGATGGACGAGGCACAGATGAACACCACCATGACAACGAGGCCCAAGCTCGACCACTCTGGAGTCACTATCCCCTGGACCATCGATACAAAGTACTACTCGGTCGAGGTCGACTTTTGGATCGACGAGACCGAGGCCCATGGAGGTACTGAGCTGGAGAGGATGATTGAGAGTGGTGATCTGGATGAGATGGGTGCTGTTGTTGAGGCTGTCGTCTTTTGTTTCTCCAAGAACCAGGTACAACAAACAATAGGACTGACTCTTGGATGTTTCAAATGAATAGCCATGTTGCCAGCCCAATTTCGCAGGAATTGATTACTAACGCTGGCTGCTCTTTGTGTTGTTGCAATAGCCTTCAACGTTTCACGACATCAAGCCCTGGCTGGCATTTGTGGAGAGACACGAGCCTTCTATCACTCTGTGTGTGGCGACGGATGCACCCATGGATCAGGAGAATGCTCAGGAAAGCAGACTGGAGAGCGATGTTGTTGAGGATTTTGATGACTGGTGCTTGGCCAATGGGTTTGAATTCATCGATCTCCAGGACCAGCCCTTGAACTCGAATCTCGGTAGGCAGACGAGCTCTGACTTACTGCATGTACGCCCCATTGTATGGCCAGCAACGGTTGCTAACTTTATGTTGGCTACCAATTACACATATTAGACGAACATGTTGGGCTTGATAGGATCTTGGAAGCATTGGCGGCGCACATGTGGGATGGCCTGAAGAGAAAGAGCAGCAAGAAACGCGATCTCCACGAGCGGAGTATGATGATGTCGTTCCAGGACGACGACGCAGACATGCTTGGCGATGGGCCTTGGAGAGACCAAGGAGCAAGGATGGGCCTCAATGACCAGGATATGGGTGACCTCAGTCAACTGCACGATGATGAGGATTATGACGATGACGATGAAGACGACGAAGATGATGACCGAGCGTTTTACAAGGCACTGGCAGAACTCAATTTGCGGAACCGGTCATCTTCTCCATCAGCACCAGGAAACGGATCATTATCTCAACAAACCGCCGATACTAGCGTTGGAACGACCACGACGGACGGTGGCAATATGACCGAGGAAGGATTTGACGACGAGTTTGGATCGACTGGAGGCAGTCAGTCGATGAAGGAGCTGGATGGCGATGATTTGGAGTTCTGGTCAAGTCAGGATTCATTTTCAACATCTTCTATTCTGGGCAGTCAGAATCCTATCGAGCAGGCTTTGGAGAGACAGTTCCGGCAGTTTTTGGGTCAGCCTGCAGATGGTGGTAATATCACCAATTCGTCAATTGGCACCGGTGGTGGCAAAGAGTCGTCGTATGAGTTTTCGTCGGATAGAGATGCGTCGTTCGAGCTGGATGGATCCAACGATTTTGAGTTTGGTAACTTTGTCAGCGCCCAGCCCGGTGCAGATGCCCTCGATGACTTTGAGTTTCATTATTCAGGTATGTCAATTGGGGTTTAAACAACTTCATATCGTGTATGGTTTTGACATAAGTTACTAATAATTGGTTATGTGTCAAATGATGATAGTGGACGGGATGTCGACACCCAACCAGGAATCGATTAAGTCGATGCATAAGGCTTTGTTCTCGAATATTGATGATAATGATGGCATGGCGCAGACCATTGCTACCATCCAAGGCCTTCGAGGTAAACATTAGATTTGCTCCCTCCAGCCCAGATCGCATTGATGTATAATTGTCGTGCTGTGCTGTGTGCAATTTCTCATCAAAAGTCATTTGAATTCTTTTTTGTGATTGATAGAGCAAGGGAAGAATTTGCCGGAGCATGAGAGGCGGGAACTGGCCGCGAGAGTGGCCCTCTCTTTTGGTCTCCAGATGGGCGAGTAACCAGCCTGTTCCTCACCACCACTTTTCACTATATCGGTTTTCTAATACACTCATTTTGCATGACCAATTGAATTTGGTGGCGAAAAAAATTGTCTCTTTGAGCGTGTTACTACTGTGCCATGCCAAGACTTGAGCTGCGACCAACTGGTATAAGAGTGAACACTTTCTTGTGCATCCATCCTTCCATTCTTCTTTTCTTCTTCTTCTTGTCATTCATTCATTCATTCACTCTTCCTCCTCATCACACACATACTCTCTCATTCACCACAACAAAGATGTCCACGTCCTTACCACCACCAACACTCTGCAGCCTCCCAGTGGACGTGCTCATCGACATTGCCCTCGCCTTACCCTGTCGCGAATTTGGACGGCTCCTACAGACAAACCGATACATTCATCAAACCCTCGATACCCATTGGGTCTGGCACCAGCGGTTCGTGATCCGCCTGGGACAAGCCCTCTTGGCCGCCAAGCTCAAACAGGTTCAGGAGGATGCCACTGCTTCGTCCTTGAAGGTTGAACCTACGCCTAAGACTGTGGATGGTGAAATCCCGGATGAAGCGCCTAAAAGTAACCTGAGCTTGACAAGCTCTGCGACCAAGCAGCAATTGATGGACTGGTATCGGCAATATGGTACGTTTCTCCTCTTGTTCCCATGTTTCTGGGTTACTTTACTAGGCCAACGAGAGACTGCACCTACGATCTATCATGCTAATGACGTTACTATGATCTTCTATCCCCATTCTCTACTGTAGCCAGGACTACGATCCCAGCAAGGGACATGGTCATCATCCATATGAACAACAGAAACTGGTCCATGGTGGAAGACACGGCGAGCCAGTTTGGTGAGGTGGCCCGACTGAGTTATGTCAACTGGCTCGACGTCAGTGCGGTCTTTCATGGCGTCCTTCCCGGACGGTACTATGTCCAGTGGAATTTGACTGTCAACTCTTTCACCGGCGTCAAGGACACGCTCTTTCGGGCCGTCGCCCTTCCTGGTCATGAGGTGAGTCTCTTCTTTTTTGGTTTTTAGTTAATGTATGTCGCTCCTTCTTTGGTCTTTTTTTATGCATGATTTTTTTTTCTAATGTGTACTTTTGTTTTTTGGATGATGACAGATTCCAGCGTGGGATAATGCACGCCCAGACACAATCGGCTTCATGCCCACCAGAGAATCATCCTTTGTCAAGGCAACAAACTCAACCACCAGGGACAAGTTCCAACCAGGTCGCATCCTCCTCCAACTCCCCGATCAACTCGAAGTAGGACCCGAACACCCCACAGTCTTTGTGCAGTTCAAGAACCATGATGATTATCAAGCCAAATCTGGAATAATGGTCGATTATATTCGTCTGGTCAGCGTTGATGACCCTACAAAGGCGTTTATACCCCTGCCAGTGGATCCTCAATGGGAAGAGAGGGAGCAAGCGGCAAATGATGATGTTCAGGCCGGGAGGGAGTTTGATCCACAACAAGCTGGTGGTGGGGGTGTATATAATACGGTTGCTCAGTGGGTGACCGGAGGTACGGGAGAAACACCTGCGTGGCTTGCTCCTTCCCAGTGGGGGAACTTTCTCTGGGGCCCGAACTGGCAGGAGGCCGGAAATGCGAATGGTGCCGAGGAGGAGGATTTTGGGGAGGAAGACGAAGAACTGGACGAGGAGGAGGACGAGTGAAGGTGAATGTGAATTGTGTTGTGGAGGCGTCAGAGGGTGTTTACCTTCGATATTGTACCCGCCTTTTCTTGAATAAACAGAGCATCGAGGCCCATCGTTCAGGTCAGCCCAAAAATAGCGGAAAACAAAAAATCCAAAGTGACGCATGGCGCATTGGAAGGTTGCGTGAAATCTGCTTCGTTATCTTCTTCCTCTTTTCATCTTTTTCTTTTTCTCTTCTTTTTCTTTTTGTTACTGCATTTTCCTTATTCACTTTTTTCCAATTACTACCAGGACACAAACGCTGCAAGGAAATATGCAACACGTAACGTCAGCAACAGGAGCAACAGCAGGAGTAGGAGCACTACCACCAGTAGGAGGAGGAGGAGGAGGAGCACTACCAGCAGGAGGAGGACGTGCTTGCCTGGACTCGAAACTCACTCGTCACCACCCACTAGTCCAACCAGTAGACAACAACATCAACGTCAACCAGCAACCTTCCACCACTACCATCACATCCTCCTCCCCCTCCTTCGCAGCCTCACTCGAAATCCCACCTTATAAACCCAAACCTGCGCCTCCAAAAAACCAACTCCAGGAAATCCCGCTCGATATCCTAATGCAAATCGCACTCCTCCTCCCCTGCTCAACCTTCGCGTCCCTCCTCCAGACCTGTCAATATGTCTATTATAACCTGGACACGCGATGGGTGTGGCATCAGCGGTTTGTGTTATGGCTGGGGAGGGGCTTGTTGCTTTATTTGTTGAATCCAAGGGACTACCTGACGAGGCAGTTGGTTAATAAGGAGGCTGGGGAGGTGAAGGATACGAGCGTGGTGGCGAAGGAGAAGATTGTTGAGTGGTATTGGATGTATTGTAAGTGCCCCTTTGTTGAAAGGAGAGAGAGAGGAATGTGCCAATGTTTAGTTTTTTTTTTTTTTTTACCTCTCCAATGAGAGAAATTGACAGTTAATTTTTTTTTGGGACTCCCTTTCTCTTTCAATTGTAGCGAGGACAGCGGTACCGCCAAAGGAGATGTACATCTGCCACCGAGACGATTTCTGGGGGTTTGTTAGTGATAACAGGAGCCCCTACGGACTGGTCGCGAAACTGGAATCAGGACTGTGGTGGTTGGATGTGAGCGCGGTCATTTTTGGTGTTGGACCGGGGCGGTATCGTGTCCAGTGGGGTCTGGCGTTGGATGATACGTCTTGTACTTCTGGGGTTCAGTTCCGAGTTACTACATTTTCTCGCGACGAGGTAACTTTTTTTTTTTCCCCTTTTCTTTTTTTTTTTTTTTTTTTTTTTCCTTTCTTGAATGTCACCTATTCATCAGACTCGAATTGACATTGACCATCCACTCTCTCTCTCTTTTCTACGGCTTTTCTCTCAATAGGTCCCGGAATGGCACAACGTTGAAAAAAGCACTATAACATACACACCCTCCACCACTCATAACTTCCTCGCCCGCACCACGGCAACCAACAAGGAAGAGATCAACCCCTCAGAAGCATTTATTTTCCAGCTCCCCCAAGTGCTTGTGGTCGAGAAGGAGGAACCGACGGTTTTTGTACAGATGAGAGATCATGGGAGTTACAGGACGGGCTTGACGGTGTTGTTTGTGAGGGTTGTTCCTGCGGGTGAGGATGAGGTTGGTGAGGAGGGTCAGTAGAGGAAGATTCTACTGGGGTGGGGGGGAGAGATGGTTCCGTTTCTTTCTTTTACTTCTACGAGGGAGTGGGGAAGGAACGGTGTGTGAAGAAGCGCGGGAAAAAAAATATAGAGATAAATAAAAAAAAAAAAATGAGGATTTGACTTTGCCATGCTTAGCACGACCCCCCCCCCCCCCCCCCCTTTTCCTTTTCTTTTTGCTATGCACTTTTTTTTTTTTTCCCCCGTTGTTAATCAACCAAGCACTTACTATCTTCCAAGCCATGAATCCTTCAATTCTTTACCTCTTCCTCGTCATCCTCCCACGCCCTCTCTCCCACCACAACAACGACAAGGACAAAGACATTTGAACCAGCAAAACGCATAGGCTATCACAACTTTTCCCCCAGGAAATCCCCCTCCAAACAAACCAAGAGATCCGACAAAAGTCCTGGACACAAGCGATGGATGTGGCACTGTCGGTTTGTGGACCCGATTCGGGGTTTAGGTTACTTGAAAGAATCAAGTACTGGATGAGAAGCGAGAGGCGCAAGCGGGAGAAGGAGGCGCAGAAGAAGATGGACGGTGACGGAGATACGGTGGAGGAGGTGGAGAAGGAGATTAAGAGGAGAAGGGGAGAAGAGGAGATAACGATGGATGAGTTGATGATGGAGAGTTGTCAGTTCTCAAAGTGTCAGCTTGCGCTATGGTTCCGTCGACTTGGTAGGAACTCTATTACTTGATAACAATAAAAAAAAAGCGGACTGACGGGAGGAGGGTCACTTTCGTTTGTACCACTAATGACTTGATCCTTTTGCAATTGTGCCTGCTTGGCCAGGGCGATCCACGCGCCGTAAAAGCCGAGGCAGAAAGGATGAAACTGAGAGCGGTGAGAGTATGGTTCAGAACCGCTGGAGCAGGATGTTGGAAAGACTTTTATGGTAGCGCCAGAGAGTGTGTGTGTTTACCTGAGACCGTTAACCTCACTCACTGATCGATTCTCAGTCCATCTCATGATGTCATTTTTCGTGGCGCCCGTACCCTACCTTTAATCCCCGAAGTGATCGAAGAGATCTGGATGCACCCTTGGAACAAAACCAAAGATTTTTTTTCCTTTGGCATGGTCCTACTCTTCCTTGCCTGCTGAGCCCAGACCAGAAATAAAGAAGGGTCATGTCGTGTGGTTTGTCTATTCACTATGACATCATGGGTCGTCCGTTTTAGTGCAAGCGAGGGAAATGTCAACAAAAAAAGAAGCCTCAAAGTTGTATGAAGCAACGAACATCGAACAACATTCTACATCATTGAACGGCGGAGTTTCCGTTTTTTTTTTTTTTTTCTTTCTTTGCCGTTAACTAGAATGGTCAACAAATGGAGTCATCGTCATACAGGCCATTGGGCAAAGAGGACACTTGCTTTTACCCAAGTATAAAAGGTCTAGCATTTCCCTCCGTCATCTTCAACAAAAAAAAAACCATCGACAACCCAACACACACAAACCAAACAGCTATACAAAGACACCAACTCCTCCCTACCCCCCTTTATCAACAAACAATGACGCTGTTCAAGATCTCGACAAGGAAGAACACCAACAAAACACACTCAGCCTCAAGCTCCACAGCAACATCTCCAGTCTTGTCCCCCCGCAGTTCAGTCCAAGAACCAAGACCGGACGAGCTTTGGACAATGACGATCGAGCAGGCTTTGGATCAGCCATTCTTCTTGGAGCAATTCGTCGGAAGAAATCATAGCAACAGCCACACACCTCCTGTCATCAAGTTCTAGTCGAGCAAAAACCAGCCTTTTCAATCTTCCAAGAACAACATGACGACGACAACTACCAGCGTTTTTCGTCGAGAGTTTTACCCTCTCCTCACTATTCATCCCGCCTTGTAACATTCCTCAAAACCAATCCATTGTAAAATATCCCTCTTGTTTCCATAGACCACCATTAAAAACATATCTTTCTTCCTGTAAAACATGCTCCCTACATGATCTGTCAAAAAAGTATGTTACAATGTATTCGAAGAAAAAGGACTCTACGATGCCCTCTTCCTGTCTGTCGGCTATATCTCCTGAAGAACTCCCAGATCCTGATAGATCCCGTTTTCCAGCAATACAAGAAATTGAACGACGTTTAGCGGTACTTCATAGTGGGTCCCTTCTCGGCACGCTTCTCCATCTTTTCACGTCTCTTGGACTTTGTACCATCGGCGGGGGCACCACTTCCCGAGGCTGCAGAAGCATCTCCTCCAATACCAGCCAAGCCACCACCCAATCCACCGCGACCCAACATGGGCTTGATGGCCAAGTGCCATGCCTTGTATCCAGCATATGCAGGGATCTAATGTGTATGTTGTATAAGAGACAAAGGTGAAGGATGATCCACGTTTAGTTTTTGGTCGTTCGCTTTCCTGTGTTCATGATCCATGGTCCTGTAAGCTGTTTGCTGTCACTCGAAAGTGACGATATGTGTCAATGAGAATGTAATAGGAAACTTACGGCGAGGTAGAACCACCAGGCTTTGGACCAGAAGGCAGAGACGACATGGACGAACCAAGTAACGTAAATAATATCAAATGCGTACCTATTCGTTGCACAATGACACAAGAGCGTGAAGGGTCGCATGTCAGTATGCCAAGCACTCACAATGAGAAAGATAACGTAGCGGGTGCTCTTCATTTCCCATGACAAATGGTATTTGCAATAATTTTATGGGGTGGTGAATGCGGTTGTACTCCGTCGAAGCCAAGGGAAACGAAAGAACGAGAAGGAAAGAGAAAAAACAAACTTTATCCTCGTCTTGTCCAATGATTGGGCTGCATCCAATTCAGTTCGACAGTCAGAGCACACAAAGAGATAAAATCCTCAATTTCAGCCGATCGCAACAAGACGAGCGCCAAGGAAACTTACTGGACGAGACCCTCCTGGGAGAGATCCTGGCCGGCATCGGCAAGTTCGCCCCTGTTGTTGTAGCGAGGCTGGGACATGGCGTTAATCTGGCTGTAGAGGAAGAAGGTCAATCCAGCGGTGATGGTGTATCCCGCTGCGAGTTTGAATCCAAATGAGCTCCAGTGGTAGACGATCCTGTAGAAGATATAGAACGCCTATTTTGTTGGATAAGGGAAGAAGGAGGGTTAGTATCAATTGAATGACGAGGAAAGGTGAATGACAGAGCAAAGAGAGGAAGACGAAGACTTACGTTGACCCAAATGAACCCTTTGCGGAGGGAGAGAAGGGTCTTTGTGTTCTCATGAGCAATCTTTTTTTGTGATGAGTTGGCCTAGACAGAAGAAACGTGATGAGGATGAGAGAGTGAGTCTTGAGTTGATGCTGTTGTTTTCCTTTGAGCGGCGTACTGATTCGAATGTTCACTGTCGAGATGAGTGCGGTAGGTTACCATGGCGACGAAGTGTGGGGAGGAGAGGAAAAGTGTGAAGAGCAGAAAAGAGAACCTAAACGAAGTACTGCCTTTATCTTTTTTGAGCAGCCGGCATAGACAAGCGATTTGCAGCATTTGCGATCATTCGCTACCACGAACCTACTTTTCTTCCTCAATCATCAATTCAAAGAAAAATGCGCCTACACGACGCGTTGCTGGTAGCCCTGGACGGACACTTATGAATGGTGCAGAGTATATTGGCGCCTGAACGAACATCAAGATAAAGGCGCGTTCTTTCTTTCTCCTTGATTGCTTCTGCACCCTCGTTTGGTTCAATTACGGCTGGTAAAGTAGGGATGCACTTGCGCCAAAAAAAATTCAGGAGCGATCAGCGAACTTTTTATATCTTTCACGCTGTTCAAAACCGGTAGTTTCTTCCTTTCTCCTCATACTTTCCACAGCTCCATTTATCATTGCCTCTTCGACTAAGTCACTTTTTTTTCTCAGAATTGCTGAGCGATGGGCTGGCGTGGTTGGTTGAGAAATGGTGGAAACTGAAGGTAACGAGTGGACTGTCGAGCTAACAAGGGTTGCTGAAGGAGTTGGACATGGACCGTAGGAAGCAAGGGTGATGACTTGGAACGAGGCATGGGATCTTGGGGCGAGGGTTCGACAAGAAGCGACACTCTGTTTTTGGACTGATTGATGGTGAAGAGTAGTTAGCCGGGGGCTTAGTTAGTTGTAGGCTTTGCAACAGATCAATTGATTGACTGGGACGCGTACCTGACGCGATGGAAACTATCAGCAAGAGATGTAGCTTATTTGAATGCAGCGTGGCCATGACCGTATTCATCCAGCTGTGGTCCTGACGGAGGTGTGCTTACTTACTGAATCATTGTCGGTGAGAGGCGAGAATGTCTGTCGTGTATGTCTCCTTCCTCCCCTCTTCTGTCGCCCCTGTTTTTCCTCTTCTATTCTTTGTGTCTACTGAACGCTCTTCTGCTTAACCTTTTTAGTGAAGACTTTTTTTTGTTGCTCTCGTTTGTGGCTCCCTTTTTCTTGTCGTCGCCTGTTCATTCGCCTCCTCTTTTTCCTTTCATCTTTTCTTCTCCCTTTCGTCACCATCTTCTGTCATTGCCCTCCTTCTCTCATTGTCCTCTCCTCATTCATACACCCTAACTGCCTTTCTCTAACTTTCTCCCCATTTCAGTCTCCTGACCACCACCTCCAGCTCCATCATACACCAACTCCGCCTCTCATACTGCTCTTCTCTTTTCCCACTTTCGCTCATGCAAACACATTCCATGGACACACCTTCGTGAAAGCACCACTCTGCATTCCTTCTTCATTTTCTATTGTACCAATACTTTACGCTTTATTCTTCGTAATAACACCATAAGGCAACCACACTTCTTTCATACCCATACGTAATACACACTCTCGCTGCATCTTTTTTTTCCCCTCCTTGTTCACACCTTACAGCCTCCTTCTCCAGCCCGTTCTTTTTCTACAACACTTAACAGAAGGCCAACACAAAATGTCTAATTTGCGAGCTATACTGGACAGACTGGTCCAAGAGAACCTCCACGGCCCCATTGACCCTGGGACACAGCAGGATACTGTCAAGAACCATGCGATACGACAGGCGCAACAAGCGCAGACACTAGGACATGCCAGGGGAGCACATGCTGACCCATATCGTGACTTTCGGGAATCGCAGCGCCATGACATCGATCTTGACGCGCATGATCCAAGGTACTTTTTTCCCGTACTGTGCACCCTTTTTTCAGCTTAGATTGCTTAGGAGACTCCTCCCTTGCCCCTTGTAGGCTGTCTTTGTTCATCATCCCTTGCAGGAATTTTGCTACAGCATACTTACTTTTTCGAGTTTCTTATCATCTTGTTCTGGTTGCTTCGTTATCGACGAAAACGAAATAGATGGAGACAGTTGTTCCACGAACTGTTCGTATCGGATCAATCGGATGACAGGAACGATGATTTGCTCTTCTTTGTTCAACGGGTATCGGACGAAGCCGAGAACGGCGGACTGGGTGTTGATCCGGTGTTTGTCAAACGTAAGGTCAAGGGCACCAATGGACGGGGGATCTTGACACCGGAACAGGAAGATGTTGTTCTCTGGAAGGATACCTTCTTCTTGAACGTCATTGTCCAGGTACTGTTTACTGTCTTTTCCTTTCTCGCTTGTGGTTGTTTCTTTTTAGCAGAGCCACTGGGACTAACGCCTCTTGTACATATTACTATTGCATTGATAGCTCCAGTGCAAGCTGACGGTGGCGGTGTGTTCGCGTGTGTCAGAGACGAACCCAGTGACAGGAACGACAAAGACGAGTATGATATGTACACGGAAACATGTATCCAAACATGTTTACGCTTCACCGACAAAATCGCGCATGGATGTCAAGGAAGAGTCGGTCGAGTGCTCCTGGCCCTTGATCTACTATGTGATTGACGACTTTGAGGACTCGTTTGAGCAGCTTATGGTCCGCGACAATGAATACTTGTGTGTCGAACTTGCTGTGACGGTGCCGACTGCGAGGACAGGATACCCAACTTCTACCGTTACTACCCATCACCAACCATCAGGACCACAATCTTCAGTAGTGTCGGGACCTCTCACTCTGAACACCTCGCATCATGGTCGGACCAAAGCAACCGCCCAGGATTCAAACAACCCACAATCACCTACAGGAGATGGGCTTCAACCTGGGCGTCCATTTCCTAGCACCTCGACCCGTGGTGGGAGCAAGATCACATTGTTCCAGGGTGCTGCGGGATTCCAGAGTCTTCTTGGGATCTACCAACAAAAGGCGGCCTCCAAGGTTGGCAGGCGGTTCAAGTTGGGACCTCATACTGTCCCCACCGAATTTGTCATGATGCGAGGGCCAGGTGCGCGTGGTCATGCTCAGGTAATTTATAGATGCATATATCTCACCCCCTATTGTTATTTTGGAGAAACACAGAGATTTAACTTTGGAATACATATTTATTCGACAGGTGGCAATTACGGCGTCGAGTATTGGGGATGACCTGGCAACACTAGATGATACCACATCAGGATCGCCTACTTCACCTCGATCCAACTCTGAAAAGGGGCTCCCACCCATACCGAACGGTCAGTACGACAGCCATCATCGCGATGGCAATGGCGATAGCAATGGCCAAAGGACATCATTTGCAGAAGGATACGGGAACGTCAATGGTCAACAGCAACAACATCACCCATCCTCCAGAATCGAAAATTCGCCATCCTCTTACAACCAAAACGCAGGACCCATATCGAGTACGTCGCCTTCACCAACAGGAGCAAGCGTCTCATCGACTGCAAAGTCGTTCTCGTCAGGATCGTTCTTCCAATCGCTCCGTCGGATCTCGTTGGCGACGCTTGCGCAGGCGACTGGACAGACTCCTCAGCAGCTTCAGCAGCGTAGCAGTTACAACGATCACAGTAGCAATAGCGCTAACGGAGGAGGTGGAGGATATGAAAATGGAGCTGGCGGTGGTAGTGGTAGTGGCGGTGTGACGACACCTACGAGTTCGGCTGTGCATTCATTGACCCAGAACCTCAACCAGTCCACACCAAGCTTCGGCTCCTCAGTCTCACCTCCACACTCTCCCTCCTCTTCACAACAACAGCGTGGATCAGAGAAACAATCTGACGGGAAGGGGTCCTCGATGTCTTCGCGACAGGAGATGATCAATAGTAACGGCGTCGGGACGCGACAGGAGATTGAGGCGCTTGTTAAGGCACCTCAGAGTCTGCGGTGTTGTATGACGTTTGTGAATGTTCCCTGGACGGGGATTGTAACCATGTTGATGGATCATGCTTATCATCCTTCCTTCTCGAATCCCACGGCGACTGTGTCGGTGCCTGTTCAGATGGGCCAGAGGCAGAAGTGAGAGTAATAAAAGTCAATTGTATTTTTAGGCTATGATAGTGTTGGTATTTCAAAACAAGTGGTGGTGGTGAGCGCATTGGGTGGGGACCATGGTGTAAGTATGTGAGAGCATGATCGAAAGATATAAAAAAAACGTGTTCAAGGCTAAACTTCAGTATGATTTTGTCAGCGTGGCTTTTTTTAGTCTTGGTGATTGCATGCACAATAATGGATAAGACGTCATTCTTCTCACTGCCATCACGAGACTCATACTCCAGTTACCCAAGGCAAAACCTGCTGTCCTGTCTCATGTCATCAAGCATAATCGTAAAGCATAGCAAACAAACAAAGCACAGCAGGTATCAAGCGTGATGGATGCGGTTGTTTTTAGTATATAAATTGGTACAGATTGCGGTGTATGTTATCTAAGAGTAGGAGGAGGGGTGTTGTTACATGCGAGGGATATGGAAAAGTAAAAATACAAGGTGGAAAAAAAAGAAAAAGGAGGGTTGAAAGGGCACTCTTAGTGGACGGGAGCAACAGCCATCTGGATACTGGTAAAAGAAGCCGTCGTCACACTAATAGCCTCTTCATCCTCCGACGACTCGACTTCCACACCTCTCACATCTTCATCCTTGACATAGGCCGACTGCTGATGGAACCGGGGCTTGGGGTTGGGGTTCGAGATGCAGTTTGGGTCCTCGCCCAGATGATGAGGGTGATACAAGCACATTGACTGCAAAGTACACACCTCAATCCCTTTGACCCACTCGTCCTCGAGCACCTCCTTCATCAGGACACGTTTAGCAGGGTCGACTTCGAGCATGCGACCGAGAATGGGACGGGATTCGCGGGGCATGAGTTTGAGGAGACGGGCCTTTCCGGCCCCCGAGCCGTTGGCGTAGGCTTCGAAGGAGGGGTCGGCGTCGGGGCCGGTCTTGGCGAGTTTCCAGGGGAACCGGCAGAGGGTCATGCAGACAAAGATGATGCCGAGCGACCAGACGTCGGCCAGGCGGGGGTCGTGTTCTTCGGTTGTGAAGACTTCTGGGGCGATGTATGGGTCTGAGCCAGATACGCCTATTTAGTTGGTGGTATTGAGAATTGAGAGGAAAGGTTAGTAATCTATTTTTTTCAACGGTGAGCATCACACGAGAGAGTAATAATGCATCGAAATAAAAGAGCAAAAAACTGGTTTTTTTTTGTTTACCTTTGGCCATTTGGATCTGCTTCTCAAAGGGCAACTGGTAGACCATGGAGCATCCAAAATCAATAATCTTGACAATGCCACGCTCATTCATGACACAGTTATCCAACTTCAAATCCCTATGTGCCACACCCATCTCATGCAGATAGGCAACACCGTCAACAATACCCCTGAAGCAGCAAGCGATCTCGTCCCGCACCATGGCGCCCGACATGACCGACGAGAACAACTCGTGCTTCGCAAACTCCATGATCTCGTAAAAGCTGTCACCCTCCTGAATGATGTCGAGGGTCTCGATGATGTTGGGGTGGTGGAGGGTCGAGCCAAGACAGTATTCGGAGGTGATCTTCTTGACGTAGGTGCGTTCAGACTCGGTGGCCTTGCGTTTCCGGAACTGTTTGATCGCAAAAGTCTTGTGGTCGGATTCGCGGGTGATGAGACGGACGGTGCCTCCAGCGCCAGAGCCAATGACTCTGCCCATCTTGCCGTACTTCTTGCGGAGGTTGGTCTCGATCGCGTTGCCGTGGGGGCCCTGGTGATGGTGCTTTGACTCGCTGTGGAGGCTGCTGCTCGACGAAGACTTCTTCATCTTGGGGGGCGACGACGCATCAGCAGGACTAGCAGGTGGGGAAGAAGGCGAGAGGAGGGGAGAATTGGAGTGGACCTTCAAGAACCGCTTGAGGTCATGGAAGATGCCATGGGAGGTTTCACGGGCAGACTTCTTGCGGTAGAGCTTTGAATCGCGACGCTTGGAGAAGAAGGAAGAAGACTTCTTAGGGGAGACGGGCGAGGCGGGGAGGTAGGTGTGAGGGACCTTGGATTTGGGGATGGGCATGGGGCGGGCGACGGTGTCGGTGGCGACGGACTCCTCGACGGACGAGACGGCGACCGATGTGGCGTCATCGCGCAGGTCATCCTGTTCCTGTTCCTGTTCATGATCGGGCTCGTTGCACAATTGTGTTGCCTCTAATGCAGAAGTGATCTCCCGAACCAATGGGGCCTCGATGGCGGACTCCTGCTTGACTTCGACTTTCTCCTCCGCCTTTGGCTGTTGCTTGGGTGGTACCTGGAGGTAGAAATTCTGCTGAGCGGAATTGGAGATCGAAGACTGACGACGCTGAGTCCAGTCCTGAATCGACGAGGTGTGGTGATGCTGTTGTTGGTCCAGATAATGATGAGGAGCATGTGGGTGGAGGTGGCTGTGGTGATGACCATGCCCATGACGATGATGACGAGGGTAAGGCGAGTGACTATCATCCTCATCGTCCGAGTTGTGTCTTGAAGCCTCGATCGAGGCAGGCATCGAGAGCAGGACATCTGTGGTATCGGTGTTGGTCCTCGTCAAGTGGTGATGTGAACCTTGGTGAGAGGAAACGTGCGACTGAGTGTTTTGCTGATAGAAAGTCGACGGAGAGTTTTCCATTTGGAAGGGATGCAACATCATAGAATACGAAGACCCCGAAGACCCCTGTCTCACGGGGGCAAGTGCACTACGAGGAGATTCATCCGCCAAAGTAGACCGATCCGCCTCCGAATCGTCTCCAAGGCTCGAGACATCAGCGTTCTCGTCGTCAAGAGGATCCTGAGAGAATTGGGCAGCAACAACAAGACGGGACGTGACATGATGGAGGACATGAGGGGTGTGCCGAGACTGTTGCTGTGTTGATTGATCAGATGTAAGAGGCATATCGCAGTTTCCCTCCTCTTCCAGGGACGGGGTTGACCGGACCAAGGGAGAGACAGCGATTGTTCTCTTAGGGACCGGGGAGGCAGGGGAGGTAGAAGGGAGGATCTGGACAGGACAAGTAGTCAACATTGTTATGGGTATGTGTGTGGTTGAGTGGGGGAGAATTGGGATGGTTGCGGGAAAGGGGGTCAGGGCGTCAGAAAGGGAAGAAGGGTGGGACAAAGAAAAGTGGGCGTATTATTAACAAAGAAGGAAAGAGTAGGGAGGATTGTTCTTGGCAAAGAAGCAAAAGGAAGAGGAAGGGTAACAAAAGGGATGGGGCGCCTTTATGGGTGAGCTGGGAGTGGAGCTATGGCTGGATCCAGTTTGGCGGGTAGTGGTGATGGAGTGCGGAAGATGTAGAGGATGACTGGATACATGCAAGGGAAGTGTTAATCCAGGGTGGAGAATAGGAGAAGAGAGAAGGAGAAGAACGGTAAAGGATGATCCAGGTACCGAGTTATGAAAAAAAAGAGACAAAAGAAAAAGGGAAAGAAGTGAAAAAAATAGTCGTGTGAGGGATTGAGTGTTGAAAAGAAGTGTTCTTTTTTGTCGCAGGTTGCCTATTGGTGAGATATGGTTGACAAATAGCCGGCGGGGATCGAGGAACGAGGTGTGAGTGAGTGAGTTGTATTGGAGCGAGTTGGAGCAAGTTGGAGCAAGTTGGAGCGGGTTGGAGTTGTTGAGAAGAGTGTAGAAGAGATGATATGAATGATGAGGGAGGAGTGTGAAAGATGAAAAGATGAAAAGATGAAAGGATGAAAGTGAAGAAAAGAAGAAAGAGAGAGAAGAGAGAGAGGAGTAAAAGTCGAAGAGAAGAAGAAGAAAAGTGATGAAAGGAAGAAGCGAAGTCGTGAGCGATAAAAAATAAATAAGGGAAAGTATATCTGTCTGCGCGGAAAATCAAAAGTGCCATTTTTTATTCTCTCGCCGGCCGTGGACCCACAGCACTGCGTTCTTGTTCACAGGCACAAGGATAACAAGTGAGTGAGAGAGATATGGACATCTGTTTACCCATTGTTCAGAAAGAATCGATTTTCATTGGCTGGCAACGACGACTACGAGTTGGTTTTTTATGTTTGCAAAGCAATGAACAGTGAGTGGGTTATCTCGAATATGGCACATTCTATGACTGTATTCAATTCAATTGAGTCGTTTGTAATACTTTTTTTCAAAAAGGCGAAAATCTCGTCATAGAAAAGAAAAAAGAATAGGCTTTATCAATTCAGTCGAGACTGATTTTATTTTTTGATGGGTTCATAAGTGATGAGGGTGATAGTGGTGGTGGTGATGGGACTTTGAGTTGTTTCGAGCTGATGGTTCCCCCTTGGCTGGCCAGGTCTCGGTCGCTTTTTTTTTCGAAGGGCAGTTGTTGCTTGATGCTCTTCCCCGCAGTATATCCATCAGCTGGAAAAATGTAAATGAAAAATCAACCGACTGGAAGGAAAAACATGTAGAAAGGAGCAAGAAAAAAAGCAGATCATCTCCACAATAGACATTCATCCATTGCCTATCTATCTCCCTCAACAACACCCTTTTCTACATTCAGATAAAAACACACACTCTCGCCATCAACTCCCACTTTCTTTTACTCTCATCTTTCTGTATAAAAGGGTTGATTCTATTTGCAGCGCCCTCTCGTTCGTCGCGAATTGACAGCAGATGCCGAAGGCCAAACCATCAAGGTCTTTCAAAAGGGCAAAAACTAAATCTCACACAAACATACTTATATGAATACACTTTTTCTTCTTTCTTTTCTACTCTTCTTTTTCACTCTCTTTCCTACTTACCGCTAGCCCTTTCCTAATACAATGGATATGAGAAGAGTGTCACCTGCATTGTGTCCTGTCCATTTTCTCAAACTTTTTGTTGACGTGCCTTGATGGGCGTAGGCATAGAAGCGTCGTCTTGCTGTCACAGTCGTACTTTTACATTTCATCCGCGACGAAATGCTATACATGACCAACGAACGGTCAAAGAGTCATCGTGTCATAGGCGTCATGAACCCGATTACCCATCATTCTTCTCATCCCTTCCCTCTCTCTTTCCTCCTTTCACTCTCTCTTTCCTCCCCTCCATCTCTTTTCAATCTCTTGGTGTTCTATTTGGTCCTATCCACGTAGCCAAAGCTGCGCGTGAGTGAGTGGATGAACTCCCATTTTCAATTCAGCGTGGCCAGTAATTCGCTCACTCCCTCCTTTCTCCTTTTACCCTTTCCCCTATACAACCCCAACAACCCCTGTTCCTCCTATCGCCGACTGACTATTTTCGCTTCCTCGATTGTTCCGTAAGATCTTCAATTCCTGTCTACCACTTATTTTTTATTATCGTTAGTGTGATTTGCAGTCTGTGCAGTTCTTGTTTTTCGCTCCGAGCAATCAGTCTGTCCATGTGCGTACGTGCGCGTTGTTTACAGCTAAACAAACAAACAAAAACAAGTATTTTGACTATCTTCTTCGGTCAGACAGTCGAGAGTAGAAGGTCGAAGAACGAAAACAAGAAGGACGAACATTGAGCATAATTGCAGGTTTGCGAATTTGTCCGATCTCTCACTCCCCTAGCTCTGTGAGCCAAAAAATTCATCGATACTCGTTTTTGTCTACTTTTTTATCTCTCGCTCTAATTGCTTAGCAACAGTCGCAAAGCGCAAAGGAGATCCAATAAAACAAACATGCCTGGTGGAAATGACCTCCGAGTGGATCGAAGAGACATCTGCTCAGCGAATCGACTGGCTGTCAATTGATCTCACTTTTTTTGTGCGTTCGCCTGTTTATTTTCTTCCAAGCCTTCAGGTTTGTGTTCTTGGCAAGTGAGTCGTTCAGTCAGCAAGCATAAAGTGAAGGGATGAGAAGAATGACGAGATATCGTCCAGCCCTGTCGTATAGCCCAGCCTGGTTCTTTCTCTTGTGATCAGACAAGAGTAGACTTTCTCACAGGAAAAAATAAAGCCATGAAAAAACAACGTTATCTTTAATGTGGGACGCCTCCCTACACTGTAATCCCCCTGCCCATCTACCCTGCAAGGTGTGTCCACAAGACCAGAATAACCACAACGGAAGTTCTATCTTTCCGATGGTTCAATTTTTCTCACGTTACAGTTCGTCCACTGTAATTTCCGTCCATGATCAGAGCACAAAGAACGAAAATAACAACGACAGTTTGTTTTTTGTTTGGTGAGCAGCATCACGTTGGGGAAAGTAGAAAAAGAGAGGGGTACCCCATATTCTTCTCTCCCTATCAACATTTTCTTTGCGCACTCGCCTCATTTCCCTCGCTGTGTATACGTAATAAGGCTTTACTACGATCAGTTTCCCTCGCTTTTTGGGTTCTCTTCGAGGGCCTGAGTACTATTCAAAAAAAAAAAAAAAAGTATGACCCGGCAACAGCTTTTTGCCGTTTCCTCGATCCGCCACACCACACTAAAGAAGGGAAGAAAAAAAAGGTAGCCAGAATGGAGCCTGCTGATTGGCTAGATGGGCACGGTGGAATGCAGTACAAATCATGAGGTAGCTTTTGGATTCGTCATTTCAACGTCCACATACGAAGAAAATAATAACGTGGTGGTGGTAGTGGAGAACTACAAGCATCTTTCAAGGGAACTTGTTCTCGCTTGTGTGCCTGTGACAAAAACACAAAAGTGCAGATGAGTGTGTGACACAGGGACGGAGACAAAAGGATGGGCAAGAGAAAAGAATCGCAATCAGCAGAAAAGATTAGCCACGTTATTCCCCTTGCTTTTGCCACCCTATATTTCCTCTACATGACCCTTCATCACCTTCCTCCCCCTACCCTCGTGGATAGCATCCGATGAGTGAGGGGTTTTCTTTTTTTGACCTGCAGCATCGCCTTTATTTGGCCCTCGAACTAAATGGCCGATTTTCGCATCATACCCACTCACTGCAAGACACCACATCACATCAAAACCTGAATGCTCTCGAAAACCTTTCTTTTATTCCTCATGGCTCTCAACTAGCAATTAGCCAGCCTTGTTGTCGTGTGCGCGATGACTTTGGATAAAAATACAACTTGACAGGGACAACCGCCTTCAAGGTACACGCGCAAGCAGACCAGAAAAACAGCGAAGTAATAGCCCTCGATGAGAGGTCAAAACTCCTAAAGATCAATGCACAAGGAGGAATATCTAAGCAAAAGGTACGCGATATTGTTAATTGTAGTTTTGCACCCGCCCACTCCTTAGACCACAAGTGCGAATGAATTGCTACGCAAGGGTGCAGCATTTGAAATTGAATGAAAGGATAGGAAGTGAAGGCAGGTCAAGGCATGAGGACTAAGTTCCAGGGACAAGAAAAGGGGCCAGACAGATCGAAGCCAAAGAGACGTGGAACGGCAGTGGCCCAGGTTAATGAGGAAGATCAGATCGAGGTGCAAAAACACGGAATCAGAACCTGCGTACCAACACATATATTGCCTCAATGCCACCATGCATGGAAAAAAGTTCACATGAAGGTGCACCTACTGTATGCAAATTACCACGGACGGAACTCTGATATAAAAAATAAGATGTGTCTCGTTTTACTAATTATCGGCTCTCAAAAAAAAACATAAAAAAAGCGCGCCATGGACATCCTATCATGATGTGATCCCTCAATGCTCCGACACACACAACAAACAGCAAACAGTCAGAATGGATGAACTTCATGTCCATCTGGTACACGTATTTCGCCTTACAAAACCCCGATCGACCGATGACTTGCGGGCGAACTATCTCATCCAATAAGGATCCATGCTGCAATAAAAAACAGCGCACTTTCTTGAGCTCTCGTATCTTTGCATCTCCTGCGCTCGGGTAATCGGTTAATCCCGCCCGCCCTGACCGTTCGCAATTCCACTGACTCCCCTCTCTCTTTTTTACCCTTCGTTATCATGTCCAAAGCACGTTCTTTTTCACGTTCTGTTTACTATTTCGATGTTGTTCATTCTTCGGAGAAAGGAGGTGTGTGCTCGAGTTATTTACCACTGGCTGTACTCTCCTTTGTTTGGTTTATACTTCTTCGATACTGTGTACTGCATGCTTCCGTACCTTGTCCCAGCTTAAAAATCGCTCTCGGAGTAATAGGCAGGACCAAGGTCATCACCTATTCGAGTCCATGCTGACGAAGCAATCCTCCTTTTCGGTGAACTCCCTGCCCACCACATTCCCATGCATATATGTTTCTGAATGATAGAAGACTGAAGGGGATGCGCAGTGCCACCAATTTGTTCCTTTTGCCTTTTGGATCAAATGGTCATCTTGGACATTTTTCGTTCTTGTTTTTCCGATCGCCCTAAACTACCATTGGGAGCAAGGGCATTGGCCAAACTGGCTTCAAAAGAACCCCAGCGCGTCTCTCGCCTTGAAACCGCTTATACTTCTTTTCTATCGAATGCCTTTTTGCGATATGACATTATGAATTCTCATCCAGCATTTTTTTGAAGGTTATTCCATCCAAGGGAGGTTTTGCCGTAGTTCGAACACAAAATAAACTGGGTGCCAAAGCAATTGAGCAAAGGAAGGAGATATAAATCCACTCGCGAAAGACATAGAGGGGGAAAAGAGCGTGGTTAACTATACTCGTTTTGCCTTTTGTCACCGTTGAATAAGAAGCACGGTCAGGGACAGAGAGTAATGGTGCCTGTGCGGGAGTCGACTTCGTATTGTCCCAACTGTGGCCTCATTCTGGTCCTTTCCTCCATTTCCGCGACAGTGAAAATTGGTGGCGCTACTTACCCCGCGTTGGACTGGTGGCTGAGAAAAATCACGTGCGAGTTCTTGGCTTCAAACAACGACAACAACCAAGGAGCGCGTCTTGTTCTCATTGTTCATCCCACAAACACAACATACACATCTCTTTGTCGCGTCTCCAAAGGTAACTCGAGCACACACACCCGTCTTTCTTCATCAGAGAAAGCAACAAACGGCCTGGTTTCTGCTTTGCTTCTTTTTCTTTCTCGTGAGAGTGACCCCTGTTGTTCATTGTGTTTGTTTTCTACAACACGTCTTTATGCGGCATCACGATGTCTGCTTTCTTGAACTGCCATCTTTCGTTCCTTCTTTCTCTCTCTTCTCGCTCTTTCTTTTTTCCTTCCTCGTCTCTTACTCTCATTGCTTTGTTATTGTCCCTCTTTCCAGTACTCCCTCACGCGTGCTGGTCAACTGATATAAAGGGCAACGAACTCCACCATCCTACAAAAAACCCTAAATCCATCTGCTGTCTGCTTGGACCTGAAGCTGTGCTTGGAATACCCTTCAGTTCTGGGAGTGAACGAAGGTGGACACTTTCCTCTATTCATGCTGGACCGTTCTGCTCCACCTCTATAGTGGGTCATGCGGGACAATCGTGGTCCCTTGAATAGTATCCCTCGATACAGTTCCTTGCCCGTCCACCATTCTCTTTTATTACAAATCGTATTGGTCTTTTCAGTCCTTTATTCTCCTTTCAGGCCTGGCAGTTTTGTCAGGGATAACTTCCCTACAGCTTTCGAGACAACAGTCATTGAGAAGAAGCTTTCGGCGTATAAAGATGAAGGAGAAGGTGGGAAACATCATTCCTTGCTGGACCGTCTTCATTCCGCCCCGTTAGTGGGCCATGCAGACAAACGTGGTTCCTTGGAATGGTGCCCGGAGGTTTTACTTTTTCACCTTTTCTTTTTCTCTTTTTCGAGGAAGTCGTTTTCGAGGTGTTTATATCTCGCGTCTTGGATTGGTGTAGGGCGTGTTTTCTCTTGTCAGGTCTTGTATTGGAGGTGAAGGAGGTGGGGGTGTTCTTTGTCAAGTTTTGTTGTTATATTTACTGGGACAAAGACATCTACAAGCAGATGGCGGGACATTGCGTCCCAAAAAACTTTTGATTGTTGCCTCTTTTTATTGTTATCCCCTTTTCAAACTCTGGCCTAGCATGTTCTCGTGGATATTTTGTATACCCTTTGTCGGTTGTTCCTGTCGCACGCAGGGGGTTTGTGAAAACGATAAAGCAGTGGAGTAAAAAGCAACAGGTTGGGTTTCTTCGGAGTACAGGGACTCATCTCTGACCCTTTCTTCTTGTTTGTTTGTTGCGGTCTTTTGTCTTTGCATTCCATTTGCTCAATTGTCCGGCTCGCCTTTTTTAATGTCGGGGGAAATATTTGGACTTCGTGGGCCAGTATTCGCAGACAGAGTCCTTCGGGCCTCTGTTACTTTCTTCATTAGAGCCGCTAAAGCAGTTGGGTGTTTTGGGTTGTGGAGTTAAAGCCCAACTTTTTTTTACTCTTTTTCATAATGGTCGAGGTGGGGCTTTAAACTTGTACTCTGGTGGGCAATGTGGGCACTCTCTTTTTCATATCAAATATTTATCATTCACTGTACCCTTCTTTTTCCTTCGAAGCAACGCAGAAACCCTATGAGCTCGAGTAATGATCCTTCCTGGATGACATGTGCGGACCAAAAGCAAGAAAGTATGATTGTAGATGATGATTAACAAATGGAAAACTTGGACACGACAGGCAACTCTTATGGTTGGGTTCTTCCTCTAGTGTCCACTACACTTTCCTACATTTTTTTTTTATTCTTTCCTTTCAATTCACAATGGGTGGGCATGATCGGTATGAGGAGGGTGTGGGAGCGCTCCTCCTGTGTGGATGTTTGAAATGCAGAGTAAATTATTGTTTATGACGATCATATATTAAACTTAAAGACAGCGACTTTGTTCAATCATTTCGTTATCAATCTGAAAAGTGGTCTTCCGTGCCAAAACTTTTATTCGACTGGTTCATATCTTACAGATGTCACAGGGATCTCAGGGCGAGAGTTTTGTCCGCGCTGCTCGAGACCACTATCGCAATGCCATAAGACAAACCAGAAAAAAAAAGTTCGGTGCTTGGTTATCAGCTCATCCAACAAAAAACGACATGTCCACAATTATTTACTATGGACAATTTGAGGTAGTGCTTTACCGATACGTTCTCTTGGATGGAAATCGACCTGGTTCACACAGTCATGATGGTCGGACAGAGTCTGCATTACATGACCTGATTGGGTATCCCAGATCATCACATTCCCATTATCAGCCCCAGAGCTGACCAAGAGGCCATCGCTCGACCAAGCGGGACGACTCCAGTGCTCCTCCATTCCTTGCATTGCCACCCCCTGGAACACCCGCTGTAATCGCTTTGAAGGGTCTGAATAGGGACCAAGGTTCCATAGTCGAACAGTATTGTCAATTGAACTGGACAAGAGTCGTGTCCCGTCTGGTGATAGTTGTATCCCTGTTATTGCGCCCATATGTCCTGATAATGTGTAGACAACGCGCATGACTCGACGATCCCAGGCCATGATCTCGTGACCTGACCCTGCTGAAAACAAAATGTCGTTGGTATCCGCGAATGCGATTGATGAGACTGGTGGGAACTGGTGCAGCAGTGGGGTGAAGTTTACTGCGATCCCTGGTGCACGGTGATCCCATATCTATCAGCCCGTGATGGGATCAAATGACCATGTTCGATCAGCTACTGCGGTAGCATTTTGTATTTTCGCAGCGCACAGTATCCACATACAAATGTCCGTATAATGTACCTTGACTGAACCGTCAATGGATCCACTGGCTGTAAGTTCTGGTCCAGTTTGCGTTGGTGTACAGCATGTTACACTGGCTGTGTGTCCCTTGAAGGTCGATATCCGCTCTCCAGTCTGCGCATCAAATGCACCGCATGTCCCATCTGCGCATGCAGTCACCAACATGCTAATGCGCATACAAAAAAAATCAATTGGTTCAGTGGGAATAAGTCAGCCTACGTTTGCTTGCGACGTCCTCTTTCCCCCATACATTCTTGTTGCCATAATTCTTGAACATGCCACAAAACGCTGCCATATACTTTGGAAGCGTAAACAAACATACTTTTCTGATCGCGACCAATGGATGTCCAAGATAGAACCCAGATGTCGTCCTCGGATGATCCCATAATGGTCCCCGCCTCCGTTTGTGTTCCAAAGGTCTAAAAAACATCGAACATCGAAGCGAGAAGAAGGGGGTTAGCAACAAAATTTCGAGAAGCCAAGAGTAGGAAACCACATTGAGGGCATGGTGCTGTACAAATGCTTTTGTCGGCTCCAGCGGAGGCGATGCTCCTGCCAGAGGGACTGAATGCGCAGGTGTAGACTGCGGCTGTGTGACCCTGTAGCCGTGTCGGGGTATTGGGTACAGTGGTTCTTGTAAACGCGACAGGTGGGGTTGTTCGGAAGGTATCTTGTGGACGAGAGATCTATTAATTGACGGGAGATGAATTTCTAGTGAGCTGCGCGGTTTTACATGCGTTTTTGTCCACGGAACACATGGAAAAAAGGGTTCAGACTGATAAAATAAAACAACGAGGCCGATTTTTGTTACCAAGGGGAGCCAGGGGGTGAAGAGATGACTTGTGTGATAGGAGTGGGTTGTGGACATGGAGGTGTCATAGTGAAAGTGGTGGGTATCATGCTGTTCCTGCTGAAAGGGTCGCAGTCGTTTGGATGGGGTGTCGTTTGCTGTCGGTGTTGGTGGTTGCTTGCGTTTCTCCATGAGTTTACAGTCAAGAAGGAGTCGAGCTGAGTTGAATGCAAGAGAGAAAGAAGGAATGAGACAAGAAAGAGCCAAGAAAGGAGGAGAAAGGAGAGCGGAGAGTGAGAGGGAGTTGTGGAGGTGAAATAAAGGTGTGCGGATGACACGAAGAGTTGAGAAAAGAAGGGAGAACAAAGAGACAAGCGTCGCACATCACTCTCTTTCTCTCTCTCTTTTTTATTGTTATTCTCTCTTACATCCACACCGTCGCTTTCCAAGATCACCATCAAACTCACCCTCACTCTTCTTTAACCTTCTTTTTCACCTTTTGACTTTTTCTATTCTTTTTGACTGTGCCTGTCCCCAGCCAACAGCCATTGTGGGGCATCCCTTTCCCATTGCTCTCTTCTTCACTCCTTGTCCTTGTACTTCCATCACACACACACACACACACCTCTTATTCTCTTCACTTACTTCTTTTCTCCTAAACAACGATGTTGTCCCAACACCAACGAGACCTCGATGACAACCAACCAGACTCACTCCGCTCGCCACCATCATCAATAACAACAGTAACACATTCACCCAAGTCAGTACATCCCCTCGACCTGCCAGAGATCAGGACACGCATCAGTCACTTCCTCACCTCAAAGGGTCTTGCCTGCTGCGCCCGAGTTTCCAAGGAATGGCACGCCTCCTTCCATCCTCTCCTCTGGGCGGACGTTCACATCCCTGAGTCTTGCATCTCACCAACAGTTCAAACCCTCCAGAAGTACGCGCGGTTGATAAAGTCCCTTAGGGCCGCGGCCTGCAGAGGCAACTCTACTTATTTTACGCTCAAAGGATGTGTCAACCTCAGTCAGCTCCATATTCATACCCGATCACGCTTCTGGTCCATGGTATGTTTGCCTCGTTTTGTTTTATTTGTCTCGATGGGTTCTAAGACTAAGGAAAGAAGGTTATATTTTCATGCCTTTGGCCTTACTTTGCCCATTGAGTCGATCTGTCCAAATTGACTTACCTTTTGATCCTTGTCTTAATATAAATAGTCAGCGATGGCAGATGTGCCAAAGATGATTCGGGAGCACTCATCATCATTGCAGGAACTGGAGCTGGATGCGTCTGAATTTGAGCCTTCGACATTGATGTGGGAGGCTATCGGTCGCTGCTCACGTCTGCAAACCCTCAAACTGCTCAAAATGAAAGTATCACCGGAAAATCTACAGCCGTTCCTTCTCGCCTGCACGAGGGTCTCTGTTCTTTACCTACTCGAGATCACCTTGCCTGATGCAACCTTTCCCTACACCTCTGGGCCAGAGCTGAAGATAGTCCAGGATCTACGCCTGCATAAGATCCATAACGCCGAACCGGAAAGGCAACTCCTCTTCATGAAGTTGTGCCCCAACATAACATCCTTCTACTGGCGCAGATCAGGGTTTAAAATCACGTTCCCCATCCAACAAGTGACCTGCAGCCTTGCAGCTGGAGCCTGGCCGAATCTGCATTCTCTGGATCTTTTTGGGGACATTATGAAGGACGAGGATCTGGCTGGACTTGTCAAGTTCATGCCTCGACTGGAGAGCTGGCGGACTACCAAGACCGGCTTTGGTCCTGTTGCACTGGCGGCAATGGGACGCCATTTTTTGACGATTCGGGAGATTGACCTTCGTGCGTGCGAGTCCCTGACGAGTCCAATGATCCAGCACCTCCTCTACTCCATACCGACGCTCGAGTACTTTTCAGCTGACCGCCTCTGTGCCGACGATATCCTTCAGGACCCAGTCTGGCTATGCTCACCTCGACTCAAGACCCTCATGCTATTTATTGACATGGGTGTGTCCAAGGACGTCACGTCTGACGAGTTCAAGGCCCAGCAGATGGCCGTGTTTGATCGTCTGTCCATGTTACGAAGTCTGACGGTACTTCAGGTCTCCCGCATCGTGGCAGGACCACTCCAACCCCCCGATATGCGAGCGCTTCGTCTTCAATTGTCTGCTGGCATGACTCAACTGGACAAGCTGCGTCAATTGGAGGAGCTCTGGTTTATCCCTGGGCAGGTCATGGAAGAGGAGGATGTCAAGTGGATCATAAAATCGTTCCCGCGTCTCAAGGCAATGTCGTTCTACATGCATTGCAACTATGACAAGAACGAACAGCTGCACAAGACGATGAAGGCCTGGGGCAAGAGTGAGGTTGTCCGACCGAAACTTCAGTCTTCCTCGTCTGATCGCGCGACGGCTTGAGCAAATAAAAACAGTGCACGACCTTTTTTTTGTTTTGTATCTACTGGTCGAGAATAAGCGAAAGAAAATGAAAGACGAGGAACGGTGATATTAGTATCGAGAAGGCTGTTAATGGCATCCAGGCAATTCAAATATAATGGGGCCCCTCTCCTTCGCCATCAAGAGAAGATCGATCCTCATCCAGGCACCATCACTGATGACCTTATCTGTTTCACTGAGGTGTAATAATTTTTGATCAACTATAAAAACCAGTCGCTGTTGACGAAAAAAAAACCCCCCTCTTTCACTCCTCTTGCTGCTCGAATGGATAGCCTGGTGAATTCGAGCTAGCCTTTCTGTTCATGTGTATACATGCGGCAGGGTTGCGGGATAGAGGGTTGCCCATTGATGAGCCATCGGATATGTATGCGTATGTGAAGAAACCACAAATACTACAACCAGCAAACACACAGCCAGTCAATTGCTCAGAAATAGGTTTGTTTAATGTATGGGTTCAGCCCCATCTCTCGCTTTTCTCTTGTCTGTCCTGTCACCTTTGACCTTTTTGATAAAGAATCAACAACCACCACCGAGTGGATATTTGTTTGATCACCCACAAGGGATCGAAGGTTGGGCAAGGTTTGTTGACAGCTTTGCTGGCGAAGATGAGTGCAATTGAAATGACAAAACATAGCCCCTTTATCATCGATCAAGTTGATAATGGTTGTTGCTTGTGCCTGGCTTGCCGGTTCCAGTTTTCCTTGTTGATATGGTTTCTGCACTGCCACAAAGGGCTAAAACACAAAACAGAAAACATGAGAGCGCGGAAAGGAAGAAAAAAAACATATATGCTTTGCTTTGCTTTGCTCACCTTCACCGTGCTCACGTCTTCTTTCTCTTCTTTCTCTTCGACCGCTTTCCTCCTCACTTTTCCTTCCCTTCGCTCTCGCTCTGTGCTCATCTAACAACTCATTCCTCTTCCTCCCCTCTCTCATCACTTTCACCTCTCTCTCATCTAATCACAATTCAACAATGGACACAGAGGACAACAATACTCCAAGGGGACGACGATGGTCCACTCGTACTTGTGTCCCAAGGAAAACAACGAATCTCGCACTACTTGCATACTCCCTCATTGCTTTCCTGTCAAGTTTAAGCCTAAGCTCAGCCCAAACCGGTCCTCCCTTCTTCCCCGTTCCCATTCGCAGCCCAGGGACTGCAAGGACACCCACCCGGTTCTACATCCTCAGTGGAGACTCTGTAGGGGTCGAACATAACTTCACCTCCATCCCCCAGTTCATGTACCTCGACCTGGCCGTTTCTTGGCCAGCAACTCAACCCGTCTGGCACCAACTCGCAAAGGGTCCCCAACAGTACATCTTCCCAGCTGTGACATCAGCTGACGGACAGACCCTGATCGCCTTCCGCTTCAGCCCAACCTTTGCGATGCGCTACAACATTGCATCCAACACCTGGTCGCCCTCCCAGATCAACCCTGACCATGCATCTCTGCAGGGGATCGGGGCTGTGACAGATCCAGATACGGGATTGGTCTACATGGCTGGAGGTTTCACTGGGAATCGAGACACCATGTCAGTTTACGATTTTAAATCCGATACCATCACCACTGCCTTTCAGCTGCCCGTGGACATCTTGAAGTCTCGTGCATATTATGCCAACGTCTGGGTAAAGTCCAGAAAATCCATCATGTACTTTGGTGGATACAATGCTGCCCTCAACCGCATTGCTACGGACAACGTCCTCACCGAGTTTGATCCTAACACAAATACCCTCTCCACCGTTGTAAGTTTTTTTTTGTGCGACGACTGTTTGCTTCCCCCTCCCTGAACTATGTCTAACGTCACTAACATATCTCACAATCTCGCACGGTAGGCAACGATTGGACCCCCACCACCCATGCGCTCCGATCATTGCATGGCCTCTAGTAAGTGGGCGGTGTACTCTGAGACAACACACACATAACATCAACAGCAACAGCAACAGTAATAACAAACAAAGTGGCAGTGTCAGATATCCTACTCGATCTAACATCACATTTCCCAACCTTAACGTGTACATAGACGACGATGGCACATTGATTGTGGTATATGGTGGGCGCATTCAAGGGTTGATATTTGCCAACGACATCTATGTCTACAACGTAGTAACGGGCGCATGGAAAGCAGGACCACCAGGATTGTTTCGTGTATACGTGGCTTGCACCATCGTCGGAAACCAACTCCTGGTGTGGGGAGGTCAGGACGAGAAGCAGAAGTTGGTGGGTTTGAATGCCCTTATTTTCGACATCGACGCAATGACTTGGACAGATCACTATACCGCTCCGAAATCATTTGCAGGACTACCCCAGCCATCTGACGGCCCAATCAACCCCTCTGGAACGGACTCGAGCGACAGGAGTGGAAAATCAAGCCTTGGTCTTATTGTTGGCGTATCTATCGGCGGATTGGTTTTCATCGTGGCGGCAGTTCTTGTAGGCTATTTCGTCCAAAGACGGAGGAAGCATCCTCATGGCGCTTCGCTGTTGAACACTCGGGGAGACGACGATGATCCAGATCGTAACCGTGGTGTAACATACCCTGACGAGACCACCAGGAATGATGAGGAATTGCAGCAGCTTCGAGTGCAACTTCATACTCAACAAGAGGAATTAGAGTTGCATCGCCGCCTCATGGAGCTCCAGCAGGAACAGCAGCAAATCCAACAACAGCGACAACAGCAGCAAGCGTCTCAATACCGACAGCAGACTCAACCCTATCAAGCCGCAAGCATCTACACCGCGCCTGCAGCCGGCGGCCATGACCCTTTCAGAAATGTCACCACCGAATACCCCCAGGATTCCAAAAATATCCCTAATGTTGGATCGTCGACTATGACTTCAGCAGCGAATCTTTATTACTCTCAGCAACACCAGCACCAACAAGCACCTATGATTCCACCTAATTCACCACCAATCTATGCCGCTCATCCTTACCAGCCTTACGTCCTTGTTCCTTCGCCGACGCCATCACACACGTTCATCTCAACTAGCGTCAATGCTAACAGCGGCACAAATTCTACAGTGCCAAGTCGAGTCAACTCTATCAGCGCCCTCAGTTATAATCACGGCGAAGGAAGCAGTAGTAGTAGTAGTAACGAGCCACGAGGGTACAAGTCTGGGGCACAGAGCAATCCCCAGTTCGGCGCGCGCGAACGGTGATCAAAATAAACTCTTTGTGTGACTGTAATTTAATCTACCCATGACTACATGTGACATGAATGCCTCTCAACTCTTTTCTCTTGCTCCTCCCTTGACCATCCATACCCACGATGACTCCCGAACAAGCAATAATGGCGCTCGATGCACTGTTATCCAAACTGGGATCCGTTCAACGGTCTCGACTTTTACCTGCACCAGCTTTGTCCGGTGAGACTAACGGACTCGTCCAGGAGGACCTCTCGTTCGACACGATCTCTGACGCTATTTGGACCCTTGGGAACAATGACGCTCGACCCACACTCCAGGTGTTCTTTGACCAAGTGTTTTCTTCACTCTATGGCAAGCTCATATTTTCTGCTTGCTTATTGGCACCTGCAGCTACTTTTGTTCCTTTTTTTTGCCACCATTTTTCTGACATTCTCATTTTGCTCTGACGAGATGCATTTAGCCCAAATCATAGAGTCGACTGGGATGTACGACGACATGGTAGTTGCGCTGACACACCGATTGGATACTATCAACAGAATCACACTTGCTGCCTACCATGCCTGGACGAGACCAAGACGGGATTCTTGGATGATGGCAGATTCAGTGTCGGAGCTTGGGATCTTGTTTCGGTCGATTGTCTCTCAAGTCTTGGAACCGTTGTGGATACTTTTCCGTGAGATGCGACAACAACACGAGGAAGTGGGCAGGTCCCAGGGAGACGAAGAGAGTATTCGTATCTTGCTGCAAGGTAAATACCACCCCCCAGACGTACATACAAAAAATCGGATGTTGTTAGATTTGGTGGCAAAAAGGATGGATGGCATAGACCAACGACCCCTGCTCTTACTATGGTGACGCATTTCCTTTTTTTTGTGGCAATAGTCGAGATTGTTATAGCCTCTCTCCTGCGGACATTAATCATCATTTGCGAGAACCAGAGCAGCGAGACTCATCTGCTGGAGTTCACAGGTCTTTTCTACCTTGTAGTTCGCATCTTTGATGAGGCTCTGCTGCCCATGCACCTGGTATGTTCCTAACTCTCGCGTTGTTTTTCCCTGTTGACGGTATAGTTTGGTCTCTTGTACTGACATACGCTGACTGATTAACATGATATTCGATCTAGTCACCCGAGTGCGATGAAGATGTGGTACACTTGGTCGCGGGCCTATTGACGTTATTCCAGATCTTTAGGACGCTCGAGCATGTTAATCTAGTGCCTGCCATTCAAGACCAACTTCTCTCGGGATTGCGTACGTCTGCGCTGAGGATATTTTTCGGGCTGTAATGCTGCCTAACGATCTCGACATGCTAACCGCTGGTTTATTTTTACTACATCTCGATCGCGTAGTCTCCTCGGACATCATCGAGCGAACAATCAGGTCACTGCAAGCTACGAGCTCTGACATGGTTGCAGCGACCTGCGAACAGTTCGTAGCGCGCTTGTTGTGTCTGGGTGGGATCTTTTCCGAGTCCGTACTAGATGATAATTCCACGCGTACGATCTTGGCCGGTGACACTCTTCCGGGCCTTCATGTCTTGACTACCTTCCATAGTATGTGATTTTCGATATTTGGCGCAAAAAATGGTCTACCATATCTGTCGAAAATACTAACGCTTTCTGTGTTCTTTGATATCTTCAAAGTAGTGCATGACATGCACAGTTATCTTGGAGCCGGCAACCAGGGGACTGAACAAGAAGAAGAATGCCGAGTAGCTTGCCAACGATGGGGGATTGCTTTCTATTACTTGCAGCTTCGATTTCACAAGTGTCCAAGGTGAGCTATTCATCTCACCCTCTCTTTCGATGCAGGGTCTGTGCTTGAAGCGAACAGCTGTTGGACTGAATGAAAAGTACCTTTCCCCATGGCGCCGCGTTTAGTGGAAACAAGGCAGTGTGGGAGTCCATCCCGATACTTTTGGGCAACGAAAAGTCTCTTGACCATCTTTATGGCGCTAGCTGGATCGAGCTGACATATGTTTATGTGGTAGGCCTTTGCGCAGTGAACTTTGCCTAGTTTTTTTTTTGGGTACCAAACAGCCATATCGAGATCTGAATTGAGCTACCAATTAACGAGCTTGGTTTTTTGTGTGGTTCTACTCCTAGACACTTGATCAAGCAATTGACCCGGAAGGAAACGAGCGACGGCCGTTCAGCCTTGCGACGATCTTGGACGGGCTACAATTTTCTGTTCAAAGCGCCGAGGAGGGATCGCTGTCACGCGCAATGTTGAAATTGCATGTCGGGGAGGTCTTGGTGTGGTTCTGGAGTCATGACGGTAGTTCTCTGAAGGATTGTATCGCCAAGGATCCTCCGCCCACTCTTCTTCGAATGGTAACTGATCTGTTGATTTTCTTTTTGAGCACTTGAAGGTGGTTGCTTATGTGTTACTTGACTTCTTATCTGATAACGATCATATTTGTGGTCGGTAGATGTTTATGCTTCTAGAAAAGGAGTTTTCTCTGAAAGCAACGGCAGGCTTAGGACGACGACGATTGTTGAACAATGGCGGCAAGATGGAGCACATGGCCCAATTGCTCTTGAAGTACCCACTCGCACTTTGCTCAATCAAGGTGGAGATATTGGCTTGTTTCATCATTGCTCCCAATAGTTTGGTTCCATAAGGTACTATCCCTTACAATTAATATACTCGTACCTCATTTTGACTTTTCATTTCAATTAGACGATTTTTCGCGATATATGTCAACTTCTCGAATCGACCCCCATGGAAGCGAGCCAAGTCGACCCTCGTTGGCGCATCCTCTGTGTCGTCTGCAGTATTATCAAGTCCTTTGCCGGGTTTCTCCCTTCTGCGACAGCTGGTCAAGAAGATGATGCAGCAAAAGAGTTTCAGTTTCGAGTCCTTGAGGAGGTTATTGATGTTGCGATAACTCTTTGTGTGAGCGGTAAAGCTGTTGAAGCAGGCAAGTGCGAGCGAACCGGGATGGAGAGTTGGGCCGACTAGGCTTCTCTTATCTTGCTGACCTCAGGTTGTTGAGATACTTACACGCGATCTTCATTGCTCCTTGTTCCAACATATATGATAGTGTTGAACTACCTTTGGGAAATGCTTGATATTGTTGTACCGCTGCTCAAACCCTGCGACAGGAAAGAGCCCTTGATAGAGTGGGAAGGATATCAGAACCTGAAGCGAGGTAAGAAGAACTCTAGATCTGTGAAAAAATATCTCCGCAATGCCATGACATTTCGTACATGATAACGGCGTGGCTGATCATCTTGTTTTTGCTTTTCTTTGCGAAACTTAGTGATAGGCAAGCTGCTCTTTCAGGTGGAGCAGTGCCAGGCCGGTACTGTCTGGCAGGGGCAGCATCAGTTGACGAGGTTCTTCAAAACTATGTGGTCTAACATCCGCGTACTATCAATTCAACTCGATGTTGACGATGGTGAGTTTCGCACACCTCATTTATTTTATTGTTCAAAAGACTGTTTTTTCTTTGAGAAACGGTGCTGATGTGTTGCTAATCGTTTTGTGACTGACTAACGGTCGTAGAGTATATCTTGGAGGATCAGTCGGACTTGTTGACATCGCTTTGGGAGGCCGTGCACGACCTCATGGACCGCCTCTTCCTCCCTTCACCAGAGACCGCCCTCTCAAACACGATGAACCAACATGGAGTCGACTGGCAGGAAACATGGAGCTGTGTAGCTGACTGCGCCGTCGAAGTAATACTCCTCCTCCACAATATCCACACTCGGTTTCCAAGCTCAGTCCCCCTGACTATCGAAGAAAACCGGCCGTTGATGGTACATATCTGTCTGGAGTTGATGGACGAATTGGTGAAAGGCCGTTATGTAGCCTATCAGCCTCAGCCGGCGTCGGACCCAAGGGTATTGGCGTTTGCGCTTGTCTCTTGGATGACAAAGACGTTGAATGAATGTTTGGGATCGGGGCTTGGGTCGGAGGGTGTGACTGTTGAGGGTTTGGTGGCATGGTTGGGGATGTTGCTTGATGGGCTTTGCGAGTCTTTGCTTCGTGAGGTGAGTTGCCCCTTTTTTTTCTTTCTTCGGCTTCTTTCTCTCAGAAGGTTGAAAGTCTCGTTATTAATTCCTTAACTCACTATTTATTCTACGTTGATTTGGATATGAACGTGTAGGCGGACGATAGTATGGTTTGGAGGACTTTGCGGGTGTACATGAAAACGCTTCTGACATGCTTCCACCAGAAACCATCACCGTCATCATCCTCAACAGCGACAACAGCCTCCAAAGCCACTGCAAAGTCATCGAAAAGACTTGAGTTGATCGTGTACCCAGCACCACAGGAGAGTTCTACTCATTCATGGATCCGATCACGACTCAGGTATCAAGGCCATAAGGAGCTCCTGAACAGTCTATGGCGGAGGTGGGATGTGGCTGCTAAGGGATTTATTGATTGGATTCGGAAGCGGGCATCACGGGCAGAGAGAGGAGCAGTGACTCCGGCGTCGGCTATAATACCTTTTGATCGTTCAGGGGTCCAGGGGCAGCAGGGTGAATATGAAGATACGAAGGAGGATAAGCAGGTCATGTCGCAGTTGGGACGCGCCGTGTCCGATATTCTGACGCTCATGAGGATGGCACGTTATACCGTCTTGTTTTTTTCTTTCTTTTCATCCCCTCCTCGCATCCATTTCCCCCTTCCCTCTTACTGATACTTTTTTTGTATCAACTGAATTCCTCGTTTCGCAGATCGTTCACGAGGGACCAAAGCAAGGACACCAATGCCGCCAACTGGACCTCGAGTTCGTCTCCTGGATCATGGATTTGATCGATTCACAGCCCGTGACCGATGCTGCGCAGACATTGCGCGACCTGTCAGTAGTCGCTCTAGCTCCAGTTACCATACCAGCTCCAGCTACAACTCCAACAGAGTCCAATGAGTTTACGTGGTCGTTGAATGAGTTGACCAGGATCCGCGAGGAGTGTGTGCGTGCTCAAGCCCGTTATCGTAACTAGATCGTCAAGCCAGCCAAAGGGGTTGTTGCTTTTAGGCTCTCTTTTTTTGCGGAGCAATTGAAGCTGCTGGTATGGCTTGCTGTTGATATCGTTTTTTTATATTTTGTGGTTCCTGTATATAGTCGGCTAGTCTAGGTGGGGGTTGTTCTTTCCTGTACATCCTGTCCGCTACTTGAACATGCGCAAATATGCTATCGTCGCAACAACAACAAAAGAAATGTGTCAGTGCTCAGTATCAAGCACAAAGTCCTTACACACGGTTAAAAAATAAACACTCCCAAAAGCAACAAACTTACCAAGGATCAAGGCTCCAGCACCAGTAATAGTTCCAATCATATACTGCAACGTCTGCAACTTAATCGTCTCCATCTGAGTCCTCAACGCTGCAATTTCCTGTTCAATCCTCTCCTCCGTCGCGCGAACCTTCAACTCTTGAGTTGCAGCCTCATCCCGAATCCGGCCCTTCTCCAGGTTCAGATCCAACCGGACGCCAGCCTGGGTTCGGGCGACTTCTTCACGGAGTCGTTGACGGAGTTTTTCAATCTCGGAGACGAGGCGTTCATTGTTGGTATTTGTAAGGGAGAAGTCGTTCTTTTCCAGCATTTGGAGTTCGGATTTTAGGGCTGCAAAGTCTACCTTATACGTATACACCGTCTATTTTGTTCCATTTTACCAAAAAAAAAAAAAAAAAAAAAGTTGCAAGCAAAGGATTAGGAAACAGTTTTGCGGTCAACAAATGGGATGAGCAAATAATTAGCCAGGGGCCGCTAAAAGTACCTTGTCCTGGTCAGCCTTGGTAACCATGTTGCGGGTCAAGTTATCCATACTCTCAGTCACAACTTCATCCAGCGCATTCATGATAGCCTCAGACTGCTGGCGTGTGAAACCCTCCCGCTCCAGTTTCTCGACGAATCGGTGGGTGTCAAAGTGGTGGCCGCTATCGTTTAGTGCTGGGGCGGTGGTCGAGAAGATGCGGATCGATTCGATTGATGGAGAGGTTCTGGTTTTGGTGGGAGTTGACAAGGAGAGGAGGGAGGTTGAGGTTGTGGAAGTAAAGGGTGTTGTTGAGGGATGTGTCCGCGATAGTGAGGTGGTGAGAGGTGTTCCTGAGATATAGGTCCGTACTGCAGGTCCTGATACCACTGTCTTCGTGCCTGACAAACGGAGTTAGAGAGGGAAAAGTTGTCACAGGTGGGTTGCTGATTAGTCGCTGTAAGAGAACAAAAGGTCGGCCGAGTCGGGGAAGAGATGTCACATCCCTTCCATCTTTGGCCCCAATGCGAAAGAAAAGTGCTGGTTCTCGGCATTTGCGAGAAAGTGGACCTACAGGAGGAAGCTTGACGGGACGCGATTCCCGATGCTTTTGCGATGATCCTGCTAGACATTGCTGTATGTTTCTATATGTCTGACGGCGTTTTTGTAGGTGAAAGTGTGGTGTCTCCTGATCCTCTGTATCTCCGAGCGATGCCAGGTTCCTGGGTGGTTGATGTGTGAGGAAAGAAACAAGCGTGGGAGGAAGGACGTTGTCTGTGTCGAGATCTCGAGTAGAAGTTTGGGCATCCAGTCCACTCTTGGCCCCGAAGGACCCCTTAATTTTAACAAAAACATAGGATAAATTGCACAGAACGCGTTTCTACAAGGGCCCTTTCCCTCCTTTTCTTCAATCCCCAAACACATATTTCACCCGCACAACCAACCAAGACACCACCCTAATCCTAACCCTCACCCTCACTTTATGCAATGGTCCGCGATATCAAATCCTTAACCGAGTTCCAAACACTCATCGCCTCCGGCCGCAAGATCGTCGTCCACTTCCAAAAGTCCCTCGCCGAACCCTGTCTCCGATTCGTCCCCAAGTTCGAGGCCTTCTCCCAGGACCATGAAGGCATCGAATTTGTCGCAGTCGATATCGAGTTGCTCCCCGAAGTCGCGAGGGGTGCGGGGATTGAGGCGATTCCGACGGTCATGGCGTATGACGGGAAGAGAGTTGTCCATTGGCATGTTGGCGGTGGGGTTGATGATCTCCAGTACCTTATCGAGCGCTTTGATTGATCACTAGAGGTGTCCTGTCTGCCTGCCTGCCTGCCTCCTAGCTTTTTTTTTTTTTTTTTTTATAATTCTGGTTTGGCTCCAAACCCAGGAAATAAACACCGTGATTTCCCTTGTCGTTTGTCGTTGTGCAAAAAAATGCGTGAAGAGATGATGTTTTGTCAATTGTTCAAAACTGAGTGTACTTTTTCACCTATTTTTGCTGCCAATATCGAAGTGCCATTTTTTTCTCGTCAAACGAGAGAGGTGCTTTTCCGGAGGCTACACCTTAGAGCGACGCAAGCATATTAGCTGACGTCTTGTTGCAAGTTGTCGTTTTTAGTGGCAACGATGGTTAACGAAGTTTGTGGTTGTGAGCAAAGAAGAGCGGGTTTCATAGGATGACGAGAATACAAAGTTCTTGACCTGAAGGGAATAAAAAAGCAAAAATAACCTATTTTCGAGTGGCATCTATACCGCAACAAACTAGTGCCGTGAACGGTTGATGATGTGGGCCAAAAAGATACCCACTTGATGGCGGCCTCTCTTACAAAGAACCGGAAGCAATCACCACATTGCAAACCCAAAACCATAGTCAGTTTCTTCGTTTTATTGTTACTTTTCTTTTAAAAGACAGTTCTCTAGTATTCGTTCCTCATGCCATCGTCGGTGCTCACCTACTCGTCCCTCCGTCCATTTCTTCTCTCTTCCTTGTCCCGAACTCGCTGCAAGTAGTGGGGAGGGGTGGGTTGGTCATGTTTGTGGGCGTTGGTTGATTGATGAAGATGTCTTCTTCCATGACGGCTCGAGTGTTGGATGTGCATGTGTGGGTGGGAGCAGAGGGCCTTGAGGAAAACCGGGATAATAAGATAGAAAGAAAAGCACGCGTGTGGCATGTATGGAGTAAATTGCTAAGGTAAGTAAGAATGAAAGAAAAAAAAGGAAGAAAAGGGGTAGGAAGTGGAAAGAAAGAGGGGAAAGAAAGAGGGGAAAGAAAATGTAAAGGAAATAAAGTGGGGCTCTCCTTCCTGGTGAGTGACAATGCTTGCTGTCATACCATTGATTATTGATAACATTGTGCTTGTTTCAAATCTTCCCATCTAAGGAATCAATCAAAACGCGCCGTGTTTGTCTATCCGTCGCGTGAATTCTTATCGCCAGAAAGCCTACTTTTATCTTCTCCATCTCGGTTCCGTGGCTTTCTGGAAATAAATGTTCCCTTGACTTTGCGCGAACTACAGTAGTCGTGGTGTTACACCTACCACCTACAAGGCCGTATGAAAGACTCATGTTATTTCTTCTCATCAAGACAACGGCAATGACAAAAAAGGCCGATCCTCATCATGTTTCTCTCCTTTTTGGTGGTCAATGGGGCATGCGCAAAAAGGAGGGTCGGAGTGAAAACTAAAATAAGGAAACAACAACGTTGACACCGATACATCCGTGTGTGGGCAGAGAGAGAAGAGAAAGAGAAGCACAAAAAATGGTTATGAACGGGATGGAAGTGTGTACTAAAGGCACATCAAGAGGGGTAACCCCTCACACAATTGGCATGATTTGTTCCAGGTGGTTCCTGAAGGACTTCAGTGGTCTGACTCGAGGAGACAGACGCGCGACAGAGCGAGGCAAAAAAGGAGGAGTTTCTTCTACGACCAGATTTCCGATTACTTTTTGACCATGCGTCCACGCAGTCACGGAAACTGCCCTTCTTTTTCTTTTCCCCTTTCTCCTTTTTCTCCAGCACCTCACGCATCCGGATTTTGCCTCATGCAGACAGGTGTGCCATACCTGGAACAATGCTCTCACCCCATGGTTCTGGAATGCAATCGATGATCGCATGGCCTGTTGGGACAGGATCATCTGGGACGACATGACACAAGACGGGAACACAGAGCAGTGGCTCCGGAACACTCTTGCGACCATGGTCACCATATTCGAACACTTGAACGTCCGCTGGGTGACCATCCTCAATATCACTGCTTTCACTAAGGAATGCAAATACCTCTTGTCACTCACCGCAGACACTGTTTATGACAGAAGCACTTTCCGTTTACGTATTACCATTCCGACGAAGATCCAATGCCGGTTCATGCAAAAAAAAAAAAAAAAAAAAAAAAAAAAAAAAGGGCAAGTGGCGATGATTGAGGTTACGAATCATATCTGGGGACCGATCAGTAACATTGGTGAATGAGCATTTCCAAAAACGTCAATATCACGAAAGATTGATCATTTTTGTCAAGCACTTTTCATCACCACTTCCACAACCTTTTCATCCCTCTCTCTCCTTCGTTTGCTCTCGCATTCTTTCTTACACAATACCTTTTTTACCTCCTTCCGCAACTTTTCCTCCTCTCTTTTCGCTCCTTACATCCTTACTTATTCATCTACCTCTTTTCTCTCTTTCTCCTTCCAGCGCACACTTCCCTCACGTTTGCTACTGTCTCTCGCCGACCGCCCTCTCGTGGAGTCAGGTTCCTAATATTTTTACAGGCTCATGGTAGTGCGATCGAATTCGTATAGGATAATTATAACGCGGGGCATTGACTCCTGCTGAAGGCCAAGCAAGGAGGACAATGCTCTTTTGCCGGGTTGATCGGGCGTCTGAGGACCAGCCCGGTTGAGTCCTCTTTCCAGTCTTGGTTATCGCGCCATTATCGCTTTTGTATTCGGAACCCTGGTTGACCTTGGGCGAGATGGATATAAGAGTGGTAAAGCTACTGGTCTGGGGGCATCATCCTTAGCTTTAGTACTGTCTGGTGAAGAGTGTGTGGCTAATCGCGGAATCATTTTCTCTATCAAACCCTCACTAACTATCATTATTTATCTTTTGAGAAATTGCGTTTAGATACAATGGGTAGGCTTCCTCGTGAGGTCTACTTAGAGCAATACTCGCTGTATCAGTACGACATCGTCGACTTCTTTGACTTTTGTTGTTACTCTTCGAACCAAAGACAGGAGGACGCTTTTGTGTGGGAAGTTATCATCCTTCCACATGTTCTATAGCGAGATTCGGCACTGCATAAGCGTCTTATCACCGCCTGGAACGAGTCGAAGCGCACACGTCAAAAATACTGGAATGATAGGCAGAGGAAGGAGGAGCATGATGCGAAACTCGTAAGTATGTCTGGCCTGATGCTCACAGAATTGATGTAGGGTGTATCGATAATATCATCAAGTTTTCTTTTTCTTTATAAAGGTTGATCACGTTGATCACACTCGAAACGACACCAAGAAGCAAACCTAACTTGTTTCCGGTTTGATTACCTGCGATGTGTCGGCGAACGACTAAAAGGTATAGGTTGTAATTGCTTTCTCAAATTTTGTTGCGTATGACAACTACCATCTCACATCTATAGTGCTTCATGAAAATTACCATTGCCTGCCATAGAACGTAGTCCAAGCTCTCTTGTTGGCTCGGACGCATGGAGGCATGGCCCCCGTTCCACCATCTCTCTCAATCGACCTCAGTGTCGAGCCCAAACTCCGTCGACAGTGGTGAGTATTCGACATTTCTGTTGCTTGTGAAGGGCCGGTTTATGTCCATTTCTTGAACAGCGAAAGGCGTTATTTTCCTTGATGTTTTCTCTGACATTGCTATCTACATAATTGAAGCAACAGCTCATCCTGACCCATCAACTTCACCAGCGTCCGTCCAAAGAACACCGAGCTCAGCCACAACGAAGAAGAGCCGAGTCGCTTACACAATGGAAGAGCCATGGCGCGCATTAACTCTTTAGCTGATAAATATTGTAAGGCCGTGCAGATAAGATGGTGGGTTTGATAAATTACTAACGCGCAAAAATGCTGATAATATATTAACGGTGAAAAGGATATCAGGTTTCCAGCACCGCAACCGTCGATGGAACCCATCCATGCGCAGCTGTTCCAACATACTGTCGAGTCAATGGAAGAGTATATGGCGCAAGTCTGGTAGGAGATGACATTACACTCCTAAAGGATGCACAGTAAGAGATTGTTTATATGTTGTTCGTGGTTGTGCATGCCTGCATGCTGATTCTGAAGCATGTATTTCTCCACAGGGCTGCGATACAATGTCCGCAAATGTGTGCGAGCAATTCGAGGAGTCGGACCATGAGGACGTACAGGATCAAGCCAGATCCCCGAGTTTTATAGCCGGTTTCGATCAACATCTCTCGACAGCTTTTATGAAGGACCACGTTGCGTGTTTAGAGGAAGGAGGAATGAGTACTCTTCGAAAAAAATCATCAACTGCTGGAGCTTCCTCAGCATGCAACATTCGAACAGCAAAGTTCCACCGGAGCAGGCTGTAATAGAAGACAAGGCTATCGAGATTCTTATCCTGTTGTAAGTGATCTTGCTACGAAACTACTGCTCTCAAGACAAGTACCCCCTCATGTGCGCTTGGTGAAAGTACAGCACTGACATGTAGCCTCTTTCCTAGGTGCAATTTTGTTCAACGTCCACCTTTCGGCTCAAAGCTTCCCTCCGAGAGTGATTGCTTACATCTTTGGATGTTCATCTTCTATATCATCGCCGACAAAGTGACGTTTCATACGTAAGTGGGAGCGTTTTTGTTGTTGTTGTTGTTGTTGTTGTTGTTGTTGTTGTTGTTGCTGTGGTCATGAAGCATGAAAAAATGTCTGTGTGCATGGCGAAAAAAGTTCTGGTGGCCTCCCGCTCATGAGGGACATGCAATCGCTGGAGTATGGTGATGTCAGTGACACGGGACATAAGGTTGACTGTGTCTTCATGTACGAGGACATCGAGCTATCTAGCATTGAATTCAAGAACGAGGATTCAAGCGAACGGGATCTCGCAGTCCAGAATCGCAAGAACGGGAGACATGCCTGTTGTCTACAAGAAGCATACGCCGCCATCGGCGTCAAAGACATATCAGTGTTTATGGCTGACGTTTATGGTATGTTAATCACGAGCACATGTTGTTGACATTTGCTAACTAAAGTGCCTAAATGTGTACTGTGTGTTATTATTTTAATCTACAATAACTGTGTAGGGGTTGTGGGTTTTTTATCAAGTCAAGCTCATGGGAGACATTGCAATAGCTGGAAGAACTACGTGGTTTGGTTGTCTTTTCGCAGGGTTACTCTCTTGCGGAATTACCCTTTGAAACCGATTTGCATAATGTTATGTTTGAAGCGTCTAACCGCTACATATTTACTGCACAATCCGAGATCTCTTGCATTCGTAAAACTGTTGACAAATCGCCGAATACATTCTACGGTAAGTTCAAACTGAACAACAAGGGAGAGGCGCACAGTAAATACATGCGGCTGATCCGGGACAGCGAATTGCAACAGGATGTCAAAACGACCTCTTGGGAAAATTCGAGACGTGGAAGAGTGATGATGGGGATGGGCAGCAGTTCTGGCTCGACCGCCAAACTCAATCTTCGGCAATCAGAACTGCGGCACATTTGATCAAGGGATCGGAACCCTATGCGAGTCAATCTCTACTTCGGAATACCTTACAGACATGCAGAGTAATACGCAGAGCCGTGACGACGTGCCGTTATCCTTCGACTCCTCTTTGAGCAAGCGTGGTGAGTATCAGTTGATTTAAAAGAATGACTAAAACTACCTTATGAATATATAGTTGCTAAATAGTGTTGTAGTATGTTCTATAGTGCTCGATTCCCGTACGATGGTACCTACCGAGAGTACCCACCCGGATGAAGACGAGATCGCGGATCAAATCACTCAAGTAGACACTCTGTCAGGTCCTTCTAAGCCTGCGACAGCAACAGTGGTCTCACCCTCAGGTCTGACCTCAGAAGCAGCAGAACCAGAATCGGCCAATACGTTTGACGTCGACGAAGATGAGAGAGCGAAACTTCTGGCCAGCATAGACCAAGCTTGTCATAGCGTTTGTGAGGTAAGCATATCAGCCAACAATGAACTGTGCTCGATCAGTTCTGTAATGCATTGATGATACTGGTGGCAATGGGGGTCTTGATCGTTGTTGACTCTGACTCTGGCATGGTGAATGGTGATGGTGTTGTTGTCGGTGGTGGTAAAAAGAAGAAGACAGGCAGGGTGCAAACAAAAAATGAAAAAGAAAAGAGAGCGGACGCGTGAACAGGAGAAACGAGCGATGTGTGGTCCTGCTGGAAATCTGACTCGTTCTGCCCACAATAGAAGATGGCGATTCCTTCCGGTTGGAAGGTATTGTGGGAAACACAAAGAGTTTGGGCTGTAAGCGCTTGGCACAGATGATAGGCCCAGGCAATATAAGTTGCAAGGCAATGGTACCTTTCTAGTCACATGATGTACAAAATGTGGGGATCTTGGAGGGAGTTGCCCTTGGCTGGCCGAGTCGTTGCCCGGTTGAACAGGGTCACTTGTCGAGGGAGAGGGAGAAGGGAGAGTGGAGTTTCTCTCGGCAACTCTTGTATCCAAAGGAGTATCTTCGGGGTCAGCGGGCATAACTCGAATAGCGGCAGACGAGAAAAAGGATGTATGCATATATGTGTGTGATGTGTGTGATGTGATGTGTGTGATGTGTGTGATGTGTGTGATGTGTGTGATGTGTGTGATGTGTGTGATGTGTGTGATGTGTGTGATGTGTGTGATGTGTGTGATGTGTGTGGTGTGTGTGATGTGTGTGTGTGTGTGTGTGTGTGTGTGTGTGTGTGTGTGTGTGTGTGTGTGTGTGTGTTTGTGTGTGTGTTTGTGTGTGTGTATGTGTTCCCTCTCAATATCGCGAATAAAGACAGTAACTCTCAAGACCTGCTCGTATCGTGGAAGAAAGGTGTTTTATGTCAATGACTATTCTCCAAAGGCTAGAAACTACTATTGCTACCAATGGCCAAAGGGCATAGTGCCTACCTGCTCGTATCGTGCTTTTTCAGACACTCGCAGGCGAGCGCGTAAAATAGCGAAATGGCCACCAGAAGCTAAGCCACTCCAAATCACCACAAATGTTTTCTGTGTGCCTTCTCCATGGTCTTGCCTATTCATCTTCCATTTCATCATTAGCTTTTGTTTCGGTATTGCCACCACTCCCACGGCCTTGTCTTCTCTCGCCAGCCCCTTTCATCAGACCTCTGCCTTTCATCAATCATTTTCACCACTTTGCAACTCCACATTCATCAATCAACACTCCCATCCTGATCCTCCTAACTCCATACAACATGTCCAGTCCAGGTGATGCAAGCCCTTTCTCATTAGACCCCAATTGTTACTGTATTTGATTGGTAGAATCGTTTGGACGCCGGGGAAACGGTGCTGATTTAGCGCGCTTTCTCAGCTGACTCTCATATCGTCATCCTGCTAGAATGAGAGGCAGCCATGTCGTCCTTGGGTTTCGACGGGTGTCCACCTGCCAGGCGACCATAGCAGAGGTTCCCTGTCAGGATGAGCATGCCCAACCTCTCTATGTACAGCCCTGGTAGAATCGTTTAGACGCCGGGGAAACGGTGCTGATTTAGCGCGCTTTCTCAGCTGACTCTCATATCGTCATCCTGCTAGAATGAGAGGCAGCCATGTCGTCCTTGGGTTTCGAAGGGTGTCCACCTGCCAGGCGACCATAGCAGAGGTTCCCTGTCAGGATGAGCATACCCAACCAGGGAATCGTTTTTCTTATGATATAGAATATATACATCGAAATGAAAAACGAGCGCTCAGCATGTTTGTTTTTATTATACTACGCTTAGGGTCCTGCTCCTCAACAAAATATGCGAAGACGCCCCTGTAGCACCAGCGCGTTCGAGGACTTCCCAATGCTGCCTACTTCTTGTCTGGAGAACAGCCTCAGGATTTCGATCATATCAAGTATCTGACAGCTCTCGACCCTGCAAGTGATGATCGCCAAGACGTCTCGTATACCTGGAAAGATAAGGTGGTTCCTGTTCTCGAATCTAGCAATCTTCCCGAACTTCAGCAAGCTGGTCGTCGTTTGGCTAGAGAGTGGACCTCCTCCTTCATCGCTTCACTTTCGAGCTCAAGCTCTCTCTTTCCATCTTTGCTCACACTCAACTCTCTTGAATGCAAAGGTAAACATTGTTAATCAGGAAAACTCAGATCAACAAACAGCTCCATCAACCTTAGCCGAGGCACTAATTAATTCTTCCTCTGTTGTCAAGGAATGTAAGATGCATTTCTGCGGGTCAGTAGGAGCACTGCACAACCCTATCCAGAGGAAACCCGCACTTGGGAGGGAAAGTCCACGCGAATGCTTAACGGTTGGGTGATGTCCCTATTTAAACTCACGAGGTTCTGATTTGTGAGCCCACAGCGATGCTTACTGGTTCGGTACCTGAGCTGAAGGTGATTTTTACCTCTGCCCTGCTCTCTGAACACGTCTCGAACTACAGTCAAACTTGTCTAAATGCATAACGACAGGACCGGATAAATCTTATGCGATTTGCAACTTGACAATGTTGTACTATGAAGATTCATGTGTAGTTCAAAATTCTGGTGATTTTGGGGCTGGGTGAAAAATACATTTTAATTAGTATGTACTGAATTTCTTTATTTGCGTTTAGTTGGGGTTAGGGAAACGATGCTGGATATTCGTCGTTTCTTTTGCGGCGGAGCGGAAGGAGTGGAGTGACGGTTGAATATCTTCATGCGACGTTTCTGTGAAATCAAGTCCTGCTTCTCCTCCTAACTGTGGCGTAATTCCTCCGTGACTGTAATAACATGTTCCTATAGTCGGAAGCATTAAATGATCGAGGGGACGCGTGAGTTAATGTACTGCATACTGCTAATCCTGTTCACAGTTAGTATTATTACTTACAGCAAAGGTGTAGAGCAGATCAAGAGTATCGCCTTGTAAAAATCGCGTTAGCCGACTTAGCTCGCTTGATGACCGAGGCAGCTCAACCGAACCAAGGTACTTGAAAATGAAGATATCCTCGATCGGGTAAAGGGCGAACAAGCTTCCATACCAACCTGTATTAAATTTAATACAAATCAGTTAGTAGAGGAAGACGGTAGCATTTACTAGTAACTTTACATACGATAGTTACCTTGAGATTCAAGGATGAGGACCGTGAACTTAACTCCACAGGTAGCATGCTGACTCTCCATTTTGGCGCAATTCAAACTGGTGTTTTTGCGTTCTTGAATCTCAATGTCCAGTTGACTAGCCTCGGCAATCTCAAACTCTAGATTTTCTAGTTCCTGCCCATGGGTATAAAAAATGAGATCCACCTTGCGGCCAAACATTCCAAGTTCATCATCCTCTTCGTCAAGGATCGCTTTAACGCTTTTTGTTGAATCAGACACACACTCGCCGTTTTCAACAAAAAGAACCAGAAATAATGATTATCTTCCGCAGCTCCGCTTCTCTGTTCTCTTTTTTCTCATTCAAGTTGGGCTTGCCTGCGCATGAACACATCAGACCCCATGAGCAGCATGTACAATATTGCGTTCCACTTGGCAACGATGTCAGCTTCAGAGGCATGCGGGCCAAAAGAGGACCAAACTACAGTTCGACAACCATTATTGAAGTCGAATATTAGTACTTCATCGCGCTTAGACATCAACCTCCTTTCCTTTTACGAAAAATTGTACTTACACATATTCCACGATGTCAAGGATAGCCTCCTAATTTTCAAGGACGGTTTCACCTGCCAGTCGCTGCTCCTGATATCGACCTTTAATAATGCGCACCTCCTCCAGGACAGCGGGGATCGTGGCTTGGAAGGAGCTTTTGAAGCGGGTCCAATAATATCCTAGTGCGTTTCTCCAATTTCAGTATGTGATAGGCATTGGCAGCCCTTGTCAAGAACTCTTCTAAATAGTCCTGAAGACTTATCGCATGATAAATTGACTGTGCAGGTGGGCGCCACGCTAATAAGATGAGATAAACTGCGTGAGTCTTGACGTATAATTGATAGATATTAAAACTGAATTTGCTAGAAAGCAAAATGCCCTGCGTCTTTCCTTGCGAGAGCCTGCCGCCTATCGCTCTTGGACATTCGCTGTTGTCTGGCTGTAGAGAGATGTGGTAAATCGCTTCCACTGGAGATGCCAACGCTTCGGCCGTGGTTCTAAAAAAGTATGAGATCAAGAGAAGGATAGTTGAGAAATAGCATACCGCAAAGCCAAAAAGCAAGGTTATCGTGGCTTACCAGTGCCAGCACAATCTCCATCAGCACTTTCCAAGGCTCTAGGAGTTGTGCAACAGAAACTTGATTTACGCTCGGACTTCGATTTTGGAGTACTTGGTAATCTCGGCTGTGAGAGGGTGGGCGATACAAATGACGAAGGAATCACTCCTTTCTGAGTGTCGAGTCGAACTCTTGAATGCAATAGGTTGGAGGAGAACGTTGTTGTTCCCGATATCAATTCTAGTTGAGAGTTGTCAGTATGAAAACTACTCACTATTCGACTCACGCCTTACAAGCTGTGCCTATCCACATGTATGAGCAGCAATATCTGAACAATGTCTCGCGGCCACTGCGACCTTGTCCTCGGAAACGAAGTCTTCGATCTCCTGGACATAGTCCTAAAATGCAGCAAAAAAAAAGAAGGCGGTTAGGTCAAACGTAAGAGTGGTAATTCTATATAAAGCTAAATAGTCAGCAGTATCCTGTTTCAGTACCTCCAAGTTCTCCAACTTTTTCCAATAACCTCCTATCTCCTGTTTGTCACGATACCCATCCTCCATCTTCTTTCCATCGGATTGAATAATTTAAGCCATTCCGAAGACGCCGAGCCTCACTGTTTCGATGTAAAGCCCCGGTTCTGGAAAAACTGGCGCCAATTAATCATTCTAAATCAGTGCTGTGGGCGGAAAAAAAAACGAGCGAGTGCCGAGTGAGTGATGCGAAATTTTTCTTTGTCGTTCGTTCGGATGATGTTTAGTTACGTATCACTGGTTGAGTCGCTCGATCATCCATGTCATTCGAGTGATCGCTCGATTTCGCTCGAGTCGTTATAATCTAAATCAGCTGGAGAAAACCATTTGTGAATTAGCAGCGACTCTTCTCAGATTTGTAAATGCCCAATAAGTAGAAACAAAAGAAAATGAACCAGCGCTGAAGTACAGGGCGATAAACACTGTGACTTAGTCGAGTGTCAGCACAAAGAGTACAGTACATTGCCAGACGACAATAAAGATACTGCTGCTGAGACATGAAATGGCACTTTGTTACAGCATTATGCAAGGTAAAGCGATAGCAGCTACTTTTGTGCAACATCATCGCGACAGCCCCTTTCTGGTCAAGAGCAAGAGTCTGATACGCGACTAACTGGACCATGTTATATTTGCCATCCACCCAAGGCAATGGGATGAACTAACACGCCGAACTGTGGTTATGTTGAAGAGTCCAATATACAGGTAGGAGTACAAAGGCGCAGTTCACAGCTATGACCACTGCTGTTGGAACGTATAATGGCACTTACTTACCCGTTCACCTATAACCCAACCACGGGCAAAAGTGAAGAGCACGTCATGGACCTGGATCATAGAATCATTGTAGGGGTGATAGCACTTACCTGCAAATGATGTGGTGGGTGACGATGAATCGAGAACAGGAATGCCAGTGATGGTGATTTAGCAATTGTTGCACATGAGAACCATTGTTGCGCAAGAGGTGAAAGTGATTGAGGGGTGAATAAGCGAGGTGACAGCGAGAGTGGGAGTAAGAGTCAGAATGAAGGGAGAGGAAAGAGATAATGATGAAAGCGAAGTGAAGTTAAAAGTACAAAGAGTTGAACAAAGAAAGCAGAGAAAGAATGACAAAGAGTGTGAGTAATGATAAAATGGGCTTGAGAGTGGTGTCGGTGTGACGGCTGAAGAGAAGCGCGCGGGAGCGGTGGCAAAGGTCTGCCAACAGTTATGCGCGCATTGACCAATGACGACATGGAAGGAAAATAGACCGAGACGCACCTCTTTTTTCTCATTCCTCTTTTCTCTCCACCAATTCACAGGATCAATATGTTCGAACGATTATGTCCATGAACTCAAGGCATTTTCTCGATCTCAGAACTCCTCGACAGAGTCTGATCCCATCTCCTCCCACCCGGCTTCTACTCATCCATCCTCGTTAACATGCGATGAAATGCACATCTCTCACCCTTGCTTTGGCAGACTGTTGACGATGATCATTATTTTTGGCCACAGTTCCTAGCCAACAACAACAACAACAACAGCAGCAACAACAACAGCGACAACGACAACAGCGACAACGACACTGTAGAGTATTCGAGAAAGAGTATATGCTGGCTTGGACTTTACGCAAATACGGGCAATACATTCGATACCTCCAGATACACCATCCTATCATAATTGACGCAACACGCCTCGGCGGAGCATGCATCAGCCTCTTGTCTTTTGAAGTCTTTGAAGTCGCGCCGTATACCGCCATCCGAACATGAGCAGAAACTGTCACCACCCTCACCAATGCAGATCCTCTTTTGCTATCCCCACGGTTCGAAGGCGTGTTTGTGTCGAGCTCGCTCGAGGCCGGTCGAGAACACAGAATTGTCAGGACCGGCTCACAGTCCAACGATTCTGGCTCCTCGTCCAACAAAACGCCAGCACCTTACAAAGCTACGTCTGGACAGGAGTCTAAACGTCCTGGCACGGATCGCCTCAGTCGGGAGATGGTGACACCCATTGGACGACTCACCGATTTCGAAAATCAGTCGGGTATCGCCAACGTAGGAGATTTCTTGGACCGATTTCTCATCTTCAGAACCGACTTTTCATCTATCGACTAGGATGTTCAGCACTATTAGGATGACGCCGTTAAGGTTACGGAGCATCGACTTTACGGGATAATTCTCACTCGGGGGTTCTTCACGATTCCGGAACGATTACCCGGACTGGAGTGTCTGCGTGTGATTGGTCTGTCTTGGGACAATGTAAAGGACAAGGGTGTCAACATCATCATGGGCGGGACACCCAGCAACCTCCGCACACTAGAATACCACTTCTCAGTAATCTAGTACTTGCTGACCGAGTAGCGCATATTGCCTTAGCCACGGTTGTTGAGTCACCCCTGGATCGCTACGAGTCTGGAAGTCTTTCGGATACAGATTGTCAAAGTGCCAAGACTAGCAATCGAACAGCATGATAGGCTCGATCATGCGATGAAGAATATCTCTTTCCGAGCCTCTGGCAACAGGAGAACTCGAACACTTTCGGAAATTTCGCCGTTCCCAGACCGCACAAACAAAAGTCTTCGAGAAACTAGGTTACTCCTTAACTCGACTACGAGTTCTGGACCTGGATACGAGTACTGACAAGTGAACCTGGCCAGCGACAGACACTCACGGATGGAGACTGTAGGAGGGAAGCAGTACATTATGTATGGCTGGCCCATCCCGAATACATTAGAGTTGTCGCTGGATGCAGGGTTGAGGAAGGGTTGAAGGAGTTGGAGGTGTTTGGGGTTGAGGGGTGAACTGTCGGATTGGGGGAGAGGGAGTTGGAGTGGATAAGTGAGGAGTGGCCGAGGTTGAGGTGTTTGAGGGAGTTACAGGTTGATATGTTAAGAGGTACTAGGCCGGGTCAGAGGAGGGATGAGCTGAGGGGGTATATGGTCTCGTTGCGGCCTGATGTTGTGCATCAGCGAGCGTAGGAGGTCGTTATTGCCGTTTGTATTGTTTGTATGTAGCCGAGAGCATGAAGGAGCGGTATTACCAACGGCCCTCTTTCTGGACACCAAGAGATGCAGTTGCGAAAAGAAAGAGGCAACATAGCCAGGTAGAGAAGGCTAATTATCTTTCTCACCGACGAATGAAGGTCTTTGTTTAATGTATCGTTTTCTCTAGACCGTCTCATTTTCATTTTCTCTCCTTTTCCACCTTTCCATCCTCCTCTTACTCCTCCTTTTGCTCCCTCTTGTTTCCCTTGTCTCCTTTTACTCACTCTTCCTCCTCCCTTACGCCCAAAGCACATGGCAACAACAACAATAGCAGCAAGGACATCAAGGACATCAAGGACATCAAGGACATCAAGGACATCAAGGACAAAGGACTCCCTCCTTCCTCCCTTCCTCGACCCACCTTCCCTCCTCTCATGCGTCCGAGTCTGCAGCACATGGTACCGCACCCACCTCCCTCACCTCTGGGAATCCATCGACGACAGTCTCCACTCATGGCCTCTCATCCTTAAACAAAAACAACATCACGATCATCACCCCATCAGCGACAAGGAAGAGACTTGGCTCGGGGATCTGCACATCAAGCATGGACATCTGATTCGGCACTTGACCATCCACTGGATCCAACCCTAATGCAGCGGGTATCAGTAACACGTGTAATCGACTCCAGTCTCTCATCCTCCACAACAATCTTCTCCCCCTGTGACCTACCGAGGTGCTTCATCGGAGGCGGTCTTGTTTCTGGCTGGAAACGGAACAGGCACTAGCGAGGGAGGAACGACGGCAACCTCTGCCCGACGAATTCTTACTGTTTACCGAGTTCAAGGTGGCACTCCGAGCTAAGAAGGCTTGGCGGATGACGGATAGGAGGCGAGAGCAGGATTAGACGACGGGGCAGCGGTTCTGGATATTGGTTCTGAAAAACCTGGGTCTTTGTGTGTTGAGACTGGGGGAGTGTCAGGAGCGCGGACTTTCTTAACAGGACACTGGCAGGATTACACGGTTTGTTGTCCTTGGAGAATAACGTCCATAGTGAACACTTTGAGCATATCTTGGCTCGCAACCCTGCCCTTGCGTCCTTCCGATCATCTGTCGCCTTTTCCAGCCCAACCCTTTCGACAACCTTCCCGGGCATGGACTCAAGTCGCGAGACCTTTTCTCATCCTGTATCACCACCCCAACCTTCGTGACCTGGAATGCGGAACACTTGGACTCTTTATTGGTGCGTTGTGCCCGGACGCGGACAAGATTATGGAGGGTTGACTGAGTAACTTGCAACGTCTAAGGTTTCAGAACACCTTTCGGTCCGACATACGAATCGCCAACAATATCTTTCAATGGTTGCCTCACCTCAAAGAGATCAACATCAGGAAACGAGTTTTCACGGCCATCGCAAAGGCACTGGTGTTGCGGTGTCAAGAACTGGAGGTGTTTAGGCAGCAGGATCATACCGAGCCATCCATTTATGGCAGTCCCTGAGAGAACACCGGAATTTCTTGTTGCGGATCCTTCAAAGGTGCCCACGGTTGCGTGTTTTTGATGCGATTCATCACAGGATCGATGCCAAGTTACTGCTCAAGGAGTCCTTTGCCTGTGAAGACAGGTTGGAGACCTTTCGGTGTCAGGTGGTCGGGTTGGAGAGACTGTATACCAACAGAACGTCGGTGGCTACTGCAGGAATATTAACGACGACTGAGAACATAGACGAGCAACTTCAGGTACTCCAGATCAATGTGTTTGAGCACTTGGTTCGGTTGACACGACTGAAGATCCTGGATCTGGGCTACGCTTAGAGGAACCCGAACGCGGCCCGAAGCAGCCCCTCGTTTCTACCAAAATTTTTCATTGACGAGAAGCTCTATGTCAACTGTGGAAGCCCGATTGAGGGCTCACTGGACCTATCACTTGAGTCAGGACTGGACCGACTGTTGACATTGACGCGGTTGGAGGTGTTTGGGTTCGAAGGTGTGGATTTCGAGTTGGACAGGCCCGAGTTAGACTGAATGGCGAGCCATTGGCCGCGGTTGAAGGTGCTTCAAGGATTGCAGAGAGAAGATGGTTTGCCGAGGATTGAGGTGGATGTGAGGAAGGCTGAGTTGAGGAGGTTTCTGCGCAAGTTGAGGCCGGAGGTTAAGCATGCGGGGCTGGTTCGTAAGATAAGCACGTAATAGCGTTTCCTCTTTTCTGCTTTGTTGTCGAGAATAGTACAAAGCACACTGTTCTTGCATGCGACTGAAGAGTTTTATTTTTTTTTGTTTTGTTTGAGAAGAGAGAGAGAGAGAGAGAGAGAGAGAGAGAGATGTTGTATGCTTGCACATAAAAATAAGGCCTTCAGGGGCTGGGTGCACAAGAAATGCGCTCTCTTTTTTCTATTGACGTTCCTTCACACACACCCTCCCTCTTCTTTCCGTTCTTCGTCACATTTTTCTTACCACCACCTTCACCACCGCCATGCCGGAATTAACTCCAGCAAAAATCAATATGGACACCGCCAGCGGCAAGCTCTTTGCATTTCCAGAACTCATGGAGCACAGTGCAACTCACTTCCATCCTTCTCGTTAACGCACATGGCAAAGCACTTGTTGATATTCATTTGCCTAAGTAGTCACAATTCTCAGGGGTACACGCGAGGTGGTATGTGGTATGTGCGTGCGTGTGCCATATTCTGGCTGATTGTCAGAAGCGATGTTTCACCTTTAATATCGACCGCGCCTTTCTACTTTCGATCTTTTTTTCTCTCATCACCCACTCACAATAACAACAACACATACAACAACAAAAAAATATGTCGCAGCACAACCTCTCCTTCATCAACTCATCCTTTACTACCATCGCCATCAACCTCCCAGAACTCGTAGAATCCATCCGCCACCACCTCGACCAATCAGACCTCTACGCCTGCGTCCGAGTCAACCGCGCCTGGAACGAAGCCTTCATCCCCCTCTTATGGTACGCCATTGACACCCATACCCTGACCTGGTGCAAGATCATCAACGACGACGCTTCGGGGAAGAAACGATCACGGAACGACACCGAGCGGTGGGTTATGGCGATTCTTGAAAAGTATGGGCATCATATCCGGCATTTTGACGTCCATTGGGATGTGGTCCTGGAAGCGGCGGCGTTGAGTAGTAGTGGGTGTAAGGGTTTGGTCTCGTTGGCTGTTGATGCGGTGTGGCATAACCATCGCACTTTGGTGACTGTACTGACTGGACCTACTGGTAGCCATGGTGTTGATGTTGTTATGGGTTTTGATGTTTTCGATGAGGTCCACCCTCCGGTTACTTGGTCGACCCGAAAATGGGCGGAGTTCATGGACATCTACGAGTATAAGGAGCAGGCGAGACATCAACGGGATATTGAACAGTTCTTCAGTCTCATCCGACAGAACCCGGGACTCGTTCGGATCACTTTCCCTGGGACCATCAAAGACCTGCCGACAGGTCTGCTCACCGAGACGTTTGGCGGGCTGAGGAATTTGAAGGAACTGGATCTGGAATGGATGGCGTTGGATGTTGAGGTTGCTCTGGAAGCAGTGCCCGGGGTGGAGAAGCTGCGAGGGTATGCGCTGACAGGGTTCACGTCTCTGCAGCGGAGGTATGGAGCCCTACGGGTTTTGAGTTATCAACGCGATATCGAGTTCCTTAGCCTGCTTGTGCTGCTGAAGCACTTGCCTGGGTTGGAGGAGTTGTGGTTGTGGAAGATCGTATCAAACACGCCCTCATCAGCCTATAGTATTGTGAACGCCGCTGTATCCGCAACAGAGCTGTTCCCACAAGTGCGGGTGTTACGACTAGATGGGCCATTGACAATACGGGACGATGCGTTGATTGCACTGCTGGTGGGGGTTTTCCCAGGACTGGATCGGTTCTGGATTCCGGTAGTGCGGGAGGAGGTCAAGAAGGCGTTGGAGAAGAAATGTTGCTGGTTGAGGGAAATCCACAGTGATGGGCGGACGATCGAGGCCTGGATGACTGTCTTGCAAAGGAGGGGGCAACGAGAGGATAGTTGATGCATTGAATGATTGGATGCATAAATATGCTATTTTGTTATCTACGGTTGGTGAGGAGAGAGAGAGAGAGAGAGAGAGAGAGAGAGAGAGAGAGAGGAAAGGAGAGAGCGCAGTGCAGTGCATGGAAATGTGGATCTCTTGGACTCTTTATTTCTTTTTGTCAATGCGGGGATGGTTGTTGGAGAGTGCAGATCAATGCGAGGATGGTTGTTGGAGAGCGTAGATCAGTGCCAATGCCAATGCAAAAAAAAAGGCAGGATGTGGATATGATTTTTGTTGTTTTCATCCACATGCTCCATCTCTCTGTCTTTTCTTTTCTTTTACCCTCTTTTTCTTTTTAATACGCCTCCTTGACAATCAACTTCCTTTTCCAACCATCATTACCATGACTGACTTTCACCCAACCCCTCTTCCTCCCCCAACACCCGCCAGCACCATCACCATCAATGCCCTCATTTACATACCAGAACTCCTTCAACCCATCGTAGACCACTTCGAACGTCCCGATATCTGCTCATGCATCCTCGTCAGCCGTCACTGGAACCAGTGCTTCACCCCTTCGCTCTGGCACACCGTCGACACCCTCTCCAAGCCCTGGCAAGAGCTCTTCCGCCGTCATGACTGTAAATATGATCTGCCAAGAGACAAAATCGCGGCAAGGGTTCGGGAAACCATTGCCAGCCATGGACATCATATCCGGCACTTGACAGCGACTTGGAACATCGTCCTCGAGGCCGTGGCTGCCAATAGTGGCTGCACAAATTTGACGTCGTTGGTTGTTGGGTCCGTCATGTATCATCGTAAGGTGACGCCTTTGGATCTGAAGACTGTCATCGCTGCACTACCCCACCCACCGTTAACGGTCTTGTACGCGACAGATCAAACAGCGACTCCTCTTGTCCAATGGCTGCACCTCCCATGGGTCTCCAACCGGAGGATCTACAGGACCGGCATCGTCAATGAGGACCTGAGGCGCAAGATCACCGTCGAACGGTTCTGGTCACTCGTCCAACAAAACCCCGGTCTCGTCCGTTTGCGGTTCCCAACTCTCGGAGCCATGAACGACCTGTCGAAGGAGTATATTCTTGAACAACTGTTGGCGTTGAAGGAGTTGCGGGATCTGGATCTGGAGCTGACACTGTTGGACGCCAGGACTATACTGCGGTTGTTTCCAAAATTGGAGCGGTTGAGGATCTATAATATGGATGGGCTGATGGTGTTATCGGCGCAGGAACAGTACCGTAATCTACGGCACCTAGGTCTGCGGACATACGTCTTATTCACCAATGTTCTCAAAGTCCTCCATCACCTTCCAGGACTAGAAGAACTCTGGATAAAAGGCGTAGCAGTCGAACCAGTCGGACACCTGCGCACAACAATGGCATCCATCCCTATTACACTCTCTCCCAACGGACCCTCAACACGTGGGGACGAGGTGGTGGTATCCCCACCTGTGATAAAGGCCTTCTACATCGACGAGACTCTCCCCCGGGATGACGAAAGCATCGCCTTACTTGTGAGGCGGTTCCCTCGTCTGGTCCAGATTCGGGCGGGTGTTAACCGAGCGACGAAGAAGGCGCTTTGGGAGCATTGTTATTATTTGGAGGAGATGCATGGTGTTAAGGGGGGTGCCGAGGCATGGAAGCGACGGAGGGCTGAAGATAAGCGGAAGCGGTGTAAATAAAACAATGAGAAGAAGGAGGGGCTTGTTTCGTTTGCGTTATTTGTCTGTTTTTACTTTGTTTGCTATGTTTGGTTGGGAAGGAGGGTGTTGATGTTGCATGCATATCTTTTTTTTTGTCTGTCAATGCATGTGGGCCATAGCGCACACATACACAAACAGATGCACTCATGCAACACATAAATCCAAATAGGGGAAATAGCCTTGCAGAAAAGAACGGGATGAGGAAATAGGTAAGCAGAACCGGGTCCCCCACCTTCACTGATTTTCTCTCACTTCTCTCGTCGCCTTTTCCTTCCCTTCTTCGTTCGTCTTGCACCCCACATACTTCACCTTCTTTACCACTAACCTCGTTCAACATCCTCACTCCACCTCCTTTTTTTCTCTAACCGCTGTTTGATCATTCCATTCCCAGCATGCGGAATCGACCCACAGCCTGAGATATACACACATAAGCTGAACAGTCGTGAGCCGAGGAAAGCGTCATCAGTTTGCTCAATGGATCTCATCCACCTGCCAGGAAAAAGAGTCGACCGAAACAAACTGTGCAAGGATGGTGGCCGCTGCGACCGGTACTCGGGAATCCCCCTGTGAGGTAAGTGACGCGGTGTTGCAACACATCTTTGGAATTGGGGAGTAGGTTCCTGGCGGACGGTGTTAGTGGGGTCAATTGCCTCGACTGGTTGAAAGAGACTGGCCACGTGTTTTTTTTTGGTTTGTGTTTTCTTTTTGCGTTTCCTCTTTGTGTTTTCCGTTTGTGTTTTGTGTGTTTTTGTTTTTTGTCGGGCACGAGGATAACGAACACCTGCCAGATTTTCCTCGGATACCGTCAATGGCGTTGAAGAGTTCGAGGCAGAGACCATACTCGATCATCGCACGCGGCACAACAACCAGGAGTCCCTCGTACTCTGGGGAGGCTACACATGAGAGAATGCAACATGGGAACCGGCCAGCAACTTGACAAACGCACCCCTAGTGTTGCGAATGCACAACCGAAAAAATGAACTTTAATGTTGAAATGGAAGGTGGCATGGGGGGGAAAGACCCTGGGCATGGCTACTGTTGACGCACGACCCATAAATAATTTACCTAATCCCAGACTAGACAAATAGACGGTCTCGAGTAAACTTCATAGCGTCCTTTATGTATCGATTGCGGCATGAATTGACTTGGAGAATGGAGGCTAGCGTGGAAAGAAACCAAAAGAGGTTAAAAAAAAACATGGATGTGAGACTGATACAGACTTGGCGGGTAGACAGCCAAGCATAGAGGAAACAAACTAGCGGCATGAGCATAAATACTTTGTCGTACTTGCAGGTGAATGGCGCGGAGGATGGTATTGGACAAGAAATGAGGATAGAGACTTTATTATGGTAAGAAATGTGGTTGTGAGATTGTAGTACAAAATGGACCAGAACAGGGGCAGATCTTGAATATTTAGCAAATTGACAAATACACGCCCGCTCAAGTTCTCCAAAAATTTCTCGCTAAGTCAAGATAGTGTCAATTAGTCCAATACACTATGGCACTCTCGCTTAATTCCCGTGTCGAAGGCTCATCCCTTCATGGGCATTGGCATGGAGTGTCATAGAAACTATAGAAGTATATTATGTATAATCAGCTAGGTTTCCTACGCACGAACTTTCTCTTTAACCAACTCTTCCGAGAACGCCCACAACTTCTCTTGCAACGCCTCATCCAGAGCATAAGCACTCGGCTGAATCTCATTCGCAATAGGAACAAAATATCGTCCTCGGATATCCTTGCTCTCAATCTCGGGACTCGTGGCGACATATAACTGTGTCAACGCACCGACTTCTGGGGTCATTGCCATTACGGCCGTTATAGCTTCAAGGATCCTTAAAACCACCGATCCAAACAAGACCTTATTGTGGCGCGTGAGTTCTGTGTCCACAAAACCAGGGTGGACAATGTTGACATAAACTTGCGTATCGGCAAGTCGACGAGCGAGTGCTTTGCCAAAGAGAACGTTGGCGAGTTTGGAACGACCATAGCGAGAAACAATAGTGGACATCTTCTCGTCGTTAAGGGTGTCAAAGTCGATACCGCCCTCGACTGGTCTTTCGTGGGAATGAGAACTGTACCAAGGAAAAGAGTGGAACGAAGCAATTGCACAGTTAGTGCGACGTTGAATAGAGGTATTGTTACGCAAGGATCCATCCTAAAACGAGTGCGATGTGTGTATCTCCACAAGTGTTACCTCAAAACGACAATTCTCGCAGGTTGTGACTCCTTGATCCGATCCAACAACGCCGTCGTGAAAACAAAGTGTCTATGAAGAAGAAGGAAGGAAAGAGATGACAATTAACAACCTAACAGTTTAGCAGGCCATATTTTTAGCGTTCAAAAAACACAATCGCTTGGTTCTCTTACCCCATGTGGTTGACAGCGAACTGCTGTTCGATGCCATCGGCACTCAAGGCAAAGGGGGTCGTCATGATGCCCGAGTTATTGACAAGCAGGTGCAAAGGCAGACCCTTGTTCAAGAACTCGTTCGCAGCCTTCTTACACTTGCTCATATCGTTCAAATCCAATTCCAAAAACTCAAGGTTGGGGGCCGGAGCTTGGGGGTACTTTTCCTTGATCTCTTGTGTAGCCTTCTCGATCGCATGCAAGGCACGTTCCTCGCTACGACAAGCCAAAAAGACATGTGTGCCGTGACTAGCCAAAGCGACCATGGTCGCGTATCCGAGTCCTGTGTTGGCACCAGTCACAATCGCCACTTTGCCGGTCTGATCAGGGATGAGGTCGTTTGAGTAGCGGTTGGGAGTGAAGTATGTCTTCCAGTACGCCAGCTGTTTCATGGAACTCATTGTTGTAATGTGTTTTGTGTGTGAATGAGAGAATGAGAATGAGGGTGAATGCGAGGGCGGGTTTGCCTTTTTATTAACTTCTGTGTTGAATGATAATTATGCACTGGGTTTTTTGAACCTTTGGAGCAGGTTTCCGATGGGATTAAATGGAGCAGATTTTGAGACCTGTCAAAACATCCGCACGCTCGAAACCAACTAATGCCAGAATAAGACTACGCTATTATTAAGGGGTAGCGAAGAAAAAGGACGGATGGTAATTATCAGAGACAAGGAGACACGCTCGACACACAGCACAAAGATAACCACCGGACAATGAATGTTACTGCCTCTAAATGCAAGAACGTCGATGATTCTATAATAGGGTATCAAAAACCGATCCGTCTGTTTCCAATGTCAAACGATGTGTGCACGTTCTGCAAAAAGGACGTGCCGATTATAGCAAAGGTTGAAGGTGCATCCCCGACGAAGGTTCCAACACAGTCACTGCAGCTTGACGACGCTTATCCTTGCTTAGACATCTCCTTGCTTTTGGACAATGTTAGAAAGTATCGATTTTCCGCCGATCTCGACCGAGTCTAACTTCGCTTTTCAATGTCCTTGTTTAGTAACAAGAGTATACGTAAAGGCACCGGTGTACAATGCGTCATTTGCGCCGCCCATGTAAAGGTTGGAACCGGAGGCAGCCAGTTTAAACGAGAACACTCTGGTATGCACCACGCCTTGGAGTATCAATGTATTTGCCGCCGGAATAGCAGGATAAGCGCTGAGTGACGGGAACACCATGCCTAGTATGACATCGCGACTCCTAGGGTCTGGGTCGTGACTGTCAATCCACCAATGTTGACAGTATCGGTGAACTTTTCGCCGTTGACTTAGGGCTGAACTCCAACGAGAAGGCCTTTCCGAGATCTTGCGCTGTCGATAAGGCACTGGAATCATACCGCGTATGTGAATCACAGTCTAAACAGTTCGAGCCTGGGAGGAATAATGAGAACTGCCTGTGTCGAATGCGAGGTAGAATATTTTAGCGGGGTGCCTTCGCTTATGGTCCCATACCGCAACTGATTGCCGGCGGTCGTCAAAGGTCATTTGCTCCAGGCTCATCGTTTTCTCTCATCCTCTTACTTTCAATTTTTTCTTTCGTTTCTTCTTATATATTTCAGTCCTTTCAACTCTACTTTCCTCATCGCCATACTTCACTTTTCACATCACTTTTCCCTTTCGAGCTGAATGTCAGAGGTCTTATGTGACACGCACATTGTCCCTTTAATTTATTTTGAACATTTTTATGAGATTAGTTATGGTCGGCGTAGTTCTTATGCCAGGGGCATCATGATACAAACACTCGAAGGCTCATGGACAACATCAAGACTCAACCTCCTCATAAAATTCAACAACCGCTCCTTCCTGAAATCCTCCCTCATCTTCTCCCACAACAACAACTCTCCACTCCCACACAATCCACGCATTACCCTCAACTTTTTCCACGTCTTATTCATCCACCGCAGCTCAGCCTCTCCGATCTCATGCTCGATCCCTTCAAACCCAAACACTTCAAGATCCTTCAACCCGGCAAGCTCATCAAGTCCCATCTCTAACGACAGTCGCAAACAATCATGCATCTGGGGACGCTCCTTATGAACCCAACTGCTACCTTGTCCTCCATTCCTCCACGTCGTGTTCATGTTCTTGTTCTCGTGAAACTGAAAATCGGCGCCAATATCCAGTGTCTTGAGATTGCGCAGGGATCCAATCCGACTCAGGACTAACCGTTGCTCTTGCCGGATCAACTCTCGTTCCTCGAGCACGCTCTTCTTTAAGGTCTGGAAGGGACCGTGAAAATCCTTGTTATGCTTCCAGATTCTCTCATACCTGGCCGTACGGACCCTCAACCCTCCGATCTGGCAGCGCAAGTAGGTCAAGCTTGGCCAGACCCCGGCATAATCCCACAAACTCTTCTCGCGCAGCGTCTTGCCGATCCAGTCAATCTTCTTCAAAGTCGGACAGGTCATAATCATCCTCTCCAGGGCTCCAGTCTCATGGTTCTCCTGCAATCGTCCAGGAGTGGCTCGAACAATTGACCCCACATTGCTCCCCTCAATCGTCGTCAGTGCCGAACAATGCTCCACAAAAGGACGGGCATGGCTGCTGCAGAACTGTGTCAAGTGTATAGTCCTCAGATCCGGTATCCAAGGAAGCACCTTATCCAGAAGTGACACATCAGTGCCCATCAACACCTTGATCTGCAGCCTCTGGAGTTGACTAGGACTATCGCCCATCAGAGCCTCGGCGTCGTTGGCGTCGAACAAGGGTGCATTGCATAGAGAATGGATCGAAAGCGACTCGAGATTGGGCGAGTCCCTGAGAAACTGGAGTAGTTCCTGACAAGAGGTTGGTTTGTTGAATTCGACGTGGGTGAGCCTCCGGACGGGCTGGGTCAATGAGAGAGGACCGCTAGGATTGGTGAGTCTGGCATATCGTTTCAAGTCTGGAACTACTTGCAGGACAGCAGCAAAATCAACCTGCATAAAATCGTTCTCCAGATCTTTTAAATCCTTCAGCGACGCCAAAGTTTCCAAAAAGTATTCTTCCGATACCGCATATATAAACTCCTTCAAACTCTCATCCAGTCTCAAGACCTGCAGCCCCTGATTCTCCCTTAACAGCATCCAGAACTCCCTCGTCACCTCCCAGTTGACCTCCATCTGCGCCAACGTAGTCTTTGACAGATCCAAACTCCTTGGGTTGAACGCATGTCGAAATGTCAAGCTATCGACATCTCCCTCCATAGCATCCTTCCACCGGATCTCTGCCATCTCAACTTGCTCCTCCTCCGACAGATCATACATCCACTCATGCTCCAGCAACCGCCACCTCACTGGCTCGACCTTCCTAACCCTGAACGTCTTCAACTCGACACAAGCCCGCGTAACACACACAGCATCCAGAACCTCCCTCCTCTGTACATGCAAATGCTGGACCAGATGCCCATACTTCAGAAACACACCTCTCACCCAGTCGCCTCCACTGACATCATCCGAATCCATCCGTCGTCTTTCCATAAAAGTGTCCAAAATCCTGGCCCAAGAGTAAAGAGAGTCGTCGATCGAGGTCCAAAGAAAAGGAACGAGGGCATGGTTCCAGGAGCGACAGACACGGACGGCGGTGTAGAGATGTGGTGGGTCGAGGTGTGTCCCGATTTGCTGGATGATCTCTGGGATCCCTGTGTTTGTAACCATGTCCTCGTTGGTGGTGAGAGGTATAAACAAGAGAATGGGTATATGCTTGTGTGTAAAAGGGAAGCGAGGGAGAGTGAAAGCACGAAGTACGTATGAGCGAATGAAGAGGTGCGTGTGAGGGGGGTGAATAGAGACCAAGAGAAGGGAAAGGGGAAAGAGGGGTGAACCAAAACAGCAGCAACAAATAAGAAATGAGCCGAGCCACGGACCCTCTCCCTTTTCTCTCGTGTCAGGAGAAGGTTGGCGCTCTAGCTTTTTTGTTCGTTCCCACGTTCCTTGCCTCGGTCAATTCCACATCTCATGCATCTCCTATCCATCAACAAGCAACAAACAAACAACAACCACGCCGATCTCATGTTTACTTCCATCCGTACAATAAACACAAACGGAAAACAAGTAATCACAACTAAGAATGAGTAGCGTTTATTATTTCTCACTTGTGATCCTGCTCAGGCCCAACCTCCAACAACAGCAGCCTCTGCCTCTCCCGCCTCACACCCACAAACGCACCCACCAACAATACTAACACCCCAATCGGACACAAAATACTAACCACCGACGTCCTCAACACCAACAACGCCACAAATCCACACAACAACACACTCATCACCGCAATCACCGGTCTCCAAACCCTCGCCGGCTGTGTGTATACAATCATTTGCATAAAATTGAAATATGCGAGAGTCGAGGAGAAATAAGTCATGTAGATATACTGCGTCGGCATCAGGAGCGTGAACTGCATAATCACATCCGTCGTCTTGCCGATAAAAGAGAGGACGAGGGAGACGTACGATTGGCCAGACACGGAGCGACGGCGCATGTTGAGGACGACCTGGAAGTACGTTTCGATGGACCACAAGACAATTGACCCCCATACCATCTTCGACGACGTCTCCTCTCCAAAAGCATCCATAACCTCCAACACAACAACAATCGCATACACAATTAGCGAAACTCCCGCCAACGCAACCTTCCTCCTCTTCGAAACCTTCGAATACGCCACAAACTGCAACAGCATCCCCGCCTCCAGAATCGGCATATACCACCCACTAATTGTCGTAAACAACGGGACCTGAATATCGAGGATAAAGAACAGGTTGATCAGACTGGCGGTGAAGTTGCAGGACGCCCAGATAAAGCTGAGTCCTGTGGTGGATTGACGACGAAAGTTCTTGATGAGTTGGGGGAGGAGGACGAGGAACCAGATGGTGTTGGAGATGTAGCCGCAGGTGTTTGCGAGGATGCAGAGGGCCACGGGGAGGTTTGGGTCACAGTTCTGTCGTAGTGGGCCATCATTGTCCATGTTGGGAGGGAGCGTCTTGCTTGTTGTTTGTTGGTTTGGTTTGGTTGTAGGGGAGGAAAGAAGAAAGAGAAGATGACCGGGGACGAGGAAAGCAATAAAGATGGCGGAGCTGTGGAGTTGAGCGGAGAATGGAGAGAGCGGAAGAAAGGAAAATGATAGAAGCAAAAAGATGGAAAGCAAAAAGAACGAAGGTCACAGAAGGAAAGAGTGAAAGACTGTGAGCAAGGCGCTCATTAACACAACGATGCTTTCTTAGTCTCAAACCTTTTTTATACTTTCCGCCTTGTCCATCTGTGTGGAAATAAACTTTGTGGGCGCGCCCACATTCATGCATGCATGTCTGCGAACCACCACAGGCTATCACATAGAATCACATGGATCACTGTAAACATGCCATCAAAAAAAAAAAAAAAGTGATCTCTCTCTCTTGTTGGCAATACCAATTTTACTTGTTTTTGCCTGTCAATGATTGCACGAACGAAAATAACAAAGCGACTGCTCATGTGCATGGTGTCAAAAGTATGACTGTCTATCCATGAAGGGATCCATGGTCTCTGCTGCTGGGACCAAACGATTTGGGGAGGCGACATGTCGACTGGGAACATCTGTTGTTTTCTGCCTCGCTTGACTTTAAGCAAAGGTACTGCACCTCGTAACTCTCTCCAATCCAGACAACCGGCGCAGATACCCTTTTCAACTAGTACTGATGTGGTGGTTTTTGTCGACCACCCCTTTAGCAGAGTCTCATCTAACAAAAAGAAAGCCTGTGCGCGATAGAAAGTAACGTTTTTTCCCTCTTTCGTGCGCATAACGGGTTCACCAGCGTTTTCTTTTTATAACCAGTGTCACACAATACCTTATCCCTTTCTCATTGCCACTCTTACCAACCATAACTGCGACCACAACACAAAAAGAAAAAATACATATAAAAAAAAAGAGACACCTACAACCACCAACAACGTAACAGCATGTCAAATCAAGCCATCAACGAAGTAACCCAAACCCCTGGAGCCGACACCAGGTCCTCCAGAAGGGAGGAAGAAGACCCCAGCTAATGCCTTTCCATCTCCTGGCAACTCTCCCCCCGCTCTCTCTTCGAGCCCGGGGTTTCAAAACTCCCACAGCAACATCTCCATGTGACATGAGGCCGAGAAAAGAGCCGTCTGCGTTATGTTTCATCAACATATTGGGGTACCAGACGGTTTGGTGGCTATAGTCGTTGACAGTCCAGTCGTCGTCATCGTCAACAATCCTCCTGCACTGAATGTTGGTTATCGGGTCGTTTCCAATCCTCAAGGTGCCGTTGTTGTTCTCCACCGAAATCTCCTTTGACGTTAGCTCCATGTGCAACACCTCCAGATTCATAAGAGCTCTGAGTTCTTGATAGAATGCAGATCCAGTCGAATCTCCAAATGCCTAGGCCCGAGACAAGTGCTTCAACCGGATAGCGGCGCTGTTCCCACCCTTAGTCGGGAGGTTCTCAAAGCAGCCACGTCCACAAAGTTACCACCAACAGTCAGCACCGGAATGTCATAAAACTACAGGCTGGGTCTAATGAAATGCGGTTGGTATTGAAAGAAGAATGATATATATGATGCTAAAGTGGAGACTTTGGTTGCTCTAAAGCTCTACGTCTACTTTACGGTATCGTGGCGTCCGGCGGCCTTTGCGACCTCCAGTTCCCTCTTCAGACCCCGTCGTTGAAGAATCATCTCGAAGCAACGCCTCTTCCTCATCATCATCTACAGACGACGACAGCTCCCTTGCCATCTTGGTCGCTGCAACACCGCCTTGCACAACATCGCCACCGTTCTCCTCCATCTCCTCCAGTTCCTCGTCTTCTCGCCTCAACAAGATATCCCTCTCAATCCGCGACCGGCTCCAACCGACCATAAACATCAACCACCCTACAACAACCAACCACCAGGTTCCAATGCCTGTCCAGACGACACTAGGTCCATACAGCTCAGCGGTCATGAGAACCGAACAGCAGCGGAAGACCCAGATACCAAAAATCAAGCACCGGATGTACCACGTACGATGGTAGGGTCGCAGACGATGCGCATTTGATGGCGAGTAGAGGTATCCTGAAGGAGTGGCGCACAGTGTGAGGTAGTACAGGAAGATGACCAAATCATAGACGACCGTCCAAATCGTGCTCATCCATGTATCGGCCATAGGGATCCATGTGCCTCCTGCGCCATCATACAGCTTTGCATCACGTCCACTGAATGTGGTTCCGATCCTGCCACCAGTCAAGGACGACATGGCTCCTGAAAGAACATTCAAGGGTTTAAGAACACGCCCAGGTCCCTCAGGGTCCAAGCTGGCTGCTCCAAGTCCGCCACTGAGATGACCGTTGGCGTGAGGCAGGTAGATTCCTTGAAGGTAGAAGTAACCCTGTCCTTGTTCCCCTGCAGCTGGGACAAAGTTACCCCAGAAATGTGGCATCGTCACCAGCATGAGCGTGAAGAGCAAGGCCGAATAGAACAGGATTGGCTGAGTCGAAAAATGGACGAAGCGGAGAATGTGGGCGTGAATGGTATGGTTGACGAAGCGGTTCCAGAAGCGGTGTCCTGAAGACGATGAAGAAAGAGTTGAAGAGAGTCGGTACAAGTGACGACTCTTCCTGTCAATCCATGCCTCATAGCCGTTCTTGAACTGGGGTGTGGTTGAGTCCAGTTCCGCAAGAGATGATGTAGAGTCGGTAACCTGCTTATGCAGAGGGGTGTACTCTGGTGGGGGTGATGTTTGGAGGTAGAGCGAGTAGAGCTTGGGCAAGATGAGCAACAGCAACGTAACCGAGAGATATCCTGTTGTGAACAGTGCCTTCAACTGTAGGTAGTAGACAAATGAGTAAATATCATGTTAGTAAATAAACTTGGCAGTCACCCGATACTACAACAATGAGAACATGAACAAGTAGAAGAGCTTACCAGGAGGGCAATGTTGGCCCACATGATCCACTCGGCAAAGCCTCCTTTCATTTCTGATCGCTTGCCATCGACCCTGAAGACCGACTTTGAGCTGCCAACTCGACCAAAGCGATCCACTATCTTGATCTCAATCTCATGGTCCTTATCATCCTGGTAATCTTGTGGGTTCCAGGGAGCAACATAGAGCGGAAGAAACTCATCCTCGGCGGTCTGGTCTTCTGCCTTGGTTCCTGCAAAGCGAGCTTGGCGATCGTGCAGAATTCCGTCGATCCTGATCTCAACTTTGATCTCATCACGAGCAAAAGGGTGATCATCATCAGGGATTTGGCTATCAGTCCATGCCATAAAGCGGATATGTGTGCTGGTAGAGATCCTGTTGACAGGCTCGTGCTTGGGAATCATGTAGCGAGAATCCTTGGGGTTTGACACAACGATGATGGGGTTTGTGGGCAAGCGAGGTCCTAGGGCTGGCCTCTTTCTCTCCTTCATCTCACCCTGATCCTCTGAGCCCTCTTCCTGCTCCTGTTGCTCAGACTCGTAAATGTTCTCTTCCTGCTTGTTTTTGTTATGAGACATGATGGCAGATGGGATGGTTGTCATGGGCATTGAGACATCCGTGAAGGAGATCATATCGTGATCGACAACCATAATCCTGTACAAGCCGTTCTGCTTCATATCTCCGACCTCCAGTTCCAAGAAGTGTGTTGGCTGGTATGACTGAAGGGCATCTCCAAGACCTACCGACGAAAAATGACATTGTTATTAGTCCATTAGTCAATTGAACCAAATTGAAATGTTGCATCAAGACTGATTTTCAGCCTATGCGGCTCTTACCCCACTTCAATTTGTGCAGGTGACCGCACATGTAGACACTGAACGACTTTGAAAGATCTGCAAAGCTCTCTCCAAGCGATGTCTCTCCAAACATGGTCGTCGTAACTGGATAGTGGGAGAACTAATTGGCCGCATGGTAAGGCAATAAGTAAGACTTGGTTAGGGGACGATTCCTGCTACATTAACGTGTCAAAAGATGATGGGCAGTAATGATGGGTGGTAAACGTACGACAAAGGTGTGGTTGTTGCCTTCGCTCAATGTCAACCTCTCCGAGAGATGATCCATATCGGGAGTCTCAAACAGTCCAAAAAAGTTGTAGGGGCGAGCAGGTCCTGGCTTGGGACAGGCATCAATACCAATGAATCCGTATTTGCCATACCCAGTCCTGACATCAAACATGAATCCGGGCGACTTGCTTGCAGACATGTCAGCAAACATGTTTTCCTTGCTGTCCCAGCTGGGGACGTTGAAGCAGTCGTGGTTGCCTCGGAGATCATGCCAAAAGGTCCCGTTCCGTTTCGTCAGCACGCCAGACTCCTCGAGGGCGTCTCTGTAGGTGACCCACTCGTTGACATATTGCATTGATCCGACCAACTGCTTGTCCTTGGCATCTGTGAGGTCTCCTGTAACGACGACAAAGGCAGGTTCGACGAGAGGGAGGGCGGTTGAGAGAAAGGTGTAGAAGTTGGCGGTACTCGCCTTCCTGAAAGTGCTGATGTGTAAGTCCGACACCTACAAAAAAGAAGGAATAACAAATGTATATGGAATCATAGTCAGTACTGCCTTATATCCTTTGCCCTTGAGCATGGGTCGACTTTCCTTTCTTCCAGAAACTAAAAGTGGACATGGATCACACGCAAAACTTGTTTGTTGTTGTTCTGGACCAATTGCAAAATAAAGTCGAGAGCTCAGGGGGAAGGAAGGAAAGAATGAAGAAGGCGACGTGGCAAAGCCGAGAGATAAGGCAGAGTGCTATCTTCTCCTGCCTTACTCTCTCTTTTTCTCTTTCGCTCTATCCGATCCTCCTTCTTTCGTTCTCACTCTCTCTGTCCCTTTCTCTCTTCCTTTGTGTATTGACCAAGAGCTTACCTGGATGAAATAAAAGATATTATCCTTGCTATCTCCGATCACAACACCATCCTGTTCCGAGGGAGACGTAGTGTCCTGTTTAAGAGTACTCTTTGTACTGTGAGGGTTCAATTCCTTGGACCGGACCATGGACTGGTTGGCAAGTTTGTCGAGGTGGAAGGCATAGAGCCACGCAGAGATGACCAGTGTTAGGAAGGGGAAGAATGCCACTGCGGTTTTGAACCATGACCGTGTCAGTCTTGGTGTTGATTCTTGAAATGAACCTGTTGTGGCGAGGGAGACGGATCTCCTGGACATTGTGATGGTCCTGCTTGTTGGGATTTGTGTTGGTGGGAGGCGAGAGTAAGGAAGAGGAGGGGGGGAGTTGAAGGACGAAGAGGTTGGCTGGGTGGACTTATTCAGAAGGAGAATGTGAGGAAGGGGTGATGTGGTGTGTGCACGAGGCGGGAAAGGAGGAGAGAAGAGGGGTAAGAGACAGAGAGAACGTGAACAAGAGGCTTGCTGCTGACGAGGAAGGAGACGAGTGAGTGTGCAGTGAAGGCTGTTTTTCGTGTGGGAGATGAAAAGAGGAAGAGGACAGAGAGGGGAGGAGGAAAAAGGGATGGAGATGAGAGAGGAAAGACAAAGAGAAAAGAAAGGCTTGGCTGGAGAAAAGTGTCCACTTTGTCGGGCCAGGCACCTTGTGCTTTGTCCTTGTGTCCCTGTGTCCCTGTTTAGCACAATGGCACAATCGAACCAACAATTTGACCGCAGCCGGTTATTTGGTGGCTTTGCGCTGACGAAGAACGGATAGAAGAAAGGCCGTTGCCGTGCTGATGTCACTTTCTACTTGCCTTCTTGCTCATTAACACGTTCAAGAACAGGAAACAGGAAACAGGAAGCAATGTCATTCCTAGACTTTGATGACAAGCCTACCAAGGGATCCTCATTCCTACTCAACACAACAACATCCACATCAGATCCCCCCTCAAAAGACACCAACAATGCAACAAGAGACCTAGCTGACGAGGAAGCCCTCCTAGAAGAGTTCAAAAAGAACCCCAAGGCAGCAATGGCCCTCGCAGAGTCATATATCACAGCAGCACAGGGACCCCGTCAGGCCATGACAGAGATCACACCCATTCCCGGGTTCGTGGTTCAGACTCAGACAACAAAACAGAGTAACCAGGTGCCTCTGGGGAACAAGACGGTCGTCTACCCTGCAGAGACAGCGGTGTTTATCAACATCTGTTCGTCGGACTTGATGCCACAACCATCAAAGGCTACGGAAGCTGAGATCAGGAGGGCCATTCAAGCGGAGGAGGGTGTTACCTACCAGGTACCCTTTCAAGTCAGTTCACCTCGGGAGCACCGCGACTCTGGTAATTATTTCATCTCACATTTTGCCTGGCGAATGTATATCTATGCGGGCTTGAACTAAAGGCTATTCTCCAATGTGATAGTCGCAAAAGCATACCTGGTTGTTGACGCATGCATTCACTCGGAACCATACAAGCGCGCAGAGAAGGACTTTGACTACAAGTTATACATCATGGAACTGGCCATGGAGTGGGTCGAAGAAAAGTGCCGTGTCGAGCTGAGCAGAAGTACGTTTCGCATTATTTACTCTGGATATTATTGCTTGGTACGGGACAACCACAACAAACGCGAGCAAGAAACTAACGCATGACCTGTTGCTTTGGATGTGCAAGCAGATTTTGAGCTGCCGAATATGAAATCAAAGGACGAGCTCAAGAAGCGTTCGATAATCTTGCCCAAGCCACCAGCCATTCAGGAGATGGGCGACATCTCAGGAACGACACAGTATACGCCACCAACTACTACGACTGCTGCTACACCCTCAAAGACCCAGGAAGTGTCAACAACAAAACCAGCCAAGGAAGTCAGTGGCATTGTTGTCCCCTCTCCAGGAAAGGATGATATCGCACTCAGAAACAGACAATTGCCTTGTCCAAAGGGAACTCTCGGGATCATTGTTGAGGTCGACTTGCCCAATCATGTAAGCGAAATCACAACCTTTTATTTTCTTTCGCAGGAACATTCATCTATGGCTGAGTGAGGCAACATAGACTAACCAGTGCATCCATTCTTGAATCGGCATGAAAACAGACAAGCATGGAAGGTGTGACATTGGATGTAATCCTCCCCGACAAGCTGATCATCCACTCCAAGAGCCAAGGCGAAGCTATCAATCAAGGAAAGGAATACCACGCCGAGATCGATATGCCCAACGAACCCCTGGACCTCGACAACATCTGTGCAGAGTTCAACAAAGCAACACACACCCTCCGTATCTACACTCTCAAGAAAAAGCGGAAATGAACTCCCTTTTGAAGTAATAAAAAGAAGAAGGTGCCTTAAGAAGTCATTTATGTACTGTACTATGCATGAAAATTTCTAAGCCGAAACGCTTGTGCAGACACTCTTTGCCGACTACCCATTTCTACTTAACTTCATATGCTTTATGTCACTGAGATATTCAACGTCTGTAAAAATAATGAACACAGTCAACGTGAAACACATGGGTAAGTAAGTTTCTTTCCACTTTGCCCGAGATCTCTGGATACAATACGCTAATGTTGCATCAGCCTCGGTAATGATAAAGTCATCAGTCATTCAGGCCCCCGCGCCATCATCGACGATATTGGAAGTGATCACCCGAAACAATTTTTATTCAAGGTTGCTGTGTTGGCAGCCACGAAACTATTTCCCAGCGCCTGATCCATCCTCCAGCTCCAGCTCCAGCTCTTACTCGTCGCTGGATCCATCGTCCAACTTCCCTTCATCTGCAGCCTCCACAACGCTATCTGAGCCAAGGTCCGTTTCATTTTCTTCGGAAGTCAAATTTCCGTCGACGAAGCCGCGTTGCATCAACAGTTTCTGGCTTTCGGCACCAAGGCCGAACCACACCATCGATTTTCATGCCAAACGCTCCAAGCACTCCAATATTAGAGCTCCAAACCAGGTTCACAGACATTACACTACCATCTTTGCTCTTTACGATCCACCAAGTTCGAACAGACCGATCCTGGCAACCAGTGACAAACTCTAGCGGGACAATCGGGTTCCATGCAATATCTTTGAGTGTATCAAGAAATCTCTCGTTGGAGAGATACATGGACTTGTTAATCGTACAGATGGCGGAAGTAATGGGACTTGATGGAACAAAATAGATGAAAGAAGAGGACAGATGGGCCAGCGAAACATAAAAAGAAGACAAAGCTAATATGAGTTAAAAGTTGTCGCGACAGTAAACAAGTAATGGTAAATAGTCTACATTTGTGGCTATCCTGGCAAACCTAGGTACCACGACTTGGTCAACAAGTCCCCTGATGGTCGTCATATCAGGCTCGAGGAACTCATGAAGAAACTTTTCAAGAACCTAGTTTAGTCCATCCTCCGGGGAGTAGAACTTTAGAGCTCTCTCTCTCTCCCTCCCTCTCTCTCTCTCTCTCCCTCCCTCTCTCTTTCCCTCTCTCTCTCTCTCTCTCTCTCTCTCTCTCTCTCTCTCTTTTTGACTTACCTTTATTCTTGCACTACTCTTAAAGTCTTATCCGCTTCACTTATTCCTGCTGCCACAGCTCTCGCGCCTGCCATAATCCCTCATTGCTCTCTTCTCGCGCCACCTCGCTCTCTTGAGGTAATATTTTGATTATGTGTGGATCTATTTAATTGGTTTGCAGCAGGCTGGAAAACTCCGCCAATCACATCCTGTCACCATGCACTGGTTCTTTCTTAGTCTCACCTTTCTTGTAGCTGGACCTGTGTATACTTCGCGGGGGAAGGGCGGAAAGTGGAGTGAGACAGGATTATGGCTGATGTTTGAATGCCCTAACCGCTGGTGCTGGTTCCTTCTTAGCTTTGCCTTCCTTGTAGCTGAACTTGTATTTAGTTCGCGGTGGAAGGGCGGAAGGTGGAGTTAGGTGTGTTCGGCAGACTTGTATTCTTCTAATTCTCACCTGCGCTACAATGGACGGCTAACCTGGCATTGATCCTCCAAAAACCATTTGTGCTTTCTCGAGCTAGAAGCCCCTAGAAGCATGGATTCCAGGAAGACTGAAAGCTGTGACGACAAGTACAACGAGGGCAGCATTGAGAACAGAGAGAGCGATGGCAGCACTGGCAACAATGTCATCCTTTCGACGCGCAATATGGGCAGATTATGGTCCTTGAATAAGCTCGCACGGAAAGAAGACATCGGCAAGCCTGAGTTTTGCAAAAGAATTTGGATACAATTGAAGGTAATGGTCAAAATGAATAAATAACGAGAAAAAGGGTGTTTACCTCGACACCCGTATTTATCTGGGGTCTGTCGAAATCGTCCAAAGGTATGTTCGTAAAATAAGAATGGGGCTGCCTATCAGCAGCACCTAATCGCAACACTATCTCGTGTTTCGTATGTTGGTTTGCAAGTGTTACTTTAACTTATCACTGTGGTGAGGCGAACATCATTGATATCGCGAGTAAACTACTCGTAACCAGTTGTACACACAAACACCATTCAGAGCAGTTTTGGTGACCTTGAGATTATTAGAAAAGGGTGGTGGACCCAAGTGAAATAATGTAGGTAGACTAGAAAGAGTCAAGTGGGAGTCAGAACAGGATTTCAGAATGTTCCAAAGGGAACGTTTTCTATTCCATACCTAACAAGTGTGATTAATGGTGACCTGGGACTTGCACATAAAAACATAAAAACATGAAAACATAAAAACATAAAAGCGCAGAGAAAATAACACAATCACAAATGTCATGTACTCGAGAGTAAATTTTCTTTTTCTTTCACTTTTCTTTTTAATAAAAAGTAGGGTTCATATGGAAATGTCTTCAAATAAAGACAAAATGGCTACTTGGTTGACAAAAAAAAAAAATCTGAATCCTAGCGAGTCCTAGATCTTTGGCCATTCTGTCGGTCAGGCTCGAGGACGAAGGAATCATGGCTTTTGTAAAATCACAAAAGCTTGAGGCAGTTAAGTGCGTTGACATTGACGAGGCCGCCAACGGATTCACCAGTGTTGCAGCAATAGACTTGATTGTTGCAGCTGTCGCCCAAAACCTGAACAACACAGGCGAGAAGACCATTGCAGCACACCTGCTTTTGTCCAGACGCGTTGCAGCTTGTAGGATTAGCTGCTGCGAAGCTCAAAAGACCGCAGAGCAAAAGCATGGACTTGAAATGCATTTCGGAATAGGCTAGGGTGAAGGGAAAACAAGGAATATTAGTACAAGTGAGTGATGTTGTTGTGCTCCAAGAATGAGGAACATGTAGACGATATTAATAGTAAATGTTGCAACACAGCTACGGTGATCGTAAGTGTAAAGGTGCAAATTACCTTGAAAGGGTTTTGTGTGGAGTTCTTGGGACGGCTGTGAGACTTGTTATGTTGTGAAGTGTTTTTGAGTGTTGGCTGAATAATGGTGCAGGTTGGTTGAGGATATGTTCTTTTTATACCTTTGCCAAAAAAACAAAAAAAAAAAAAGGAAAGAAGAACCCCCCCCCCCCCACCACCACCACCACCACCTCCTCTCTCTCTCTCTCTCTCTCTCTCTCTCTCTCTCTCTGCCTATGGGAGAGGGAGGGGCTGCAGCAAAAGTTACATCATGTTCCAAACGTGTAGTGTTCAAACAAAGAATAGCAGTAGACATGACTAGAAGGACAACCGTTTGCGATTGAGAAACGGATGTGGTCGCTCTCACTCGAAAGTGACAGACGCGAAGAAAACAGGCGAAGGTCAAGAAAAAGTCAGGGAAGTAAGACAAAAGGAAAAAGAATCGTGACGTTCTTCAGTCTTTAGGTACGGTATGGTTATTGTACCGGTTTCACACATAAAAAGGTAAAAGGCGCGACTGGTCCCCCCCTATTTACACATTCCACTATTGTATTATCCTTTTACATATAATTCTTTTTCTTTTCTTCTCATTTTCTTGGGAAATCGGATCTAGGCTTGCTCATTGAATGTTTTTCATATTCTCTTATGCCTCTCCTATTGCATACCTCGTTGCATGTTTTGCATATTCTCCTATTGCCTCTCCTATTGTATACCTCGCGGCATCACGCAAAAGTGAGTTTGAAGCTAGCTTGCAGGAGACTAAACTGGTGAGGCGTGTAGATCATTGTTTCAGACATCAGTATGCCCATGGTGTAATGGGTTGACGTTTGGTCACGACATCGGCATGTTAATGATGTGAAGAGAGTGGAGATGGAGGAGCAAAGCGGATGGAAAGGTCGAGTACAAGGGCTAGCATACCCCTCTAGTTGGATACCCTTCCCAATTGCTGCCGCCCTGTGGCCAAAGCGTAAGCAATAAGTGAGTCTCGACTGTAACGGCCAGCTCAAATTCGCGAGTACGCCATGATGTGCGACGTAGGAATCGCCAGTGTAGCATATATCAATTGGCTAAATGACTTGCTGTTTTAACCTAGGGGATAAGGAATAATGATCTGTGCGCCTATGCGTGAACATTGACCATGGCATGAAATTTTTCATGGGTCCAACCAAGTTAATGGACTTCATGGGGCCAACCAAGTCAAGAAGTGCGATAATCCAAGGTTAAAAAAAGACCAAGAGATGAAAAGCGAAATAGAACAATAGAAACCCATAATCTAGGGCGACGCCAAAGGAACAAGTTTATTTTAGAGACTCCTAAACTGTTCATATGACCTCCATGAGCAAACATGGTACTTTGTCAGGAACAAGAGGAAAAAGTGAACGAGTCTGTCCATTGGCGGAATCATGGGTGCGTGCCACCTTGGCACACTAAAAAGTCAATTAGACCAGCTGTTAGTTTCTGCCTTTTTGAACTTTCAAAGGAGACATGAGAAAAACGTTGACATGGGTCCATGAAAATCCAAAAAGGCAGAAACGTGCAAACTAGTCCAATTGATTTTAGCGCTACAGGTGGCACGGACCCGCGATTTAGCCACTATTTCACTTTTTTTCTCATGTCTCCTTTGAAAGTTCAAAAAGGCAGAAACTAACAGCTGGTCTAATTGACTTTTTAGTGTGCCAAGGTGGCACGCACCCATGATTCCGCCAATGGACAGACTCGTTCACTTTTTCCTCTTGTTCCTGACAAAGTACCATGTTTGCTCATGGAGGTCATATGAACAGTTTAGGAGTCTCTAAAATAAACTTGTTCCTTTGGCGTCGCCCTAGATTATGGGTTTCTATTGTTCTATTTCGCTTTTCATCTCTTGGTCTTTTTTTAACCTTGGATTATCGCACTTCTTGACTTGGTTGGCCCCATGAAGTCCATTAACTTGGTTGGACCCATGAAAAATTTCATGCCATGGTCAATGTTCACGCATAGGCGCACAGATCATTATTCCTTATCCCCTAGGTTAAAACAGCAAGTCATTTAGCCAATTGATATATGCTACACTGGCGATTCCTACGTCGCACATCATGGCGTACTCGCGAATTTGAGCTGGCCGTTACAGTCGAGACTCACTTATTGCTTACGCTTTGGCCACAGGGCGGCAGCAATTGGGAAGGGTATCCAACTAGAGGGGTATGCTAGCCCTTGTACTCGACCTTTCCATCCGCTTTGCTCCTCCATCTCCACTCTCTTCACATCATTAACATGCCGATGTCGTGACCAAACGTCAACCCATTACACCATGGGCATACTGATGTCTGAAACAATGATCTACACGCCTCACCAGTTTAGTCTCCTGCAAGCTAGCTTCAAACTCACTTTTGCGTGATGCCGCGAGGTATACAATAGGAGAGGCAATAGGAGAATATGCAAAACATGCAACGAGGTATGCAATAGGAGAGGCATAAGAGAATATGAAAAACATTCAATGAGCAAGCCTAGATCCGATTTCCCAAGAAAATGAGAAGAAAAGAAAAAGAATTATATGTAAAAGGATAATACAATAGTGGAATGTGTAAATAGGGGGGGACCAGTCGCGCCTTTTACCTTTTTATGTGTGAAACCGGTACAATAACCATACCGTACCTAAAGACTGAAGAACGTCACGATTCTTTTTCCTTTTGTCTTACTTCCCTGACTTTTTCTTGACCTTCGCCTGTTTTCTTCGCGTCTGTCACTTTCGAGTGAGAGCGACCACATCCGTTTCTCAATCGCAAACGGTTGTCCTTCTAGTCATGTCTACTGCTATTCTTTGTTTGAACACTACACGTTTGGAACATGATGTAACTTTTGCTGCAGCCCCTCCCTCTCCCATAGGCAGAGAGAGAGAGAGAGAGAGAGAGAGAGAGAGAGAGAGGAGGTGGTGGTGGTGGTGGTGGGGGGGGGGGGGTTCTTCTTTCCTTTTTTTTTTTTTGTTTTTTTGGCAAAGGTATAAAAAGAACATATCCTCAACCAACCTGCACCATTATTCAGCCAACACTCAAAAACACTTCACAACATAACAAGTCTCACAGCCGTCCCAAGAACTCCACACAAAACCCTTTCAAGGTAATTTGCACCTTTACACTTACGATCACCGTAGCTGTGTTGCAACATTTACTATTAATATCGTCTACATGTTCCTCATTCTTGGAGCACAACAACATCACTCACTTGTACTAATATTCCTTGTTTTCCCTTCACCCTAGCCTATTCCGAAATGCATTTCAAGTCCATGCTTTTGCTCTGCGGTCTTTTGAGCTTCGCAGCAGCTAATCCTACAAGCTGCAACGCGTCTGGACAAAAGCAGGTGTGCTGCAATGGTCTTCTCGCCTGTGTTGTTCAGGTTTTGGGCGACAGCTGCAACAATCAAGTCTATTGCTGCAACACTGGTGAATCCGTTGGCGGCCTCGTCAATGTCAACGCACTTAACTGCCTCAAGCTTTTGTGATTTTACAAAAGCCATGATTCCTTCGTCCTCGAGCCTGACCGACAGAATGGCCAAAGATCTAGGACTCGCTAGGATTCAGATTTTTTTTTTTTGTCAACCAAGTAGCCATTTTGTCTTTATTTGAAGACATTTCCATATGAACCCTACTTTTTATTAAAAAGAAAAGTGAAAGAAAAAGAAAATTTACTCTCGAGTACATGACATTTGTGATTGTGTTATTTTCTCTGCGCTTTTATGTTTTTATGTTTTCATGTTTTTATGTTTTTATGTGCAAGTCCCAGGTCACCATTAATCACACTTGTTAGGTATGGAATAGAAAACGTTCCCTTTGGAACATTCTGAAATCCTGTTCTGACTCCCACTTGACTCTTTCTAGTCTACCTACATTATTTCACTTGACCCTCAAGCCCTTTCGTATACCCTCAAGCTGCTCCAACACGTCACAATCCTCCTTGACCAGGGTATTGCTTCGGAGCTGTCGGTTGCTGACATTGAACCAGTGGTTGACAAAGGTGTTGTATAGCTGGATGGGGACAATACTGATGGTGGACAGCCCCTGGTTGCCATATATGGCATCTGAAATTGCCTCGAGCGCGAGCAATATGAGGAACGGATCCTTAACCAGAACCATGAGGTTAGGAATGGTGATGAGCTTTTCCATGTAGCCTTGGGTGCTCCAGGCTCTTGACTCAAGGGGGACATACTACTCGACATAATCTTGAATCTATGCGGCGAAGGGGGCAACAGCAGCTTTATGGAACACAGACTGAAGGGCCAACATGTCCTGATCGTTGGATTGCGGATTGAGACGATCCTGGCATGAAGGTTCAAGGTATTGACTCCTGCAGCTGATGACCATTTTGGTGTTACACTTGCCAGGCTGGTTGAGACAGATGCCTTGTGGAGGTTGACGAGTTGCTGAATTTCGTCGTATCCATCACAGATGAGCACGAGCATGAGTTGGCGATTTAACTTGAGCTCCATGATCTGATCCTCGCCAAAGTTGTGGGACTGCAGCTGCCTGTTGACCATGTTGTGCTGGGAATCTTCGATGACTGGAAAATTGACGAACAGAGGGGTCGACCCGCCTCGTTTGTCCTCTGTCCACAGCTGATGCTCCAAATGTCAGTTAAATGTCGACTTGCCAGGACCAGAGTCCCCCAGGATCAACATGAACTGGTGCTCGCTTGCCAAGAACTCTTGTGCCTTCTCTATAGGGGGGACAACTTGGATTCCTTAGCCAGGAGCGATGGTTTTGCATGTGAAGGGAAAAGGCTTGCTCGTTCGTAGTATTCCTGAAACCGTTGCAGATGGAGCTTGTACAGATCGTACTCGAGGTACGGGATGTCATGGACTATGGCAAGGATCGAAGCGGCCCCTTCATGTGCAGAGGATATAAAAAGGCATATAAAAAATATCCAAAGCCCAAGGAACGGAGTGTTGACTTCCATAACTGGCATATCTCTTCATAGTGGGCAACAGAACACAGAATAAAATAGCAGTAGACAGCACAAGAATTTTTAAAATGTAATCTCTCCCCTGTATTTCGCCCCAAAGATACAGTTGAGAGTACAAGTGCTTTAGATGATCACATACAAGAACTACTCTGGCGAATCTTGCAGTGAGGGTTACAGGTTAATAGTAGATGGACACATTCAAGAGTGTGGTGTGCGAAAAATAAGAAGACTTTGTTGTTTGGAGAATAGGTTGGTGTTTAGTAAGATAGTTAAACAAAAAATGTTACAATGGTTGTCTTATATGCTTGGTATCATATATACATTCTCATCCCATAGTCGCTATGGATATTGTCGAGATCTACAGAGATGTAACAAACACCATATGATAACTTGGACGTGAATGGCCTCCGAAGACGTGGCTGGGGTCGGAAGACAAGATCTCAGTGGGTAAGGGTGACGGGTTGTAAGACCGTCGTCAGAAAGGAGCTTGCGTTTCAGAGCCCTGGCACCTGCTGTGACCTCCTGGTCATCATTGAATCCCAACCTGCCGACGATCCTCTTTGTAGACATGGCCAAGAAAACGATTGCTTGCTGGCGAGAGGCGAGGAACCAGATAGGACCAACTGCAATCTCTCCTAACAGCTGGAAGGCCCCCTACAGGAATAAATGGTCGCGACGACAGAGGGCCTCGCGTATCGGGTGGTTCAGATTCTGCAGCTGGCCTGCATGTGCAAAGGCGTGGGCGGCACAGATGGCAACATACCAAGGTCGTTTTTGCCTAGCCCCAAACTTCTCGCCACGACAGACAATCCTGCTCCACGAAATCGTTCTTCATCTCTGCCAGTCAGACTAGCTCTACTTTGTCAAGAGTACGCTCCTATTACGTGGAAGACAAGAGGAGGGAGTCTTGGAGTATCAAGGTGTTGCAAAAGGCTAATCGGTCTTTCCGCTCAATGCGCTGCTGGAGACGAAGAAGGTCGGTCTTGATGGTCCGTCTGAGCATGTTCTCGGAGAAAACATTGGGGGTGTAGATTGTCATTGTAGGAGTTCTAGGTTTAGCATTGTCAAAATGTCGGAAGGAATACATGTCAGCACTAGTGGGCTTAAGGAGCAGGCTGGTCTTTTCGAGGAGGTCAAATGCTACATCAAGCTGCATCTGTTATTTTTTACCTTGAGCTGATGTGTGTCTGGGTTAAAAGTAGCAGGTTTGAATCAACGGTTTGGATCGTTCAAGTCTAGATTGGTGCTGGAGAGTCAATGCTACGCGGAGAAAAATAAAACGCCAGAAGAAAATTATCAAAATGTATTGAATGGTTCGCACGCATGCATACATCCCATCCATGCATGTACTCCTTTCATATTGAACCGATGAAGCCTCCCACTTGGCTGTATGAGAGAGATAAAAAGAGGCTGAAGAGAGAATGGAGGGAAGCGAGGCTGATAAATACGAGACCGAGGTCATCAGCCAGTAAGAGACCAGCCCTTCTTGCTATCAGATGCCCCTGCGCATTTACCCTTAAGTGGTCGTTCATCACGGCATGTGAAGGAAATGAAAGGCTACGCAGGAAAATCGGATCCCAGGATCACCGTTAGCGTCGGCTCTAGCAGGGGCAAAGTCATTATCTCGGTCTGTCGTAATTTCTTTTCACCGGTGAGACTTTATCCATGTACCGTTCCAAAACGTTCAACATGGCCGGTGTAATTTTTATTATCGCTCAGGATAACGTCAATAGAGATATAGCCGAAGCGTAATGAACATCGCGCTAACGGAGAGTAGTAAAAAGTATATTTGATTACTACCGCACAAAGAAAAGAGAAAGGAAAAGAGATCTAGAAATCATCGCATTCCATAACAGTGCTATTTCTCTTCCAAGCATGGGTAGCAACCGCTTCCCACATAACCTGCCGATTCCGAGAGTTCTGAGTAGTATACCCCACCCGGTACGCAGCAGGATACAATGCAGCATCGTACTCAAAAGGCGTCGCACTTCCATGTGCATAAATCTCGAGGACAGTCACTCCAAGGTGGGTTGAATAGGGAAAAGGTTCAAGTGGGCTCGCCAATCCAGCATTGGTATAGTAGCGCCTAAGAACCGTTCGGTTAGAAACGATGCCGCCCGGGAAGGAAAACATAGAGAGCTGGTCAGCCTTGATGCCGCCGACAGCGTATGCGTCGACTTTGTGGACGTTTGACAGGAAATGGGTGAAGATTGCGCAGGCGGACCCGCAGCGGCCGTCGGTGAGGATGCGAATGTTGGATGCGTTATTTGTCCATGCAAAGGTGGACAGGACAGGATCGATTGGGGTTAGAAGGTCAATGAGGCTGGTACGGTGGGTATAGTTAGAGGTGCGACCGGAACGGGTATAGGAGATGGACTGAGAAAAGAGATTGTTGTTGGTGTAGGGTCGGTTCTTGTTATCAAAGTCGATGAAACAGCTGGCATCGTAGAGGGTTTGGGTCTTGCGGAAGGAGGCTTCAGCGACTTGTTGGATCACGGGAGTCGCACGAAGATCTGACGCCAAGCTTGTGGACATGGACTCGTTGCTTGGGAAGAAGGTCTGGATGGTGTTGGCGGCAAGATTGATAATCCTCCAGAGTTGCCCTGCAGATCAATGACTAACTTGGTGACACCGCGGGTGTGAAAGGACTACAAGGCGTTGATATAATTGGGCAGCTCCAATCTTGGATCCGCTCTGAGGCTCGAAATGACAATGATACCGACATCGGGCTGGGAACTGAGGTGGCAGAAGGCAGACTCATTGCCGGTAGTGATCAATTCGGCTCCAGGGAACTGTTGCAGAAGCGGGACCATCTGAAAAAGAAGTGAGTGGAGCATCTTCAGTAGATGGCGCCTGGAAGGTAAATTGCATCTGGTGACGAGCGGGCCCCTCTCTTTTGTTGAAAAGGAGACTTATGGTCTCAGCTGGCGCTGCAAGCAACTCGCCTACCGTAAGCTCCCCAGCTCTGGGCTCAGCCACGCATACATTATGTATAAACGAGTCCACATCCTTGAATGGGGCCTTGTTCTCAACATGAACTGCCCACTCTCATCCAAGAAAACGGGCTCGGCTTGTCCACACTGGATCTCATACTGGAGAGATTCCGTATCCGGCAGGTTGGTTCGAACACTAAAGGGACTGATACTTTCAATAAACGTCTTGGTCTTGGGATCATATGTCTGGGTACTCAGAGCATGGTTGAGCCGAACGCCGGCGTCGCGCGAGAAGTTAACCTCCTCGTCAGCCCAGGTCTTGATGTAAGTCAAGGCATCGATACCTTCGATTGTCAAAACACAACAGTCCGAGTAGTTCTGAGATCTTTCACTGCGGTCAGAATAAACTCGAACTTGCTGTAAATGATAACAAGGTACAAAGTAAATATCAGGGCCAAGATGATAGGCCTTGCGGTTGCACGAGAGCTTTTCTTTTTCTGTTGGGCCTGTATGTCATACCTGAACACCATTGATGAGAGGTGCATAAAATGAAAGTGCCTGCACAAAGTAAAACTTCGAGTAGCAGTTGACTAAATAATGAAAAAAAAATGGAAAAAGTTGACGTTGTTAGCACCTTGTTTAATATCCTTGCACAGCCACACTCAAAGAAAAAGTACGATACTGTCATGTCACTCACCATTGCAAGTGGCATGGGCATCATATAAAGAGTTAAGAGCTCGCCGGATATCGTCATGGAACTGAAAGTCTCTGGTATACTCGGTTGTAAAAAATCATCTTTAACCTCTCAACAATGTCCGTCGGAGGACTCGAAAAGGGTGCAGGGAGATCGGGGGTCAGGGCAGCATTACGGAAGACGTAGAACTCGTTGAACATTGTGTAGATAGTAGAGAGAGTCGTGGCAGCGTTGGCGTTGTTATAAGGGATGGCTTCGTAGCAGTCGGCGACGTCTTCATATGTGACTGTAAAGGGTATGAATTGCTTGGCACCAAGGATTCCGCAGGGATCGAGTCGAAGAGGTGTAGGCGCAGCTGTGGTGAATGCGACCAAGATGGCGACTGAAGCCGAGAGAACTAGGCTGTTGAGTGTTGATATGAGCATTGGTTTTCCTGTGGGTGCGTGTATGTGCTGTTGTTTTTTTTGTTTGCTTTGTGGCGATTTGTTGCTTTTACTGTCAGTGAAGATAGAGGAAGAAAGAGAGGGGAAGGATGTAAAAGTGAAGAGAGGTTGGGTGTGTGTGTGGATTGGCCCTATTTATTCAAACAGAATCAGCCAGATCGCCCCGATCTAGGCGCACTCTCAGGGGTGAAGACAGTTGGTGAGTAAACATTGTCATGTACAGACTGACAGGGTTTATTGTTAGACCAACCTCAGGGCTTTTCCCCCTTGAAGAGCGTTGTATTATTGTGGCGTCGGCAGATGACAATGGCAGCAACAAACATCCTACCCTTTTCTCCACGGAGTTTTCTTGACAGGGGATCAGATTAAGGTTTCCGCTGCCATCCAACCTCTTGTTTTCGGAAAAATTATTGGCTGTGCGCCAGTGATGTTATTGCAGGTCCAGGCACAGGTCCAGGCACAGGTCCAGGCACAGATCTACAGGTGCCCATTTTTTTTTGCTCTTTCTACTCCAAGGGTACAATCATACCTTTCTTCACTTGTCTGGCATGCCCGGCCTTTTTTTTCTCTATCCCTTTTCTAAGATGAGAATAAAAGTACACATAACACAAAACAATCCAGACCCCCAACCCTGGCGACAGGCCCTGACTGGGGGATCGAATGCAAGATTTTGAGCTGCACAAGTCCATGCGCCATCGCTTTATTCTTCCGCGCATCGAGGAGATTGAACAATGCTACAGGCATCAAAGAAAAAAAATCGACGTTGTAGGATGCATGGCAAGAAGAGAGAGGGGACAGGGCGGGGAGCTGAATTGTCTAGTAGAGAACGTGTGCGTGGCGAGAGGGAACGAAAGAGGACATGGCCATTTGAGACTTGGTGAAGGTATATTCACAATTAGGGTTCAACAAAGTTCCCCACCGACAAGGTCGCTCTCATATATGGACTGAGAAGGGCAAAATCTAGGCCGACCTCTAATTGAGGATTTCTCTAATTGACAGTTCCCATGGACCATGGCCCAAAAGCATCTCCCGAGGAGAAATTCCTTTTGCCAGTCTCGCCCCATCTTCCTTTCCTTTTCTTATTCCTTATTCTCACGCCATCCAAAACGTAACCGCATCAACCAACAACATAACGGAATCACACCCAACGGACATCAAAGTCATCCAGCACTCCCATCACCAAAGAAGCTTGAATTGCGCTATAATCACGTGATGGTTAGGACAAAGGTACATCAGCACCATTCATGTCGCTGGTGGTTAACACAAACATCTACTCATGGTGGCCAAGCAGAAAGCAGAATGTTAGTGAGGAGAGGAAAATAATAAAACTTTTATTTCCGCTGAAGACCTGGGCACATTGATCTACTGCGGATCCTCAGTGCGATAAGACGACGTGGCTGATCAAGACTTGCAAAGTATGAAAACGCGTGTTACCAATTGTTTGTTTGACTGATCAAGTAAAGTTTGTGACAAAAAAAAGCTACCCTTGTAAAAAAATTGATCAAAAATATAATTTATGAAGGGGCTACTCCCAGGCATCAGCAACAACCTCCTTCCACATCGCCTCACGACTGCGCGCATTCGCACTGGTATAGTCCAATCGATGCTTGGAGCGATACAACTTGGCATCGTATTCCAATGGAGTTGTCCTGTTCTTGCCGTACAGCTCCAACCACGAGAAGCGCACCTCGTTTTTGTATGCCAGGTCCCCCAAGGGACTGGTCAGGTTCAGGCCGCTGTACGTATCGTGGATGTCCTTCAGGGTGAGGACTGAGGCACCGGCAAAGGAGAACATGGAAAGGTCCTCGCCCTTGGCGCCACCGATCGAGTACGCCTCGACTCCGTGGGTTGTTGTCCAGAAGTAGCTGACCATGCCACAGGCAGATCCGCAGCGACCGTCGGTCAAGATGCGAATGTTCTCACGGCGACCAGTCCAGGGGAATTTGGTGACGGCATTCAGGATATTCTTGGGCAGGGGGTCAAAGTACATGGCCGTCTTTTGCGTGTACAAAGTGGTACGTCCGTTGCGACTAATGTTGACAGGCTTTGTAAATAAGTTGGTGTTGTCGTATTGACGTGCCGGTCCTGCAGCTTTAAGGTCGTAGTACCCGTTGGCGTTGTAGATGTTGTACCCTCCATCTTCCGCCATGAATCCCGCAGCAGCCGCTCTCTGGACAGACTTGGTGACTCGCAGGTCCGCTTCGTAAGAAGCATCGCGTGGCCGCCTGTTGGGGAACAGCATCTGGACCAAGTTCGAAGACAAGGAGATCAGCCCACCGCCATTGCCTTGGAAATCGACGAGGATCTTGGTGACGTTCCGGTTGCTAAAAGCGGTGAGGCCCCTGAGGACGGTGTTGACTTCTGTATCCTGAGCATCGAAGGTATGGACAACCATAACGCCGGTATCAGGCTGAGTCTTGAGGTGGTAAAAAACGGTCGCGTTGCCAGAGACAAGTTTTTCAGCTTCACCGAACTCTTGACGACGGCGGGCCATTCCAGCGGCAGCAGCAAGGGCTTCCTCCTCCTCGAGGCCACGTTTCTTGTTGGGAATAGCCAAGTTCCTGCGATGAGGGCGAGAGAGACCTTGAGGACTCGATTCAGGTTCCTCCTCTCCTTTCAAGCAGACATTGGCGACATAGGACTCAACATCTTCAAAGGCGATCTCTGACTGAGGATACACGTGCCATTCCTCCCGAAGATGGATTGGATGGGACGGTTTCTTGTTGCTGCAGTGAAGTTCATAATCAACATACCCCTTCTCAGGAAGGTACGACTGGTACGAGAACTCGCCCGGCTCATCCAGGAAGGCAGCCTTCTTGACATCGTAGCCCTGCCGGGCAAGTGCGCAGTTCTGACGGGCGCTGACGTCGTGGGAGCAGGAGACTCTCTGAGTGGCCCAGGCGCGGATGTGGGCGAGGGCAGGCTTGCCGTCGATCTTGTCGACGATGCAGTCTTCGTAGCCTCTGTTGGCGTTGTCTCTGTACACTCGAAGTGCCTAGAAGTAAAAGAATTAAAGTTAGTGATTTGAATGATGAAGGAAGCACAATTGAGCAAAAAAAGTTACACGAAATAAATGTGTACCTGAACACCGTTCTCGACAGGCGCATAAAGACTGAGGTTCTGTTCGAAACTATAGTTGTTATAGCACGTAACTAAAAAAAGAAGAAAAGGTAATAAGGACATGAGCGTTTTGTGGCTGACGCATTCATATATTCGCAAACACAAGCAAAAAAGATCAAGGAAAAAGCGTACCATCGTAGGAAGCATGTCCGTCTCGCAGAGTGTCAATAGCATGTCGGACGTCGGTATGGAACTGGTAGTCGCTGGTATACTTGCGCCCACCAATCGTCTTCAGCGCCTTTAAAATATTGACAGGCTCGCTGGTAAAAGGGGCGGGAACCCGCGGCGTCAAGGCCGAATCAGTAAAGACATAGTAGTCCCTGAAAAGATCGTGGACGGTGTTAATCGTTGTGGCAGCGAGGTTACGGTCAATTGGGATTGCTTGGTAGCAGTCGGCGACGTCCTTGTACTTGATGTTGCGGCCGTTCTTGGCCCCGAGACGAGCGCAGGGGTCAGACGAGGCTGTGCCGCGAGGAATATGGACGGCAGGGGCGGCTGAGGAGAGTGTGGCTACAGTTGCAGCAGCCAGAGTTGCCGAAAGGATTAGGTTGTTCAGGGTAAAAGAGACCATGTTTAAATGGCAGGAGAAGGTATATTATTATTATTTTTGGTATCTAGGCGGATTGTAGAGGAGTGTATATTGGTGAGGGTATAATAGAGTGGAGAAAAGTAGAGTTGCTTGTTTTTTTTTCTTCTTTCCCTCCAAACCCTGTCTTCTTTTGTATAAAAACAAAACATCTGTAGGCTTGTCTTCATTCTCAACAAGATAATAACTACATCAATAGACCGTCGCAATTTTTTTAACATCAATGCTACAGCCGTACGCTTTTTTTTTGATACCTTCCAACTCCAAGATAGAAAATGTCGTTTTCACAGCCCACTCCACGAAGCCTCGGCGTAACAAAATTAATCGCAGATGGGGTACCCAACAGGTTCTCAGCAAATGAAATAATGAGGACCCTAGCTAGCCCAGGATTCTACAATTATTGCTCCCACTCTTTTGGAGGGTGTCATTTGTTTGTTTGTAACCAGACCCATGTCGTTTATTTTATGCAAGGGACGGTGTGAGCAATTACAATGGTATCGATTTGAGGAGACTAAAAAAAGATTTTTTGTTGAACGGCCAGGTGGGCTGAGGCATATACTCCTAGTAAGGTAAAATTGTGTCACTGGACAAAGAGAAAGTTATTCTTTGGAACCCGCTGTAGCCACCATTTCTCAGGAGAGCAAAGAGACCAATGAGAGATAAAGGGAAGAGAATTTAATTCTCCAGGATATCTTTCATCTGGGTATTTCTTTGGGGTACGGAATTGGCGCTTTTTTTTTCTTGTAATGAAACGTTCATTCCTGTGAAAGGGCAGAGAGAGAGAGAGGGAACGCTTGATGTCTGGTTAAAGTACTAAAACAAGAGCATGTACGGCGTTCCTTAGCAAATATAATGACAACATAAAGTGCTAACAAAAAAGATATATACTAATGCTTGTTTCCCACAAACATTGAACTGAACCATGAGCGACTCCATTTTCTTTGTTTTTCTTGGACTCGATCATTGGGTCTCGTCCGATTGGAGGCCAGTTTTTTCTTGAAGAACAGCTACGTACACTCGACTCTGCCCAGACACCAAGACGAGATGACAGTCGTGCCTCAACCTTTGCCTTGTGTCTTCGCTTATTGTTGTTCACTACTCACCCCAGAATAGTGTCGCCAAATTGCATTCATTCGCTCTCCTTCATAGACCATCCATCTGCCCACTTTTCTCCTCGTCATCTTTGCTTATTCTTCATGTTCTTACGCCACAAACCAAGTACAATGAGGAACCGTGTTCACAACCAAAAAAAAAATGCATATGAGAAGGTTGTGTCTCTTCGAAAGCTCACATCGGCGTTCTAAGAGGTAGTGCGCTGACAAACGTATGTGGACTTTGACACTCTAGGAGGATAACTAATAAAAATATCATGCCACTTTACAAGGGTATATGTAGAGGGCGTTGGGGTTCGTAGGTAGGTTGGCTTGGAGAAGTGAGGATGGTCGTTCGCTATCTAATTTCTTCTGGTCAATGTCCCAGTCCTAATTTTCCCTGGATCTGACAATAATCACCAAGTGAGACTATTGACATCACTTTTCTTGCCGCCGTCGTAGGTTTCTGATCACTCATCCCTTGATGTAGAAACAAAAGATTAAACAAAATCTATGTGAAATGGAAGTACCAATACGCCATCAATTGATTCGTTTCGGAACAAAGTTTTTTTTTTTACTACACTGTGGTACTGCACATGCCACCCTCTAATCTAAATAAAATAAAATAAAAATGTCAACTACTTCCACGAAGCAGCAGCAACATCCTTCCACATCGCTTCCCGACTATGAGCGTTAGCAGGCGTATAATCAAGACGATAAGTAGGCCAGTACAGCTCAGCATCATACTCCAGAGGCGTGGATCGTCCCTCACCATACGTCTCCAACCAAGAGAAGGTAATCGTACTCCTGTAGGGGATCTCCGCCATGGGGCAAGTCATGTTGGACGTCTTGTACCAATTCTGGACTTTGCCCAACTCAGCCACTGACGCGCCAGCAAACGAAAACATGGATAGGTCTTCTCCATGGGTACCACCGGTAGAGTATGTAGGGACATTGTAGCGGTGAGCGAAATAGTATGCAGACATGGCACAGGCAGATCCGCAGAGACCATCGGTCAAGACGCGGATGTTGTTGACCTTGTCCGACCAGGGGAAAGGAACTGCGTCAGCAAAGTAGTTGGCTGGTGCTTCGGTCGAGTACGGTTGCGTCTTTTCGGTCCAGAGGTTGGTGCGACCGTTACGGGTGATGGTGACGGGTTTGTCGAAGAGGTCGTTGTTCTGGTAGACGGAGGAGCCGTTGTTCATGTTGATAAAAGAGCTGGCGTCAAAAAATCCAGACTGTGAGTTGTTGTATCCCTTTGCTGAGATCTGCTGGACGGACTTGCTGACGCGGAGATCAGATGTGAGGCTGCCTGGCAGATAGTGGGAGCTGGGGAACAAGATGTCGGGCAGGAAGGCAGCGTAGTTGGCATATCCACCAGTGTTTCCCTGAAGGTCGACAATGATGTTGGTGACATTGCGTCTGTTGAATGCCTCCAATCCCTCCATCATAACATCCCGCTCTTCTTCCTCAACGTGGAAGGTATGACATACCACGACTCCGGTGTCGGGCCGATCCTTGAGATGGTAAAAGACGGTGGCATTACCGGCAAGAAGCTGCTTAGCGCCAGAGTACTGGTGACCAGGAGTGACGGTTTCGGGCTCGGACTCGGCACGTTTAATAATCTGGGGAATAGGCTTGAACAGAATCTTGTCCTGTGCACTGTTCTGGGATGATGCAGGGGCGGTCTCGGTAGGTGAAAGGTAGCTTTAGTCCAAGGAAAGATATCCCACTCATCACGGAGGTTGACGGGCTGGGTCAAGTGAGGGCACTGGAGCTGGTAGTCGACGTAAGGTGCCTCGGGGACTGTCATTCGCAGGGCAAAACCACCAAGGTTTTCAGTAAAAATTCCTTTCTCCTTTTCAAAGCCTAGAGTTGCGAGAAGAGAGTTGAGACGGGCGTTGGGGTCGTGAGAGCGGCCGATGACATCTCGGGCATAACTTTTGAGGTAGGTGAGAGCGTCCTGACCGTTGATTATGTTGACAGTACAGTCGAGCGTCAATGCCACTCATGAGTGTCAAAGTACATGCTACTGAAGGATTTACGTACCTGTTTGCCATCAACGACGGGAGCGTAGAGGGAGAGCTTCTGGACGAAGGAGTATGACAGGTAGCAGTCAACTATACAAGACAAAAATGGTTAAAAAAAATTATGCAGGTGTGAGGAAAAAATACACAGAGTAGTTCCTCATATCTTCTGGATACACACATGCACACACACAAGCTATAGCTTATTGTAGTAGGCCGTGTGAGCATCTCGCAGACTGTTAACGGCATTGTGGATATCGGTGTGGAACTGGTAGTCACTGGTATACCGCGTACGACCAAACTTTTCCATTTTCGCGATAATGTCGACGGGGTCGTCGCTGAAGGGTCTGGTGGCGGTTGGGGAGAGGGCAGAGTCAGTGAAGACGTAGAAGTCCTTGAAGAGGGTGAGCATGGTTGAGAGGGTGGTGCTGGCCAGGTTGTTGTCGAAGGGAATGGCGCTGTAGAGGTCGACGACATGCTTGCATGTGATAGCTGTGGCGTTGAGTCCTCTGATGATGCCGCAAGCATCGGCGTGGGTCGGTGGGGCGTGGGCTGGGGCAGCGTGTGTGAACGCCAGGGTGGCGAGGGACGCTGACAAGATCGGCTTGAAAATGGGGGCCATGATGAAAGGAGGGATGATATACGCTGTGTAAATGTGACCGTTAATTCTTTTTTTTGGAGCTTTTTGTTTGTTGTTGTTGGTAATGATACGCTATGTTTGGGGGGCCAGAGTCCGCTATTTATCAAAGTTCTTGTACCCTCATGTGGTACTAACATGGACAACACGAAAGGGCCAATCAGCCAAGCAAGGCTGGTTGTGTTTTTTCAGACCAGCCCTCTTTCTAATCTCACAAAGCAGTAACCTGCGACACGAAAGAAGGTTATTTTTGGGAGATTAGGCTACGGGGTTGTTGTACAGCCCCCCCCCCCCACCCGCGATCATTGTCGGTTTATTTTGACGCTTGAAATAAGCAATTGGGCTGGTTGTCATTCCTTGAGAGCCTTGCTTCACATGCACCTTCTTTCTGTCTTTTATGACTGGCAAGGAATAGTGCAGCGTGGAGAACTAATTTCTGTTCTCCACATTGGGCGTCGACGTCTACTCTTCAGGCTGTTTGTATACTCGCGAGTACGTAAATGAACCTCGTCGTGCCGCCAACCTTTCGCTAAGTTCTCTTTTTTTTTCCATTTGGGAAAATCAACATGTAGCTAGAAGATGCTACTATCTCAGCATCTCGCTCGATACTTCTACTACAACCGGCCCAAGTTCTCATTCAGTTATCATTACTCACTCAACTCCTCAACCTTGTTATCTTTGTTGTTGATAAGAAAGAGCTTTGCTCGAGTATGTATTTATTGAAGATAAATAAAAAGGATATAATACAACATATATCTGGCGCAAGTAAATAACAAAATGACTTCCCTCCACACCATAGGATATCAACCTTACTTCCAAGCAGCAGCAGCCACCTCCTTCCACAATACCTCCCGGCTACGCGCATTTTTGGGCGTGAACCCCAACCTATGCCTAGGGCGGTACAGCTCTGCATCATACTCCAAAGGAGTCGTACGTCCATGGCCATACATCTCCAACCATGGGAAAGTAATCTTGTTTTTGTAGGGCAAGCCGGTCAATGGACTGATCAAGTCAGCAGACTTGTAGAAGTCCTGGAGTGCGGAGAACTCCATGACGGAAGCGCCGGCAAAGGAGAACATGGACAGGTCTTCGCCGTGGGTACCACCGATGGCGTAGGCGGCGACGTCGTGAAGGGCTGTCCAAAAGTAAGCGGCCATGCCGCAGGCGGACCCACAGCGGCCGTCAGTGAGGATGCGGATGTTTTCAGGATTTGCGGTCCAGGGGAAGGAGGCGACAGGGGTAATGTGCTTGCTTTCTATGGGTGGAAATTTAAGGGTAGTTATTTCGGTCCAGAGGCTGCGGCGGCCGTTACGGTTTAGGGTGACAGGCTTGTCGAAGAGGTCGTTATTCTCGTAGACTGCAGTTCCGTTGGAGAAGTTGATGTATTCGTGGGCGTCGAAGAAACTAGAGTCGGAGATGCCGTAGCTCAACTTGGCGAGGTTCTGGAGGGGCTTGGAAACACGCATGTCACATGGGAAGGCAGCGTCAAGTGGGTTCTTGTTGGGGAACAGCATCTGGACTAGGAAAGCAGACAGATCAACTGATCCACCGGTGTTACCCTGGAAATCGACAAGGATGTTGGTCACGTTGTGGGCATGGAAGGCTTTCAATCCCGCAAGAATAACATCCTTCTCTGCTGCGTCATCGCTGGGGTCGAAAGTGTAGCAGACTAAAACCCCGGTGTTGGGCTGATTCTTGAGATGGTAGAAGACAGTGGCGTTGCCGGTGACGAGGACATCAGCACCAGGGAACTGGGGACCGATAGGAGGAGGGGTAGGCTCGAGCTCGGCACGTTTGGTGATACGGTGGACGGGCTCATTTCTGCGACGGAGAGGGCCACTTTCAGCAGGAGGCCCAATAGTCACAGGAGGCTCCATACAGATGTTTGCAACGTACGAGGCTGCATCTGTATAGGAAGCCTTGATCTGAGGGAGAACGCGCCACTCCTCACGAAGTTCGGTGGTGTCGGCCTTGTGGGGGCACTTGAGTCGGTAGTCAAGATAAGGGCCCTGAGGAACAGTGAAGCGCTGAGAAAATCCGCCTGGGTAGTCAGTGAAGAGACCGCTGGCAGTGTCGTAGGACTGCGAGGCCAACATAAAGTTGAGGCGGGCATTGGGGTCGTGGGAGACACCAAAGACATCTCTGGCGTAGGTTCGGAGGTAAGAGAGTGCATCTTCGCCGTTGATGGTTTCGACGATGCAGTCATCATATCCGCGTTTGGCCTTGTCGAGGTAGACCCGAACAGACTATAAGCAAGAGAGGAATGAAGAAATGGTGTTAGCTCTTTCTGTGGGCTTGCGAAAAAATTGGCTGTGCTTAGATGGCATGGAGTAGAGAACTAATAGTGGAATAGCACTTGCCTGTTCACCGTCGACGACAGGAGCATAGAGGTAAAGGTTCTGGACAAAAGCGAAGGATTGGTAGCAGTTGACTAGAAGACACCAAGAAAAAGTAGAAAGATAAAAAAGATGTTAGTAGTCGACTCCAACATTATTTTGCACAGAAAAGTCGCAAGCAGGCATTTATGTGTCACCAAGTACATACTTTGGTAGTCAGCATGACCATCACCGAGCCCAGTGACAGCTTCAAGGATATCGTTATGGAACTTGTAATCACTGGTATACTTCCTGCGACCAATCTTCTCAAGCTCTCCGACAATATCATAAGGAGCATCGGCAAAAGGCTCAGGTACAGTGCGAGCGAGAGCGGAATCGGTAAACACATAGTAATCCTTGAAGATAGTAAGCACGGTAGAGAGGGCGGTAGCAGCCTGAGCGCTGTCGAAGGGAATGGAGTTGTAACAGTCGACGACGTGCTTGTACTTCAACTCTGTGTAGTTTGTGCTTGCGAGGACACCACATGCGTCAGTGTGGGCATGAGGGTGGCCAGGGTTGGGCTCGGTGGTTGCCGTAGGAGTAGGCTCGCGGTGGGCGGTGGGAGTGGGCTTGATGGTCATAGAGTCGGAAGGGGTAGGGGCTGCATTGCTGAGAACTGCAAGAGCAGCGACAGAAGCAGACAAGATCAGACTGTGAAGGAGGACCATTGTGATTTCGTGTATGTGTTTTTTTTTTGTTGTTGGTGATATGTAATAACGTAATAGTAGATTGAGGTAAAGAGGAATGCCTTGCTTAGTTGCTTAGTTGCTGTGTTTGTTGGTTGTGATGAACTCTTCCGAGGGGTCAACGGTCGAATATTTATACGAATTCCTGAGGCATAGCCACGCCTGATAACCAAAACGGCGATTACCATTTTTCTTCTCCAGAGTCAACTCTTACCTCACGACCAGGCGCTCTGGGCTCTCAAAACCCAAGGCGACGCACGGCATCATTGGTCGTACATGTGGACGTGCACACTAGGGGGAAGGAAAAAAGAAGAAAACGAAGAGACGTGTCTTTCAGCTTCGTTGCTGGTGGCAGTGCAAAATTAATGGTATTTTTGCACTTCATGTAAAACAAGCCCAATAAATTATCACACAGGGGGCTTAGTAGGAAAAATGGGGAAGGAGAGGGCATATCGTAGTTGCCAGAAGGTGCCCGAATATTCTTTTATAGAATGATAATTCTTTGTTTCGCTCAGCCCTTCATACTAACACAAAGTTCCCTCTATCCACGATTCTTTTCTTTCGATGCCATTTCTATTTTCGTGACACCACATTGTCGGGTTATATTGTTGTCTTTTGTCAATTGGTGGTGCAGTTGATAATGGCAACGGTAAGGATAGAAGGGTAATGATTCCGCGTAAAATAGAAGAACTAGGGCAGAAAGGGGTGAGAGGGGAGGAATAGAATGCAACAGACGGACCGGGCTTGGGTGAGGCGGTGGAACCTTTTCTATTTTAGCTCCACCTCAACTTTTCTTCTTGGCCTCTTTACCTTTTTCTGTAGGAGTGACTGCTTTTTTAATTTCTTTGTGGTGAAGGGCGGCATGAATGAACAATATTTTTTTACGCACCCAACGAAATGCAGAGGTCGTTCTTGTCCGAGGAGACTGGAAGAAGTAGAAAAGAGAAGTGAAAAAGATCGATAATAGAAACGGCAAATAAGAGGGAATCAGGTACGGATGATTTTGCTTGATTAAATTTTTTTCCAGTCCATCAACAGCCAATTAGACGCGAAAAGACATCTCCGTTCCTGAACGATTCCTTTTTTGTCGCGTCAAGGATCAGTCTGCTGAAGTGGTCCAAAGAGCCATTCACAGCCATCACAGACATGCATTTTTGGAAATGTCTCAACGAGAGTTAGGCCTAGCGATATCTTTTTGTCATTTCCTTCTTTGTTTCTTACTCATTGAACCAAGCATGCACAGGCGTGGTTTTTTGTCGAATTGTAAAGAAGGTGACTATATTTCGATTAGGGAAAAAAAACCTGCATCTACAAATGATATGTAAAAGACATAAAGTCTAGATATATATAAAAAAATGTGGTACTTCTGCGAATACTTACTTCCAAGACCCAGCAGCAACCTCCTTCCAAAGGACTTCTCTACTACGGGCATTCGTGGGTGTAAAATTCAATCTACGCTTGGGCCGATACAACTGTGCATCATATTCAAGTGGAATGGTACGCCCTTTGCCATACAACTCCAACCACGAGAAGGTCACGATGCTCTGGTAGGGCAGGTCGGACATGGAACTTGTCAGATTTGCAGAGCTGTAGAAGTCTTGTATCTCGGAAAGCCGGAGGACCGAGGCGCCAGCAAAGGAGAACATGGATAGGTCCTCACCGAATGTGCCACCGATGGTATGCGACTCAACATTATGCTCTGTGGTGTAAAAGTATCCCGCCATGCCACAGACTGATCCGCAGCGACCATCGGTCAAGAGGCGAATATTCTCAGCCATGACCGTCCAGGGAAACTCGGCGATAGTGGCTTGTTGTTCTGCGGTGAGGGGTGTGTACACAAAGGCAGTCTTTTCAGTCCAGAGGTTTCGGCGACCATTGCGCATGGAGACGATGGGCTTGGTGAAGAGGTCGTTGTTTTCGTAGTGCGCGGAACCGTTGGAAAAATTGATAAAGTCATGGGCTTGAAGAATCCATAGTCGGCTATACCATAACTCCGCTTGGCCAGCCTCTGGAGTGACTTGGACACGCGCATGTCAGAAGTGAAGACAAAGTCGAGTGGCTGCTTGTTGGGGAAAAGCATTTAGACCATGAAAGTAGCTAATTCGATCGATCCACCAGTGTTGCCCTGGAAATCGAGGACAATGTTGGTCACGTTGTGTAGGTGGAAGGCTCTCAATCCTGCAAGGATGAAATCTTTTTCTGCATCGATGTCGCTGGGTAAGAAGGTGTGGCAGACAAGAACTCCAGTGTCGGGTCGATCCTTGAGGTGAAAGAAAACTGTAGCATTGCCGGTGACGAGGGTTTCTGCGCCAGGGAACTCTTTGATAGTAGGTGGAGGTGGTGGAAGGATAAAGGGGTCAGGCATGGGTTCGCCCTCGTCATGCATCTTGATCTGAGGGACGGGGTCAAATTTGCGGCGGAGGAGGACAATACCACCCACAGCTGGACGAGCATCATCACCATCGGTCTCAGGTGGGACAAGACAAACGTTCTGAAAAAAGGAGGCAGCGTCCATGAAAGCAGGTACGACTTTAGGAAAGATCCGCCACTCATCTCGGAGCAAAATAGGTTCCGTCGAGTTGCCGCACTTGAGTTGGTAGTCAAGGTATGGGGTTTTGGGAATAGTCTCACGGAAAGCAAAATCACCAGGTGAGAGAGTAAATTTCCGACTGGCGATGTTGTAAGTCTGTGAGGCGAGCATGAAGTTGAGACGGGCGTTGGGGTCATGGGATCGTCCTTGAATGTCTCTGGCGTAGGTGTGGAGTGGGTGAGAGCGTCCTCGCCATTGATAGTCTCGACTATGCAGTCTTAATAGCCGCGCTTGACTGAATCGACGTACACATGGACAAACTAAATAAAATGCATGGCGAGTTAGAAGTAGGAAGTATGAGCGCGATGTATGGTGCAATGTGCAGGTAGTATCAACTAAAAAAATTGGTATCTCGGTATTCGAAGATAATTGCCTGATGACCATCAACAACAGGGGCGTAGAGAGCAATGTGCTGAGCAAAGTGATAAGACCTGTAACAGCTGACTAGAAAGGGGAAATAATAGCAAGCATTAAAAAGTCAACGATCGATCCCATCGTTTTTTTTTCTTGAAACAAATATAAGCCCGAGGTGCATTAATACTACTTACTCTGGTACGCAGCATGACCATCGTGCAGACCAGTGATAGCAACAAGCATATCCTTATGGAACTGGTAGTCGCTGGTATACTTTTTCCGACCAATCTTCTCCAGCTCTCCAAGAATATCATGTGGGGCGTTCGCAAATGGTAGGGTAGCAGTCGGAGAAAGGGCATCGTCAGTAAAGACATAATAGTCTCGAAAGATAATGATCATGGCAGTGAGGGTAGCAGCAGCTCGAACATTATCAAAAGGGATGGCGTTGTAGCAGTTGACGACATGGTTGTATTTGACAGCTTTGGGATTGATATGAGCGAGGATACTGCAAGGGTCAGTAGTGGCGGTAAGGTTGCTGGAATGAGCACACCCATGGGTGGTGGAAGTGAGGTTAATAGTCACAGATATAGAGGAGGATGGGGTGGCATTGCTGAAGGCAACCAGAGCAGCGAAAGAGGCTAACAAGATTTGACTGAGGAGCAAGGTCATTGTGTGGTGTTTGTGCAACCGTGTTTTTTTTTTTTTTTTTTTTTTTTTTTGGGGGGTTTTGCCATCCCATAGTCAAATTTTTATACAAGTACCAAAGACCTACCTTTACAAAGACATCCTTTTATCCTCACGTTGGTCCTTGATCCATGGTAGTGCCTAGGCTTGACTTTTGTATCTGCGTCTCCGAGGAAAAAATATCCGCGGGAAAAAAAAGTGGCATTGGAAGAAGAAAACAAAGAAAGGATGAATGACTCTCTCGCATCTAGAAAGAAAGAAAAATTTAAAGTTGAAATTTTCTATTTGTTGACAGATCGCACCTTGTGTGCATGGGCTAGATTGTTGTACTCGTTTGTATTTCGCTCTCGGGGGTCGGTCCGGATCTGAAGGGCAGACCAAGAACGCCCGCCCAGTCTGAATTCCAGAGGACCACTCGCGCGGAACAGCTTTTAAAACACGCACCCGTCCATCCAGTGACCCCTGGATGGCTGTGGAGCAGCAAGTTCACTCTTGTTCTTGTATCAATAAAGAAGACCCCGCATCAGGAGTTGGGGACTTGAACTTCAAAGGCAGTCTGAGCCCGATTGATTCGGGCATGGTCCGCAGAGGGCTTGGCTCCATGTGGTCCCGTAGAGCTTTGGGTGGGACACGGTTGCAGAAACAGCCTGCCATTACTACGACTGACGGCAAAGTCTGCCTGCTGTTCTGATTGGGCGACAGCCACCAGCGACCGTGTTTGTTCATAGTGAGGCCTGAGTCTATCAGACCGAGAACAACCCCCTTCTTGTGTCGCAAAGAGCCGTTCGCCATGACAGGTCATCTTTAAAGAGTGCACGGACCATGGGGCCAGAAGGCAGAGTATCTTTCTTAGAGACCTACTCTGCCTTCTGGCCCCCGGGTAAACATTATACCGACGTGCGTGGTCTTTTAAAAGGATGACAGTTTATTGTGTTGAACGACGCCTGAGTGGGCTGTCATTGGCAGAGCCGACGCTCGAGCAGTGCTTGAGGCAGTACTTTGTCCTGCGCTTGTTGAATTCAGGAGTTCCGATCTTGGCACCAAGGACTTCAAGCAACACTGTGTTGATAAATGCGAGCTTGCTCTTGAACGTACAGCTCGTGGATCTTGGTCTTCGTATCTTGAGACTAGTGCAAATCTGGGTCATCTTACTGTCCATATCCCATCGACTCTACTCTTGATATCCTCTGCCGGTACCTCATTAGTAGCGAACGGGTCCTCGAATCCGCAAGCCAACAGGATGTCAACCACATATCCCAGCTTCACGAACTGGGATCTCTCGAGCCTGCTGTGCGCGTCAGCGGTTGTTGGTCCCCGCAGACTATAATCCTGACCAAGGTCCTCCCGCTGCTGCACAACCTCCAAGCATGATTTCAAAGACGGTCCACAGCTTGGAGACAGTGCCATAAGATTCCTGTAACACTCCTTCTCGTGTGGCTTGTCGTACGTTCTGACCCACTCTTCGGTGATCGTGCCATGTTCCTGGACATCATACGCTCGCATGAGTGCAAACCTGTGCACTGAAGCCCGCTGATCAGAATCCAACTCTCGTGTTCCACGAGAAAGCCTCTCGAACTCGTCTGGACTAATTGCACCTGCGCTGGCAATCTGCTGATGCCAGGCGGCTGCGATCTCTTTCTCCTTCTCTTTCAGCTCCTTAGGAATCGGATGGCCCCTGGGAAGTTTGTCACCCCTGCCGGTGACAATGCATCCAGCCTGTGTCATTCGTCGGATAAGCCGTGACCGGAAGTTGTTCATGGAGAGATGCTTCTTGGCCATCACATGGCAGTACATGCGGTGATACAGATCATCAGGGATGGTGAGGTTGTTGGCATCGTCAAACTGCAACTTCAATGTGGAGCTCCATCGGACTTTGCCTGTAACGATGTCGAGTTGATTGCAGATCCAGTCCTTGACTTCTGGTGCTGTAGCTGGAAGATCCTTGATGGCAGCGTCTACATGCACCAGGTATGTCTTATCATTGACATGGCGCACACGCCGCATCATCTGCATGCAGCTCTCAACGTCAACTTCGCTGCATGTGCTGAAGATCCCGATAACGCAGTCCACATGGCCTTTGGTGTTGTAGTCAACTCCGACGCTGATGGTGGGCGTATGGATAAAGTAATCCAGACCGGCCATGACGTTATTGATGTCCTTGCTGGCATCCCGTTTGAAAGCCTCGTCCACGTTCTTAGTCACGCATTTGCCCTTGTAGCCTGCTTTTGTTAACATGGCATGCAATGCCTCGGTACATCTGGCACTCATGGTGCTGGAGATCCACAGCCGCTTGTGAAGTCGAAGCAGGTCCAGTGCCTCCTGGATGAGCTTCATCTTGGAATCAAACAAGACAACGTTGTCATCCTTCTGCTGTTGGAACGTGTTGTTCCAGACGATGAAGTCACTGCGAAGACTCTTCATTATCTCGACCTCCTCGTCAGACAGATCCGCGTCAAGACAGATTACTCGGGTCGCTCGTTGGATGAGCCGCTCGAAGACCTGTAGATTGAGATTGTGCTTGTTGCCATGGGTCTTGTCGCTGCACATCTGCTTGATCAGCGAGCTGACTTCATCCAGGATCAGGATCGTATCTTCGCAGTAGAACTTCAGATTGATTTTGTACAACGACTCTGCTTGAACGACCACCCAGTCACAAGCAATAATGTCCGAGATATCCTGGTAGTTCTCGAAGCCCAGTCGCTCTTCCAGCATGTCCGCCAGCGACCGCCGACAGGTGATGGCAACGAATCGGGACTTCTTGTTGGCCTTGACAAGTTCTTCTGTGTACACGGTCTTGCCGCCACCCGTGTCGCATCGAATCAACAGGCTGGGAGGCTGCGGCCCACGGACCTCAAGCTTACCGTGTCCAAGTTGCAAGTGTTCAAGTGGCGCCAGGTGGTTCCAGGGCAGGAACCGAGCATCGTCCAAGATGTCCGCACGCGTCAGTCCATGGGGCGTCTGTAAGGCCATAACAACTTCGATTTCGACTGCAAGAGCGAGATCCCGCTTGCACACCTCAACACCTGCTGGACTGCAGGATCGATGGCAATGAAAGAAGATCGCGCCGGACTTAGCAAGACTCAGATACGCATTCTCCCGGCCGTGCTCTCTCTTACATATGATACAGTGTCCCTCCGCCTTGCGTTCCAGCCTGAATATCATCGCACAGTCTTGCTTGCAATGCATCTCGAACTGGGTCGCCTGTGGCGTCTGCATGAACTTAGCCTTCACAGTATCCACAAGCTGCTGGGGCATTGTCGACTGGACTTGATCACGACACGTTCGAGGACTTCTTGACGTTGACGGTGCTCGCACGACTTCTTGGGTCGAACAAGTCACCTGGATACAGTCAGGTCCAATGTTGGTGATGAGAAATTCTTCGTCTTCAGCCACCATGGATGGCTCATGCCACACGGCTCGAAGCAGTGGACGACTTGGTTCTTTTAACTTACAGCTCCCAAGGATCCGCATGATTCGGTTCCTGTTGTAGACCCCCATATCGATATGGCCTTCGAGCAGCGCAGAGTCCTCGTTGGGTGCCGAACGCTTCCAAGTGTCCTGGAATGCAAGCACGAAGGCTTTCATGTGCATGTTATTGTTCTCGAACACATATGTTGGAATGACGATGTGGAGTGATATCTTCTTGTTATTGGATGCACTCAATACACGACAATGTGCTATGTCGAGAGGATAGTCTGGTGCATGTTGGTTGCGCACATTCAAGAACGCAGTGAACACCTGCTGTTCCAGTCTCAAGATGTCGCTCTCGTCTGCGACTTGACCGAGAGTCCAGTCGATGTCATAGTACTCGTTACAGGCCTGGCCTTCACGGATCTGTTCAAAAAAGCATCGCTCAGCGTCTGGGACATCAGCATACGCCTCTAAGAACCTGGCCGGGTCTTTGTAGCTCGAGTACTCAAAGCGCCGTGGTCCATCGATGGCAACAAAGAACTTGTGGGAGTTCTTATCGCTCCACTCGTGACATCTGGCTTGAGGTCCTTTGGGTTGATCCTCGTCGGTCTTGAAGAAGTAGGTGGATTCAAACTTGTGGGTCATGTTGTTGAGCTGCGCAAGAAGGAGAGGCGGTCTTGTAAGGAGAGGCAGGTACGATCACTTAAAAAACGTGGTTATAGTCGATTAAAGAGGGTTAGTCAATAAGAGAGACCTGGGAGTCATGGTCGTGACTGGCTTTCTGTACACGTCACCATCAACAGAACCATCAATAAAGGAGTGGGCATCTTCGCACACACACACACACACACACACAGCATTCACAAGCGCACCTCTCTCCGTTCACACACACACCCATGGCGACAAACACACTCACACTCTTCTGTCTCATCAGCGGCGAGCCGGCGTCGGGTGCATTCTCGGTCAAGGTGAATCCAACTGCCACTGTCGACGACCTCAAGGACGCAATCAAGTCCAAACAAGCACCCGCTTTCGACGACATCACCGCCAACAACTTGGTGCTCTGGCGCGTCTCCATTCCTGACGACGACGACGACGTTCCTATTCTGCTCGACTCTGTGACTGAAAAGGAGAAACTCAAGGCAACATATGAAATCTCTGAGTTCTTCAAAAAGAAGACGCTGTCGAAGAAATCAATCCACATCATTATCGAGCGATCCAAAGGTATGTGTTTAGCCGGATGATGTCGCATGCGAGTTTAGCCGGAGGGGGGCAGAAGGCAGATGTTCTTTCTTAGAGAGATACTCTGCCTTCTAGCCCCATGGTCCGTGCACTGTGCTTACTAATCTCTTAACTCTGCTTTTTTAAAAAACTAGGCACGCCACACACTCTCGAGTTGGAGGCTCTTCGTCAAGAGATCGAGGACCTGCGTGGGGGCAAGAGCATCGTTGTATTGAACGTCGTCTTGCGGCCGAACCGCAGCGAGTGTTTCTCCTGGACGACAGACACTGAGACAACGAGCATTAAGGAGCTGGAGAGGGCCATCTACGATGAATATCCCGACCGAGAGGACGGCGACGCCGTGTTGGCAATCATTCATGCACGCGGGACTCCTCAACATGAAGGCGGAGGGACTGAGCACCCCAGTAACGACACACGATTTAGAAATATCATCAAGCAGTACTCGAAGACGAACACGAAGACACTAACAGTGGCTCTGGAGACCCCGACCAAGAAGTACACGGATTTCACATTCAAGGAGGTCAACAGCCTGTATGAGATATCGAACATGGAAACACCCACCATGTCTGACTTACCGCCCTTCACCGGCATCTCGACGGAGCCACTTGACTCGAACTTACATAAGGAGTCGCTACGGAGACTGCTTGACGAGCTTGACTCCAGGATACGGGCCGTCCCCTTAGATACAGCCAACGAAGCCACATGCTCTGCCTATGTAGCTTCGTTCCTCACACAGGCCGTCCTGATCTTCAATGGCGAGCTGACACTCGCACCTGAGAGACCGCTTCGAGGCAGGCACGGGCATGGCAAGGTCGACTATGCTATCGAGGCTCTTGCAAACGACGGTTCGAGACACATACTGGGCGTGACAGAGGTCAAGCATGAGGACTACCGCAAGGGTTTGGCACAGAACCTTGTTCAGCTGGAGTCATCGTTGACGGTGAGAAAGCGCAAGCGCAGCAGCGACGACAATGGAGATGAAGAGCGAGAAGAGGACAGTTCCGTCCCTTTGAGAGCGTATGGCATTGTCACTGATGCCATCAACTGGTACTTCGTGGAATGCTCCATCGACCAGTCACAAGAGTCTGGAGACCGGCCCAAGTTCAGGATATCGAAGCTGAAGGACATCATCAACTATGACAAGGACACCTGGAGAGTCGAAGCCGAGTCTGTGCTGGGCCAGATTGTGTGGCTCATGAGGAAGATGCACTCGGAGATCCCAGGACGCGAGCTCCAGCTCAAGAAGCAGAAGTTCTTCACATCTGAGCAGTCGTCTCATTCAACAGGCAAGATGCAGCGCGTCTAGCTTAGCGCGCTAGTCTAGCTCAAACCTGGCTTCTTCACATCTAGCTCAAACCTGGCTTCTTCACGTCATAGTCGTTGTACTTCTAGCTGTCTGTAATACACATGTTCAATAGTCGAGCTTGCGCTGTGCACTGCATCACTAATCTCTTATTGACCAACCCTCTCTTAATGAGAAGGAGCCAGCCTCACATCTACTTTCTAGAGAGAGAAAAACGTACTGCGAGTCTGGCTCAATCAATGTCAATAAGGGAGGGTCGAAACGTGACCTTGACTGAAAGCCTCATGGCGTTTGAGTGTGAATGCGTGCATGTTGAAAAAGCCGATCACAATCTCATCTATGTGTCACATCTCTTCTCATCCCGCTTTCACCAATGCAGTGAACTCTGAGCACTCCATGGGAGGCCTTCCATTCCTTCGCTCCTCCATTCCTCATTCACCTACTCTCCACTTCGTCGCTCACGTCTAATCCCACACTACCCACACTGAACCATGACCGTCAGTATGTCCCTTCTTCAACATGCCTTCTACATGCTTCTAAGCCTTCACAACAGCATGCCAGCACACTAACACGCTTTGCCTCAAGACAAGCCACAGGAGTCTGCTATTGAGGCACTGCGCATTGAGCTGGCGGCTGTCTCACTCGAGCTCAGGAGCACACAGATAGACCTCATGGATGCGAACGATGGCCTTGCATCGACACAGGAAGAGCTTGAGGACACACTGGCCAAGCTTGATGAGACCCAACTCGAGCTGCAAAACACTCGCGATGCCCTTACCAACAGTGAGCGTGCCCGCCAGGAAGCCAACCGTGACCGTATCCTCACACGGCCACCTAGACAGCAGGAGGTCTTTGTTGTCTTGAAGTTCCGATCGCCACAGCCATTGCCTGTCGGTGGTTATCGCCTCTTCACTCTGCAGCAAAAGGCTGTTGACCGCACCTTGAACCAGTTCAAGGCTGACAACCCGGAGCTCGATGCTATTGTGATGAACGAGCTACGATTCAACCGCTCCCCGAGAGGACACAATGTCTTCCAGCGTATCAAGGATGACAAGGAGGCGCCCATCAAGTCGAGTCGCCGCAACTTCGTTCTCAAGGAGGGCCACACAGAGGATGAGATGGTGGAGTACATCACAAGTGTCTTCGGCATCCACACACGAGAGTAGCAAGTAGCAGATCCTCCCATGTGTAGCTCGACCGACTTTGAATAAAAAGGCAACCCGACCGGCGTAATGTTTACCCGGGGGCCAGAAGGCAGAGTAGCTCTCTAAGAAAGATACTTTGCCTTCTGGCCCCATGGTCGTGCGTTTTCTTTAAAAGTGATCTTGCCTCATGTGTGCTTTTTCAGAGAAGCATCTGGTGTGTCATAATATGGATGAGGCGCTTGAGTACGATGCCATCGTACAGAACTACTGGAAGTTCCTGTACACGGACTGGCCTATCATCGACAGAGTGAAGCATCACCGCACAGAGATCGCTGCTGTGAACGACATCGACAGCATCAAGACGTTTGTGTTGAACCGCCTGGGGGTCATACCTGTGTTCTTCTTCTTGACCGTGATCTTTGGCACTAGAGCATTCTCCTGCCCATACAGGAATGTTGAGAAGGGCGTCATGCTACTCTACGTGCTCGTGAAGGGGATCTCCTTGAGCGATATGGCACGGTACATCCCGAAGACCTCCTTCCACACCATCCACAAGGAGTTCTACATGCACAACCCTGCTGCACTAAACCGCTTTCTGACCACAATGCTGTCTGAGATGTTCTCAACAATGAAGTCGCGTCATCTCGCTGCCGAAAGGAACCCAGAGCCATTCAAGAACGTGACACTGAACCTGGACGGCCATGACTCAAGGATCATCTACGCGAACGCAGACAAAGCTAGTCTGTATTCATACAAGCTGAAGAAGTCGGGCTTCCGTGTGCAAGTGTGCACAGACATGAACAACATGGTCTTGTTTGTATCCGCCCCCGCGCCATGCCGTGACTACAATGACGGGACCATGCTCCTTCGTATGGGCATCCAAAACAAGATCCACAAGTTGGACTGTGTTGCGTTGGATGGCGGGTACAGTCTATTCATCGGTAAGCTACTGGACAGCGCGGACGAGCTCCAGTATGAGAACTTCTGCTATCCAATCCGCAAGATGCGTGGAATTGCACTGACTGAGGAAGAGAAGGCCTACAATGAGATCTTCGGGAGCTTCCGTTCTCGTATTGAGAGCTATTTCGGGGAGATGCAGTCGACGTTCACCAAGTTCAGCCATACGGTTGTGAACAAAGTAGCAGAGAAAGAGACGTTCGGTGCTCAGTACAAGCTAGCGTGTCTCCTGATGAACATCAAGAGGTTCGTTGCACTCAGGAGTATACCCACTGAACAACATCATACGCTCTGGCTTCAGGACGGCTTTGACTACCCCAGCAAGACAGAGCAGGAGACCATGTACGCTCTTCCGAACATCAAGGTCAAGCTGTCCCATAGCAGAGGTTTGCTCACCACGCGGAAGGCGTTCTTCGACATGGCTACCCCCCCTCACACGCCAGCTGATGACAACATGGCATCTGGGGACGATGACAGAGAGTACGAAGTGGACAAGGTCGTCAGCCATCGAGGAGAAGGCAGTGGGAGAGAGTATCACATCATACAGAAGAGTGGTGGTTTGAGTATAGCCACATGGGTGCCAGCCTTGGAGGTCAGTGACAATAGCAAGGTCGCCGAGTACCTAAAGTCCATTCAGAGCTTCGAATAGTTCTCTAAGGGGGTCGGTCCGGATCTGAAGGGCAGACCAAGAACGCCCGCCCAGTCTGAATTCCAGAGGACCACTCGCGCGGAACAGCTTTTAAAACACGCACCCGTCCATCCAGTGACCCCTGGATGGCTGTGGAGCAGCAAGTTCACTCTTGTTCTTGTATCAATAAAGAAGACCCCGCATCAGGAGTTGGGGACTTGAACTTCAAAGGCAGTCTGAGCCCGATTGATTCGGGCATGGTCCGCAGAGGGCTTGGCTCCATGTGGTCCCGTAGAGCTTTGGGTGGGACACGGTTGCAGAAACAGCCTGCCATTACTACGACTGACGGCAAAGTCTGCCTGCTGTTCTGATTGGGCGACAGCCACCAGCGACCGTGTTTGTTCATAGTGCGGCCTGAGTCTATCAGACCGAGAACAACCCCCCTCCCTCTGTCCTTGGTTCATGAAAAAAAAACGAATACAGAGACCTTGTTTGAAGGAACGGCCTCACCAGTGGCTTCACAACAGGCACCAGTCAACAAAGCTGTTTGCAGGCCCCATCTTGTCTCCCCCCTCTGGTCGTGGTATATACCTTTATCCTTTGAAAAGTACACATCCTCTCCCCATAAATTTAATTCTCTCTTTTTTATATCGTTAGTGAGGGATAGTGGTAGGCATAACAAAGGGATGAAAGAGTAGAACAGTCAAAATAATACCTTAGTCCAGTTTCATTTCTATTACGCTACCCATTTTTTTTTCTCCACACTGGAAAAAAGGGAAGGATGGAAAAGCATTGTTTGATCTGCATTTGGGGAGGAGAAGAGGAACAACGGCAAGGAGACTGACCGGCTTCCTGTCACACAGAAATTGAACATGCAAAATTTTTCATTTTCATTTTCATTTTCATTTTCCGTTTCCACTTGATTGACCCTTCCAGACAACGCCCGATGGTGAATGATACTATATGGACGATAATCATATCTGGGTGGGAACAACTACAAACCATGGAAAAAGGCGAAAAAGGAGGAAATTTATCGTGCTAGGGTGGACGTAAGGAGAGATACCCATGTTCTTTCCAAGCGGCAAAATATATGAGAAAGGCAACGGTTCAAGAACAAGAAAATGATTAGGTGTTTGTGCGATAGATTTATTCAGGTACGAGTGACCGTTACTTGGATTTGATCTTCATGAAGGACAAAGGTAACGAAGGGATGGAATATGGAAGGAGGAAGCAAATCGAGGGGGGGAAAGTTAAATGGGGAGATGAGATATGCCGTTGATTCTACGATGCACAAACCACAAATTAAGCGGGAAACTCGAAGAAAAAATGCTAATTACTTCCAAGAGAGGGCAGCAAGCTGTTTCCACATTGCCGACCTATCAAACGACGTCTCGATTGAATAGTTCAAATGGTTCTTGGTCCTGAACCGCTCAGCATCATACTCCAAGGGGATAGTACTGTTCCGGGCATACACCTCCAACCACGAGAACCGGATCGTGCTCGCAAAGGGGACATCCTTCATGGGACTGGCAGCACCCAGACCCTTGTACGTCTGCTGGATGTCGGAGAGTGCCAAGACGGACGCGCCAGCGAAGGAGAACATGGACATGTCCTCACCGGCGGTGCCTCCGACGACGAATGCCTCGACGTTGTGCTCGCTCGTCAGTAAGTAGGTCGTTATACCTGTCGCGGATCCGGAGCGCCCGTCAGTGATGACACGGATGTTGTTGGCATTATTGGTCCAGGGAAAGGTCTTGACGACGTCGACTTGGGACTGGGAGATGGTAGGAACAACGAGGGCGGTTCTCTCGGTGTATAGGTTTTTGCGCCCGTTACGGGTCAAGGTTACGGGGCGCGAGAAAATACTGTTGTCCTTGTAAGGGAGACCGGTCTTGAGGTCCACCAGGAGGGAAGCATCCATGTACTCGGTGTTGTTGACTTTGTATCCATGCAAGGCTGCCTGTTGCAGAGGCTTGGTGACTCGCTGATCGGCCTGCAACAGAACGTCAAGGGGACTTTTGTTCGGGAAAAGCAACTGAACAACAATGGCAGAGAGCTCGACGTATCCACCAACGTTTCCTTGGAAATCGATGACAAGGTTGGTCACATTCCTGGAGTGCAAGGCCTTGAGACCCTCAAAGACAACCTCACCTTCGACCTCAGTAGGGGCGATATCGAAGCTGTGAACAACCATGACACCAATGTGAGGCTGCTCCTTGAGGTGGTAAAAGACTGTGCCGTTGCCTTCTAAGATCTTTTCAGCACCGGAGAACTCTTGCACGTCAAGACCAAGATGGGGACCTGTGGGAGAGGGAGTAAGAATAAGGACAGGAGCAGGGGTAGGACCATGAACAGACCCATCATCCTCAGGTGCAAGGCAGACATTCTTGACAAAAGACTCAACGCTATCAAACTTGGAATCCTCGTTCATAGGCTGAACAACCCACTCCCCGAAAACCTTAACAGGTTTCGACGCCCCCTCACAGCGGAGTTGGTACTCGATCGCATCACTCTCGGGGGGAACGGTGCGGGTGGCGAAAAGTCCATCAAAGGTATGGAACCGACCCGTGCCTGGCTTGTAAACCTGAGTGGCTAATGCAATGTTGAGGCGGGCGTTGGGGTCGTGCGAGTAGCCAAGGACGTTGGTGGACCAGTCCTTCATGTAGGACCAAGCTGGTCGTCCGTTGATCTTCTCGACAATGCAGCCCTTGTATTCGTCATCGTGAATGTCGCGGAACACACGCAGTTGCTGTGAGATAGAAATGAGTAGAGGATAAGATATGCTTGTTAGTACTTGTGGGCATAAGAGTGGGGATGAGGGAGCGATGAATTCAGTACATGCATCTTTGTTTACCTGGGTGTCATTGACGACAGGGGCGTGGAGAGCGATACGGTTGACGAACGCATATGCGCCGTAGCAGTGCACTAACGTTAAGAATCGAAAATGAGTAACAAACAGATTTAAGTTTTAACGTGTTGTTGGAGGGAAAAATGAGCCCACCAACAGAAAAGAGAGTTAAACAAAAACCAACGCCCGCGCAACCCCTTACCATCATAGGACGCATGCCCATCCTTCAACGCCTCAATCGTCGCACGGATATCCATATGGAACTGGAAGTCGCTGGTATACTTGGTCCTGCCAATCGTCTCCAATCGCTTCAAAACATCAACGGGTTCGTTCTTGAAGGGCCTGAGTGCGCGAGGGTTCAGGGCCGCATCGGTAAAGATGTAGTAGTCCCTGAAGAGAGTATGGACGGTCTCGAGGGTGGACTTTGCTTGGTTAGAATTGAAAGGAATGGCTTGGTAGCAATTCGCTACATCGGTGGCGGACAAGGAGGAGACGTTCTTGTTGGCGAGGAGACCGCATGCGTCGAGGAGGGAGGGTGTGCTTGGGGCTGCCAATGCAGAGGGGATGAGCAGGGTGCCCACAAGGAACAGTGTCTGTTGGAGAGAAAGCAGAAGCATTTGTGAACAAGATGAAAGGGATAGGATGAAAGTGTTTGCTATTGTTGTTGTTTTTTGTTCGTTTGTTTTGTTGATGATGGGAGATATACGCGCTGAGGGTTCCCTTTATATATTTGAAAAATAGCAATCGGCATCATTGTTGTTGTTGACATGACGTTTGTACGATGGCGTTTCCATGTTGTACAAACGGATAGGCTATTAATAAGAGCACCATGCCCATATCGTACGCGGTAGAACCATCCAAGGAGGATTTCTGACTAACAGAGGAGGAGGGAGAGGCTATATCCTTCTTGGCAAGCGGCGAACAGCGAACAAAAGAGACAGCCCTGGGAAAAAAAAAACATTCCGTTCGTACCTTTTTTTTCTCACATCGAAGTGGGCGTCCAATCAAAACAAGAGATGGGCTTTCGGGCTTAGCATACAGAAAGTTTGAGAAAGGATGGAAAAATGATGGGTAAGGAAGTACAGCCACAGCACTGACCGGGGAAAAAACGTTCCGTGATGACCAATTGGACCCCCTTCCTAGTATATTGGCACTTTTTTCCCTCGCTGAACCTAATACAACGTCTGCCTCTTCATTTTGCGGAAAGATGTTTTAGCATCTTAAGAACTACAACAACTCTAGGAAAATGCTGCGACAGCTAGCGACATCGCACGAAAGAAATAAGAACAGTATCATATTGTCGAGTTTAGAGATAGGCGCAAAAAAAGACGATGGCAGTGAGGCTAAATGTGAATAGTGATTGAAGGAGTCATGAAAGAATTGAACGCGAACACAAAAACAACACTCTCCCCCAGGAACAAAAGAAAAAAATGGGAGGTGAGAAAAAAGAAAAATAAATAGCGAGAGAAGCGAACCCTCCTTTCCCATCTTTTCAATTTTCCTTGCTTTTGTCACTCATGTATGATGTTTTGTCTGTTATTGGTTGTCAGTTATGATTTTCTGGCAGTCATTGAGGTCCCTCACCAAAAATAACAAAATACGATGTTGTAATTTAATTGTAGTATGTTGATAATAGTTGTGTGATGGAATCACCCTTTCGTCACAGTACAACTCGATGGGGCCTGATTCATCTTTTCCACCTCCTCCTCCTTCTCATCCTCTGACAGGGACTCGTTGCTGGTACCGCCGTCCAACCCTTCATCATATCCAGTCCTTTAGTTGTCATCAGGGTCAGTGTCCGATTCATCTCCCTCGAAAGTCAAAGAGCCGTCAACAGCGCCGCGCTGCATCAACAGTCGCCGATTGATGGGGCCAAGACCAACAACACCGTCGAGTCTCATGCCGACCGCAGCAAGCACACCGACGTTAGATCCCCAGACCAAGTCGACAGACACGACATCATCACCATCGTTGCCCTCCAAGATCCTCCAGACACGAACAGCCCGATCATCGCCACAGGTGGCAAACTCAAGCGGAACAACAGGATTCCATGCGATATCACTGACCGTGTCAAGAGACCCCTCGACGGTAGCGACATGACACCAGGCGTCTATATCACTCGACTGTCGACGACACAGTTGAATCGTCGAATCCAGATTTCCACAGGCGATCCACCTCTCGCAAGGTGAATAGACAATAGAACAAACACCGGAGGAGCTGACTTCCAGTCCAAAGTCAGGCTCCTTAGACTGTAGGTCCCAAAAGAATAAAAAGCCTTCGACCCCGATAGCAAGCTCTTGACCGTTTGGCGAGTAAGCCACTGCTCTGACTCTTCCCTCCAACGCTGTTGTCCTCAAAAGCCTTCTTGTTTGGACGTCGTAAACATTGACCGTACCATCCATGCCCGCGGCCGTAACCTGCAGTCCTGTCGGCGAGAATGTCACCGAAGACCTTCCGAAATCTTTCAAATCCATGTTGGCCAGAACATGCCCTTGCTCAGTATTCTTCAGATTCCACAGCCGAACTGTGTTGTCGCTGCTGGCAGATGCGACCCACTGACCACATGGCGAAAAGGTCAAACCCAACACAGAATCTGTGTGACCTTCAAGGATAGGTCCGATTTCACCGATTCGAAGGTCACATAGTTGCATAGTCCCATCAATGTGCCCAGCCGCCGTCTGATGGAAGTCCGGTGAAAATGCAATGGTATGCGCGACCTTGGCGGAAACAACTTCGGAGGACCCAGCAGCACCTGTTCGAGCGTCCCATTGTCGAATGGTTCTATCCGCGCTGCCGGACAAGATAGTCTGCCCAGTAGGTAGGTACGCCACTGCCACCACATAAAGTGAATGTCCATGCTGTTCAATTCTGGATCCACTCGAGCTCACGTCCCAAAGGCGCACCTCGCTAGAACTATCGACGGAAGCGATATGTTGACCGTCTGACGAAAGAGAAGCATGGAAGATCGCGGTCATGTTACTGAACACGGAGGTTAAGGTGCCTGCGGATGTGTCCCATAGTCTGGCCGTGGAGTCATAGCTAGCTGAAGCAATCCGCTGCCCGTTAGTGGAGAACATAACGTTGGAAACGTCACTAGTGTGACCACGCAAAATAGGACCTGCCGATCCAGAAGCGGTATTCCAAAGTCTCAAACCACCGTCCCGATGCCCAGACACGATCCGGCGTCCACCAGGTGAAATGTCAAGGCATCGCACTGGTCCATGGCTCAACTCCCAAACATCCTCCGATGATCCAGTATCTGCATCCCAGATTCGAATCGACTCATCCCAACCGCCCGTCACCAGCTGCCGTCCATCTGGCGTAAACTTGACACATGTAACAAGATTTGTGTGTCCCAACAACGCAAACAGCGCCTCCCCTGTCACCGAGTTCCACAATTGCACCGTCTTATCCATGCTTGCTGATGCAATTTTCTCGCCACAAGGAGAAAATGCCACCGCCGTCACATCGTCCGTATGCGCCTCCATGGTCAAAAGAAGATCGCCACTGCTGCAATCCCACACTCGCACTGCTTTGTCCTCACTCCCAGATGCCAACCGCCGGCCGTCAGGTGAAAATGTCAAACATGCTGCGACGTCGTCATGTCCTTCTAGCACGCAGATTTCCCTCCAAGTCTCTGTGTCGTGCAAAGCGATACCTCCACTACTCAGTCCTACAGCAAGCAAAGCCCCATCGAGCGAGTAGCAACAATTCCAAGCACGATGTTCTTCTTGCAGGTACGGCAGCTCTCCAAATCGGACGCCTTCCATCTGCGCATTGCTGAAATCTGCCTTGCGTAGCCAAGCCTTCCCGAGATCGACGCCCGTAAGATCCGCTTCTTGAAACAGCGCCGAATCAAACTGCCCACCAGAAAGATCTGCTCCTGGAATACGGACCCCTTGGAAATCGTGTCGATGAAAAGCGATGCCAGCTCGAACAAGGATGGTGATGGCGTTAGCTGCTGCGGTCGCTAAGGTAGCAATGCGGCAGGAATTCGTGATGATATCCTCGAGGTTGAGCCTGAAGACAGAGTTCTCCTGTACCCGCTCGCTTAGAAACTGAATGACGGATTGCTCGGCGATGAGGCTGCGTGTGAACAAAGGGCACTCGGGATCGAGCAATTGGAGGTAGGAGAACTCGTCGACGTCATCTTCAATTTTCCAGGGGCCAACGATAGTGCAGGAAAAGAAGTACTCGAGCATTGACCGGTGGAGAAATTGGTAGAAACTTCCGGAGCGGGTCAATGGCGAGGCCTCCCGTAGCAGCCGGACTTCCGGATCCGGGCCAAAGAACTCAGCTTTCCATGTCGACTTGTCTTTGAGGTGGACATACTGGACGACGGCCTTTCTATTCTGCTTCTCAAACATGGACAATGCTAGCCTCATGGAGTAATCCGCACCCATAGCCACAAAGCCAGCCTCCTCAAGCATTTCGAGCATGTTGTGGTCGTCTTTGGACAAGGTGTTGCTTTGGAGTCGTCGCATGTTGACGTTGATCCAGTGATTGACGAACGTATCGTAGAGTTGAACGCGGACAATCTTGATAGTCGACAGGTCTTGCTTACCCTTGATGACATCGGGCAATGCCTCAAGCGCGAGTAAGAGGAGGAACGGATTTCTGACTAGATCCATGAGGTTTGGGATAGTCGTTAGCTTGTCTATGTACTCCTGTGTGCTCCAGGACCTTGGCTCCATGGGGACATACTGTTCAACATAATCCTCGATCTGCTCCTTGGAGAAGGGAGCAATGACGGCTTCCTGAAAAACACCGTGAGGGGCTGGCTTATATCGGTCGGTAGACTGGGGCTTGAAGCGGTCCTGGTATGAAGGTCCGAGGTATTGGCTCCTGCAGCTAATAACCATCTTGGTGTTCCATTGGTCTGGCTGATTGAAGGAGTTGGTTCTGTGCAAGTTGACCAATTGCTGACTTTCGTCGTACCCATCACAGATAAGTACCAAATGACGGTGCAGTTTGAGCTCTAGGATCTGATCCTCATCAAAGTTGTGAAACTGCAGTTGCTTGCTGACTAAGTCGTGCTGGGGATCGTCGATAGCGGCCAAGTTAATGAACAGAGGAATGGGTCCACCTCGCTTGTACTCCGTCCAAAGTGCGTGCTCCAGGTATCGATTGAATGATGATTTGCCGGAACCAGAGTCTCCCAAGATCAACATGACTTGACGGTCACTGCCAAGAAACTCCAACACCTTCTCTAACAGCGGGAACATCTCATCATCTTTAGCCAGGAGGGATGGCTTGGCTTGCGGAAGGACATAAATCGCCCGTTCGTCGTATTCTTGGAGCCGTTGCAATCGAAGCTTGTACAGTTCGTACTCGAGGTAAGGGACGTCCTGGACCGTGACAAGGATCGAAGACGTAGCTGGGGTCAGCAGGCGAGACCTCAGTGGGTACGGGTGCTGCATCATAGGAGTGTTTTCAGAAGCGAGCTCCTGTTTCAGGATCAGAGCACTGGCGGCAACATCTCGGTCGTCAATGGATACTAGCTTGTCGACGATGGCCAGCATCCACGCCTTGACACTCCCGTCGCAGCCCCAGTCTGTATCCTCTTTGTAGAGACGACCAAGCAGTTCGATGGCTCGCTGGCGAGAGGCAACGGACCACAAAGGATCGACCGCAATCTCTCCCAGCAACTGGCAGACGCCCCACTGAAACAAAGGGTCACGATGACAGGGGGCTTCGCAAACTAGACGGTTCAGATCTTTCAGCTGGCCTGCTTGCGCAAATGCGTAGGCGGCACGGATGGCCGCATACCAAGGTCTCTTCTGGCCGGTTCCATATCTCTCCTTCAAACTCGCCATGACGCCTTGACCACTCTCCACCAAGGAACTTGCTCCTTCGTACACAGTGCCAGCAACATCAGCTATGCCGCCCAGTGCCTCCTGCAGATTTCCCAGTCCCTCGAGCACCGGCCCCAGGTCCAGTTTGCCTAGTGCCGTAACCTTGACCACACCTTCCACCACACCTCGCGAATGCCGCAAGACTGCCTGCAAAACAGTTTCGTTGTTGGGCACATACTGTAGGGCCTGGAAGGCATAACAGGCCTGGTACATGAGGTAAGGGTTGGTGCTGCCCTTCAACCCAGACAAGACCCCAGACAGAGGCTCTTGCTCAAGGATTCTGTCCAGACCCTGGATCTTGTGGTCAGCCATGAAATCAAGGACTCTGGAGATTGCCAGGGTGAGGTAGTAAGGGTGCTCGGTTGACTGTTGGTGAGTGCCTTGCAAACGGATCCTAAGAAGACCGAGGATCTTGATTAGGTCATCAGAAACAAGGTACCCTGGCGAGGAGGACTGTACCAGTTGGACAAGGCCCTGGAGCAAGTCAACGTTCAGAAGGAGGGAATCATCAAGCTCTTTGATGAGAGAGGACAACAGCTTGCGGTAAGGCTCCTGCTGGAAGATGGGTCCAAGGGCGACGATCTCGGCGATCTTGGTAGAATCCTTTATGCCCTCCTGGATGAACTTCTCCACCATACGATTAGCCAGCCATTGTAGACGATCTTGCTCTATCGGGTCATTCTTGATCTCCACCAGCCAGGCCACCTCAGCCTTGTCAAGAGTAGGGTCCTGCTCAAATGAGGAGAGAGGAAGCGAATCCTGGAGCAACAAGGTGTTGCAATAGATCAGCTGCTCGGTCCTCTCGATGCGTTGCTGAGGGCGAGGCAAGTCAGTCTTGAGGGTCGGTTTGGACACATTCTCGAGGAAAACGTTGATGATATGAACTGTCATGGTAATAAGTAGGTCTACAAGTGCCATTTACAGTGATTCAAGTGGAATACATGTTAGAAAAGAGTACTGTGTCACCACACCAATTGCACTTTGGTTGCGCTGAGTCCGCTGTTGTATTATTTCTTACATTGATTTGCTGGTGCGTCTGGGCTAAAGGTACCAAGCTGGGACGGTATTAATTAGTGGAGGGTCCGAATGGCAGAGCGTGGAGGTCAAGGCTACTAGAATGAAGAGGTCTAGAAGAGAGCATTTCTGGTTATAGGGATGCACCTCTCGCAAAAATATTGACAAAGGCTAAAAAAAAAATTGGCTTACATGCGGATATTGGCGGTGCTTCTTTTTTTTTTGTTCTTTTGATAAAAAGGACAAACGGATCCGCGTCCAAGTCAGAAGAACGTGAAGAGGAAGGAAGTAGACACGTTAGCAACTTAATTGTCCACGATAATGTCACTCCACCTTTGAACTAAATAAACAGCAGCAGGTGCTTTTGTTGTTACTGTAATAAGTCTTGGTTGTCCTTGTAGCAGTGGGTCAGTGAAGGACTAAGGTGGATGGGTGTGTGGGTGAGCGGTCTGGTCGTAGGTGTCAAAAAGGAGAGAAGGAGGTCTCAAAGAACAGTGAGAGGAGTGCGTGGTGCGTTGATGTTTGCTGCGGTTGAAGTTGCAGTTTTGCCGTGTTTTTTTGTTGCGGTTGTTTGTTATAGTTGTCAGTGTGGAGAAGGAAAGAAAGAGAATTCGGGGATGTCCATTCAGGTTGTGTTGATTGCGAATGCAGTCAATGCAATAACGGACGATGATGACTGAAAGGAAAGGAGAGGATGCTGAATGAGACAAGAAGTGCGGCGGGTGAGAGAAGAAAGGGGTGGCGAGAGAGCGAGCAAAGGCGGAAAAGAAAGGGAAGAAAGACCAAGGAAGACGTCGAAGAAGCACCGCCCAGCCCATGGTCAATTTTAGATATGTGAGCCATGGTACACGCATTCCTGTTCCACAACTCCACCACTGCACTAGTCTACGTCCAATCATCAATTGGTCGTTTAATCCCTCCTAATAAAAACAAAGACGTGGAGTTGTTGCCAAGTCGGACATGGCGCTTTCGGTGGCGTCAAGAATATAAGAGAAGAGAAAGAAACACAATAAGGTATGAGGTGAAGAAGAAAAAAAGGATAAAGGGCAAGAAAGATCAAGGAGAAGGCAAGCCCCTTAAATAATATTCGCACGTGCGACATCCACACGTTAGACCCAGGAACTGAGCTCGGTGGGTTTCAGAGTGCAGATCATCCATGGGTCCTTCTTTACTTGGTCCACTTGTCCTCTCTCTCACACTCTCTGCATTTGCCCAAAGCATGAAGTTTTTAAGTCTGCAAGTCTGCGCCATATGGAGGGCGAACCTTGACAGAGTTGAACAATGAAGGAGGCCTTCATTCTTCATATCTCGTCCCCTGTGAAACGCCCCTTATGACAATTTCCGTTACTCCATCATCCATCATTCAAGGTTGATCATCCACAGATGAGACAAAGTTATCAGCCAGGCCTTCTCCCACCTCACCCCCTCCATCACCGATGATAAAATAAAGGAACGCGAATGTTTATTTTCTTGACTGCTCCTCTGCACTTTTCAGTCCCTAATCTTTGCCTCAATGTCTACTCCTCGGAGACTAGTGCTTCCTCCTTCACAGACCAAGACTCATTAACACCACCTCCTTGGACCAACAACTTCTCATACACAGGTCCAAGACCAGCCACATTTCCAGACACCAAACCCGACACATGCAGTTGTCCTAGATTGGTACCCCACAGCATGCGCACAGTAAAGTCTTTCCCGTCACCATGGTCCAGGATCCTCCAGACGCGAACGGAATGATCTTGAGAGCAGGTGACAATCTCGAGGGGCTTAACGAGGTTCCATGAGATGCTGGTGACGGTATCGAAAAATCCGCTTGGCATGGGGACACTCCTCCATGATCCCACCTCGTCCTTGCCCACTGTGTTTCCTGATTGGAGACGACGACGATGCCAGAGACGAACGGTCTTGTCGCCGGCATATCCAGAAGCAATCCAGTTACCGCAAAGTGAGAAGGCGATACACTTCACACCCTCAGAGACGGCATCGTTCAGTCCCAGTTGGACAACGGACTCATCTGACTTCAGGTCCCAGAGATGGATCGAGTCTCGGCTGGCGGCGCCAACTGCGAGCTGCTGGTCGGTTGGCGAATATGTCAATATTGACACTTCCACATCCTCCAAGGTAATCGTCTTCAAGAGGGTTCGTGTTTGTGTATCGTAAACACTAACTACACCACTCAAGTTGCTGATGGCGAGTTGATGGCTAGTCGAAGAAAACGCAAAGTGGGATATAGGACTAAAGTTGGCATCCATCTGGCGTAGCCAGCTCCTCGCTAAATTGACGCCAGCGAGGTCAATTCCTTGGAACTGTGTATAATCAAACTGTTCGCCAGAGAAATTCGCTCCTGGAAATCGAATACCTCGAAGATCGGCTCCGATGAATCGTAAACCGGCCCTGATCAAGATCGTGATGGCATTGGCTGTCGCCGTGGCAAAAAATGGGTCGGACTTGGATCTCTCGATGACCTCGCGGAGCTGAACCTCGAATCCCGAGTCCTTCTGCACTCGCTCGCTCAGGAACCGCAGGACAGATACCTCGGAGAGAAGGTTTTGTCTAAGCAGGGGGCAGTCAGGATCGAGTGACTGGACATCCGTGGGACCGGCTCTATCGTGCGGGTCACGTTTGGCAGGAGAGAAAATGACACAAGAGAAGAAGTACTCCAGAATCGATCGATGGGAGAAGCGAAATGTATCGATAGTGGACGTCAATGGAGAAGCCTCGCGCAGGAGACGAATTTTGGGATCTTAGCCAAAGAACTCGGCCTTCCAGGTGTCCTTGTCGCGGGTGTGGATGTACCGGAGAACTGGATCACCGCTCTGCCTTGTGAAGATGGAATCGGCGAGTCGCTTCAGGAAGTTGATTCCTTGAGTAACAAAACCGTCTTTGATCAAATCAGTGAGTGCCTCTCTCTCCACACTGCTCAAGACACTGCTCTCCAGACGTTCCAGACTGAGCGCGAACCATTGCTCGACAAATTTGTCGTACAAGTCGACTCGTACGATCCTGATGCCCACCAGATCCTGTCGAGGGCCGACGACCTTGGGTAGAACCCTGAGAGTGACAGCCAACAAATAGGGCGTCTTGACCAGATCCATCAGATCGGGAATGGTTGTCAGTTTGTCCATGTACTCTTGCGATGACCAGACTGGTTGGTTTCCGAAAAAGAGGTGGATATCTGGGTCCTGGACAAACTCGTCGACGTGCTCCTTGATCTGCTCGACGGTGAGGGAAGCATCAGCTGAATAACGGAAGAGGTCTTGGGTGACGCTATCGAGAACATTTACACCCTGTTGCTCGTTTGAATGGTTAGACATGATAGGTGCGCTACTTGTCGCAATAATAATAGAAAGAAGTTAGTGTCACAAGTGTTGTGAAAGGAGGCGTGAACATGTTGACCGTTTCTGTACTTTTTAACGTTACCTTGTTTGTTTTAGTGTAAGGTGGCTGCAGCAGAGGAGAGAGGTTGGTGAAAGTCAATGCTACAAAATAATGTTTTTTGCATGAAGTAAAATTAGTCTCTGCAGATTTACAGTTTGTCTTTCTGGCCACAGAAATAAAAAGATGGAAGCGTGCGAAGATTGTGTAAACGGAGGGGTTGTGGTAGAGACAGGTTGTAAGATGAAAAGGGGTCAAAAAAAGGGAATAGGTGTTCTATGCGTGCCTTGGAGGCGAGAGTGGACTTACCTCTACAAACGAACGGGTGGTGCTTTTCGTTATTATTTTCACAAAGGGTTGATTCCTGATAGTGAATACTTAGTAAAATGATGCTTGAGGAATGGAAAAAGATGGATGTCGGATTTTGATGTATAAGAAAAGAGAGGTGAGGGAGGGTGAGTAAATTGCTGTGACAAAAGAAAGAAGAAAGGGAAAAGAGAGAAAAGACAGAAATTTAATTTGTTGTTCTCTCTTAGTGGGCTGTTGAGCTGTCATCATTTTTTTTGGTGTGAGCACGTAGGCCTAATGAACATTTTTTAACCCTTCGCCAAACGTACTACTCAACCCACTCGCCATCTTTTTTGCGCCGTTTTTGTTCTTGCTGTGCCATATGTACTTTCTTCAATTTCAAGAGATAAAGGAAAGGAAAGAGAAACAGAAACAGAAAGGTCTCAAGGAAAAGCATTAGACACTTTTCACATTCATCCCTTTAGTTGCTCCTTTGCCATCACTTTTCGATTAAGACTGATAAAGTATTTCAGGTACCATGTCTTGATCATCCGAGTCCTCTCACCGTCTGACACTCAAAAAAAAACTCACCGAAAATGGGTACTCCTGAGGTCAGTACCCTCAAACGTACCAATAGATCTCAACGGTTCCCTGGGCCTCTCATCCTTCAATTCCATCCACATAAAAAAAAAGAAACACTCTCCATAAGTTCTCCGTCTTCGTAGTCTTGGCCATCTGAGGCTCAAGGATCGAAGCAAAGGAAAGTACAAAATAAACAAACGAATTTTCTCTCTTTTTTTTTTTTTGTTTTCCTGGGAACAGACGTACAAAAAAAAGAACGAGATGGCAAGGTTAAGAAAAATACACAATCACATGTACATAGCATTCCGTACTCCCACAAACAACGACCCACCCTCCACACTTTTCTTATACTTCACTTCTATTTTCCTTTCATTTCTTCGCATGTACAGCGCCGTTCCATAAATAATGCTACAGTTGCATTTTTTTAGGGAGTGGGAGGGAAAGGGTAGAACCACCTTTGTTCCTGATGACAGCTTTTATTCTTGAGGGCATGCCATCGATACCACCATCATCACTACCTATACCAATCATTTCTACTCTGCAGTCGGCCATGGTATGCACTTCAAAGCAGCAACCGTGTTGACCTCATGCAGATATATGCTCTTACCAACAGTACATGTTCAAGGTCAAAAATAGTCATGCTTGCAACTATTCTCTTGTTCACTTCTTTTTACATTACGCTTCTTGGATAGCCCTTTCCTGCTGCCGTCTCTGCCCGCGGATGGAACGGCTCGCTGGTTATGCTTACACAAACCTAATATCTCGTTCGCCTCTACCTACATTATCTCTACCTCTCTTTCCCTGCTTCTCGCTCCTTGACTTGCTTGCTCTTTGTCCTTCTCATTCTTGACGTCTACTCATTAAAATTCAAAGTCTTCTAGGACCCTTGGTTAAAAATCATTCTCTCAAATGCAGACATTTTCGTCTTGCTCCTTGCGCCCTTTCGTGCTGTCGCCTGGATATCCATCCGATCTTAGCATACTAACAAATGTATCAATACACCTTGTAGAGGAACTCTTTGCTTCATCAATTGCTACAGCCATCGACAATACAGCTTTACTTGAATCGTTGGTGGTGCCAAGATAATCACATTGACTGCGGACTATGTGAAAGAAAAGCGAAAGGGTGGATGTAGACAATTGTATCTGACCTCTATGTGTGACCTTTGCTTTTTTTTCACTATTCTGCCTGTCTCTTTTTTCATTTCTTGTCGATCCCCCTCTTTTTTTATTTCTTGTCGATCCCCCTCTTTTTTTATTCTCTCAGGGCAACAACAATTTCACTACTTCACTCCAGGTGTGGATCAGTAATATAGAAAAGGTACGGGATTATCATATCGTTAACATGAGATATCACTAAAATAAGTACTGTAACATGGAGTTAGCATGACGTTACACCTTGTCAAGATATTCCACTTTATTGAGAGTAGCAGGCTTCTTACTTTCAAAACCTTTAGATCCTACATCATGTCCTCCACATGGACTAGCTTTCAGTTTTCCAGTAGAAAGTGCATTGAGCTTTTGGTATAAAAACAACAGCTAAACACGTGCTACATCCATGTAAAATCAGGCATATAGGTCATATACAAAAGACTTTGGATAGGAGCTCCCACCTTTGAAATATGGTCTTACAGGATTCAGCACGTAACTCATTCAAGTTTAAAGGTAGGTAGAAACTAAAAAGACCGCACAAGTTGAAAAAGAAAATCGGGATGCATTAATCCAATTAACTGATTCATTCAATTCAGGCATTTCGATTCCGACGATGATCTGATGTCGGTCCATGCAAAAAGAAGCAAGTGGTAATGAATGAGGCTACGAATCGAGAGAATGAATGACAAGAATCTGGGGGCCGGTCGAAACATTGGTGAATGAGCATTTCAAAAAAAATGTCGAAATGGCAAAAGATGAATCACTTTTTTGGAGCACTTTATTGTCGATACCTCTCTCTCTGTCTTTTTCCCTCTCTCTGGGCAACAACAATTTCGCTGCTTCACTCTCACACTGCTCCTTGTCTGCCTCTTCTTTTGTTGTCGCTACTGATACTACTTTACTCATTCTCTCATTCTCTTTTGCAGCCACTTTCACGTCCCCTCGGCTCTCTAAGCAGTCATCCCGTTTCTCTTTTTATCTTTTCACTCTCTCCTCCGCTCCATTCACTTACTTTTCAATCTCGCTCTCACTCTCCTTCTCGTTCTCGAATCAACAGAACAATGACTCGGACAAGTACGAGTGTCTACTCTGGTTGTCTGTGTTCACAGCAAGGCCAACCACACCCCCAAAAGTACCATACAATGGTGATATGAAGAAGGGCGGCAAAGGCATACGTGTTTCTTTTTGTGTCCACGGCCCAAATCTCTTAATGCTACCATTCTCAGAGCAAAATATGATTGTTGGAAAGACCAAACGCCTTGTTCTTGCTGTTCTTGGCCCTCCACTACCAGCGTTTGTTGTTATCAGTCTAGAGTTGTTGGAGTTGCCATTTCTTTCCTGCTCCATCGTCCATCTCTCCTTCTTTTGTTCTCCCATTATCCTCCTTTCTGCCTCCCATCTTACTGTCTCCTTCTTGACCCTCCAACTCCCATACCTACACCGACTCTTTTCTTTTTTGTTTCATTTTAGCTATTGCCAACTCAACCTCATCTCTTTCTATTGTCAACCCTTCGCCTTTTACACATAGCTACGAGTTGTCCTTCTATGTTCCCTCTTCTTGGCACACATCGCATCGTACAGCCGTCCCGAGGCCCTTTCTCCTCCATATTGTTATTCAAGAAAGGGTGTCTTGACCATTTTCTAGGACGCAATGTAAAAACAGAAACGGGTGAAACTAGTTCTTCGAGGAAACGTATGCCTTTCCAATACTAAAATGCATGGTCTGTCAAAGTGCAGAATGTGTGCCTTGTCAAGGCAAACCTCTGGTCGTAAAAAAGAAGGCAGACGGCTGTAGATTGGAGTTGCTAGAGGCATTCAAAGAAGCAGGGTTGAGTGTTTAAATTTGAGGCTTTTCCGAGGGATAAGTAAGCGAGGTTGCAATGGCTCAATTGGTTGGAGCGGCGATAAAAGAACTGCCCGCGTCTAGTATAGGTGTTCTACTTAGCGTCCTCGGGGATGAACAGCCGCGGGTTCAAACCTGTCCGTGCAACCTTCATTATCTGGGCAATTAAAGGACGCAGCACTATGGCAGTAGTGTGGGGGTGCGTCCGCGCAGTAATCTTTTCTTTTTTCGTAACAATCCCTTTGTCGAGTCCACTGACCTTGTTTTTTTGCCACCTGTTCTGCTTTCATCGACAGTAGTAGGTAGCTCTTCACCTAAACAACAGCATGGTACCTCTCACTCCTCCTCCTTTTCCTCCTCTTCCTCCTCCTCCTCCTCTTCCTCCTCCTCTTCCTCCTCCTCTTCCTCCTCCTCCTCTGTTCTCATCCACTCTCCTTTAAACATCGATCCAACTTCTAGCCCTTCTTCATCCTCTCTCTAACATCTTCCTTCCATTCCTCACCATTGCTATCATATCTTTCTCCACCTCCAGTCCCTCCTTTCATCCTCTCTCACCTCTCTCCAAGTACGCCTCCACTCGAGCTGCTGTGTATTCTTACTCGACTGTATTTTCCCTACTTTCCTCTTGGTCGACTAACATCTTTTACACGTACAATATATGTTTGTATGTTGTATGTTTGTGCATGTCTCTTGAATGCTGCACCCCTTCCCTCATACCCATTAATCAATTACACCTCCATTTCATTTTTTGACTGGCTGCAGAGGAGTGAAAAAAAAAAAGCAAGCAGGAACAAAACAAAGAGTATACTCAGTGCACACGGCACATAAAACTGGCGTTTCCTTATGCCTGTTCAGAAACACTCTCATTCACAAAACTAAAAGTGCATGCATCTCAACATTGAATCAGGAAGAGTACTTCGCCCAACATGCATCGTGTCACGTGGGGTCATGAGAGCATCGGACCCAAATGCTTAATGCTTTCTGTCTTTATCAGCGTCAAACATACCGAGATTTGGTATAGCATGAGTTGCTGGTCCGACCTTAACGGCATTGCTGCATAGATTGATATCCTGCAATTGGTTGGACATGTTCCTGAGGTATGAAGGCAGCACGAACAAGAGGACGAGAAGATCGCAGAAGAATGTATTGAATCGATACTAAAAACAGCATGAGAAAAAAAAAACAAAGAGCGCTGGCGAGTAGACTAGTGGTGTTTAACGACAAGTCTGTTCACAACACTCTTTCTTACTGTTGTTCCTCCATGCTTTCCCAGTGAAAATGGAAATGTCGTCGAGGGAGTGGCTCTTCAAAGCACTCCGGCACGGAGCCACGGCGAATGTTGCCGACAGCAGAACCTCGAACCTCTTCTCTTCCTGTTGAACGTACCGTCTATTCTCCTGGCCCCGGGGTATCTTATTCAACGTTCACAGACTGTCTCTGTTTTGTCACCATCACCGCCCCCTCCCCCCGCGCTGGGCACTTGCACAGTCCCCCTTGTATAATAAACATTGTCTGTTTCTTCTCTTGCTGCTAATTTAACCTCCCTCTCTTTTTTTCCTCCCCTCGTCCACTTTCTCCCCTCGTCCACTTTCTCCCTTCGTCCACTCAGCACGTTCCACAGCAGCAAGTTCCATAGCAGCAGCAAGTTCAACAACAGCAGTAGATGAACCGGTAAGCCTACATCGCACCGAGCTAGTATCTTGTTCAAGTCCAACTGCACCATCTCTATCTCTCTTTTTTCTTGCTTCTCGCCCCCATCTGCTCACTATTTTTCCTTCTAGTTCTTGAAGTCCACTCAATAATATACAAAGTCCCAATAAAGTACAAAGTCTCCTAGGACCCTTTGCTTAACACCATTCTCGCAAATGCAGACATAATTTTGTACGTACTTGCTCAGCGGGCCAATCAGATTTGTTCACTGCATAGGCAGATGTGCTAGTAGGATGAAGGACCAAAGTGGGTCATCTTGTCGCTTTGCAACTGGAAAAGTACCTTAGAACGACGTTTCTAGCCGGTGTCCTCTTATGAGTTATTGTTACAGCACCTTTTGCGCATATGGCTATGTAGTTTTTTTTAAAAAAAAAAATTGGGTTCATAATCATCAAAAGATCGGGTACTGAATGATAGTTGTGGATTATAGCGTTACACTAGTGCCTCCAAAAGACGGATAAGTGCGGTTTGAAGAACGAACAAAGGGTAAAGAGAGAGAGAGACAGAGAGAAAGACAGAGAGAGAGAGACAGAGAGACAGAGACAGAGAGAGAGAGAGGGAATCATTTTATTTCCAGTTGTATGCTCTTTGTTACGTCTGCCTTTGTCGCTGCTTGCTGTTATCCTTCTTTTAGAAGGCAACCTCCATGGTCGACCAATAGTTCAAGGATACGAATAGTTTCTTCGGTCATAATGGCGTCTCGAGTACAACGAGAGAAGGACTCCACTAGAGCACGAGCGCGATCGCGCAAACGATTTTGTTCACGCTCGTCTTCAGGCGTCTCATCTCTCTTGATATCCTCTTGCTTGAAGTCCGAAGCGGTCGTGAAGTCAGTAAGGGTTCTTGAAACATAGAAGTCGTTGTTAAACGGAAGCCGAAGATTGCCAAGGAACTTGCGGAAGGCCATAAGGATATGCTTACAGAGACGACGGTGCCGGAGAAAATACTCGCAGGAGCAGCTGTTGGCCAAACCATCAGTTAGCGACAAGTTGTAATAAGTGACTGGAAAGGTGATCGACTCGACAATGTAACGAGCATCAATAATTAGGACATTCTTCTGGATAGTCTCTTCTGTCATAGCCTGCACATCTCGTTGGCGTAGAATGTCGAGAACCTCGCCTTTCGTCCTACGGCCAACACGGATGATTGCTCCAAACTCGTCCTTCTTGAATGCCTCCAGAACGACTTCTGTGAGAATGTAGAGGATGCGATCCGCTCGCGCTCGGTAGTGGTGCTTGAGGTGGTTCGACTTCAACTGGTTGTGCCAAGACTCAACATAGTTGCTGGTGTCCATCGACGCGTAGTAGACATCTTGACGGTAAGACTTCATCCAGAGCTGGCGGCGACGCTCTTTGAGGTAGTTCTCCTCCATGTAATCCACCAAGGGCTTCGAAAGCATCTCCCAGACTTGTCGAAACACCACGATCAACTCATTGGCTGTCTTCATATCTCGCTCTTACATGATCTTGTGCAGGAGCTCGCGGGCTTCATATTGAAGGTGGTGTTGCTGATGAGGGTTGTCGTCCGTGACCAATTTCTTGATCTGCATGCCCCACGCTCGAGCAACATGCCAAAGGCAAAGGTGGGTGCGAACATGATCGCCCAAACCGTGTTTGATAGCCTTGTATTCAACCTTGGAGTCGTCGGTCGTGATGTAGAGGAAGCAGATACCGGCGTGCGCCTCGAGAGCGACCAGCCATGCCTGCAAGGGCTCTGCGGTCTTATCCTCGGTCAAAAAAAAGGCTACTGGGATTCCACGCAACGTCTGAGGGTCTTGGACAATGACAGTGTAAAGCTCGGCGTTGCCCTTGCAGGTATTGTGTGTCGAATCAAATCCGACCGCTCCTCCAGAAGCTCGGAGCTTGTCCAACTGCCAAGGGGAAGAGAATTCATGACCAAATTTGGTCGTCGATCCATCCGTAGGCCATCGGAAGACGAAGTTTCCTTCAGCCTGCTTTCTTTCCGCCCAAATGGACAATGAAATACGACAGTCCGGATGCTCCTCCAATAGGCGTCGTACATGTTGGAAATGTCGACGACTGTCACAAAGTCGTCGCGCGTGAGTGTCCCTTCTGACAAGCGGCTATGGAGAGCATCGGAATGGGGGGTAAGTTTGTCCTTGATAGCTCCTTTCCCCAAGCCTAGCTTGAGATAGCTCAGGATGGCCTCTCGGACAGGTTGGCTAATACGCAGATGCTGGAATCCCTCAAGTTCGCCCAAGACGTGACCAGTATGGCGGCCATAATATGTCAAACGAACGCGCTTGCTCGCATTGGTAGGAGGGTAACCAGAGGCTGGAGGATATCCGTCCTTGAACTTGTGAATATATACACGAGCAAGGCATCCCATGTGCTTGGAAGACTTGAAAACCTGGCGACGCTTTTTATCCTCAGCCTTCTTCTTGATTTCGGGCTTGCCGGCGCAGTGACAGTACCAAGTCTGTGTGTACGAGAATGGGCTGGCCTCCGAGCAAATCTCACTCGTCTCCTGCCACCAGTGAAACAGGTGCTGCGAGTTATCCAACTCAAGCCAGTCTTCGTACGTTCGTTCAGGATAGTAAAAGATCTTGGGTTCATAATCAAAATACACGCCCCTCGGGAGGGGGGGATTAGGGCGTCTGCAAAGTGACAAGAGGATATGGAATAGAGCCTCCAAGCCACGGAACGTCGCCAGCGAGACGCGCCTTGAGGGTGTTGAGGGCGGCGGGTTCATCTTGGTACAAGGTTGCAATTGTCTCCTGCTCCTCCTTGACGTCGTCGTCGTCATATTTTTTCTCGTCATCCTTTACAGCAAGAGCAAGTCCTTGTAGGGGATCAAGGAACTCAGCTACGTCCCGTTCACAAAGGTCATCGACTCCACACGGTTGAAATAACATGGTAGGCAAGGGATAATTTTGATTATTGTTCATAAGGGCTAACAGCAAGAACGTCCAATGGATACTCAGTCAGTTACCGATACCGATACAGCGTACTGTGACGCACAACCCTGCCTTCAAGGCGCTACAGTCGTTTATCGTCAACAATGTCGCTACTATCGACCAGCGTGAATTTTATCGATTCCTCTAAATTGCCTTGCATTTGGCCTTGAAGGTGACAATAATGGGGGTGGCAATGTCGGTGAGAACAAGGGTGAGAATGAGGCTAAGAAAAAATGAGGGAGAAGTTGAGAATGAGGGCGAGAATGAAGGAAAGGAAGGAAATGAGGACGAGAACCATGGCATGAAAAAATGAGGGCAACAAGGAGGGAAATGAGGGTAACGGTCAGAAAGTAAGGATGAAAATTGCAGCATGTCAGCATATCAGTGGCTGTCCATTGCCGAATTAAGAGTTTTCCGTCACACTACTGAAGACACCCGCCATGGGCACACAATAGTTAGTTGTGTGGGTACAAACGCGTCTTCGGTGACGTAATTTGTGTGCCCATCGACCGAGCATCGACCCAAGCGACCAGCATCGACCCAAGCGACCCCCATCGACCCAAGCGACCAGCATCGACCCACGCTCCCGCCATCGACCCAAGCGACCACCATCGACCCAAGCGACCACCATCGACCCAAGCGACCACCATCGACCCACGCTCCCGCCATCGACCCAAGCGACCAGCATCGACCCAAGCGACCAAATGACCACCATCGACCCAGGCGACCACCATCGACCCAAGCGACCACCATCGACCCAAGCGACCACCATCGACCCAAGCGACCGCCATCGACCCAAGCGACCAGCATCGACCCACGCTCCCGCCCTCGACCCAAGCGACCACCATCGACCCAAGCGACCACCATCGACCCAAGCGACCACCATCGACCCAAGCGACTAGCATCGACCCAAGCGACCACCATCGACCCAAGCGACCACCATCGACCCAAGCGACCACCATCGACCCAAGCGACCCCCATCGACCCAAGCGACCAGCATCGACCCACGCTCCCGCCATCGACCCAAGCGACCACCATCGACCCAAGCGACCACCATCGACCCAAGCGACCACCATCGACCCACGCTCCCGCCATCGACCCAAGCGACCAGCATCGACCCAAGCGACCAAGCGACCAACATTGACCCAGGCGACCACCATCGACCCAAGCGACCACCATCGACCCAAGCGACCACCATCGACCCAAGCGACCGCCATCGACCCAAGCGACCAGCATCGACCCACGCTCCCGCCCTCGACCCAAGCGACCACCATCGACCCAAGCGACCACCATCGACCCAAGCGACCACCATCGACCCAAGCGACTAGCATCGACCCAAGCGACCACCATCGACCCAAGCGACCAGCATCGACCCAAGCGACCACCATCGACCCAAGCGACCAACATTGACCCAAGCGACCACCATCGACCCAAGCGACCACCATCGACCCAAGCGACCACCATCGACCCAAGCGACCACCATCGACCCAAGCGACCAACATTGACCCAAGCGACCACCATCGACCCAAGCGACCAGCATCGACCCAAGCGACCAGCATCGACCCAAGCGACCACCATCGACCCAAGCGACCAACATTGACCCAAGCGACCACCATCGACCCAAGCGACCACCATCGACCCAAGCGACCAGCATCGACCCAAGCGACCACCATCGACCCAAGCGACCACCATCGACCCAAGCGACCAACATTGACCCAAGCGACCACCATCGACCCAAGCGACCAGCATCGACCCAAGCGACCACCATCGACCCAAGCGACCACCATCGACCCAAGCGACCAACATTGACCCAAGCGACCACCATCGACCCAAGCGACCACCATCGACCCAAGCGACCAACATTGACCCAAGCGACCACCATCGACCCAAGCGACTAGCATCGACCCAAGCGACCACCATCGACCCAAGCGACCAACATTGACCTACGCTACAACCATCGATTCATTGTCCCATGCGACGGGTCATCAGTCCATGCGATGAGTCGGTAAAATAATCGTCCTATCTTGTGGTATTGTCACTATTGTGGCTGTTGTGGCTAATGCGGCTGATATGAGCTTTATTTGTGTGAGAGCAATTCCAGAATGCCACGTATTTAGTCCGTTGATTGATTTCTCATTGGTGCTGTTCATAAGGAGTTTGCGACAAGTGTGAAGTTGGCAATGACAAGTTTTTTTTGATGCCTGAGGTTGCTAGACGTCCGAATGTCGTTTGTATTCTTTTAGTTTGTCCAAGAATTCGATGTGGCTATTGCATTTCATTGGCTGGTCATGCTCTAATAAGAGCGATATCGATATGGAGAAAGTAAGTTTTTTTTGCTAGAATAGTGCCCGCGGCTACGCTTGCGGGAGGGAGACGAAAAAAATAATAATAAAATGGTTCTCATTTCCTCCATTTGTCTGTTTCTTCTTTGAGAGAGATAGAATGCTGATCACTGAGAGAAAAGAAAACAAAGTGAAGAGGAGTGATATAGTGTGACGGAAGGAGAAAAAAGAGTGCACGCACAGGCCGATGCTGGCTTGTCCGGGAAAATTGGGACCTCTCGAACATCACAAAAACAGTGCCGTCGTCTGTGACAGTGAGGAGAACCCGAGCGACCGTCGCCATTTGGACCATCCACCTAACATTCGAAATTGAGGCGACAGACTCGACAATTGAGGAGTTTGGCAGTGTATAGAGTGCTTCATTTTTTTTTGACCGGTCTTTAGGCATTGAGTTATCTGTGTGTCAGAGAAGATCCATGTCTGGCGATTTTGGCGATTTAAATACACTTGGATTGGTGGGCAGTGCTTTCCCTTTCCCTACCCCTACGGTAACATATGCTTAACATATGTCTGGTCATTGGTCAAGTTATGAAAGGGACAGGCTCGTATTTGCCCTCTGAAATAACTATCAATTAAGACAGAGACTAAAAAAAAAGCGTTCGTCAACCGCAGACTGAATCTCTAGAACTGGTAACCAGAGGTCAGTGCAGCAGTTGGGATTTTTTTTGGGAGAAGAAAAGGGGGTCGAAGGAAAGGGGGTCGATCGTTTGTGCTCTGAAGAATTTGCCACTCGTCTTTTTATTCCAAAGAGCTAGTGTCGTGAGGTGGGTCTAAAACAAAGATTACTATCTGTTAATGAAAGGAGCTAGCCACTATGATACTACAAGAAATGCACACGTCTAACCGTCTAAAAGAGGGAACTAGGTCCTTACCCAATGTGGATCGGGAGGGCTTGGGAACCAAAAAGGGGCGTGAGGAAATGTCCAAACGTGAAAGGAAAACGACGGGAAAGCGTACAGATCTATATAAGGGAAGGGGGAAGTTCATTAATAAATAAAGGGAACTATTTACAAAGAATACGCAAAGCAACACCCGCGCACGCTGATATAGGAGTCAGGTGCTTACCAAAACGGAAGAAGAGAAATCTCGTGGTTCCAAGATCGGTAGAAGGGAGCGCGAGAGAGAGCGTGGTTGGCAGGAATGCTGTTCTACAGATAGTGATTCAATGGAGGGGGTGAGATAAAGGATAATAAAAAGGGGGATCTATATTAGCCAAATGGCACCGAGAGCATAAAGGACTGAGTTCTCTGGGGAACAACTGGGATAGTTCCAAGGAGACCGCATATTGGTGTTGATCGAGAGGTGTTGGAGGAGAGGGAGTTGTCGGAGAGGGGTGCTGACAGTAAAGTAGACCCCTCGTAGTGGTGCTGCTAAAGCGAATTTGATCCGCATATCGACCCGTTATGTGTTGTTACGCCGTTAGACGATATGTCGGCTTGTGGTCGGGTGTTGGGCTACAACAGCAGAGGTCTTGCGGACTCGTGGACAGGGCGTGCTCTGGATGGTTTCTACATCACTTGGCGACACACAACGTGGCGAAGGAAAGGATCCGAACGGAATCCAGACTGCTGTTGAACATGATGCGCGCCGAGGGCGCGTCCATTCCAGGAAGGCGTGGTATCCCTTTGTCTGTTTTCGACCGGCATTTTGGCTGGTTTCTTTGTTAATAATACGATTACGACAAATACTGTTATGTCACTAGTCCCCTACCTTCTCTAGGAAAGTTGATGTTCATCATAGCATCATCCTCAAAAAAAGACATCCCGCCTGCCGATTATCACTCTTGAACCTTATTTCACCCATGCCACACCCTGACATTGACTTTCCCGGCAGAGATGTCCTTGAAGAGATGCAGCACGACTTGCACAGTCTTCAACTCGCTGCCCCCAGAATGTTCCTTAGTGACCTGGAGGAGATGGAGGAAGATGGCTCACTGACACATGTTCTCTCTCATCGAGAAGTGTTGGGTGATTCGGATCAGGAACAATTCAACGATGCACCTGAGATTGTAGGAGCTGCTGGAGGGGAAGGAGGTGAAGGAGGAGAGGGTACTATCCAAGGTGGACCAGGTGGAGAAGGTGGACCTGGAGGAGTTGTAGTGATAGAGGGCGGACCTGGTGGAGATGGAGGCGTGGGTGGAGATGGTGGTGATCAAGGTGGTGATGGGGGTGATGGAGGCCTAGGTGGAGATGGAGCCAAAGGAGGTAGAGGAGGAAGAGGTGGCCGTGGTGGTAGAGGTAAACGTGGTGGCCGTGGTGGCCGTGGTGGCCGTGGTGGACGAGGTAAGGGCCGCGCAGGACTGAATGGGGCTCCAGGAGACAATGGCTCTGGAGAAGCACCATGGGCGAAGCAAGGTATGTCTCTCTTTTTTTTTTTGTTCGTTTTGTCACTCTTGAATAGCAATAGCTTGCATTTGCCGAGGAGGAATCACTCGACTTCGCTATCACGAGAGCAGGATACAAACGCCCACGATCATCCTCTTCTCAACAATCCAACCCGAACAGCCAAACCGACCAGCAGCCTATGTCACCAAGCACAAACACGCCCTTGACCCCGCCCGCTTCTATGAAGGTGGTCATATGCCTGACCAATTGAAAAGGAGCGCAACTGTGTCTGGTGTGCCACCCAAGACAAAAAGCAAGGCGTGCCTTCCAGACGTAGACGATCCAATGTTGTTTGTGTGAAGTGCGATGTTTCCCTTTGTTTTAGACCCACATCCAACTGCTTTCGCCAATATCCTTTTGTCTTTTTGCCACCATGTCAATTGTACTTGAATCTCTTCATTTCAATCGGTCCATGGCCCAGCCATACTACTGACCTCATTTACCCTAGCCCGAGTATACCCGGTATCTATTCTATATTCTGTTCACAAACGATGACTGATACCAGCGGATTTGGACCAAGCCAGCGCTCCAAGAGCAACATCGACGGAAGCATCGTTATCAAGGACAAGGTCGATGGCTCCTTGCATACTTTCAAAGCGGCAGCGGACGGAAGGAAACGAGTACAATGTGAGGAATGTGATGCTGTGATTGGCAAGAAGCAAGCGACGCGCCACTACGATTCGCACGCCCGCAAGAGTACCTATCACAGTCAGGACCCTGAATCGGCAGCACAACTACCAAATCAAGAAGTCGATGAACAGCCGCGTCAAAATATACCCCAGGCTCTGCTCAAGACTGGTGCGGAAACTCAAAGACGGACAAAGGAGGAAGACGAGCAGGAGAAGCGTCGCCTAATTCAAGGACTGTGCGGAGATCTGACCGTTGAGATGATGCTTACTACAGCGAGATGCGCCAAGTTGAAGCCCTACTTATTGTGTGGACCCGGCATCAAGACGGCGTCGTTTATGTCACAGGAGGCTGCGGAACAGGTTCGAGCTCTACTCCCACAAGGCCACTCTCTCAGCCTCTACCCGTTGTGCAACTCGAACGACATCTCCAAGCACCCAACAATACCAGATGGGTATGAGGATGCGCTCAACCAGGATCACGTTGAGGTGATGACGCAAGGCGGGGAGTCTGGGATGGAGCGTCTCGTAGGCGCCATTGTCGTGACAGGAAATAGACAATCAAGGATCATCTGCGCGGAACACTACTTGAGGGATAGGTCACAGGACCCGCATGGTGAATCCGTAAGGGCACACCACACCAGCGTTCCAGATGACCAGTCGACCTCCCAGTATCCAAAGGCGATCAAGATTCTCACCATCCCGGACAGGTTCAACAACCCACATTTCGTCATCGGAACAAGCGCCGGAAATTATCTGGTCACTTCGTCTGAGGAAGACGGTCAGATTCATGTTGGTCCTGGCCGGTGCGGAGCGTTTGTGGTGTCGGAACACACTCGTCTGTTGATCTCACGGGAGAGACAGGAACAGTCGCTGCTTGGCAATTCGGTCCTTGGCTTGGCACAAGTTCGAACAGCCTTTGGATACCCCACAACATATACGACCAGACGGGCCATTGCAGAGGGACAGAACGACGTGGAGACAATGCCAGTGACAATTTTCACTTTATATCTGTGGAAGGTCCAGGGAGCCAAGGTCTTCCATCAGCTGTATGTGCGGTCCCTGGAGAAGTGCCCTGAGGGAATCATCTTGACGAAATCAGATGTTGACGACTCCCCTCTGGAAGGAAAGGTTGCTAAATGTCTTGCGGAATTCTCGGAACTTTTTGTGGACAATGAGTTGAACGTCACCAGGACTCCGGAGGCTGAGGATATTCTGCAGACTTTGGCGAATCTTTTCTCGAAGGTCATCTCTGACAAGAACCGAGTCGTTGCAGACAACATTGCAAGAAGAAGGAATGCCTCCATCCACTAAACACTATCACTGCTACTCTGTTTCTGTCAGTTTATCTCCTTTGCTTAAAATACTGAATATTAATAAAACATGCCGATATTAGCGATAATCAAAAGCGTCCTTTGATATCACCAGGAGGCCAGCCATACGCATTCTTGGTGACAAGGAAATAAGGTGGGTCGATGGTGAGTTGATGCAATAGTATGTGCCTGCTCATAGCCACATTCCCCTCGCGTATAAAAATAGACAATGCCTTCTTTTCATAAATAAATACAAACACTGCTTATCCATTTGATCTTAAGCTATTACATTAGTAGCAAAGGTCGGAATTGCCTTCCTTGAATTTCGATTCCACCTGCTTTCATCGACGATCACCGAACACTCGAACACCGAAACTTTTATACTCTCATCAACGATCATTGAACACTCGAACACTAATCATCCGACAACTCAACAGCCCAACAACCCAACATCCAAACATCACCCTCGACAAACAGTCTTTCTTATTGTTATTCTTCCTTTTTTTACCTTGATTGCCATCAACAATCTCCTCAACACCGTCCGATGTTAACTATGATTGATAATGGCCCCGCAGTCAATACGGCCATCTCCTCCTCTTTGGCTCAACTCGCCACCTCGATTCCTACATCACACAACCCTTGAAACCAACTGTTTACAATGGCAAGGTCAACGCTCACTCCTCTCTTAATTTTATTGAGGAACTCGAGGAATACTTTGCAATTGTGGAGCTACCCGCAAAAAAAAGTGAGTACCGACGCCGTCGGTTATTTGGGTGTGGCAAGATAGTGGTGGAGAATAACCAAGCACAATGTCGACACAATCTCAGGGGCCGAATTTCGTGCCATGTTTTTGCGACAATCCACTCCAACCGATTCAGTCAACGCCGCTCGACGCAAACTCATATCACTTCGACAGGGCTCTCGACCGGCCCTTGACTATATTACGGACTTCAACGACTTGTTGCGACTCATTCTCACATTGAACCCGGGACAGTCTCTGCACGAGTTCAAGGCTAGCCTTCAATTCGGACTCAAGAAGCAAGTGACACTTCCTCAATCCACCTCTCTTGACGACGCCATTGATACCGCCACTACGATCATGGCATACCGTCACCTTTTCTTCCTCTCGACCCAAACCATATCTCCGGCAACCAATACAACCGATACAACAATAACAACTACAACAACAACAGCGAACGCAAGACCCCAACACCAACTTTGTCACCCTCCTTCAACTACACCCTTCGCGATCGCTGCCAGCGACTGGGCTTAGATCTGAACCAAGCAAGTGTCGTCCATATCCCCCAATCCCCTCATCACCAACCGCATAGCCTGGCTGAAGGACACATGGTTTGTAAACCTCAATCAGCTCATGTTGAAAGAAACAAAACGGCTTCTCCGTCCGTTACCAACGGTTGCACTTGTGTCTGTCTCTCCTTTGTTTAAGGCTCCCGCCTGTCTCTTTTCTCCCTTGTGTATTGTCCCTTCCACTTCTCTAATTCAATCTGCACAGACACAATTTTCTTCCCACGCCCCCTCTTTTCCCGCTTGCAACACACCCGTTTGCAACACACCTCCTACAGTTGCTTCAATCACAAACAACTTAACTGTCTTTCCTTGCTTACTTTCCTTGTCTACTTCTTCCTCCTCCCCCTTTCCTACTTTTCTTTTTTTTTCCCTTATCCTTCACTCGCCATCCCTCCATTACCCTCCTCCACTCACCGATCCTTTTCCCACTGATCGCTTGACCATTCCTGCACTTGACCAACCAAACCGTCTACAAACACAACCACCAACTCCTCGCCTTCACTGCCAACATCAATGGACAACCAGTCAAAGTACTCATCGATAGTGGTGCGGAAGCGGACATCATTCGTTCTTCCTTCTGTCATAGCATTAAGCAAATCATCATTCATGACTCCCCTGCTATTCCAGTCCTTCTTCATAATGGTACGGCGTCCTTTGCAGATCACACTGCTACTATCACATTCAGTCGCGACTAATGCTTCGACAACATCGACACCATTTTCTACTCCCTCCACAAATACAATCTCATTCTGGGCAAACCTTGGTTGACCCAAGTCAATCCTATGATCAATTGGAGTACAAATGAGGTTGAATTCACCACCCTTGACAACTATAGAGTTCACTGGACCTGTCATGGATTCTTTCGCTCCGCTTAACACACCCTCGACATTCTTATCTCTGCCCTCAATTTCGCGACACTCGCTCACGACTCCCCAGAAAACGTCTTATTGGCCTATGTCAAGCTGGCAACTCCACCTCCTCGCAAACCTCCTGAAACCCCGGAGATTCCTGAAGCTGTTAGGCACCTTGTCAAAGTGGAGTTTCCAGATGTGTTTCCTTCTGACCTACCTGACCACCTTCTCCCTGATCGTGGAGACAGTGTGCGTATCAACATTGACCCCAACGCTGATCCCCTGTGCGCTCTGTCATTCACCTTTCAATTGTAAAGCTCGATGAACTACGAAACAGCTGAATGACCTTTGAAAAAAAAACAATACATCTCCACCCTCACCTCTCCTTGTGGTGCCCCTGTCTTATTTCTCAAAAAGAAAGATGGCTCCCTGCGCATGTGTGTAGACTACAGAGGACTAAATAAGATTACTCGCAAAATCCGACATCCCCTCCCCGCATTAACGAACTAATAGATTGTCTCAAAACAGCAATGAATTCTTCTAAACTGGACTACTATCAAATGCCCATTCACTCTGAACTTCTGATGATCGCCGCTAAAACGGCCTTCAGGACATGTTCGGACATTTTGAGTGGAATGTTGTTCCTTTTGGATTAACTAATGCACCTGCGGCGTTCCCTGTAATGGTGACTAACGCACTCGCTCCTGCGATTGACAAGTGTGTTCAGTTGTACTTGGATGATAAGTTACTATTTATTCCGACAGCGAGAAGCAGCACATGAATGGTTTCCGGACTGTTTTAACACTCTTCGGCCAAGCTAGGCTCTATGCCAAGCTCTCAAAATACTCCTTCCTTTAACCAGAAACGGAGTTCCTCGGTCATGTCCTTACCAAGGATGGTATCAAGATGAACGGCGGACTTGTCAAAGCCATCCAGGAATGACCCACCCCCGAGAAGTTACGCGACATCATGCAATTCTTGGGTCTTACACAATATTACCACCAACACATCGACCACTACTCCAACTTCCCCTTCCCTTGACCGAACTATTAGGATCCAACTCTCGTTTTCACTGGGATCCTCCTTGTCCCAAGTGGCCACTTACGTCAAGAATGGCCCGCAGACTATCAAGTTGATTGATTTACTCCTCCCCAGTCTCAGGCAGGGCTCCAGAGTTCTCTCCGAGCGCACCAAGGTAGATATTTTGCGCGTCATTGTCAACTTTATGACCATTATTCCACAGTTGGCACCCCAGAGCGCTCTCTTCAACCACCTACTTCAACAATCGGCAATCTCTTTTTTTCGATGTTGATGGCCAGAGAGTGCCGTAAGTTACCGGTGGCCATCATGGCCGAGTTCGCCAGGACCGATACCTCCTTTTCGGCTGCCTCGACCCTCATTGCGGATCTCAACTTGAACTCGACCGCCCGCATTGATGTGCCCGACTTTGGCCGCTGCATGGACGCCCTCAAGCTGTTGACCGACTCGCTGTACAAGGATCTCAACGGCCGCCAGTGGTCTCTCGTTCTTCACAACATGATCTACATTCGTAACCCTGAAAAAATGTCGATGCGTAGCAACTCAACCTTTGGTTTGACCGGTGCGCAGACCTCGACCCCCGGAACACTCAGTACGAACTCTTCAGAGGTCTCTTGGCTCATGTTGTCTACCCTGGTATCAAGAAGGGCTTCAAGTCACCCTTTGGGTTGGTTCGATTTGGGTTTGTCGCTGTCCTGGCCCACGCCGTCAAGCGCTCCTCCACTTCTCAGACGTGCCAGTTCTGTAGGTTGGAGGCGACGAGAAGGCTTCCTTCTTCACCAACCTCTACCGCATTCAGCTCCAACATAGTATTCGCGCCTTGAACCGTTTCGCTGAGAAGCGCACCAAGAAAACCTCTGTTCATCGACTTTGACCCAGATCTTTGTGCTCTTGATCACCCATTTTATTTTCGAGTTGGACGAGAGCATACATGTAGATCATAACCTTGGTCAACAAGAGACCATTGCTAGATTGGATGCTGTTGCGTCGCAGTTGCCTCTAGGGATCTTACTACACTCTTTTTGAAGAGCTACCTCAAGCTGGTCCCCCCCCATAAGGTCGAGACTGAGAAGATCCTGGTCCATACCGTCATTGCCATCCTTGACGACTTTCACTTTGATATCAAGGATGTCGAGGTTTCGTCTGAGGAGGCATTATTCATACAGACCCGGATGTTGATTCTGATAATAAAAAACTTGAATCTTTCGACGTACTGCATGTTTTGCGGTTTGTTTGTTTGTTTGTTTGTTTGTTTGTTTGGATTTTAGTAGTACAGGGAAGAATAAACAAGAAGAAAGAAGACCAATACCTCCTCTAAGTGATCGCAATTAAACGGAAACCGTCGACATAACATTCTTGTTCCACACACTCGGTTCGAGAGAAAAGGCAAATATGAATGAGTAAAAAAAGGAAAAAGACATTTGATCACCAGTGTTCTCTATGCACACTCTCCCAAGCTCACGCAAACTTGCGTCATTTCAACGCGTCTATGGGTTCAACAAACTGCTAAAAACGATTAATTGTTGGAGCAGGAGATGCAGAACATATTTGCTTTGTTCCTTGCGCCCTTTCGCACTGTTGCATGGGTATCCATTCGATCATAACATAGGTACAAACATATTAAAGTGCTCCCATCAATAGATCAACCAAAACGCGATTTCGACGTTTTGCGTGGACCGACACTGGATCATTGCTGGAATTGAAATGCCTAAATCCGCTTGATCAATTAAATGGATCGCATGTAATGGCGAATGATTTCCATGTAAAAATGTACATGGGTTTAGCACGGAACAAACTGTTTTTTTTAAAAACCACTATGCCAATGCATTTTCTACGGACAAACTGAAAGCAGTTCCACACTGAGGACGTGATGTGTGGTCTAGAATTATTTGATGTGCAAAGCCAGCCATTTTCAGTAGAGTGCTATATCATGATAAAATGTGAAATCGTGCTAGATCCATGTAACAAAACATACTTTAACGATATCTTCCGTAAATGACATAAACGCTTTGTACATTTCCTATTTTCTAGACCACACACAATTTCCTCAGTGTGGAACTGCTTTCAGTTTGTCCGTAGAAAATGCATTGGCATAGTGGTTTTTAAAAAAAACAGTTTGTTCCGTGCTAAACCCATGTACATTTTTACATGGAAATCATTCGCCATTACATGCGATCCATTTAATTGATCAAGCGGATTTAGGCATTTCAATTCCAGCAATGATCCAGTGTCGGTCCACGCAAAACGTCGAAATCGCGTTTTGGTTGATCTATTGATGGGAGCACTTTAATATGTTTGTACCTATGTTATGATCGAATGGATACCCATGCAACAGTGCGAAAGGGCGCAAGGAACAAAGCAAATATGTCTGCATTTGCGAGAATGGTGTTAAGCAAAGGGTCCTAGGAGACTTTGTACTTTATTGGGACTTTGTATATTATTGAGTGGACTTCAAGAACTAGAAGGAAAAATAGTGAGCAGATGGGGGCGAGAAGCAAGAAAAAAGAGAGATAGAGATGGTGCAGTTGGACTTGAACAAGATACTAGCTCGGTGCGATGTAGGCTTACCGGTTCATCTACTGCTGTTGTTGAACTTGCTGCTGCTATGGAACTTGCTGCTGTGGAACGTGCTGAGTGGACGAAGGGAGAAAGTGGACGAGGGGAGAAAGTGGACGAGGGGAGGAAAAAAAGAGAGGGAGGTTAAATTAGCAGCAAGAGAAGAAACAGACAATGTTTATTATACAAGGGGGACTGTGCAAGTGCCCAGCGCGGGGGGAGGGGGCGGTGATGGTGACAAAACAGAGACAGTCTGTGAACGTTGAATAAGATACCCCGGGGCCAGGAGAATAGACGGTACGTTCAACAGGAAGAGAAGAGGTTCGAGGTTCTGCTGTCGGCAACATTCGCCGTGGCTCCGTGCCGGAGTGCTTTGAAGAGCCACTCCCTCGACGACATTTCCATTTTCACTGGGAAAGCATGGAGGAACAACAGTAAGAAAGAGTGTTGTGAACAGACTTGTCGTTAAACACCACTAGTCTACTCGCCAGCGCTCTTTGTTTTTTTTTTCTCATGCTGTTTTTAGTATCGATTCAATACATTCTTCTGCGATCTTCTCGTCCTCTTGTTCGTGCTGCCTTCATACCTCAGGAACATGTCCAACCAATTGCAGGATATCAATCTATGCAGCAATGCCGTTAAGGTCGGACCAGCAACTCATGCTATACCAAATCTCGGTATGTTTGACGCTGATAAAGACAGAAAGCATTAAGCATTTGGGTCCGATGCTCTCATGACCCCACGTGACACGATGCATGTTGGGCGAAGTACTCTTCCTGATTCAATGTTGAGATGCATGCACTTTTAGTTTTGTGAATGAGAGTGTTTCTGAACAGGCATAAGGAAACGCCAGTTTTATGTGCCGTGTGCACTGAGTATACTCTTTGTTTTGTTCCTGCTTGCTTTTTTTTTTTCACTCCTCTGCAGCCAGTCAAAAAATGAAATGGAGGTGTAATTGATTAATGGGTATGAGGGAAGGGGTGCAGCATTCAAGAGACATGCACAAACATACAACATACAAACATATATTGTACGTGTAAAAGATGTTAGTCGACCAAGAGGAAAGTAGGGAAAATACAGTCGAGTAAGAATACACAGCAGCTCGAGTGGAGGCGTACTTGGAGAGAGGTGAGAGAGGATGAAAGGAAGGACTGGAGGTGGAGAAAGATATGATAGCAATGGTGAGGAATGGAAGGAAGATGTTAGAGAGAGGATGAAGAAGGGCTAGAAGTTGGATCGATGTTTAAAGGAGAGTGGATGAGAACAGAGGAGGAGGAGGAAGAGGAGGAGGAGGAAGAGGAGGAGGAGGAGGAGGAGGAAGAGGAGGAGGAGGAGGAAGAGGAGGAAAAGGAGGAGGAGTGAGAGGTATCATGCTGTTGTTTAGGTGAAGAGCTACCTACTACTGTCGATGAAAGCAGAACAGGTGGCAAAAAAACAAGGTCAGTGGACTCGACAAAGGGATTGTTACGAAAAAAGGAAAAAAAAAAACAAAAGATTACTGCGCGGACGCACCCCCACACTACTGCCATAGTGCTGCGTCCTTTAATTGCCCAGATAATGAAGGTTGCACGGACAGGTTTGAACCCGCGGCTGTTCATCCCCGAGGACGCTAAGTAGAACACCTATACTAGACGCGGGCAGTTCTTTTATCGCCGCTCCAACCAATTGAGCCATTGCAACCTCGCTTACTTATCCCTCGGAAAAGCCTCAAATTTAAACACTCGACCCTGCATCTTTGAATGCCTCCAGCAACTCCAATCTACAGCCGTCTGCCTTCTTTTTTACGACCAGAGGTTTGCCTTGACAAGGCACACATTCTGCACTTTGACAGACCATGCATTTTAGTATTGGAAAGGCATACGTTTCCTCGAAGAACTAGTTCCACCCGTTTCTGTTTTTACATTGCGTCCTAGAAAATGGTCAAGACACCCTTTCTTGAATAACAATATGGAGGAGAAAGGGCCTCGGGACGGCTGTACGATGCGATGTGTGCCAAGAAGAGGGAACATAGAAGGACAACTCGTAGCTGTGTGTAAAAGGCGAAGGGTTGACAATAGAAAGAGATGAGGTTGAGTTGGCAATAGCTAAAATGAAACAAAAAAGAAAAGAGTCGGTGTAGGTATGGGAGTTGGAGGGTCAAGAAAGAGACAGTAAGATGGGAGGCAGAAAGGAGGATAATGGGAGAACAAAAGAAGGAGAGATAGACGATGGAGCAGGAAAGAAATGGCAACTCCAACAACTCTAGACTAATAGCAACAAACGCTGGTGGCGGAGGGCCAAGAACAGCAAGAACAAGGCGAATTAGCAGCGTTTGGTCTTTCCAACAATCATCTTTTGCTCTGAGAAGGGTAGTGGTAAGAGACTTGGGCCGTGGACACAAAAAGAAACACGTATGCCTTTGCCGCCCTTCTTCATATCACCATTGTATGGTACTTTGGGGGGTGTGGTTGGCCTTGCTGTGAACACAGACAACCAGAGTAGACACTCGTACTTGTCCGAGTCATTGTTCTGTTGATTCGAGAACGAGAAGGAGAGTGAGAGCGAGATTGAAAAGTAAGTGAATGGAGCAGAGGAGAGAGTGAAAAGATAAAAAGGGAAACGGGATGACTGCTTAGAGAGCCGAGGGGACGTGAAAGTGGCTGCAAAAGAGAATGAGAGAATGAGTAAAGTAGTATCAGTAGCAACAGCAAAAGAAGAGGCAGACAAGGAGCATTGTGAGAGTGAAGCAGCGAAATTGTTGTTGCCCAGAGAGAGGGAAAAGACAGAGAGAGGTATCGACAAGAAAAAGGGAAAAAAAAAGAGAGAGAGGTATCGACAGGTGAAAGGGGGAAAAAAAGAGATTTCGAGAGACAAGCGAACGGAAAAAGCAAAGGGTACACACACGCACACACACACACACAACTCAGATACAATCGTGTGCATCCACCCTTTCTCTTTTTCTTCACATGGTCCACGGTCAATGTCAATGTGGTTGGTTTGGCACGATGAACGATTCAGATGAGACTGTATTGTCGATCGCTGCAGCGATCGATGAAGCAAAGAGTACCTCTACAAGGTGTATTGATAAATTTGTTAGTATGCTACGATCGGATGGATATCCAGGCAACAGCACGAAAGGGTGCAGGGAGCAAGGCGAAAATGCCTGCATTTGCGAGAATGGTGCTAAACAAAGGGTCCTAGGAGACTTTGAATTTCAATGAGTAGACGTCAAGAACGAGAAGGACAAAGAGCAAACAAGTCAAAGAGCGAGAGCGAGAAGCAGAGAAAGAGAGGTAGAGATAATGTAGGTAGAAGCGAACGAGATATTAGGTTTGTGTAAGCATAACCAGCGAGCTGTTCCATTCGTGGGCAGAGACGGTAACAGAAAAGGTCTGTCCAAGAAGCGTAATGTAAAAAGAAGTAAACAAGAGAATAGTTGCAAGCATGACTATTTTTGAAGTTGAACATGTACTGTTAGTAAGAGCATATACCTGCAGGAGGTCAATACGGTTGCGGCGTTGGGGAGCACACCATGACCGACTGCAGAGTAGAAATGATTGGTATAGGTGGTGGTGATGGTGGTGGTGATGGTGGTGATGGTGTGACGAAGTGGCGTCTGAGACTTATAAAAGAGTTGAAGGAAAGGAAGTAGGGAGGAAACAAACTGCAGTGAATGAGAGATGACGAGGAGATAAAGTGAGGGAGTGAAATGAACAGAAAAGAAAAAGGGGAAAGGAAAGAAAAGCATGACGAAGGGGAAGAAAAAGGCAGATTTGATTAGCTTTAGCCAGAGCAGAAGTAGCGTCATTCAGACTCGACATTCCACTCCTACGATCAATGCAGTGGAAAACAGACTCTTCTTAACCTTCCCCCTCTTATTAATCCCTCTACTCCTTTGCATACCAGTGGACACCGGCCATGAGAGCCATATACTTTCCTGTAACCATGTTTATGTATGTGATGAGTCTCTGTTCCAACGATTTCATTATTTTACCGCTGGCGTGCATGATGGCAAAACAATGATGGAAAAACAAAGCCAGTGAACGCTTCAACGTGGGCTTGAGAAAGAAAAAAGAAAATGCTAGAGTCAGGGCCGCTGTCAATGACTTCGGTCAGTATCAATCCAACGTGAATGAGAATGCGACATTAGTATCTCCCTACTTTTTATCCTTCAAAGTAATTCTGCTACTTGAAAAACCAGTCCAGTCGATCTGCTTATGATATGTGTTACCTCGCTATCGCCTTGTACGTCACCTTTGGATTCAGAAACAAAGCAACGCGACATGCACGTACCTCGATGCGCTGTTGGGGGCGAGGCAGCTTGGCCTTGATGGCTGATTTTGGAACGTTTTTCAGGAACACACTAAGCGAGACTCTAGGAAGGGTAGGCAAGGGCTGAGACGATATGTCCAGGGACCTGAGCAGTTGGTTATCCTTTCCAAGAGCCGAGGGGAAGGTGGGGTCGTTACCAGCAGCTGCATCTTGGTCGACTTGTTTGAAGGGACGGATGGTCATAGTGTCCGAGAAAAAGGTCTATGGTGCACCAATAGCAAAGCCGATGAACCCGACAAGCATAAATGTCAGCAAGCATGCTGAGCTGGGTGTAATACTGAATTGCTTCTGTTTGTTCTTCTTACCTTGCTTGCTTGCGTGTTTGGTTCAAAAGCGGAGATGGTGTCAATTGCTTAGGGGTATGGATGTTGGTGACTGAAGGAAGTTAGTGTTAAAGAGGTAAAACGACTGAAAGAACATCTGATCAAGGGAGACAGGAAAACCTCATTTCGAGTGGGGAGGTGCATCGTCACTGAAGACAACATATTTTTGAAAGGGGGCTTTCGAAGACTGAGAGCAGAAAAGCACAGTTCTAGAGCTGGAAGCACTTTTTCTTTCCTTCCACTTCGAAGCTTGCTGTGGTTCCCGCTCTCATCCTTTTTTTTTGCGCTACCGTTTTTTTTTGCAATCTGACAGGTCGTACTTAACTGATGTGTGGCGGATAAGATGTCACTGGACTTTTGGTAGGTCTATCATTTCTTACAGAGAGAGCGAGAGTGAATGACGCGTGAAGTATTCTTTTCAAATTGTGCAATCTGAAGATATCTAGTCGGATCTGTCTTGCGCATCTTCTTTGCTGGGGTCACCGTTCTCCCATTGATTGACAGCTTTTTTCCACATCGAGACGTAGAAATACGCGGAGCAGGTGGTGGTGGTTTGACATGCTGCTGTTGAACCACTGGATCAGCACGCAGAGGCAAATGGCGCACATTGTGTCGCTTGGCGACTGGATATGAAGGCGGGTGCGCCGTTACTGACTCTTGCACTTGTGGCATGGCTTTATTCTGTGCTCAAGATCACTGCTGACGTTGCGTTGCTGATGCGATAGTTGAGTTACAATGGTTGTCAATCCATCGACAGCGGCTTGAATTGATGTAGTAATTGATGAAGCCACATTATCAATTCGGTTATCGATCTCCTCGTTCTGGATTAATAGCCGGTGATTAATATCTCTGGCAAGGTTGTTTGCAGTGTTTCCAAATATGATGCCAGTATTTTTTCAGTAATCGAGTTCGTCCCTGGAGTGTCGTTGAGGAGACAAGACAAGAAAAGCACGGAAAAAGAGGAAAGGTGATTGTCAAGATGTGCAAACAGGTGTAGCGAGAATATAAGTGAATATCAAGAAATGTGAGCCCAGGTTCGCGGCATAGACCATCCTCCCCACCATTTCACCGCCTCCAGTGACCATTTCTCTTTGGCAAACATGGAACGGTATTGGGCTCCACCGCGACGAAAGCAATGCATAGTGGATAATGGTCTTTGAATAAGTACACCAAAGCGATGACGTGACCATCAGAGTGGATTGTGTTAAGCATATCCCGTCTGCGGTGCAGAATAAAAGCTTCCTCTCTTTCTGGCCATTGACACACCCACTAGGTTTGTGTGTTTTAAAAACACTACAGAAAAAAGAAAAACACTACAGAGAAAGAGAAAAAAATAAAAGATTAATTGAGACCACAATCCAACACTGCTGCTCCAGTGCTACACGTTACTCAACTAAGAGGTTGCACGACCCCAGATTCGAACCTGGTTCGAATTCAGGAACACGCTGTTGACGTTAGCAGGTCTATCAGCGCGGCTTAACCGATAAAGCCATTGCAACCTCAGTTACTTATCCCCCGGAAAACTCTCAAATTTAAACACTCAACCCTGCATCTTTGAATGCCTCTGTCAACTCCAATCTACAGACGTCTGCCTTTTGTTTTATGACCAGAGGTTTGCCTTGACAAGGCACTCCATTCGCTTTATCCCCTCGTCATCTCTCATCCACTACAGCTTGCTTTACTCCCCAATTCCTTTCCTTCAACTCCTTTATAGGACTCAGACGCCATGAGATGGTCTTTTGATATCTTTCACCACTCTTCGTTAAGAGCGACCATCATATCCTTGACGGTTCTGGGGCGGATGTGTCTATAGTGTACGGTGTTTTTCAAGAGGGACCAGACGTTCTCGATGGGGCTGAGATCGGGGGATTGTGCGGGACACATGAAGGACTTGATCGAATGCTCCTCCTTCCATGCCTTGGATACTTGAGCACGGTGAATCGATGCCCCATCCTCCATTAGGAGGGCGTTGGCGGTTTCCCCCAAGAAGCCAAGCAGCTCGCCCTTGTAGTCAACCTCGATGAAATCCACCGCTTTATTCTGGTCAGGAAGGATTACCACCAGATTGGACATACTACTTCCAACAAACGCTCCCCACACCATCACAGATGTCCTCCCGCTCTTGAACGAGGGAGCAAGACAAGAGTTCTGATACTTCACCCCCCGTGGTCCTCCAGACTCGAACTCTGCGAAAGTTCTTCCCCACCTCGAACGATGATTCATCTGTCCAAAACAACCCTCTTCCAATCATCAACGGTTCAATGTTTGTACTTTTTGGCGAAATCCAGCCTCGACTTTTTATGTCAAGTGTGGTTTGATCACAGCGAAACGAGAGAAGATACCCTGTCTACGGAGAGTTCTTCTAACAATAGACTTGGAAACCTTGTGGAGATGGCGTGGGTAGTATCGGCAAGGGCAACACAGCGGTTCTTGTGGACAACGCTAACGACAGCTCCGACATCTCGATCGGAGAGGATGCAGGGTCGACATGGGTTATTTTTTTTCGCGACAGTTCCTTTCTCCTTGTACAACTTGACGATCCTGTGGACAGTCCCTATGTGCATTATATAGGTTGGCAATAGTATGGATCGAAGAGCCAGCCCTACTCAAGCCAACTATCTGGTTGCCTCCTCGACGGATAGGGCCATCGAACAACAAGGAGGGAAGGAGGTGGGGGGTACGGAGGGAGGGAAAAGAAGGGGGAAAAAGTGAAAAAAGCTACTGTCGCATTATTTATGGAGCGGCACTGTACCTTCTATCTCCGTATCAGCCATATTCTTATAAAACCCTTTTCCTCTCCGGAACCAAACCAGATTGTAATGAACTGCCACGATGACTGACGGGACGTTGTCCGCAAAAGCATTAGTGTTTTTTCTTCATGGCAGTGCGCATGATGGCCATGACCTTACTGCAACGCCTTTTCTGAATGTGTTCTTCTTTTGCATTCAAGTGTTTTTAATAGTACGAAACGATTAAGGTATAAAAAACATATTTACAGCCTTCAGAAAAAGCGACGGTAATAGCTTATCAGCAATTAGAAAGGATTGGCTCCAGAAGTAGGAGGCGGCCGCACATAACTGGAGTTCTCATCCCCCGCCGCAAGCGGACTGATATTCCTGTAACCACCACTGTTTCCGGGAGCAGCAGCATTCGCGAGCAAGTTGGAACTTGATGTAGGTCGTGAAGGGAGGGATGCCAAATTAGGAGGTGTGATGGGGTAGACTTGTGTGGGAGATTCGTTCAGAGATGATGACGAGTGGTTTGCGAATCCAGGTTGGGCAAAGGGCGGAATAAAGCCAACAGGGGTAGGGTAGTGTCCGTTCAAACTAGTGGGATCCATCGGTAAGGTGTAGACTGGGGTTCCGTACGAGACCATCATAGGTTGACCTTCACTTGTGATAAAGGTCGCTCCTGGAGGGGCGACAGTCTGGATTCCTCGTCCTTGTATCAGAGGTTGGTTGTTGTAGATTTGATACATTCCGTTGTCGGGGCCTGCGGCGTAGATGGCTTGGTTGGGTTGGACGAATGCTGCGTTTCCGCTGACTGGGATGAAGGAAGAGTTGGGGACCAGCATAGTCGGCAGAGAAGTCATGGCAACATTTCCAAACGCATGGGACGAGGCTTCTACAGGGTAGATACCGCCGCCAGCCTTTGGGTCTTGTCCGAGGTGAGATACAGTATCCTCGCTATACCCAATTCCTGAAGCATCCTGTGGGCCACGTACGTCACCGTGCAGGGAGCAATGGGGGTTCCTTTGGGAAGAGTTGGTAGAGTTGTTGGAGTGGAGGTAAGCGGGCGAGACGGACATCTCGCCATTCTCGTCCACACTGGACTGTTGATCCGAGGGTGCGCCATATTTGATCTTGTCCTCGTGTCGCTTCAGAAATAGGTAGACCATAGCAGAAATCGCAATAACAGACAATGCTCCAAAGGTGCCTCCAAGGATCGCACCTAGGTTGTTGGATTTCGCTACCGGCGAGTCGGTTGGAGGTCCCAGGGGTGCAGAATTCGTCGTTGGTTGAGCGCTTCCGGTAAGAGTGGTCGTCGTCTTTGCCCAATTCAGCAAATAACTCGGCGGGGTATAAGTATCTACCCATTGGTTTGTCACGAAATCAAAGATAATCGGCGGCGTTGTATAAGTGTTGACTCCATCCGATCCACCCCAGACCAAGAGCTGGTCTCCAACAATAAGACAGCCCATATAAGACCTCAAAGTACTATCAGGTCCCTTTGTCCATTGCCGGGCGACAGTGTCGAGGATGTAGAGGGATCCTGTAAAGTTGGCGGGTGGGTTGACGGTGGTGTTGGGTGCGATGCGTCCTCCAAAGACGACCACTCTGTTCCCATCCTCGCTGGCCGCCATACAGAAATCTGACCTTGGTTCCGGAGGTATGCCTGATGCCGTCTGTTATGAATGCCACGGATAAAAAGACAGGGAGTAAGTAAGTGTGCGAGCACAAAGCGTTCAATTGCTGGCCCAAAATTGATAAAAAACAGACGACGTTAAAAAGGACAGACAGGGTTCTCTTACAAAGTTGGACCAAAGGGAAGTCGAGATAGAGTACTCCGAAACATAGGTGGCCGCAGGGTCAAACTGGATGGACCCATTGAGACCTCCAAAGTACATGATCGACCGTCTGGCAGCGTTATAACAAGACCCCGCAAAGAACCTCGACGTGAAAGTGTACGCAGGCATACTCAGGGTCTGAAAGTTCGATGATATGGTGTTAAAGACGTCAAGGTATTTCCATGCGTTCATATAGATATTCGCTGTAAGCGGATCCATAACTGGCTTGATACCTTGTCGACTCTCCTGGACAGGACTCAAGTTCACCGGGTTTGCGTCCCAGGCATTGTTCGCAATCCGGTATGTCGGGAAACTAAGCGACTCATTCGCCCCCCCCTTGATGACGATGATTGACTTGTTATCGGGTGCAGCAACGGCGTTGATAAAGTACACAGGAGGCACTTGGGCGAGTGCCTGCCAGGGAGGGGAGGCAGTCTTCCAGGCTACGGTGAGGTCGAGGGAGACGACTTGTCCATAGACGCCCTTTGTAGCGCCGTTCTCGACGAATATGCCACCGATCATGAAGGCTTTTGGTCCTGCGCGGGTGAAGGCGAATTTTTCGACGGGAAGGGGGACGGAGGCGGGGAGTTGGGAGTAAGCGGTAGGGAGGAGGGTAAGGAGGATGAGGAGTGTGGATGCGATTAGCATCACAGCCGAAGTCATTGTCTTTGTGGACATTGGGAATGAAAGTGAGAGAAAGGTGTGAATGAATGAATGAATGAATGAATGGAAGAATGAATGGAAGAATGAATGAATGGAAGAATGAACGAATGAATAAAAGAATGAGTGGGAGGTAATGACAAAACAAAAAGGGAGGGAAGGGTGGGAAAACAAAAGAACATCAATGGATGAGAGGAAGAGAGAGAGAGATTTGTTCAAGGGGGAGTGAGAAAGGACTGAAAGAGTCCTTAAGAGTCAAGGAAGGAAGGAGGGAAGGAGGAGTGGGGATGGAGGGATGGTAGAGGGCAAAGGGGAAAAGAAATGGCGAAGAGAAGGGCAAGGAAAGGAATTTTCAAATGCCGTTGACGAAATAAAGAAACCCCGGTACAAAGGGCTCCAAGGGCCACATGGAGTGGATTGAGGGGACTAGACTCACTGGTGTAGTGTGCATGCAGCAAACAACCAACAATTGGGCATGGGGAAGAAGGGATCGCTTTCTTTTTTTTCTTTTGTTGTTGTTGTTGTTGTTGTTGTTGGAATGTATGTGTGAACCATCCTTCCCGTTATTGCTGCCGCTGTTGTTTCTACAAGGCACACTTTGTCGCTGTCTGGAAAAGGCACTTTTCTTCCATTGTGTCCCCCTTCCCTTGTTAACTTCTCTCTTTGTGTGAGCCCAACCTCTTCTCCCTCTCCCTTTGAATCTTGATGAGCCGCATGCCAGACATGAATGCATCGAATAAAGTACGTAGTCGCTGTCAAGGAGCAACACTTTATATCGAACTCTGGAGAAGAATTATTGTTGTTCTCCTCGGGTAAAGAACAATGAGTGACAAAGAACACCCTCTATTTTTCTTTCTCCTTCATCAAAGGCACTCAACAATTCACAAAAAATATAATTCAAAGCCACTCTCTGTGTTCGGATGGTTTAAAGAGTCAGAGCCCTCATCATTTAGATATTCTACTAGTTTATGCTTACTCAATCCTTCGTCTCGTTCGTGTCTAACCTGTTAGTAGACAAAATGATGACGTTTTTTCCGATAAGCTCGCTCTTGAACATGCAACTTGGCATGTTTCCTCCTACTTCAATTGTTGTCATCCTCGTTCTTCGGAGGAACGATAGTTTCACTCGCGTGTTTTTTCAGGCACAGATCGCGTCTCTCTCTGAACCCAGCTTGTCTTTAAAGAAGAAAAAAAGGATAAGCCTCCAATAGTCACGTGCAGAATCCAGCGTCCAAGCCAGCTCCCACCGCACACGCCATGTTCATCCTCATTGTCGACCACTCTTGCTTCAACACTACTTCTCTTGCAGAAGAACTCAAAAGACACTTGAAGCACTTTTTAACTTACGCAGTCAACACTACAGGGACAGGAAACTAGTCAACAAGGCGAATACAGAGGAGGATTTATAACACCAGGCCAGCACACATTCGCGGAGGCATTGAACAGAAGCAGCAGGTAGGAATATGAGCATATTATTAGGGACTCAGTATTTTCTGAGACATCCATACCGATGAATATTATCCAGCACAAGGCTTTCAAGAAGGCTGTAAAATACACCAACCCTACCTTGGATGTTCAGGATCACGACACGCTCTGACAGCTTCTGGAGAGTAAAAGAGTGGATACCAGGGGTAGACTTGTGGAGGAACTACATCGACACTGTCCCGACGGCTCGCTCACGGCGGATTCATGGACCAGCGACGATGGTAGAAAATTTTAAGCTGTGATTTAAGCCGTGATTTAAGCCGTGATTTATCACTTTTGACTCCGGAGTTTGAGATGGGCAAGGTCCTTGTAGGCATGGACGAGATCAAGGAGTCGCAACAAAAAGCGAAGGTTCTTTTACAGAGTCTTAGTAAGGACGCTGTGTTGTATGTAACAACAATTTATTCTTTGTACATATTTGCTGCTTTTTCTAACCGTTCGCCACCCCTGTCTCTTTTTTTTTTCTCCTTTTCTTAAAGGCACCTCCTTGAGCGAATGGAATCTTCAGGACAACGTGGTTTTGACTATGACTGACCAAGGCTCCAACGTCAAAAAGTGCATGTCGCTGTTCAACGGCACTTCTGGAGCTACATGGCTCCCATGTGTTGCTCACAAATTACAAATCGCCATCAACAACGCCTGGAATAAGGGAGAGGCTTTGTCGCTGGTGGACAAGTGCAAGAGGATAACGAGGATGTTCAAGAACAAGGGCGCCTTAGCGGATACGCTTGCCAGGAGCTAGAAAGACATAGGGCTCGACAACGTCGAGCCAATCACCATGAATGAAACCCGCTGGAATTCACGGTATGAGATGATCAAACGAGTTATTAAGCTCGGACACTACATTAATACAATCATCAACCGCTTCACCGCAAATCCCGCCCAACTTCCCGCACACATCAAGCTTGACGAGCTCAAAAGTTACGCTCTGTCGGTTATGGAAGTCGATTCTCTTCAGGATATCGAATTAATTCTGGAAAAAGCCAGCGGATACGGGAACAACATGGGAGCCTCGACTATATCGACAATCTCCAAAATGTATCTGGAGGCGTCCATACGACTATCCTACTTCACCAAAATGAAGACATATCTCGGTAAGAGCGTCTACAAGGAGCTGGATACAGGAATCAAATCTCGCTGGACTGTCACTGCTCCAACACCCCCAGTTGCCCCGGTTGCCTGAATAGTCGTCCGATTTCCGCCGAGAGGTTCGCCGATTACGAAGCCGAGATGGAGATCGTCCGTATCACCACACAACAACAAAACACTCTCCTTGCCGCCATATATTTCGATCCAAACCTCTTGGACGACAAGATCTGGAAGGGCGTAAGCGACACGTCCCTCAAGGAAAGGGCAATGGAGGCTATTATCAAGGAACTTATCAAGGATTATAAAAGTAGGATTGAAATGGTGTCCTGGAGACGATGGACTTCGCGCCAACAGAGTGGGCGAAATTGATCATGTATGAACAGCATGTGACAATGTTGACGATGACAAAAGAGCTGGAAGAGTTCAAGGACAACCCTCATCTTATCTGAAGGAAGTACAAAGGCCTTCACGACGATATAGCCGCTGTTACACGACGCTTTTTACGCATTCAGTCGACGTCGTGCAAGGCTGAGCGTGTCTTCAGCAAGGCCGGGTATCTTACTTTGAACCGCAAGTCTGGCCTCAGCACACCCAATCTTCATCATATCCTGTTCTCTAGCAGCATAACCACGGCCTTAACAGAACTGCAGAAGGAAATAGAGGAGGCCAAGAGCATATCGACGGCAACATAGTAATTTTTTTAAATAACACCAATCACCATAAGCACAAAAAGTAAATGAAAATATTGTATATGGAAGTTCTTGTATGTGAGTTCTTGCTATATGTATGTGTAAGTATGATTGTGCCTGTTCGAAATGGAAGAGAGTGGGTAAATGACCCAATGAATGAGAAAGGCGGGAGGAGGGCGGAAGAAAGGGAGTGAGAGAGAGAGAGTGAGAGAGAGTGCGAGAGATTGAGAGTGAGAGTGAGAGTGCCTTTTGAGTAATATTTTGGTGGCGTTCTTGTGATCACCATTTCGTAGCGTAACACAATAATTCGAACCGAGCTGTTGGCTCGGGGCACTTTTTTTCTCTTATTCTTTTTGATCCACACTTTTAATTCTCATTCTGACCAGCAAGGAACACTCGACCACCTTTCAACAGGTATTGCCATGATGGCGTATCCTAGCTATGTGCCCGTTCCCATCTCAGTCAGCGTTGAAAGCAGGATCTCTCCGCGACCCCTGCGCATTGTCAACAATGAACACAATGCGCACTGGGTAGCACAAGGAAGCCCAACATCGACCGGCTTGTCCACCCTATCCTTGACGCTATTTTTGCCATCCCTGGCAACATAGAGATCCACTTTTCGTCCTGCCCACGTTTCCGCCAGCTATTGATCCGCCCACCAGCATTGGTACTGGCCGATCTATCGTCTAACGGCGGACTGCGGTGCAACCGTCAACCTATATTAAGGATTAGCCGGAGCTCAGGGGTCTACTTCACTATTAGTATCCCTTCCTTTCATTCTCCCTCCTTCCTTATTATTTTAGTTTGTTTATTCTATCGATCTCACATATGCGAACTCCTTGGTCCTCTCCCAGTTCACCCTTACGGATATAGTCTTAGCTCCACTGCCCATTTGTTTAGACTATGTGCACGTACGAGGAGCACTTAGACAGCTCCACTTTTAATTGATGTGTCGTCCCGGACGGGCATCTTTACCTTGAAAAAAAATATTCTCGCGTCCACTCCTTGCCCTACTTCCACTCTTCTTAAACGCCTACTCCTTTGTGTCACTTTGTCGAGTCATATTTCCATTTGCTTCCCCTTATGTATGTCTGTCTAGTACTCACTCAACGGGTGGGTTTAAGGTCAAAGAGAGTTTGTCGGCACCAGAGAGTACATTGTCCTTTCCTTGTTGTCCCAGGGAAGAGAACAAAACCAGTAAGTAAGAGTGACTAAACCAGCAACTGAGTGAATGAATGAGTGTATGGTTAAGAAAGAAAAAAAAAGAACGAAAATGGTGTTGCTGGTTCAGAATAAGAAAGTACAACACTCTTCCCTTGCACCACCTCCCCCTCTTGTTCCTTCCCGCATATCGCCCCTCAGACACGCGAAATTCAGCTTTCAACAGCCAAATGGGACTGCCTTTTCTCTCTTCCTTCCGATCTTTGTTTTTGTTCCCTTCACGTTCTTGTCGTTCCTTCTTCAGCGCCTGCAACTCTTTACTTCAGCTGCATCTCTCCACTCTACTTTCCACTTTTCTGCCTTACTCATTCCATTGCATTGCATTGCATTCCTTTGCATTCCTCAACTTTCTTCACTCACTCTAAACAACCCTCTTTGACTCAAGCCACCTTCTTCTCTCCTTTCCACTTTATGCCTGCACTCTTGCAAGCAGAACCTCTCTACTCCTTCTACAATTTACATTTTCCTTTCCCCACCTCGCCAATATAACAGTCCTATATCACAACTGTCTACCGCGTCCGACCTTTTCTTCAAAAACTATGACGTCTTCGGCCTCCTTTTCTGGTCTTGCTGCTATCTTCGCTACTACTTCGTCTCGTAACGTTATGGGCCAGGACAAGAAACACCCCGAGGTGAAGCAGGAACAAGATTGTCTGCGGAGCACGTTGACGATTTCGCCGCGCATATGGCGTGCTGCATCTTGTATGGTCACAAGGGCTCCGCCGCCGCTGTCACCGCCAAGTCGGACATCACTGAGCGCAGACCGAGCTTCTGGAAGTTCTGCCGTAGAATCATCGACATCTCCGGGGTCACACACACACTGTAGTCATGCTCGCGCTCAAGTACATGCAGAAACTGCTTTGGAGTCTCAACTCGTACATGTACCCTGAGGACGACCAGAAGACGGAGAACCAAATCTTCACCACCGCCGTCATGGTTGCCCAGAAGTATGCCAACGAGTGCGACCAGATCCTGACCTGCGGACCATGGGCCCACATAATCGGTGTCTCTGTCGCCCCGGTGAGCTTGATCGAGAAGATGTTCCTCGAGGGCATCGATTACCACCTTGTCACTACTATGGACGAGTACAACCTATGGCTCGGTTACCTCGCCCACCTGACAGAGACTGTTATGCCCTTGCCGTGTTCAGCCATCCTCGCCCTTTGCCAACCTTCCCTCACCACCGTCTCGCCTATGCTTCTCTCAGACCCTCCTTTGGCATCGGAGCTTGCGTCGCTTGCACCCAAGACTGTCGCTACTGGTATCAACCATACTCATCTAGACGGTAGACGTCGTGAGCCAGTCCGAGACATCGAGCAAGCCAGTCATCCATCAGAAACTATGGCGTCATCATCGATCGGTGGGGCCGGAGTAGGAGAGGCAGCCGGGACAGGAGTGACAGCAGAGGCAACCGCTGGAGCAACAGGCGAATCGATCGTCCCTTCACCCTCAGAGCCGCCACTCTCTTCTGCACCCCACTCTCAGCAGCTTCACAGCCTGAAACGTCCATCCCAGGCAGCTTGCGCGAACCGACCAACCTACCTCGACTCATCTCCGACCACCGAGGGTCTGTCATCGTCAATGTGGAACTTATCGTTTCGGCGCCGATTCGCAGACGCCCCGCTCGTCGTATTGACTTTTATTTTTAATCTAGATCACATCGCGGTCTCAGCATTCTCCACCCCAAGGCCCCATCCCCTATTTCTTCTTGCCATTTTTTGTTTTCTTTTTATCCTTTTGAGTGAAGATCTCTTTCCATTACCTTCTTTCCTTTTGATATTATCATTGTTTTGCTTTTTCTTGGTCATCGTCCCATTGCCTTTCTTGTCCATTTGCTTTCTATCATTTCTCCTCTCTCGTTTTACAATACCCAACAAAAACCACAAAAAAATCAATCAATCACAAAAACAAAAACACATGTAGCATAGCATAGCATTCTGTACTCTTCACAACAACAACCCATCCTCCACACTTTTCTTGTACTTCACTTCTATTTTTCTTTCATTCTCTTCTCATGTACTTTTGTATCCATATCTACCAACATCTCCCATATTTTTATAAAACCCCTTTTCCTCTCCAGAACCAAACCAGATTGTAATGAACTGCCAAGATGACTGACAGGACATTGTTCGCAAAAACATTAGTGCTTCTCTTCATTGCAGTGCGCACGATGGCCATGACCTTACTGCAACGCCTTTTCTGGATGTGTTCTTGTTTTGCATTCAAGTGTTTTTAATAGTACGAAACGATTAAGGTATTAAAAAAATATTTACTCCTTTCACAAAAAGCGACGGTAATAGTTTATCGGCAATTAGAAAGGATTGGCACCAGAGGTAGGAGGCGGCCGCACATAACTGGAGTTCTCAGCCCGCGCCGCAAGCGGACTAGTATTCCTGGAACCACCACTGTTTCCGGGAGCAGCAGCATTCGCGAGCAAGTTGGAACTCGATGTAGGTCGTGGAGGGAGGGATGCCAAACTAGGAGGTGTGCCTGGGTTGTTGGTCGTGGCAGAAGCGCTGTGGGAGGAGGAGGCGGTTGTGAAGTTTGAGGTTGTGGGGCTGTAGTTTCCGGTAGTTGTGATGGGTTGTAGGGGCGCGGTTTGGTTGTTGCCGGTGATTGTTGCTGGGCTGATGGGTGCTGTGGTCGTGTTATTGAAAGTTGCGAAGTGGGGCTGTGTTGATGTAGGAGGAGATGTTGGTGGCGGGGCGGTGCTGACTGGAGGAGGGGTGACGTTGTTGTAGTTGGCGGTGAAGTGTGGAGGAGACGTGATGGGGTAGGCTTGTGTGTAAGATCCGTTCAGAGATGATGACGAATGGTTTGCGAATCCAGGTTGGGCAAAGGGCGGAGTAAAGCCAACAGGGGGGGTAGGGTAGTGTCCGTTCAAACCAGTGGAATCCATCGGTAAGGTGTAGACTGGGGTTCCGTACGAGACCATCATAGGTTGACCTTCATTTGTGATAAAGGTCGCTCCTGGAGGGGCGACAGTCTGGATTCCTCGTCCTTGTATCAGAGGTTGGTTGTTGTAGATTTGATACATTCCGTTGTCGGGGCCTGCGGCGTAGATGGCTTGGTTGGGTTGGACGAATGCTGCGTTTCCGCTGACTGGGATGAAGGAAGAGTTGGGGACCAGCATAGTTGGCGGGGAAGTCATGGCAGTATTTCCAAACGCATGGGACGAGGCTTCTACAGGGTAGATACCGCCGCCAGCCTTTGGGTCTTGTCCGAGGTGAGATACAGTATCCCCGCTATACCCAATTCCTGAAGCATCCTGTGGGCCACGTCCATCACCATTCTGGGGGCGATGGGGGTTCCTTTGGGAAGAGTTGGTAGAGTTGTTGGAGTGGAGGTAAGCGGGCGAGACGGACATCTCGCCATTCTCGTCCACACTGGACTGTTGATCCGAGGGTGCGCCATATTTGATCTTGTCCTCGCGTCGCTTCAGAAATAGGTAGACCATAGCAGAAATCGCAATAACAGACAATGCTCCAAAAGTGCCTCCAAGGATCGCACCCAGGTTGTCGGATTTCGCTACCGGCGAGTCGGTTGGAGGTCCCAGGGGTGCAGAATTCGTCGTTGGTTGAGCGCTTCCGGTAAGAGTGGTCGTCGTCTTTGCCCAATTCAGCAAATAACTCGGCGGGGTATAAGTATCTACCCATTGGTTTGTCACGAAATCAAAGATAATCGGCGGCGTTGTATAAGTGTTGACTCCATCCGATCCACCCCAGACCAAGAGCTGGTCTCCAACAATAAGACAGCCCATATAAGACCTCAAAGTACTATCAGGTCCCTTTGTCCATTGCCGGGCGACAGTGTCAAGGATGTAGAGGGATCCTGTAAAGTTGGCGGGTGGGTTGACGGTGGTGTTGGGTGCGATGCGTCCTCCAAAGACGACCACTCTGTTCCCATCCTCGCTGGCCGCCATACAGAAATCTGACCTTGGTTCCGGAGGTATGCCTGATGCCGTCTGTTATGAATGCCACGGATAAAAAGACAGGGAGTAAGTAAGTGTGCGAGCACAAAGCGTTCAATTGCTGGCCCAAAATTGATAAAAAACAGACGACGTTAAAAAGGACAGACAGGGTTCTCTTACAAAGTTGGACCAAAGGGAAGTCGAGATAGAGTACTCCGAAACATAGGTGGCCGCAGGGTCAAACTGGATGGACCCATTGAGACCTCCAAAGTACATGATCGACCGTCTGGCAGCGTTATAACAAGACCCCGCAAAGAACCTCGACGTGAAAGTGTACGCAGGCATACTCAGGAACTGAAAGTTCGACGATATGGTGTTAAAGACGTCAAGGTATGTCCATGCGTTCATATAGATATTCGCTGTAAGCGGATCCATAACTGGCTTGATACCTTGTCGACTCTCCTGGACAGGACTCAAGTTCACCGGGTTTGCGTCCCAGGCATTGTTCGCAATCCGGTATGTCGGGAAACTAAGCGACTCATTCGTCCCCCGCTGGACGACGATGATTGACTGGTTATCGGGTGCAGCGACGGCGTTGATAAAGTACACAGGAGACACTTGGGCGAGTGCCTGCCAGGGAGGGGAGGCAGTCTTCCAGGCTACGGTGAGGTCGAGGGAGAAGACTTGGCCATAAATGGCCTTTGTTGTGCCGTTCTCGACGAATTCGCCGCCAATCATATAGGCTTTTGGTCCTGCGCGGGCGAAAGCGAATTGTTCGACCGGAAGGGGGACGGAGGCGGGGAGTTGGGAGTAAGCGGTAGGGAGGAGGGTAAGGAGGATGAGGAGTGTGGATGCGATTAGCATCACAGCCGAAGTCATTGTCTTTGTGGACATTGGGAATGAAAGTGAGAGGAAGGTGTGAATGAATGAATGAATGAAAGAATGGCAAAGTAACGGCTAAACTTAAAAGAGGGGGAAAGTAAAAGGGAGGGGGGATGAGAAGGAGGAAGGGAGGTGTGTTCAAGGGGGAGTGGGGAGGAGCTCAAAGGGACGTCAAGAGGAAAAGGAAGGAAGGAAGGAAGGAAGGAGGGAGGAAGGAAGGAGGGAGGAAGGAAGGAGGATGGAAGGGGTGGCGAGGGGAAGAATGGTAGAGGACAAAGAAAAGGAAAAGAGAAGAGGAAAAGGAAGAGAGGAGAGAAAGAGTTTTCAAGTACTGTTGACGTTGACGAAATAAAAAGACAAACAGCAACAAAGGCACAAAGGGTACCAAATGGACACATGGGGATCGAGTAAAAGGAAGGGGTCTAGACCCCTGCTGCATCTGTCTGTCTTCTGCCTTGGTGAATGGTGCATGCAGCAAACAACTAACAGACAGAAGATGCTGTTCAGGGGAAGAACTGTTATCGCCTCCTTTCTTTTCTTTGGTTGATGTAGCTGTTGGTAGTTGTAGTAGTAGTTGTTGTTGCTCGTTGTCGTTTGCCATTGTTGTTGAGGCAAGGCGCACGTTGTCGCCTCTTCACCTTTCTGTCAACAAAGGAAAAGGCACATTTCTTCCCCCTTCCCTTTTTAATTATTTGATGGACGAGTGAGCATCGCCTCTCTTCCCTCCCTTTCCCTTCTCCCTTTGAACCTTGATGAGCCGCATGCCACACATGAATGCATCGAATAAAGTGCGTAGTCGCCGTCAACAAGCAACACTTCATATCGGACTCTGAGAAAGAATTGGTTCTTCTCCTCAGTCAAAGACAAAGAGCACTTCTCTCACAGGTCAGGGTGCTCTCCTGAATGTTTATTTTTCTTTCCCCTTCTTCAAAAACCCTTGTAAAAAGCAAAGCCCCGTCTCTGTGCTTAGACGCCGCCATCTTATGCACATGCGTCGACCATTTAGATATTTCACCTAGTTTACGCTTTAGCCTCTTTTTTCTACTCAGCCATTTATCTCGTTTGTGTCAGACCTGTCAACAGACAAAATGATAATGTTCTTTTCGACAAGCTCGCTCTTGAACGCTCATCTTGGCGCGTTTCCCCCTACTTCTACTTCAAGTATCGTTTTCCTCATTCTCCAGGTACGATAGTTTCATTTGCGTTCAAGACAAGCTAGGTTCAGGAACGAGCGCGTCTGCCCTGCTGGGTTGCTGGGTGTCTAAAAAAGAAAAAAAGGATAAGCCTTCAATAGTCACGTGCAGGAATCAGCCACCGAGCCGGCTTCCAGCCAGTGAGTGAGACTGTGAGTTGTTTCCCCCTTTCTTTTCTGGTTGAAAAAGCACCGCACACGCCATGTTCATCCTCATTGTCGACCACTCTTGCTTCAACACTACTTCTCTTGCAGAAGAACTCAAAAGACACTTGAAGCACTTTTTAACTTACGCAGTCAACACTACAGGGACAGGAAACTAGTCAACAAGGCGAATACAGAGGAGGATTCATAACACCAGGCCAGCACATATTCGCAATCATAGCAACACTTAACAGCAATGTCAAAGTTCCAGACGTCCATCCACGAGTACCTCGAAACCCTGCCAGAACACACCTTCAACCGCCTCTACCAAAAGCCTGCAACATGTCTCGCTATCTTCCGGTATGACTTTCTTTCTTTGCTTTGGCGCTTTGACGCTATGGAGTGACAATGATACAGATATTAATTTTTGACTCTGTGCTTTTTGTCGTTTGTAGCCTTTTGCCACCACTCGGGAAACAAATCATCATGTCCTGTCTCTATGTCGATAAGCCCATCCCCTTCAACGAGATGCGGCTCTGGTTTAAGGATGGCGCTGGCATTACGTACGTCTTTCGTATTTGTGTCTTTTGCTACATCTATCACAGCTTTTCGCATATTGGTGGGAGGCATTACCTACCGCGGATCGATTTGACTTTTTCTCCGCGGGACATAAGCACGAATCGGAGGCTGACCTTTTTTGTTGTAATTGTCATATTATATAATAGAAAGCAAATGGAGGCAATGGCAAGGCTCAAGGCGCTGCATGTCTTCACGGAGCAACACAACAGCTACAAGATGAACCCTACGTTTCTACAAGAGTTCAGAAATGCTTTGACCGGAGGGTATGTCACACTCTCCACTTATTAGCAAATTATTAATGTCTACGACATAAAGAGGCGGAACTAACTGTCATCGTATGTTGCATTCATATAGAGGAAACTCGGAGAGTTTTGGACTGGCAACATCGACGCCCGACAAGCATCACGTCGATATTGCATTCCTGGACGACTATGCAACAAAGCAATGGGAGGCAATCTTACATTTCATGGTGGGAACCACAGAGGGCAAACCTCCCTGCAAGGGAGTCCTGAACCTTTTGGGAAGGAGTGGTCTCATGACAGGAGGATCGAACGCCCAGCAGGCAGAGAACATGGACGCCCGCGAGTTTGCGAGTCAGATGGCGCGACAAGATTTCGGAGTTCCCACTATTACCAACAAAGGGTTCCAGTTCTTGCTCCAGGATATTAACACTCAGGTGTGGGCGTTTTTGCTCCAGTACTTGAATATGGCGGAGAGTTTGAATATGGATCTGGTCGAGGTGTTGACGTTCTTTTTCCAGTTGGGTTCGCTCGAGTTGGGGAACGATTATTCGTCTGAGAAGTTGACGCCGTCGCAGACACATCTGTTGGAGGACTTGAAGGCGTATGGAATTGTGTATCAGAGGAAACGCGGGAGCAGACGGTATTATCCTACGAGACTTGCGACAACGCTGACGTCTGGAACGCCGGTTATGTTGGGGTCACATTCGAATGCTACCAAGAATGCGGCTTCTGCGGCTGCTGCTGTCAGGAAGACTGAAGAGGAGGAAGAGGATGGGCATGGATTCATTGTCATCGAAACCAACTACCGCGTCTACGCCTACACCGGTATGTCTCTTTAGATCTACACGTTTCAATTGCATCAATGATGTTTTGTAGTTTGGCTGCTAACATTGTGTATCGTTTTTTGTTATATCGATGAAAATAGATTCGCCGTTGCAGATTGCAGTGTTGAACTTGTTTGTCCACTTGAGAGACCGATTTCCCAACATGGTAACAGGCGTCGTCACTCGGGACAGTATCCGTCGAGCCCTCTCGAACGGCATCACCGCCGAACAAATCATCACCTACCTCTCCGCCCATGCCCACGCACAAATGCGGAAACACTCCCCCGTCTTGCCCCTCACCGTCGTTGATCAGATCCGCCTGTGGGAAATCGAAAAGAACCGACTCCGTGCGGCGCCTTCATGGAACTACTCGCAGTTTAATCGACAGCAGGACTTTGAGAGCACGCTCGAGTATGCGAGTGAATTGGGCGTTGTGCAGTGGTCGGATTCCAAGAGGAAGATGCTTTGTATTACCCAGGAGGGCCATCAGCCTGTGGGTGCGTATGTCAGGAAGCTGATTACGAAGCATAAGGAGCAGCAGGCCCAGCAACAACAGCAGGCGCATCAGCATCAGCAACAACAACATCACCATCATGCTACCTCTGTTCATTCTTAAGATGGAGGGATGGTGGATGTCTTGTCATCGCTTGCTTTTGCTGCTAGTAAAATAAAACTACTAACTTTGTTTGCTCATTTAACTGTCAATCTGGAAACCTTTCTTTGAAACCAATATCGATACGCATTGAAATGAATTTTTCATTGTCAAGAAGAATACACGCGCGATTTGTTAGATATGTTTTTTATGTTCGGGAGAGAGAGTCGCTAGAATGGAACAAAAGTGTGACAGAGAGAGGAGAGAACACTCAGATGCGCCCAAAATCCAAGTATCTCACCAGCCCTAGACGACCGAAGCTAACTCACTCAAAGACCTCACAGGTCCTCGTCAGATTCGTCGTCCTGGTAGATACCCTCATCTTCACGGCCATCATCCTGATCAACTCCGCCACCATCATCGCTGTTTTCATCCCAAACGACCACATCGGTGCCACTCTCGTCCGAAAAGTCGTCACCCTCATCGTCGTCCTGGTCAGCCCAGTCGACGCTATCACTCTCGTACTGGCCATAGTCGCTGTCATCCTGGTCCAGATCCGCACGTCGATCGTCGTCATCATCATCAGAGTCAGGATCGTCGTAGCTGTCGAATCGCTCAGAGCTCGTAATATCACCCTCAGTAGACATGTTGTTCTGCTCGCTATCCATATAGTATATATCCGGGTCCAGCGCAAAAAGAGCATCACTCTCTTGCTCCCAATCATAACCATACTTGACCTGCTCAGGATCTTCGTCGTCATCATCCTGGTCGGTGTCATCATCTTGGTCCAGTAGAGAGTCGACAGTGTCCAAGTCCGAGTGTCCATCGTCCTGACTAATGTCCTCGTCGTCGCTAGAATCCTGTTCATCATACTCCTGCGAGCTATCCTGTTCCATATAGAATCTTGGTAGGGCTTGATATGCAAAGAACTCGGCAGGAGCCTCAAGACTCTCTTGTTCCTCCTCGTCCTCCTGCCAAGCCTGGGCTGCGAGGGCTTCCTGCTGGTCTTCGCTGTCCGGCTCAGCCTTGGCCATAAGGTACTCAGCATCGGCTTCGAGATAGGCCTGCTCCAGTTCGTTCTCGTACTCAGCATCGGCTTCGAGATAGGCCTGTTCTAGTTCGTTCTCGTACTCGGCATCGGCTTCGAGATAGGCCTGTTCTAGTTCGTTCTCGTACTCGGCATCGGCTTCGAGATAGGCCTGCTCTAGTTCGTTCTCGTATTCAGCCTCGGCTTCGAGATAGGCCCGCTCTAGTTCGTTCTCGTACTCAGCATCGGCTTTGAGGTAGACCTGCTCCAGGTCGCACTCGTACTCAGCCTCGGCTTCGGGACGGCTCCGATCTATCTCGTACGCCTCTCTTGCCTGCTCGTCATAAAAGTCCTCCTCAGTCTGCTGTGCAAGGAAGGCCGCTTCAGCTTGTGCTGGATGGTAGGCATCATCATCAAAGTCGTCCTGCACTTCGTCGTCATGACCTAACCAACTCATCTGAGAAGGACTTGGTGTAATCTCATCTTCTCCTCCATCCTCAGGTTCTTCCTCGTCCTCGGAATCCAAGGAGTTCTCGTCTTCAGGTTCGTAGGACTCTTCATGGTCAAGCTCCTCAGGCTCCTCTTCATCAGGCGCCAGGGAGTCTCCGTCGTCAGTTTCGTAAGGTACCTCGTCATCAGAACCCATAAGCCCTGTGTCGTCTGAACCCATGGACTCCTCGTCATTGGACTCCATTGACTCTTCGTCATCGGACTCCATTGACTCTTCGTCTTCAGCTTCCAGCTCGGGGTCCGATGGTGGGTAAGAAGAACGTCCAGGAGACTGCTCGACAGCAATATAGTCTTCATCGTGGTCGCTTTCGTCCTCCGAATAGTCGTGACTACCGCCGAAACTCGCGCTATAGTCTGCAGGGCACGCATTACTACCGTACCTGTACAGCAGACCGGCTCCAAACGCATCAGGGTCCTCATCGTAATCTTCGTTGTTGTCATCTCCGTAGCTGTCGGTTTCGGCGTCAGGTGGATGTGGTGGTGTGAATTCGATGTGGCCTAGGTGTTCATACTCCAGTCCATCCATCCCTTGTGGTTCATCATCATCGTCATCACTTATATCGCCGCCGCCTGCCGAGGTTGGACCATCCTCGTCTAAAAAGTCGTCCCCCAAGTCATTGTTGTCTAGTTCGTCGACTTCCTCATCTTCGTCGTACACCCAGTCGTTTTCAAACGTCGAGCTCGGCGGGTCGGGGATAGGCGGTTCCGTGAGTCGACGATGTCTCTGAAGAGCCCTCCTAGAATGGTTCCGCCTATCCACAATAAAGATCCGAATGTCCGGGTTGACTTCCATCAACATCTTGCGAGAGTGATTTCTGATCGACTCCTCACCCAATTCAAGCCAGCGAAGTCTGGACAGCCGAGTCGCCAGCCATATCACATCCTTGGGCTCCAGTGGAAAGGTTTCCTCCGACAGACGCAAGATTCGTAGGCGCTCGAGACCCTCGATAGCATCCCTGCCTTGATCCATCAGATTCAGCCGAAATGGGAGTCCGCACATGTCCAGCTCTTGAAGCAGCGAGAGTCGACCGAGTTGATGATACATGTCCTTGAGACAACAGACGGTAAGTGAGAAGGAGAACATAAGCGTAGGGTCGAGTCCAGATCGAGCCCTGCGACTGTCGACCGAGGACGTGGATCCACCGTGTATGTTGCTCATGTTCAGCACCTTTAGTCCAAGGCACACCCAGGCCGGTTCCGAAAAGACATCCAGTGTCACTCTCGGGCACAGTTCAAAGTCCAGTTCTTCCAATCCGAAGCAAGAGTCGACAATAGTTCGGATGCCAGCTGTTGTGATGAGTGGTGAGAAGGATACCGATAGGCTCCGCAGACGCGATGCGCGATCAAGTGATGATGCCAGATCCATCAAGATCGAATCGTTCGCAGATGAGTGTCCCAGAGATACATGCGCCAGACCAGGAGATGCCTTGATCAAAGCCGATATCTCGTCAGACCCGACATAGGGACAGCACTGTAGCTGAAAGCGGGTCAACGTCTTGCAATGATCCGCGAATCCAGTCAAGCCTGAGAGCGTGATGCGATTGTTGTTAAAGATACCCAAGGTTTGCAGGCCCGGGAACGATTTCCCAAGCTCCTCGATTGACACGTCGCCAAACACGCCATCTTCAGTGGTATGAACTCTAGGGGTGGTTCCTGCGCCATCTAGAAAGACAACCTTGATGAGATACCGCAGCCCACTGTCCACAACAGCGTCCACCACGTGCTGTCTGCATCCGGTCAGCTCCAGCTCCCGGAGCGCCCTCAGAGTCGGGAAGAATGTCCTGGCATCCTGTTCTGCGAGATCCCCAATATCCAGCCTGAGGGCAACCAGTTGATGAGCGACCGTGTCCGAGATCACAGTCAGGATAGATGAGACTTTGCTGGTTGCGTCCACCAATACAGTCGGCGCCGCTCCTTGTCCTGGAGAAGACGACTTGAGATAAAGGTGCCTGACAAAAGGAGTCGCGCTTAGGATCTTACTCAAGGTGACGTGAGGGGGTGGGACAAAAGGCGGCGTGTTGACGAGGTAGAGATCCAGATAAACAACATGGTGGCCATAATTGGCGAGCAAGGTCATGAAGTCGGGGTTATGAGGTGTGTAGTCAATGTATGACCAGAGCAACGGGATCGCCGCTTGTCTCCATGCACGCGAGACGGTTGAGCATGTTGCGAGTTGGGGTTTCGTTAATGTAGAGAGGATGTTGGTGAGGATCTCTGGGATCCTGAGGGGTGATGTTGGCAGCAAGGAGGGGCAAGTTGTTGAAGTCGACCCTGCAATAGAAGCAGGGTTGTTTGTGAACGCTGGTGGTGACGATGGTCTTGCTGGCATCCTGGATTCAGAGGTTGTTGATTGCAAGACGGGGCAAGACGAGAAAGAAGCGTATGTGCGTTCTTGCCCAAAGTGGGTTGGAATGAACGCAATTAAGGGCGAAGGAGCGACTGCTTTCTTGAGGAATCTCTGAGGAGTATGAAGAGCACATTTGGTGGCAACGGCGGTCGAATGTTCCTCTCTTAACTTTTTATTCCGCCGTAGACCCTTTTTTTTATTTTTTTTGGTTTCTTCCTTCTCTTTCTTCCACCGCCTTTTCTCCTCTCCCCTTCCTCAGTTGACCCTTCCTTGACTTTTGCACTTCTTGCATCCATCAAATCAACAACCAAAAGCGTTCATTCATCTCTTCTTCTTACTCCCTCTCGTCCTTTAATTAACATTCGACGATGCCACCAAAGCCAAAGTTTGCCGCAGGGGCCACAAGAACCACTCGCACCACCCTGCGGAGTCAGCAGTCTACCCCTTCCTCCGTCGTCTCGTCGGCACCCCAAAGTCAAATGAGCTCTGAATCCTCCTCTCCAAACACGAGTCTCTCCCTCACAAAACTTGACCTCAACTCTGACGACGATCAGGACGACAAGAAGGGTAAAGTCGCCCCTGTCTCCAGTGACGGTGACGACGACGATGATGAAGACGACTTTGAGCCCTCTACTGCCATCCTCCCTAGTACTGTTGCTCTTGGAAAACGGCGGGCAATCGACTTTGAGGTTGCTCTCCCGGGCGTCAAGCGAACTCGGAGCTCTGCTAGGGTCACTCGGAATGTCAAGGTCAAGGCTGAGGAGGCCGTCAAGGAGGAAGAGTCTTCCTCAGATGATGGTGTTGTCAAAAAGGAGGAAGACGAAGATGACGACTCTGTCCAAAATAGCTCGGCCGCACTTGCACCTACTCGCAGAGCTAGACTGACAAGAGCCCAGGCCACCAAGGTTGTTGTCAAGAAGGAGTCATTTAAGGCTGCTGTCGCCCGCCCTGCTGCCAAGATCCAAAAGACGAAGCCTACCCGCGCTGCCTCCAAGAAAGCCGCTGTCGCTGTCGCTGCTCAGATCGAGGAGAGCGATGACGATGGTGATGACGATAGCGACGCATCTGTTGTCTCTGAAGAGTCTGATGAGGACTCTGAGTCTGCCGACTCTGACAGCTCGTCTTCATCCTCCGAGTCAGATGTTGCTCCAACGCCTGCTCCTCGTCGTCGTCGGGCTGCTCGCACTGCTCAACCAAGAATGACATGGGTAATTATCTCTACTCATTCTCCATTCACACGTTGGTTTCATTAGTGACATTTGCGAGTTGATATTAATTGTATGGTTGTTTTTGGTCGCATAATTGTTCGTTGAATAGATGGAGAAGGTCAACATGCAGTTGATTGAGCAGCATCCCGAGCTGGGAACTGTTTGGGATGAACTCGACAAGGTCAGGGTCATTGCTCCCGAGTTGGCGGACCAACCTGAAGGCCTCAAGCTGACCCTTTTGCCCTTCCAGCGTGAGGGTCTGGCGTGGATGCGAAAGCAAGAAAATACACAGGTATGACACCTGAGATCTTTTTTACCCCTTTAGCGTATTAGTTCTTGTAAAGAGTTGTATTGTCCCCACTTACTGATCATTTGCCATAACGGTTAATTTTGTCCGACAATAGTTCAAGGGCGGCATCCTCGCTGTAAGTCTCTCCTTTCATTCTCTAAACCTGTTTCACACCAATTGATCATTTTTCCTATTGTCAGACATCAGCCACTCGCTACTTACACACACTATCTACACGTATGCCCGTTACCCCTTTGCAAATAGGACGAGATGGGAATGGGCAAGACGATCCAGATGATCTCTCTGTTGCTGGCAGAGCCTGGAAAGCCCAACTTGATCGTCGCGCCTACTGTTGCCATTGTGCAGTGGAGAAACGAGATCCAAGAGCACGCTCCCTCCCTCAAAGTCCTCATCTTCCACGGCAGCAACCGTACCGAGAGCATGTCCGAGCTCATGAAGCAAGACGTCGTCCTCACCACCTGTAAGTCTCCTCGTCTTTTGCCATTGCCGTTTCTTGATATGATGAGGTGACTTGGTAGGTGTAGTAACGTTCTCATATGTTCTTTATTGCGTGTTCAAAGACTCGATTATTGAGGCTGGTTACCGAAAGCAAAGGTATGGTGTGAGGAAAAAGGATGTGACTGTGAAGGAGGACTCGTTGCTGCACCGCATCAATTGGCACCGCATCGTCCTTGACGAGGCCCACAACATCAAAGAGCGTTCGTGCAACACTGCTCGATCTGCTGTAAGTACCTTTCCTCATCTTTGTAATCGCTTCGTGTTACTTGTGCAGTGTTTTTATTTTGTTTAGTTTTGTTTTGTAACAAAAGTTTTTGGTATGTTAGTTTGCGCTGCTGTCTGATAGGAAGTGGTCGCTGTCTGGCACACCCATGCAGAACCGCGTTGGAGAGCTCTACTCTCTTATTCGCTTCATGCAAGCTGATCCTTTTGGGTAAGTTGCTCTCGTGTTTGTTCCTACCAGAGACGTCCTCCAAACGACAGCTGTGTGCTGATATTATGTCTATCCTTCTTAAAACCGTGTAGATACTATTATTGCAGGAAGTGTCCATGCAAGTCGCTGCACTGGAAATACAGCAACATGAAAGACTGCGATGACTGCGGCCATAGACCCATGGAGTAAGCTGCTTTTACATCATGCATTTATTTCACATCATACATACTTGCTGCTAAAGACTGAGGGCTGACCCAATGTTCGTATGTTCGTTGCATGTACTACATAGCCACTCTTGCTGGTGGAACAACGAGATCCTGAAACCAATCCAGCACTTTGGCAGCCAAGGTGCAGGTGAAAAGGCATTCCACAAGCTGCGAAATCTCCTGGATCGCATCATGCTGAGAAGAACCAAAGTCGAGCGAGCTGACGATTTAGGCTTGCCACCACGTAAGATGACCGTCAGCCGTTACCTCTTCAACGAAGAGGAGGAGGACTTGTACGAGTCTCTCTTTAGTGACACCAAGCGCAAGTTCTCAACGTATGTGGAGCAAGGCACAGTGCTCAACAACTATGCGAATATTTTCGAGTTGCTGACCAAGATGAGACAGATGGTCGACCATCCAGATCTTGTCCTCAAGAAGGTCAAGCCTGGCCAGGTCGGCCTCCCCGAGACCCTCGTTTGCTCCATCTGCCAAGAAGAGGTACCCTTCTATTGTTTTTATGGTACATACATGTCTCTGCTGTGAATTCTCCCTAACAGCTCCCGTTTGTACCCCAATATACCGCACGACAGGCTGAAGACCCGATTGTCAGCAAGTGCCATCACCTGTTCTGTCGTGAGGACGCAGACCAATACATCACGTCTTCGTCGATTGAAGCACCAGAGTGCCCTGTCTGCCATATTCCATTGTCGATTGACCTTGAGCAACCGACGTATGTGAAGGACGAGACCGAGGCTGATGAAGAGATTCGTCACAAGACATTTGCTCGTACCTCGATTGTCAACCGCATCAACATGGACACTTGGCGCAGCTCTACCAAGATTGAGGCCCTTGTCGAGCATCTTTACAAACTCCAGCGCGAGGATCGCTCCACCAAGTATGTTACCTTCTTTTTATCACACGTCTTTTGCCATATCTTGTTTGTCACAGGTTCTAACATCGCCAGCTTTACAACGCATGGGCTTGTAGGAGTATCTGCTTCTCGCAGTTTGTCACGTTCTTGGATCTGATCAAGTGGCGTCTTGAGAAGGCTGGCTTCAAGGTATTTTGCTTGGTGATACGAATGAAATGCATGAGAAAAAGATGCAGCCAATGATAGATTGCAGGAAACCTAACACGATGCGCCCTTTTCGTACGTGCTGTTTTTCATTGATGTAAATAGTGTGTGAAGTTGGATGGACATATGACGCCGTTCCAGCGCGATGCATCGATCAAAAAGTTTTCGAATGATCCCACGGTTACTGTGTTCTTGATCTCGTTGAAGGCAGGCGGTGTTGCATTGAACTTGACTGCCGCCAGTCGCGTCTTTATCTGTGATCCTTGGTGGAATCCTGCCGCAGGTTCGTCCCCCTTTGACTTTATTGAGTATATACACGTGCATGGTTGTAGATAAACACGACTGACCATGTTCTTAAATGATTGTTGTTCGATGTGAAAAAAAATAGAGCTGCAAGCGATGGATCGTATTCATCGTATCGGTCAGTACCGGCCGATTGTGATTACACGTCTGATTATCGAGAACTCGATTGAGAGCAGAATTTTGCAGCTCCAAGAGAAGAAGCAGGCTATGGTTGACAGCACCATCGGTAAGGTTTTCTGCCTTTTTTTATCCAATAATGCGCGAAGGTTCCACCATGCCATTTTCTTTTTTTTCTTTTTGTGTTTGGCTGAGATATAATTATCAGATCATTTCTCTTTTTGTGGTGTGGAATGTGCTCTCAAATGACACTTTTGTATTAATTCAGGTGTCTATTCTCATGCTGTTACTTCTTCTAGGCAAGGATCCAGGAGCATTGGCTCGATTAACACCTGAGGACTTGCGATTCCTGTTCGTCAACTAAACAATTAGAGGGAAGGAAGGGTGCTTTGTAGATCATAGGAAATGTATATACAATTGGTTTCAGTTCTTGTAAAAGGAGGTCGGCGTTGGTGTAGTGCAGAGAAGAGTAACAAGGGGTGATGACGATGGTCTTTGGCCCTGGAAGTATTCTCCAATGATGGGGTAAGGAGAATGTCTTTCTCGCTCCTTTTGTGCGAACCCTCCCTTTTTTTTGTTGTTCCCTTCATTCCTTGTATCCACCATGACGTACCCAAAAGGTGGTTCTCTTGTGACACCCCATCTCTGGTCAATCTGGCCACTTTGTCAACGGATGGAATTGGCTTTTGCTTTGCCAAGAGTCATAAAGCCTTGGAGATCAGCCGAAGAGGGCAGAAGCCAAGACAAAAGTAACACGCCATATACCGACAACCATAGGCCGACAGGAGCTGTCTCCTTGACTATTCGTCCTTCCCTTGCCTTTCACTCCTCGATCCTTCTCTTCCTTTTTGTGCTTTGTTCTTGTTCCTCTCCTTGAAAAGCAATTGGCTGTTGGGCTATTTGTTTTTTTTTGTCTTTATTTCCGTTTCTGGCTCCCAGATGTCCAACCAACCCCCTACTCAAATCTCGTCTTCGTCTTCCCTGGCTCCTCTCTCTGTCTCCTTGAAGCATCCTTTCAGTCCCTCCTTGAGTTATGTGTATCAAGGAAGGAGAGAACAAGAACACAACAACAGCAAACTCTCCCCCCTTTTTTTTTTCTTCTCTTTCTTTCTTGTTTTGCTCACAATGGGACGAAAGCATATCGAACAGACAAGTACTGTACGAAAAGGAAAAAAAGGGTCCCTGGCTCCTGATTTTTTTTGTTTGTTGTTTGTTGATAGAAACTCAAGGCATTAGCGTTTAACGAATAAGAAGTAGCTCTAGAATGTACTTTCTCTTCTCCTCCGGATGTGCGATTTTTCCGGGTTGTGGATGTGGGAAGGCTCTGACATGTTTATTGCGCTTCTTGTCTTCTTTTGGTTGTTGTTATGCTACACAAGCAAAGTGCATTGTATGGAGTGACCTCATGGTGATCAGACACTAAGAGGGCTGGCTGTGGTGTGGCGGAAAAAAAAAAGAGAGAGAGGGAAAAATGAATGAGGCCCAAGCCTTGTGTAAGGGGTCCTTTTTTCGCGGAGTTCAGGGTTTGTGTGGTAGGGGTTAGTTTTTTCTGAGTTGAAAAAACGATGACCGAGAGATGGGAAAGTGACAAGGAGAAGGCAAGAAAGGGGTCCAAGAGTAGTTTAGTTCGAGTGAAGGACGTGAGGATTATGCGAGTTACCAGGGTTCGGCGAGAAGGGTGAAGAAAAGAAGGAGGGGGTTTCTAGGGTGATGATGGGTTGAAGAGCATCAGGTGTTGTTTGTGATTGACCCCTGGGAAGAATATAGGCTCAACTATTGCCACCATTTTAATGGTATGGAGGATGGGCGGAAGAGGAAAAAGAAAAAGAAAAAGAAAAAGAAAAGGGACATCCAGAGTGGATGCATGCTCTGTATGCATTGCGCTTTTAGTTCAATTGCTAATACATAGAAAGAAAGCGAGCAAGTAAGGCAAAGCATCGTGCCCCATCCATTATTAGCGGATGTATTTTTGAATTCGGACTAAGCCAATGTATCCACACATTCAGCCACAGGAAACAGTCAACCGCTTCTTTCTTTTCCCACTTTACCTTTTTTTTTACCTCTTTGTGTCCTTTGTGGACTATTCTTTCTCCTCTTCGCTCGTCGTTCTTTCTCCTCTTCACTCGTCCTTCTTTCTCCTTCACTCCGGTTCTTCTTATCCGCCCTTCCTCCTCCCTCTCTCTATCCTGCCTCATTTTCCTCTCTTTATCTCGCACTCTCTCCCTCCTTCGTTTATCGCTCTCTTCTCCCTCTTCTCCTCTCCCGTCACTCATCAACACACACTCATTCCTCTTTCTCCACTCTCTCCTCTCTCTCTCTCTCTCTCTCTCTCACCTCTCGCACCCCTCTCACCTCTCGCACCTGTATTATTATCGACAACATCATCTCTCCCATTCCTTCTCTTTCTTTTTTGTTCCTAATCAACACAATCTTCCATCCACAAGCCCAACCTTTTTCAGGAACATTCATCCATCAAACGACAGCCGGCAACTAAATCAACTTAATCAACACAAGTGAGAAGAAGGACAGCAGGACAAGGACAGGACAAAGAAGATGTCGAACATTAACGATCGCTACTTGGTGCCGACTTTCAACGGCCTGGTCGCCCAGATCGGTCTGTCGGTCGGTGTGTCTGTGGTCTGTATAGGCATCTTTGAGTGGAACAGGCGCAAGAAGACTCTTCAATACCTGTACTCCCCGCGTACTCGGCTAAAAGTGTAAGTCCTCCTTCTCTCATTTGCACTTGTAGCAGGAGTGAGTGAGTGAGTGAGTGAGTGAGTGAGTGCAATGAGTATACGAGTATACGAGTATACAAGAGTGGACCCATCACCTTCTTTCGTTTATGCTATTTTTCCTTTGGAGTGAGTATGTACCTTTTGTCTTGCTGTTCCCTTTTCTGTGATTTGTGCGACCAGGGATTGGCCCTGGCGACTGGTCTGGCCAACTCTCTTTCATCCTCTCACTCCGTCAGTCAGCCTGTCACACCCCTCCCTTACTTGCTGACTTCCTTGCTTGCTTTGCATTGCTTACCCATTCTCCCTCCACTGCTCCGTGTCCTCCCCTTCTTATCTTGTTGGTTGTGCGCATGATCACCATTGGCAAATGTACCAATATACAACAATCTGCCTTTTCCCTTTCACTTTCCCTCTCTTCATCCATCATTCATTTATCCTGAATGAATCTCCGTCCACTTTTCTGAATAATAAATATATCACACAATCATCATCAACACACAGAAACAACCAAACTAACTAGTCTTCTCTTTTCTACTACTTCTTCCCTGTGAATTCTATTCTATTCTTTTCTATCTCTCTCTTTCATCTATTGCCCCCCACATTATCCCAATGCTCTCTAATCCAAACCCTTCTTGTCCTAAACATACCTCTACCCACTGCATTCTTCCCCCATATCACCCCATGAACCCAAAAACACACGGCCCAACAACCCATTCATATCCACAAAATATCATGCATACAATCAACAAAATGCAGCAACCCGTCGCCACCAATGTCACTAAAGTTTCTCGGCTGGATCTTGCCCACGATACGGATCCCCGAAGAGTTCTACATCAACAACATCGGCCTCGACGCCGTTATGTTCCTCCGCTTCCTCAAGATGTGTCTCCAGTTCTCCATCTTCAACGGCATCATCCTCGGTATCATCCTCCTCCCAATACACTACACCGCCTCAGATAAAGAAGAGGAAGTCACCCGCTTCGCCATCATCAACGTCCCCGAAGACTCCAACATCCTCTGGGCCCACGTCTTCCTCACCTACCTCGTCTCCATCTCCTGGATGTTCCTCCTCTTCAAAAACTACTGGCAGTGGATGGACCTCCGACGGGAATACACCCTCCAACGCATCCGACAAGGAGAAATCGCCGAACGCTCCATCTTCATCAGTCGGTTACCGTCCAACCTTCGCTCCGACGCCGCCCTCAAACAGTACTTTGAATCCCTCAAGATGGGCCCCGTCGACTCTGCCACCGTTGTTCAGCACTGTGGTCGCCTCGCTCAGAAGATTGACAGGAGAGAAAGCGCCCTCAACATGCTCGAAAAGGCCCATATCGACCTCGCCCGCGACGTCCTCGACAGCATTAAAAAGCACAAATTCCACATCAGCTCGCCTCTCATTTCGACCACAGAACGACCACTTCTCCAAACACCCTCAAAGCTGGATTCGACTAGTGTTCAGAGCAGCATGGATGTCGCCGCACTGGAAAAAATGGTTCAGGACTTGTTCAAGGACAAGAAGCGCTACCACAAGCTGCGAAAATCAATCTTTGCCCACAAGCGTGTCGCCATTGAACCACCCCCACAACATCAACTCAACATCCCTCTGTCGGCGCTCTCCCATCACTCGGACATTATTGACATCTATGTCAACGGAGGTCAACAGGACTCTGCTGATAACCATGGGCAACAGATGGGATCGGCCCTTTCCCTGAACCCACCACCCTTCACCATCTGGAACGCCCTCGCTAGTCTCGACCGCAACTCATTCGACAAGTTCCAGCCTACACGACCTGCCAACCGATTCAAGGGAGGTGACAAAGTGAAGGAGATCGACCATCTGATCAAAAAGTACAACAAACTGGATCGCAAGGTCGGTGAGCTACGGGATGGATCACTTCGCTACAAGTCGACCTCGTATGGATTTGTTACTTTCAAGCATCATCTCTCGGCACAGCTCTGTGCTCAAGCCAAGATTGATTCTCGACCGCAGGGCTTGAGTGTCCGCCAGGCAATGGAGCCCCGGGATGTTCTCTGGAGTAACCTCACCGCCAGCTTTCGTAATCGCTTTACCCGCTCCATCGTCGTCAACCTCAGCATCTGGTAAGACTTTTCGCCCACTAGGTGGCATTGGCTATCTATCAATCATGAAGATTTTTGCTAACAGTGTCTTATTGTTCGCGATTGAATACAAATAGGGTGATTATTGTATTCTGGATCTTCCCCACGTCTTCGTTCCTGCTATTGACATCTTTGAAGCAGCTGTCGGAAACGTTCAAGTTCTTGAAGCCCATTTTCGATTCATCACCTTTGATCCAGTCACTCATCCAAAACGTCCTGCCGATTGTCTTTGTTACCATCTTTTTGGCCCTCGCCCCCGTCATCATCCTCGGTAAGTTCATTTGTCTTTGCTTAACAATCACAAGACCCTCATTCCAGACCCGACGGAGCAACTAATCCATGCTTTATGCATTCCATGTGCAATAGAAATATCAAAGCAGGAATTGCCAGTGTCGCACTCGACTTTGGAAGGAAATGTATTACGGCGGTATTATCACTTCCTTATTTTCAACGTCCTCTTCGTGTTCGTGATTGGAACCGTCATCTTGAAATCGATCCTCTCCTTGATCCGCGAACCAACAAACATTTTCGGACTTCTCGCCACCAACTTGCCCTCAGGATCGACCTTCTTTATCTTCTACATCGTCTTCAACACCTGCACTCACGCACTGGAGTTGGTTCAAGTCTGGGCGCAGCTGATCATACACTCGTTCGTCACCTCCAAGAAACTTGCGCCCACACCTCGCTCACTTCAACGAGCCACCATCCCATGGTGCTTCCAGTACTACTACTACTATCCACAAAGCATTCTCGCCCTGGTCGTCACCTTCATATACTCCGTCATCAGCCCTCTGATCCTTTTCGCTGCCATCCCCTATTTCGGCTTTGCTCTCCTCGTCTTCAAGTACCAGTTCGCCTACTGCTACATCAGAAAGTACGAAAATAGCGGCAGGTTCTTCCGACATGTCTTTCAGTACACGACCGATGGCCTGATCATCTTTCAGATCACAATGATTGGTGTCCTCTGGCTGAAGAAGGCCATCGTTGGAGGATTCTTTATCGCCTTCCTGGTCGGTATCACGGCCTACTTCAAGATCCTCTGTGGAGACCTGTTCAAGTCGCGCACTAAATTCTTGCCTCTGGATACGGGATTGCGGACCTTTGACAACGACTCGTCTTGCGCCATGAACGAGATCCCTATGAACGGTGACGAGATCCCGGCTCATTCAAGTGCCGTCCAGGACGCCACTGCCTTGCGACGACGCCGAAACAGGCACTCAGAGGGAGGATTTGGTCCGGACAAGGTTTTCAATGGATACCACTGCGGGATCGACAACTCGTTTGAACGAGCAGACTCGGCCGAGTTTGTCCGCCCTTCGTTCGAAGTCATTAGCTCAGCACAGTCGACACACTCCCAGAAACCTAGCACAGGAACAGACGGTGAAGGTACCACAGGAAACATGTCACCGACTACGGATAACCTTGTCTCCAACAAGACTGAAGACGTAGGAGAGGTTGGGCACAAACCATTCTCGGTCATGGAAGCACTTGGAATGGAGGCACCACATTCCTCGGACATTATTCCCGAGCCAGTGCACAACCTCAAGACGTTTAAGAGCAGCTCCAGGAACTCGCTCCAGCTCAAGATCAACACCCAGGAGCCCACCGATCCTTCGCCTGAATCCAACGAGAGCTCAACACGAGAGATTCGATTGTTTACTGTCGGCGGCGATTTGCTGGAGAGTCCTAAGGATTTCGAGCAAGGCAACAACACCTCTGCAGGATTCTTGGACGAGGATGGTTTCTATGTAGAGTCGTTTGGTGTGCGCAATTCGGGGATGGCGTCGCGACCTTTGGCATCGCACTTTGAGCACTCTCCGTCCAAGATCACCTACCAGGACAGGACCTCGCAATTTGAGACCTATGTCCACCCTGCACTGCTCAAGCCCCTGAACCGCAAGTTGTGGTTACCCAAGAACCCTCTCTACGAACATTGGGATTTGGACGACACTGTTGAAATCGATTTCGCGCTCAACAGCTCGACCACAGCCAACAAGTTGGAGCTCCGTGTGCGTGACAAGGACGAAGACCTCATGAGGAGCCCTCATCAGAACCACAAAGATCACCAGCAACAACACCAACAACACCAACATCAACGAGGATATAGCCAGCGCAGGAACACGGATGGGTCCACCTTTGATCTTGGCATGGGAGTTTCTCTGCCATCGCCATCGAACTGGGAGGGCTGTCTCTCAGACCATCCTATTAGCAACGGACCTCCTTCAACCCCCGGACCTGGATCCAGCTGGGATCGCTATGACGAGAAGAGAGGTTACGGGGACGAGTCAGGGCTCGCTTTGGATCATTCTATGACTACACCGTCATTCTTCAGGAACCATAATGCTCGCAGCAACATCAAGCCAGGACAACGAGATTATTCCGGCATTAGTGGATTCGAGGCTACTTCGCCCATGACAGCCACCACACCTCTAACGACGTCGCCTATTACGCACTCTGCCTCGATGAATACTCTTCGCAAGTTTTCACCTTCCACCCCACGCGCCCAGGCCCAGGCATCATCACACTCGCCCCAGAGATCCGAGCACCAAGCAGGACTAAGCCCCAAAAACACTCGATTCAAGAGGAGCGTGTCGATGCCACCTGCGCCATTGCCTGTTGGAAGCGACCCCTACGGCCGCGATACCGCAGTTGCAGAATTTTCAAATGGCACTTCCCCGCAGCCGATACCCTCTCCATTCCTAAGTGTCCGTAACCCTTACCATGGCACGACTCCTCAACGAAGCAGCACCATGCTGTCTCACTCTCCCAAGCAACCCTCGTCGGCACACCAGAGTCCTCGCGTCTCGTTTGTTCAGGATACTAGCGGAACGGCATCACCACCTTTGACGGTTCGTTCGACCATGTTTGCGGGACCTGTGATGCATCATCGCCATACGATCAGTCATGGACAGGGTAACAGTATCCATCATGGAAGCCCTCACCGCCGCCCTAGCATGGACCACCCAGCTTTGCCGCAGTCGTATTCGTCGACAGTTTCTTCAGGCATCGTTACTGGAGCAACTGCTCCTGTGAACACGAGCGCTGGAGGAACGTTGAATGGCGCCCCGACTAATGGTGGAAATGGAACTGTTGGTACTGCTGCTGGCGCCGCTACGACGACAACGACTCGCAGACCAGGAGTAGCAGGAGCGTTCTTCAACATGATCTTTGGCGACCCTGATGATGATGTGTTGGAGGCGAACGAGAACCCGCGGTTCGGATACGAAACTGGTGGAAGATGGAGTCGTCGCCGAGGCAGTATGGATCGTCACGACGATGATGACGATGATGACGATGACGACGATGACGATGAAGAGGCGGGCTTGGTTGTGGATACTGGAGCAAGGCCTGCTGTTGTTGGTGCTGATGGAACCCCATCGCATACGGCGATTAATATGACGGGCACCGGAGCTATGGATGAGCAGCGTGGGACGGGGGCGACTGGATTGTCGCGTGCGCTGGGTCAGCTGCCAATGGCCCAGCCTTCTCACCTCGATCTCTCCGAAAACACCAAACCTCCCAACGTTTAACGTCCCTTTTCGGCACCACTGTTGAGAGGCGTCCCTTTTCTTTTCTTTACTTTACTACATGCGCTCTTGGATCATTTTCGTTTCCCTTTTCCGCAACTAATTTGTACTATCTCTCTCTCTCTCTCACACACACACCCTTCTACCTTGTACCATATACATATATTCATCTCCCTTCTCTTTTCGCTTCCCACAAAACCATTCAATTGTCATAAAGTGAAGAATTGAGAAAAGGGCGTAATTGTTCTTTTTAATTGCCCATCTTCCAGGCCCTGTCTAAATGAACGGTCAAGCCCTGTTTTGTATTTGAATGAATAGTCGTGCTAGAATCGTATTTGAATGAATGAGTGGGGAGCACGTGTGAAAAAGGATTGGCACAAAAGCTACAAAAAGGGAAAACAGCGCCCAGGTGGACAAACGAAACAGAGTTGGCGCTAATTGCGGTGGGGGGGGGGGGAAGGCTGAGAGCCGTTCAAGAGTTGTGTGAAAAAAAAAACTAAGAAGGAAAGAAGGAAAGCACACATTTTTTTTTATTGAGGGGTGGAGTTTCTCAATCATCTTTCTGAGGCCGGGCCTTGATCCCGAGATTGTTCGTGTTCCTGATCCCGCGGAGTAGGTTCTTGTACAGGTTCAGGAGAACGGACACGATAGGCAGGGAGATCAGGCCCTTGATGATACAATGGTAGGGGTTCTACTTCCTCCCTGGCCCTATCGCCTTGTTGCTGACCGTCTTGTGGCTGCTGTTGTTGTTGCTGCTGTTGTTGAAGTTGGAACTGCTGCTGTTGCTGTTGCCAGCGACGGGCAAAGATGTCGAGCACGGGTCTGTGGCGGAGGGATTGGTGTGTCATCATCATTGCTTGTGAGGTGGAGGATGTGTCGGTTGATTCTGAGTCTGTGTGGGATATCGGACGGCGGTTATTGTCAGAGGGGGAGGAGGTTGTGGAAGGGAGGAGGTGGATGGGTGGGGGTATCGTTGGGTGTATTGGCGTTGTTGTAGGTGTAGGTGTTGTTGTTGTTACTGTAGGTGAGGGTATAGAAGAAGAAGAAGGTGATTGCTGAGGAAGGGCTCTCGTACTCCTTGATTGCGTTGACGTTGTAGTTCTAGGATGTAAAATATACATCGCCACTGATTCCTGACTATCACTTTCACCACTGCCCTCCCTTCGTCTCTGCCCATCTAAAGCAGAAGTAGTAGGCTTCCACTTTAACTCCCTCTCCTGCAGAACTCTCAATCTCTCCCTCCTCTCCTCCCACAACTTCCCCATCTCCTTCCTGCAGATCAAGGCCTGGAAGAAATGAGTTTTGTCCTGCCTGGTCCAAGGGAGGTACCGTCCTTGGCGTTGGAGGTATCGTTTCCGGAGGTGGTGTGCCAGGAAGAGGAGGGCTGTCAGGCCGACGAGGGAGCAGAGTGCGATTAGGAGGTTGAAGAGGATGAGGTCTTTTTTGGATGATTGCGGTTTGGTGGAAGGGTCAGTATCGTCTGGGTGTGGGTTGGTCGAGTTTGAGCAGACACCGTATGACGAAGTAGTGGTGTCTGGTAAGGAGGAGGAGGAGGGAGTGGGTTTGCGGCAGGTGTAGGGGAGGACACATGAGAGTTCTTGTGAGGACGGTGGGCCGCCGCAGAGGCGGAGGAGGCATGAGTCTCCGACTCGGTACTCCCAGTCCTGACAGGGTGGTTGTCCTCCCAAGTTGTTGTTGTTGTTACTGTTACTGTTGGAGGGAAGAGATGTCGAGACGATGCAGGATTGAATGTATTTCTGCTGCACGCCCTCACTTCCACTTTCACTCGCTCCTGCCTCTCCTACTTCGGAAGAAGAAGGGTAGAGGGAAAAGAAGGCGCCTTTTAGACAAGACGAAGAAGTATCACGACGGATGCTTCCAACACCCGGGGCCGGGAGTGGCAGAAACGTGGGATCCTGACAGAGGTTAGTGTTAGGGTTGCAGAGGACCGACCCTGGTTCTGGGATTGGGTTTGTTGCACCTGCCCTTGGGAGGTGGATGGAGGGGAGGTCTGGGCAAGGACTGGAAGGGGTTGTGGTGGGGAGGGAAGGGAGTGAGGTATTGGTGGAGGAGGGAAGAGGGGAGCAGAGGAGGGAGAGGGGGATGCAGAGGGTGTTTTTGAAGCAGGTTAGGCCGACGGTGTTGTTTTGCGGGCAGGTGCGGCACCTTTTTGGAAGGGGTGGAGGTGGAGGTGGCTGTTGTAATGTTGGTGTTGCTGGGTGTGGTTGTGAGGCTGTCGTTGTTGGATGAGATGGTGGGGCGGGTGATGCGGATGTGGAGAGGAGGAGGAGGAGGAGTATGGGGAGGAGGGTGACAATGAAGAATGGGGGTTTGGTGTGCATTAGATTAGTGGTTAAGTATAGTGTGAAAGAGTGAGGGGAGAAGGAGGGAAGAAGGAAGGAGGAAGAAGGGGCGATGATGGGAAGTGGAGGGGAGGAGTGGATGTCAGTGGAGGTGGGAAGATGTGTGATGTGTGAAGATGGAAGTGTGCCATGGATGATGACAGAGAAGATGGAGATTACATAGAAAGGAGAGGAGTGATGTAAGCGAGGGAGAGCAGGTGAAGACGTTGGCAACGGCGAAAGAAAGATGTGAGACCAATTGGCTATGAAGTTGGTTGCGCCACTAACATAAGCTCCAACGAACGAAGGGTCCAGGGACCAGGCCCTTCTGAGGCTGGCGACTGGGATCCTTATCTCTTATTGGACCCCTTCTCCCTTCTTTCGTTCTATATTGCCACAGGCCGAGTGTCCGAACTCTCCTCTTTCATCTCTCTTCCTTGCATTCCACACCCTTCTCATCGATTCATTCCCACGCCTTCATCATCGCCTTTGTCACCATTTCTACTTCATCCCTCGCCTTTTTTTCAACTTTCTTTTCTTTTAATCCTTCCCCTTCCTTTTCCCCATCAGCCATCAACTTTTTCTCCATCCACTATTGCACCCGAACACCATGACCAACAATCACTTGACCTTGTTCTATCTTATTGATGGAGAGTCTACCTCCAAGGTGTTCTCTGTTAAAATTCTCTCAAGCGATTCTATTGGTGACCTCAAGAAGCTCATCAAGAAAAAGAGGACCAACGACTTTCAAGATGTCGAATCCAGACAAGCTCACTCTCTGGCGCGTATCCATTCCAGTTGTTCCTGCCTACAAGCTCAAGCCGGTAGTCCAGAAGATTACGGCACCAACGACTGAGCTTGGCCCGACAGACGATCTCCGATGTCTTTGAGGAAACACCACCCAAGAAAACAATCCATCTCATCGTGCAACGACCCTCAGGTATTACATCGCGTTTTGCTCTTGCTTGGCCTCTCTGCATGACTATATGGTATAGCAATGTCCATTCGTGGTATTTGCCTATATTCTCTTTTTACTTCCTGTAGCTCCGAAAAGATACTACGATGAAGATGCAGGTGGGTAATTTGTCTCCTCCCCATTGCTTAGCTGTGTTATGACATTCATTTTCGAAACCACTACTTTGTTTTTCATGTAGGAGTTGCTAATGTTCTTGGTTTCTCCCTTTGCTTGTGCGCCGCTTCATTTACTAGGGTCCTCTTCCAAGAGCAAACGTCTTGACACGTGTACGCTGAGGAATGCGATTGAAGCGGCTGGTCTTACGGAAAAGGCTGTAGTGGATGGCCGATCTGACCTCTCTCGTCTCATCAACAAAGAAAGAGTATCGCTACTTGATTTAATCGGTCAGGAGATTGACAGGACGGACACTTTCGATTCGTTGTCTAGCACCGCCCGCGCTCGCCGAGATCTATCTTTCCAAGAGTTAGATCTAATATCTACGCCTTCCAGCACTCGATTCCCTGTGGTCAGCGCAAAAGGCCTTTATGTTCGACAAGCCTAAAACGATCTTTACAGCGAAATTTCAAGACAGTCCTAGGAATAGGGCGTGGAAGCGCGTTGTTATCACTGGAACATCGGGAATCGGCAAATCAACCTTCCTCGTATACTTCACCATCATACTTCTTGCTGCAAACCTTGACGACAGTCCGCCTATTTGTCATTTTCCAAGAGAAAGGGGGCTCCAAGTGCTACGTGTATGGCGGTGTGTCTACTCTACGCTATGGAGACATCGAGGATTTTCGATCATTCCTTGGTCTACGCGAAACGTGGTATTTAGTCGACAGCTCCCCGGACCCACAGCTTGTTGAGGCAAGAACCGTTTTATCGGCATCACTGGAGACCCCGTATTCCGAGACGAACCAATATCAGGAAATCAACCATCGAGTATCAAGGCGTTACTACATGGCCCCGTGGGTGCTGGAGGAGCTGGAGCAGTGCCGGGGCGATATCAGGGGTTTTGAGGCGGCAACCAAGGAATTCATGGAAGAGCTCTACGACCTGATAGGGCGGCGTGCCGAGATACGTCCTGGAAAACCCAAAGGACGAACTGAGCCTCGATCCCGATGATAAAGCCGGCGCCAAAAAAAAAAGTACGTATGAACGTGTTCGGCTGGCCATTGATTCCGTCAACGAGCCGCTGAGGGCGATGCGATGCTTTCGGCAAGGGAGGGATTCGTTTAAGTTCAGCGACCGTCTTCTCCACCGTTGTCCTCGGATGATCACAAAGACTTTCATTTGGAATGGGCATTAGCACATGTCGCAGAGGACGTCAGTAAATTGCTCCAGGATGCCGCTTGGAAATCGATGGTTTTCGAGTATACTATATATTACCTCGGGCCAAAATTATCTGAATTCAAGCCTCTACCTATCGCCATCAAGCTTGCTTTCCAACGGGGGCCGAATGTGCAAGTTTGTTGGCTATGGAGTATGGGTAAGGTGGCAACGAAAATGACTTTTTATTCGAAGCTTTTTTTTGGGGGTGGAGAGGGGGGTAAGTCAGTAGCCAAGCACCTTAGACTCACTCTTAAGAAGCACCTGTGTCCTTTTTTCGATATAATGGCAACGCCCCGATTTTGTCAAAGTACTTTCATGATGGCTCCAAACTTCCAAGTATGACCAAAACTAACTTTCTCAAAATTGTTGCGGTGAAGTGTGTCATCCAAGCCCCATCAAACTCAAGGAAAAGGGACTGTGCGTCAAATGCCGGAAGAGAATGAACTGGACCATTAGTGATGTCAGGTGGAGAGATCATGGGGAGTGCAAAAATCTTGTTCAGGATGCAGGTATATTGCGCGTATTATGATATGGTGTCTAGTATCGCCTTGAGGTAGTTTCCGACATGATCACACATAGGACACAAGTCTGGACTGCAGTTTTCTTGCTCATTAGAATCGAAGGACTAATTGTCTGCTGAATGATAGCGATCGGAAAAGCTTGAGGCAGTCCACGGCGCCAGCAAAGTCGCCGAGCTCGTCAAAGGTTTGAAGATGACAGTGCCACTGGGTTTAGTTTGTCGTAGATGTGGCCAGAACATGACAAAGACAACGGCCATTGGGTCAAGAGCAGCCACGGCTTCCTAAGAACAGCAGCGAGGAACTATTCATTTGTATCGGCGGAGCCTGTTCAAACGCATTGCATGCCAGCTCTCGTCGCGTCTACTTGCAGAGATGTTCATCAATGCATTCGTGGGAGGGCATTTAGCGGCCAGACATACACGGAAAAGGATTATTCATCGATGTTCGCCAGTCGACGTTGCTGTCTGGGCGATTCTCTCAGTAGCCGCCCATTATATGAAGCAAAAACGTGGAAAATTGTGTTAGTATGACGCTCATCAAAACAAAGCCATGTCGGGATGCGCATGTCAGAAAAATATCACGTCAACAAACATTAACCAAGGATGTGTGCAATCCATGTTCAATATGTTTTCGTGAGGGCCACTAAGCCAACCAACACGTCTTTCACTCTCACACGGCAAACGAGTGTAAAGAACGCTGGTACATCACCGACCCTGATGGCAGGGAGGCTTCACCCGATGTTTGACCAATTGACACATTCCCAACGATCCACAGGTTCCCAATGACCAGAGACGCGGTCAAAGATACTGGAACGGTTGGGCGTGCTGGCGTAGAAAATGGTACGGTGAAGAGTTGGATTGAGCAGCCTTTAAAAGAAGCAACAGTGACCAAGGACTTGCGGGATCCATGTTCAACAGCTTAGAGGCGAAGTCGCTAAGCCAACCAACGCAACCATTGCACTCTCGCAAGGCAAGCGAGTGAATGGTGCTGGTACATCACCAACCCTGATGGCAGGGGAGGCTTTACCCGATGTTTGACCAATACACACATTCCCAACGATCCACAGGTTCCCAATGATCAGAGATGTGGTCAAAGATACTGGAACGGTTGGGCGTGCCGAACGACGCCATACTCGCTCTTCGGGGGGAGCATAGGTATTGTAACATTTTACCTTTTTGTAAGTGAAACAAATGAATTTTCATGACAATGACATTGCAATCAACTGAGAGTTGAAGGGTATATTGGGCCACGCGATGGACCAAGAAACGGATGTAGTGTGTAGAAACGAAGGTGTAATAGCAGAGTTGAGGATTGATGGAGTTAGAACAGTTGGGACTGGAAGGAAGGAGAGATGAAGAAGGAACATGATGACGACCACTTGATGGTGGACGAGGTTCCATTTCGTTCGACGGACAGTCACATGATTTAAGTTGTATGCCAAACCACGTGCCAGACAAAAAGCGTAGAATTCTCGGTCGCCTTGGGTCGCTTGAGGGTATCAGGCAACGAGAGCTTCACCCTAGGCAATTTGTAAATAAAAGAGTGAGTTCAAACACGCCGTCATATAAAGCCATAGGTCAGAAAGAAAAAAAGTCGATCTTACAGGACCAGGAGTATCTCGATCGCCTTATTCTCGTCAGTTCCACTCTGAACTTGGAAAGGTCCCGTTCTAATTCCGCCTTCAACTCGGTCAGGTCAGTTTCCAGAACATCCTCCCCATCATCGACAACGAGGTCTTTCTTGTACTTTTCTAATAGCTCGAGCCTTTCATGTTGAGGCGCGACGTTTCTGCACTTCGTCATTCTTTCATTATGATTTCGGAATTCTGGTGAACGTCCAGGTCAACGATCCCACTGCGACACTACGGTAATGAAAAAAACGTCGCCGAGTTAGGATAGAGCGACCAAGCACCATTACAAACATCAAAGGCATGACATACTTACAAAGTGTGCTTCTCTACAATAGGTCGCATGTGTTGAACTTGTCTAGCCTTTCCCAAACAAAGTCGTAGAGGAATGCTTGTGACTCAGATATATCTGGACGATCTCGCGCCTTTCGAAACGGCTCTCTTCGAACCTAAGAATTACATGAAGCGACGGTGCTGGTTATCCGTGAGCACAATATATCACCTTTCGAGCATTTCAAAAAATAAAAGGGAGCGGGCGTACGGCGTGATAAAGGGCCGTGATTAAGGGATGGAAACCTGGCTCGGACTTTTGGATCAACTCCTCCATTTCCTAAACCAAGTCCTCGATACTCTCATCATCCCTCATCGAGAGGCTCTTCATCACCAGCACCTTCTCTGTCACTAACACTCTCTTCAACGGCAACAACATCCATAATGTTCAAATCATCGATGGTAGTCTCGTTCTCGTCGTCCTTGTCCACGGCTGAAGGCAATGTGGCTATTAGAGCGCAGAAGTAAATCACGATCAGAGACTGCAAAGTGACAAAGAGACAAGGGCTGCGAGTACAAGGGGTTCAAGACTCCTAAGGAAAAGTTCGAGGTCATCATTGACAGACCAGGATCACTTGCTAGTGCTGGGGATGTATGACGACAGTGCGGAGTCTTGGCTCGGCATAGCATAGCATCAGTTTCACTCGTCCCATCCAAAAAGGCCATATGTTGCAGAGCCATAAGATAACAAGTCAGACGATGCTCTTTCAAATGTTAGCCAACTTCAATTACTTAACCTACCTGCGATATTGTTTATCTCCTGCTCGACCTCTTTTCGGACACGCTTGTCCCGAAGTGTATCTACAGCTGCTTAAACTTCCAGCGTTCTTATGTTGAGTCCAAGCTTCCGCTTAACTTTGGACCAGAACACATCTGAATCATCGGAATGGGCCTTGTTTTTCCACTGCTTCTTCAAGGAAAATGCTTTCTTCTGAAGGCCTGCGTGACTACTGGCCATTAGCTTGTTAATAGCTTCACTCCACCGCGCCTCACATTGGTCCTTGGTTAACCGTTGACAATTCGAGAATTTGAGAAAATCAATGTAGCTGAAATCGGTGATCATCTCGCAGCTCTCCAAATATCTGCGTGCCGACAGATTTCCCAGAAAGGATTTCCGTGATCGTGCTGTTGATCTGTTCGCCATTGATCCCTTAGACTTGTCTGAGGCCATAATAAGCTGGAGGGTCAATGGGTTGAATGGGCCTATGAATGCAAACAAGGGTGGTAACATGATGAGTAGGGAATAGTAGGACGTCGCCATCGTCGCTCTGGATGACTACCCAGATTTAGATACGCTCAACTCAGGAACCCTCTGCTGGAGCGTTAACGAGTTCCAGGGTCACAAAGCATGCTGCCACTCATTGCCTCTAGCATAGCGAGGCTTTGAGCGGTGTTAGATGTGGCTGGAGGAAAGCCACCAATGGGTCAGTCGCTGAAAAGCAAAAAGACCCCCACATCTAACGCGCCTGAGATGAAACCACAACCATTTAGTGCCAAAAGCAATAGATGGTTGGAGAGAGCTTTACGGCTCAGGAACCCTCTGCTGGAGCGTTAATGAGATTCCAGGGTCACAAAGCATGCTGCCACTCATTGCCTCTAGCATAGCAAGGCTTTGAGTGGTGTTAGATATGGCTGGAGGAAAGCCACCAATGGGTCAGTCGCTGAAAAGCAAAAAAGACCCCCACATCTAACGCACCTAAGATGAAACCACATCCATCCAATCACTGGACGGCAAGAATAGTTGTCAACCCCGTATATCAACGACTTTGTTGGAGAGAAATACAATGGAATGGGAATGCACTACTTATCAAAACCAAGATGGTACTGGTAGGATGGACGAGAGTCTGGACAAAACAGGAGTGAGAGTAATGGCGATTTGGGCAAGCAAAGATGGCAAAGATGGCAAAGATGGCAAAGGCAGAAGAAAAGGCAGGGGTGGCCAAATATTATGATTGATTGATAATAGGGGCTGTAATGACAATGCAAAGCAGGTGAGAATGTGAGTGAGTGATGAAGAGAGATGGCAATGAATGACAAACGAATAGGGGCGTTGTAGTAATTATCTCGCAGACCGATAGGAAATAACGAAATGTGACAAGGTTTCCATCTCTGCCATCGTTCCCACTCACTCTTCCATTCCCTCTTAATACTTTCCTCCCTCAAATTTTTACTTTCTGTCTTTCTTTTCTCCCTTCTTCCTCCCCCACTACATTTTACTTTCCTTGGATACTCCACAACACCATGGACGAATTCACCTAAACTGTTCTGTATTGTTGATGGTGAATCGACCCCGTTCCCTTCATTGTCCAGCGACGTCGAGGTAATGCAGACTCTCTCTCTCTCTCTCTCTCTCAATTACGTCTTTCGCATGGCCCGTTCCTTGCTCTAACTTTAATTATTCTTCTTATCATGAAAGCCCCCGACAAGGACGACGCGACGAAGAGTCACTTTTGCTTGCTGTGCGGCCAGGAACTCAGGTCGGACGCCACCTTTCGCAATCACAAGTCCGAATCACACGATGGCGCAATCAAGCGGATTCACCCTCTCGGTTGCTGCTGATGCTCCAAGCGCTCTCAGGCTCGGAAGTGCTGGAAAAGCACCTGGCTTCGTGCGCGGATGTAAAGGAGTTGCTATTCCCCCACGATATCCGGCCTGTGATATGCAGATCAAGGAGGCGACGCACCTGCCTGCCCATTGTCTCAAGTGCACCAACTGATCGGCGGATGTTGCGAGTCAGCAGGCTGGTTTGGAGGAGTTTGATGCGGAACTCATCCGAAGCACGAGGCACATAGCAACCGCTCAATTCAGCAAGAACATGTTTGAGGCTGTAGAGATCAGGCTGCCAGGGCGATAAGATGTTTGGTTTTGTTCTGCCAGGCGAAAGTGCACGGCTAGGTCAAGGGGAGGAGGCTTTTGTTCGTTTTGAAGCGCCGGCGAGACGAGGAGGCTGTAGATAAGGATCTGAAGGTGATGTTGAAGACGCACGCTTTCTGCTCTTTGGTAGACGTCGAGAAGTACAGACTTTTGGAGGATGGCGATTCCCTCTGCTGCATGCCCTTCTCGACGCACGGCAAGGAGCTGGCAAGGAGACTGACAGGCCTTTTGATCCAGTCCGGTGCCGATGTTCTTCTCTGCCTCAAGGTCGAGGTGTACGGGCGCCGCAAGGGTGAAGATCCTCCCGGCTTGGATTTGGAGATTCCAGACGTCCGCCTGTTTAAGGTGATGAAAGAGGAGCTCGATAGCGCTCGACAGGTCATGATCGGAACGGCCCGATGGAATGCGCTTGTGGCGCTGGCTGTTGTCGTGACAACTGGCCAAGTTATCGTCAGCCCCCACAACCCGTCGTTTTAGCCTCACACGGCCTCGCATGTTTGGGTGTCGATAGGTGGCGAAAAGGACATGTTCAACAACATAGAGCGCCAGACACGGTCCAAATTCAAGAGGGTTGACATATACTAGTCATTCGCAGCTGCACAGCCACGTTTTCTCTCTCACCACACCTTGCTAGTGACGTTGAGTACCCTCCGAGAGTTCAAGTCGAACGGAAAATGGTCTGGCATCAAGGTCGAATCGTTTCTTATCCACCAGTTCTATGTGCAGGACAAGCTCTCAAGGGCAGACGTAGAGAGGCGTTTGGAAATGTACCGCGCCGAGAAGGATGAGTCGCGCCTTAGTGGAACCTTGCAGCTGGTGCAGGACATGGATTCGGAAGAGCGTAGGCCAGTACCTGAGAAAGTCAACAAGCACCTTACGACTCTAGCAGGCAAGATCAATGGCGACATGTCAGTTATCAACAAAGGGACAATCGCGGTTGAGGTGGAGACGCTAATAAAAAATATGACTAAAGCAGTAGAACACAAGACTACTGCCATCATCAAGTAATACCCGGACAGGAGGATTGGAAGGCAAACTAGTTTTAGCCTGTAACAAACGAGGGTGTGGAGTAAAGGAAACACGAGCGGACGAGGGGAGTAGGCAAATCGTCTATAACTAAATTTATTTATACGTGTTCAGTAACCAGGCTGGCCCTGACTCAAGCTAGATCTCTTTGTGGAGAGCGTCTTGATTAGTCAGCATGGGACTAACTGTAATGTCGGTGACTTCCCCACATAGTTACGTCCTCGCCTGTTTAAAAATGCTTCAAAGAATGAAGGTGCGTGAGAGTTGGACGCTCAGAGTGGTCTTCTGGAAGGGTATGATTCACTCGTTGCGCATGTGAAAGAAGATGGGTGGTAGAGGAAAGCACCTTGGATCCTGGAACTGCTCTTGTTCTCCATTTGCAAGTAGGACGGGGGCACAAAAGTAGGTGGACTGGCTGCCCTGCTACTCTCCTTTGCAATGAAAGAGTCGGTGAGCGACACACAGAGTCCATCTCATTGCTCTGCCTGTCACCAGGTAGCATGATGATATGTATGTCAAGGCAGGTGCAAGCATGCTAAATAGCACAGAGGGGCGGTGCCAAATAGGGTCAGGGCCCTCCTCAGAACTCGGGTCCAAAACGGGAGGGAGTGAAAGGTGCAACGTTGGATCTTCTGTCTTGCCAGTGGTACAGTTGTTGCGGAACCCAAATGTGTCCCCTTTTGTCAAACTTCTTCGTTCCATCCGCATGCATGCTCTTTTAACATACCTTTACATTTATCAGCACAAAGGCGAGGGAAATGGATGCAAGGAATAAAGAGACGGGAGAACGTGATGGAATAAGCAAGTTCGAAGCGCGGATGGAGGGCATTCGATTCGGAGAACTGCCACGAATGTGTAACATCGGAATGCTTGTTGCGTTCGGCATGAGATTCGATGGAGTTGTTGAACTTGAAGTGGCTGATCGGACTCTGTTGGTCCAGCGCGGTGCCATCGATGAGTCTTTGGTGTTGGAGGAGGATCAGCCAGTTGGAGAGGTAGAGTTGGATGGCTCAAGGGATGTTGTTATTCATTATACGTGTTCTCACTAGCGAGGGTCATGACTTGAAATTGGCGGCGTAAAAATAACGCAACGTAGCGTATGCGATCTTTCCATCTTCCGTTCTGGACTTCTTTGCCACCAAACGGTGTCTTTTTCCAACCTTGACTTCCTTCCTTCTCTTCACACATTACTCTCCTCTCCTACATTCACACTCATTCTACCTCCTCCTCACAGAAACGATGGAATGGCATTGATCCAGCCTTTGGCTCCATCCGTCTCCGACGAACTGCGCGCCTCTCTCGTGGTTAATTCACTCGAGCAGTGCATCTCCGAGCTCATCCAAAACAGTACTTTCTCTTCCCCTCATCCACTCACAATCACACTTTTAGGAATGTTATCCATCACACTTCTCAACTAAATCACGACCACACTTTTTTCTCGTGTATATATATATATATATACTAGGCATCGATGCAAACGCAACTTCAATAGAGGTCAAGGTTGACGTCGCAGGTCACAGTCTACAAGTCTCTGACAACGGCGACGGGATATTACCAAGAGATATGGCGCGCATTGGGATGCGGTATGCTACCTCCAAATGCTCCAGTCTTCAGGATCTAAACCACATTACGACATATGGATTCCGCGGCGAGGGTATGGGGTTTTAAAACTTTTTTATTGTTCGTTGGTCTGTTATTATTAAGGCGCATTCACCCACTAGTACGAGTCTCTGTTATTCGTTGTTACCATCGATTCTTAGCTGTGGCGGCAATCACAGAGATGTCGCTAGTTGATTTTGTATCACGACCCAGAGGACAGGAGCTTGTATATTCTACCATCTTCAAGGTATCCACTTTATCAAGGACAAGCCTTAATGTGTCGCTTCTTCTCTCTTCCTTGAATTCTAATATATATGGTGGCAAATATCCTAATAGGGTGGAGACAAGTTGTTCTGCGGTCCGTCAAACAAATATCCTCGGTTCACTTATGGAACCACTATTTCTGTTCGAGATCTCTTCTACAAGGTAGATGTACTATCCGTCAGTTAGATATTCATACTTGACAATTTGATCCGCAATCATCTAACTTACTCCTACTGCATTTCATAGTTCCCGGTCAGGCAGCGCTATTGGTCTGATGCGTCGGCATCGAAGCTGGAAGTGGAACTGGAAAGAGCTAAACGGGTGGTGGAGACTTTGGCACTGGTCGCTCCAGGGATCTCTTTCACTCTCATTGACATGACCAAGGACGCCAAAATCATGTCTTGTCGCAAGGTCGACTCACATCTTCATCGAATCACTACAATCCTTGGGCAGGCACTGTCGGCTACCCTTAGATTTGTAAAGTCGTCCACAGATGACCCAGTCTACGCCTTTTCAGGATATATTTCGACACAAGGGCACTACAATCGACTGTGCCAGTATATCTTTCTCAACAAACGGCCTGTCCAGTGTGAGAACCTGCAGAGGCTTGTGACGCACTTGTTCCGACAATCGAGTTTCGCGGCTGATAGTTTGGTGTATGTGGAGGATGCTCGGCGGTCTAGGGAGCGACACCCTATCTTTATCCTCATGCTGACTTGCCCAACCAGCGAATATGACCTGTGCGCTGACCCCTCCAAAGTCACGATCCAGTTTGAGGTATGTCCGGAAGTTTCTTGTTCTCGCTATTGCAAACATGCGCCTTTGATTTCGGCTCCTGATGTATATGTATTTATTGCGGCCATATTTAGGACGAAGGGAGGGCGTTCCAGGTAGTACGGTGTACAATTGTTGACTTTTTGGAGAGACATCATCTCCTCTCTCGGACGGCAGCGACAGTACTCAGACACCAGAGCGGAACCAAGAAGAGAAAACAGCACAGACCGACATTTATGGACGCACTGACGGGATCGGCACCTCTGGATTACATCTCGCGTGTGAAAACATCCCGGCCTTCAAGGGCATCGCGATTAGCATACGAGAATGCAGCTGGTGTGGCGTACCAGAGCGAGATTGATTTAGAGGATGAACTGGAATTTGAATTGGATGCAGACTGGATGGCCTCCATGCTTGACGTATGTGACACTTCGCAGGAGCAATGCTTATGTTACCATGCTTCATGACACCAGGGTTGTGCATTGTTACTTACACAATGTTTCGATAACAATGCACTCAATTAGGATGATTTCGTATCGAATGAGGTGGAATACACACGGCGAGGACCTCAAGGGCTCCTACTACCGCGATCCGCATCAGAGGGCTCCATTATCTCTCGGTATGTTTTTGCGAAGGCTAGTCATGATGAAAATGCACGCTTACACCCATCACGAAGTAATGACTAACAGATATTATCACAACTTCGTATTAACTCTATAGAACATCATTGCCGCATATGGTGCCCTCTGGATCAAACCCCGTTACGACTGGCACATCCCGGATCTGGGCTCAGGATGCGCTCCGAAAGTGGGTCAACCCGGTCCTACCAACCGCCCCCATCCAAATTCCATGCCTAAAATCCCTGCGTCTGGACTCTGCAGGACCTAGTGATTCCTGTGAGCAGGGGCCGATGGGCAAGCGAATCAGTCGATTTTTCAGCGCAGGATCTTCGTCACAAACGGCATTATATGCAGAAAGCCTTCAGCTCTCCAAGGCTGGGTTACAAGGATGTAAGGTCATTTCTCAGCTGGATAGCAAGTTTATTCTTTGCACGATGGAGCAATTTTCGACAGCGATGGCGGTCTCAAATAGTCGGCAGGAACCGGCGCAGCATGGATTGGTCAACAAGGTGTTGGTGGTGATTGACCAACATGCTGCGGATGAGCGAGTGCGGGTTGAGAGACTGATGAAGGAAATGTGCACTTGCTCACATTCGACTCGCAGGAAGCAGGACGACTATGAAACAACGATTATCACCCACCGTCTTGATAGCATGGCTATGATCCCGCAACTACCGATTACTCTGACGCGTAGGGAATGGCATTTGGCTGAACAATCGACCGAGTGGCTCTACCGCTGGGGAATTGTCCTGGAAGAGAGTTTGCTGCAGGACTCGTACGATTCACTCGATGACAAATCTGAGGCGGAGACTGTAATGGTGTCGCAGCATTTCACTCAGGGCGATGGCGATGTAGGATCTACCTCAGCAGGTGGCTGTCCCAGAGTCAGGACACGGCCAATGACAGGACTGGGACACAGTGTCGAATCGGATTATCGACAAGGTCGTGTGGTGTCGCTACCCCGGATAGTGGCAGACAGGTGTGTCGTGGACAGTGCCTTAACGCAGGACTTGATCAAGGATACCCTCAACTCGTTTGAGGAAGGTCGTAACCGCTCGCGAACACTGTTCCCAGGCGATGGACAAGGTACGTTTGACGACTTTTTGGATTTTTATTTTGATCCGCAAGGTCAAACTGCATATTGTTCCTTGCCGTTTGAAGTGAAAGCGTTAATTCATTACTCTTTACGTATTGTTCATATAGACATAGCGAGTTGGTTACGATGCGTACAAGGCTGTCCGAGAGGGATTCTGGACATTGTGAACTCGAAGGCTTGTCGAGGGGCGATCATGTTTAATGACGCGCTCTCAATCGATCAATGTCAGGATCTTGTGAAACAGTTGTCTCAATGCACATTTCCGTTCCAGTGCGCTCATGGACGGCCCAGCATTGTGCCGTTGACTATCTTGGAGCAACCTGAGTTTGGTACCACGAAGGTGTCGAAAGGAAGTACACAGCGAGATGGACCTGATAGCCCTGCGTTGTGGAAATATGATGGACAACATGGTGAGCAGACTTCAGGAAGAACGAAGGGTTTGAGGACGAGTCGGCCAGGTGCTGAGCGTTGGAGTGCGTGGATGCGGAAGAAATGACATCTTTATTTTACATGCGCAACCATTAATAAACTTATGCACAACTGTAATACACGCCGTGGTTGGTCATGAGGGCGGCAAGGGCGGAACTCTGTTGTAGGGAAGAAGCCAACATCCCCTGGACACAACCAAAGTTCGGCCAACTCGCAATCATCCATTGCACGCTCTGTTTGTTCAGCACTTGCTCGACATCGACGAAATTCAGGACCATTAATTGCTTCAAAGTCGAGAGGGTCTCCAGCCCACAAGAACGACGGAAGTTTAGGCCGTGGAGGCTTTCCTGGCGGGAGACAGCGTTGTTCCCGCGGGTTGGGATCCGGGAGATGGGGAAACGCTCGAGGGCTGGGAGGGTTACAAGGCGAATGAAGGCGGGGCGGTGAGCTTCTTGCGTCCGGTCTGTGAGCTTCTTGCGTTCGATCTGTGAGCTTCTTGCGTTCGGTCTATGAACTTCTTGCATTCGGTCTGTGAGCAACTTCCATTCGGTCTGTGAAGGTTCTTGTTCTTGGGTATTGTGTTGGTTCTAGTATCAGGTCGAGGTACTCTTGGAATCCAATGAGGTTCTTGCAAATCCAGGGCTTTCCCCTGGAGATGGCGTCAATCGACAAGATGTTGGCGGTGAGTGTCGTCAGATTTGGGCAAGACTCCAAAAGTCCTTGAATCATGGTACTGGTGGCACTCGGATATCCTCGAAGGCGGATATGGTTGAGGCCGAGGTTGTGATGTTGCTGTAGAATAGGTGCAGTCATTGAGTGCATTTTTACGCCGGAGAGACGGAAGAAGCGGATTTGGTTGTGGGAGGTGATGGAGTTGAGGAGAGTTGAGGTGTAGGTTCTGAGGGCAGATATTTCTATGGAGTAGATCCTCCCGCGGAGCCATTCTGAGAATCGAAGGGTGGACTCACACCTATACTAACACTTGTACTAACACCTGTGCTACATCCCTACTCATATCCCTACTTACATCCGTACTCTCTAGCAAACATCTGTACAAATATCTGTACTAACATCTGTGCTAACATTTGTACTAACGTCTGTACAAGCATCTGTATGCGATGATCAAACAGGATTCGGAAGAATGTGAAAGAGAAGAGTGAAAGAATAATAGTGTGCAGAAGAATAGTTACAGGGGACAGGTGGGATTGAGTTGCCGCTGACTGAGGAATAAGATAGCGGGGACAGGGAGTCTAATTATGCTGGGAACTGGTTGAGCTGGAAGGGGTTGGGATGGGGCCTGGAACATTGTACTGGGAATCACAATGGGGAAAGGCAAATGGCAAATGGCAAATGGCAAAACGAACTGCAGAGGCAAATGGACATAGAGGAAAAAGGGCAAAGACGGATGACAGAATGGTTCTAGGCAAGCTGCTCTTTACAGGCAGCTGTCTAGACCAACGAGACAAAAGGAGGAGTCAAAGCAGGTTCACCCAGGAACTGAGTCGTGCCTTTTTTTTCAAGGTAAAGATGCCCATCCAAGAATTGTAAGAACCCATTTTGTGGCGGAGGTCACATAATGAATTCACACGTTCAACGGAGCATTGACAAAATCAACTCTTGACTAAACCCGACAACCTGGGGCGAGCACGACACCCGGCAACCTGGGGCGAAACGTGGCACTGTACAAACATCTGCAATACCTGCACCAACATATGTGCTATCTTAGCACCAAACATCTTATCTTATATTCCACTAACACGTCCATTAACATCTCAACTAACACTCCACTAACATTTCCACTAACATTACCACTAACATTCCACCAACACTCCACTAACATCTCCACTGGCATTTCCACTAACATCCGCACTCATGTTCCCACTCGCACCTCCTCTCATATTCGTACTCGCATCCGTACCCACATGTATGCTCACATGTGTTTTCATTCGTGCTCAAGCTTGTGCACTCACGCAATGAACAACGGACAGCAAGAAGCAACCGTTGGACAGCTAACCGCGGCTTCACATACAACACGCCCAACCCCTTGCAAGAGATAATAAACGTAGCAACAGAAAGTGCAATCAGTGGAAAGTTGCAAAGGACAGCGTTTGCAGCATGGGACTAATTGTATATCGACTAGGCCCCAGGAACAATCTCAACAAGCTCATGAAGCACACCCGAACTCAAAGGAACTCTTGTAAGACAAATGCATGACCAGTCGAACACTAAACTCATACCCTGCTGAATACTAGTGTACTGACTACCGACATCGGCATTCTATTGCGTTTACTCGAAGTAACATCACCGAGCAATGAGGACACCATGACCGCCTGCAGTGCCCCCAAGAATAACCACGACTTGGTTTCGATCAAGGGTGAGCCTGAAGGTACGTTATCAGCACCCACTTTTGGGCGCAGTGTTCGCAACGAACAACAAAAACTGATCCAGGCTCACACAACCGACCAAATTCACTTCTTCACTTTTCAGCCATGACAGAGCAAGCCTTTTTCCAGCCAAACAACTCCAGCGAAGACGAGATGAACCTCCAGCAGTCAGATGATTGAACTGATTTCAAGTAAGAGCAACGCTTTGTTTAATTGCAATGACAAGGGACCATTGGATGCTATCATTCAGAGTTTACTCGTTTGTATTCACCTCCTGCCCTGTCATATGAATTCATTGATAACAGCCTCTAGGACTCACATGGTACGTCCCAACAGCATGCCTACATTATTATCACTTCCAGCGATATGACCATGAGTACCTGAAATAAGCAAAGTTAACCCTTGTCCATCATGTTTCTGAAATGGACGACGGCGCCTCAATGACAATCTACATCGGCGACTACTCACACAAGCAATGATGACTCTTCGAGTAACCGTGAGTCCTACGAGTCTTCAAGCGGTGACTTTAAAGTCTTCTCGGAGCACCGCCAGTGACGTCATAAAATATGGCATCCCATGTTCCAGCACTCGCCACGACTCTTTCATTCTGCTAGGAAGACCATTGAGTCGATGGATAAAATCTTTTGGTAGTGCAACCCATAATTTTGAGGTCGGGGGATTTAACTGGCCAGTCCACAACGGTGATCTTGGAATCTTTTTGTCCTTGAAGATGTATGTGAGATGTGAAGAATTTAGTTTGTTTAAGGAGAGAGAAATCAAGAGGAGTGAAGGATTGATTGTGGTAGGGTTCCGTTTTGGTTCTCCTTTTATAGCTGAACCAAACCAGACGAAGATAAATAAAAAGCGAGGAGTGGATGCTTCACTCCCTCAGATCATAACAGTACGGATGTTTGTACAGATGTTACTTCAGTTGTTTTGATGTTAGCGGAGATGTGAGTGGAGATGTCAGTGGAGATGTTAGTGGAGATGTGAGTGATGTCAGTGGAGATGTTAGTCGAGATGTGAGTGATGTCAGTGGAGATGTTAGTCGAGATGTGAGTGGGGACGTGAGTGCAGATGTGAGTGGAGATGTTAGTGGAGATGTGAGTGATTGAATGCTAACTGATCAAACTAAGTTCCCTTGGCCATTTTCGATAGATAGGGGTGATGGCAACATGGATGATTAATATCAGTAACCGCCAAGAGAGGCATATTCTTGGGAGAAGTAGCCTAGAGTACATGTGCTGTACATGTACTATCTGACGAAGGAACATTAACTCCACCGCAAGGTACTATTTCTCAACGAATAAAGCTCCATCATCAGTCATCGGATCGACCCACTTAGAGCACCAAAAGGAGCTTTAGATGTTCCTTTAATAATTCTTATTGGTAGTTCTACGTCCATCGTGTCTGTACAAAGGTCCATAGAGGGAAAATACCAAAATACGAGATTTTTACTTCACTTGCAATCTTGGGAGGTTGCTTTCTCGGCAACCCGGGGTCCTATTGCTACGAGACTTGCATTGTCGTGTTCGTCAAACTAATACAGAAACACGCTTCTAAGTAACTGAGAGGAAAACAAACGGTTTTAAAAAATTGAGTAAAGAAGACAAGAAAATGAGAATTTGTATATTAGAAGGTCGCTCAAGAAGGCTTGTCGCATACCCTACTCCATCTTTTGATGCAAAACACGCTCATGTCATTATCCGAAAGTTATCTGATCAGGTCTAAAAAAGTATTTTGAACCCATCTCAATGAACGCTCTCCACAAAAAACATCATTTAAAGGTAGTTTGCTGCGGAGGATGTTTTTTTCAATGGGTTCAAGTTCGATCAGACCATGGTACGTGCTTCAAATTTGGTGACAACGAAGCAAAAAAAAAAGCCTATTAGTACTTTTTCATCTCCGCGCATGCCCACCACCCCAAATCTTTCCAGTTACTTGCATGTTCAAAATTCTTTGCAACGGCGCTGTACATGCATTCTGTCATGCTGTCATTGAAATATTAAGAGTTGCGTTCAATTCGTTGCATTTTTAATACTTGTCAGTTCTCGGGTTTTCGTGCCCAATAATTTTGTTGAAGAATTGGTGCTTGGTTCGTTTAATTCCACACGACAAAATTAAGACATGCGTTCAACTCGTAGGCAGCTTGACCCCGCCATAGGTTTGCCTACCTTAGGCAGACTATGTCACCGTGTCACCGTGTACAATAAAATTGCATGATTAAGTAAAGTCAACGAGCGGTGGTTCTTCTTGTTATGGGGTGGAAGTCTTTTTCCTCCAAAGCTCTAACCACAATTTGAACGCCAATCCTTCCCTATCCCCATTTACTATCGCGCTCCCTCACAATGTCTGAAGTCCCTGTTGCTTGTGATGTTCTTGAAGGAACAGTTGGTGGTGACATTAATGTCATGTTCAAGTTATTTACTGCCAAAACTAAATGCTTCTGTGGAATAGACTTCTCCTCAAAACCCAAACTGAAGCACCATGTTTTCGGCGCCACGAACCGGCTAATAGCATGTAAAGTCGAGCCGGCCTTGAGAAGCAGGCTCATGGAAGAGAGGAGTATTAAAGAACCGCTATTCGAAGCATACTTTTTGCCGCCGACAGGGGTGCAGTATAAGAAAAATATCATTTTACTTGGAACTGATATCATACTTCAGTTAGGGTCAAACCAAACCTCTTGAGCTTTTTTTTTCTCTTTTGTTTATTCACACGCAGCATGAGTTTCAAATGCTCAAGGCTCAGGTCCATCGAATGATGGAGTCGCAAGAACAAGTACACAAGTTCTTCAAACTTCAAGATCAAGGAAGGCCATCATGGCGCCAAAGGACGATCAAGCGCCCCAATCAGTGCACGCAACCTCGCCCCCTCGACAAAAACAACACCCCTCCTCCCCTCAACAAGGACAACACCCCTCCTCGCCCCTTCAACAACACACTCCCCCGACTCAGAAAGAGCCCACCCGTCTATATCACCATTCCAAGAAATCTCCGTCTCCCACCCTTCACCTCAGCACACTTCCCTCCCCACCAACTCACCCGACGTATCGTCTGTCAGTTCCCCTTTCATTAACTCCCCCTCCCCGTCTAGTGATGGATATATGTCACAACACAGTGTGATGAGCTTCGCGTATCCTATCAAAACAAGCACACCAAGAATTGAGGAACGAGCTTATTCTCCCACTGCCAGCCCCAGCCTAACTTATGAACATGTTGACTCAACTCCCACTGCCAGTCCCAGCCGAGCTTCAGAAACATAATCAACAACCAACACACAAACTTTCGTAGTAGCAATCGTAGTCCTTATTAAAAACACCCCTCAGTCTCGTTCGAGTCATGGCCATAACCTGTCGCAGGAATTCCTGTTTCATCTGTAATCCATACAAACAGTGAAAAATAACCCTCGTCAAATGTAAAATTAGTCGTTTGGCGGTTCGTTTCGTTTTCCAGATATAGAAGTCGAAATGACGTAGCGAAATAGTGGAGAACGAAACAGTCCTACATAATCTTGTACGGCGGTTCGCGAGACATTTCGCGAGACGTCTCACAAAATAAGCGTTCCTACATAAACTTGCGAAGCGGTTCGCGAGACGTTTCGCGAGACGTCTCACGAAATAAGCGTTCCTGCAAAATCTTACGAAGCGCTTCGCAAAACAAAGCGAGCATAGACCATCAACCAACATGAGCCAAATGGGACAGCGTATTATAGCGCAGAAACAGCAAAACATATGTTGTTAGCCACAGCAACTCCTTTTCGTTTCTTCTTCATGGACGCTGACCATGACATAAAACAATAATTAAAGATAGCCATTGATAGAATGGTAACCGTGAATAACCTCTTTGAGGAACGCTGCGCGACTTTCCGGCATTATTTTCGTGGAGACTTCTGTTTTATGTTTAAAAGAGTATGGATGATTGGGGTACTGGTTAACATGCAAGAGGCCTCCGTTCTTTGTATGTAGGAGAAGTTATTCCTCCCGTCCTGAGGGCGCTGTTTACCTTTGCGACAAAAAAATACATAATATGTCGTAACCATGTGTTTACTTGGAAAGATAGTCATGGGGACCATGTGCATGCACACATACATAATTTTTTTTATCACATTCAACGCCAGGCAGGCCGACAAACAAAAAACACTTTCTTTCTCTCCATATCACATACATTACTATTCAAAAAATCTCACCTCAATAGCAATGGACCAGCAAAGGCCAAAGGCCGCGGATGGGAAACCCAGCAATGCGTCTAACAGCGAAAGGTGTATGTGTTTGCCTTTTCTTACTTTTGTTCTCAACAGTTTTTTTTTTTTTTTTCAGTACAGATTATTGTTCCTCTGCTGACGAGCCCAAAAAAAAATCTATATAACGTGAAACTAATCGAACGCCAAATTGAGGATGATGGCAGCGGGGTAACTGGGTTCTCGAATTATGCCCAAGCATACAGGATAGGAGACCATTCAGATCCAAAATACAACGTGGCATCTTCCACATCTATGTCCTTCTTGATGAGGTTCATGGTGACAATCAGACAAGAGTACTTGTATAACAGCAATCACGTATGCTAGCCATTGTAATATTCCGGGCGTAATAATCCTACCAATCACCGCCAACTTTTCCAAACAGAAATGTACCATAGTTTTTTGCATAGATCTCTCCTGAGTGTACATGTCCATCACCAGATTGCATCCTTCGCATCGAAATTAAGGAGAGTAATTCTTGACGATGATAGTCCAAAACTTGTTCTTACTATGTTGCATCTTTGTGGTGAAATGCAGATAAGAGACTAGTTTTTAAAAAATCGCATCTTGCTTGGTGCCTATTTATATTGTATCTCTCTTGCAAATTCGGATTGTATACGTCAACTCGAATGGTACACAGTTCGTTGACAGAGAGTTGGATGTTTTAAAAAACCATTTCCGTGTGCCGTGTACGTGAAAAATCGCCATACGAAAACCTAACAGCGGTCTTGAATTGTACACAGGCTACGGGGCATCCCATCTGAGGAACCCAGGCCATGGAGAAGGTTCGTCGTCTTCAAGCCGCTCCTCCATGCCCCGTTTGATAAGTCCAGAGGATGTCCTTTTGGCCGGCGAGGCCTCCGCATATATGCACCAGTTTGGAGATGCAGCTCTCGTCCCCGCCACAGCTTTTAGTCAGCAAACGCATCACGACAACGGAGGTGGGCTTGGAATGGGCGAAACCACTACGTACGTTTCTCAGATCAATATACCGGATTACTGGATTGGACCGTCGTCAGGAGTTATGGTGGGCAACGAATTAGGAGGAGCGCCTTTGATGGCTGGGACACAAATCCCCACATATCCGTTGACAGAGGCCGCACAAGGATCGCCCTCTGACAAATCAGCATCCATCTCCGCAGACGTTGGCCCGCTAGCCCGAGCCAGAAAGTCAACAAGTGATCGTGAGCCAGGTATTCAAAATATTATTATTTATTTGCTTTTTATTTTCCTTTCAAAATGAAAAAATAACGAACTGCCTTTTTTTTAATTTTGGCATGATATGACGCACAGTCCATTCCAGGTTTGTTGAGCATACCCCGTTGGTGGAGATCAAACTGTCGAAGGAGCTGGAGATTGATACTATGTTGGATTGGCTGGAAAAGGACAACAATAATGCGATTATCAAAGGACGCCAGAAAACTAGCGTAGGAACCACGGAGTCAGCCAGGCAGGCTTTTAAAAGAGCAGCTACCTACCTCTTCGAAAAGACAGGGGTCCGTATTACGGGGACCGCACTGTACAGTCGATGGCAGAGGCATAAGGCCTTGTACAAGAAAGTAGCGAAGATGGCGGAAGGAACAGGAGCAGGTTTGGGAGATGACGACGGAGTTAGTACCTTTGACGAACTCCTTGAGAGAAAATGCCCAGGATATGGACGCATGGATGCCCTCTACTGCAACACCCCTCTAATAGCCCCCCTTGGTCATGCAACGACTGGAAAAGACGGGTTGAACGTATCTAAACTTGGCCGCACCACTACCTCCTTGGCGAGGTCCAGACTTGGTACTTACAGCAACGACGATGACGAAGAGGAGCAGAATAACAGCGGTGCAGGAGAGTATCCGGTGGAAGGAGAGTACGTTTCTGTTGGATGAGTCTCAAGAAAGCGACCAAGAGTCTGATTTAGATGACGATGATCAAGAGCAACCCGGTCGAATCGTCAATGGGAATGGCAAGGATAAGAGCAAGGCGACCTCTGGCTACCGTTCCCCCAAGCCGGTTCTATCTATTTCCACAAGTTCCTCCATCTCCAAAAGAAGACGATCATCCGATAGGTCGTCCCCGCACAGACGAGGGACTTCTGCCCGCAGCGGAAGGAGTGATGGGCCGACTGACCTATACGATGCTCCTGAAAAGGCAGCGCCCGCCAAAGGTGGCATGAGCCTGCTGATTGAGACAAAATACCAAAGCAAAGGTTATTTGCTCTTTGTTTAATTCACGACTCTGGCTTGATATAACTCAGTATTAACATACCATCACGTTCTGTGTTAATAGAGGAACTTGAGTTGCAACGGCTAGTTTGGGAGCGAGAAGACATAAAGGAACGGGAGAGAAAGAAGGAGGAAGTAGCAAAAAGAGAGCATGATCTCGAAATGCTCAAAGGCAAGCTCCTCTTATCGCTGCTGGAGAATGGGACGTCTCCAACGAACCCCTATGTCGCTCACCTATTAGGTGGCATGACCTCGATCCAAGCATCAAGATCTTCTTCTTGTTCCTTCCAGGAACCCCCTGCTTCCCTCCGCACACCCCCTCCTGTCCGCCGCCAAGGCTCCTTTCAAGCACCCCCTCCTGTCCACCGCCAAGGCTCCTTTCAAGCCCCCCCCCCCCCTATTATCCGCCAAAAGTCCTCCCGAGGATCTTCTGTTGTTGGCCACCAAACATCTTCTCAAGTCCCTCTTGCCATTCGCCGCGACTTATCTGATACATTCCTTGAAACGCGCTCGCGTCGGACGCCGACCCCGGATTTCCTGTGTCCAGTGCGATAATTCTGCGATCCATATCACAGACAATCTGAGCGTTCACAGAATACCTACACAATTAAGAAAATATTAGATAACCCTTGAGTGATATGCTCTATGAATAGAAAAGACGCATGATATATTACGAATACAGTACCTTTTTTTCCGGTCATAATAAGTCGATCCATCAAATGCAGGCTTTTGATACAAAGGAAGGGTTGTTCCATCTATAAAACCGACACAGCGGGGAAATCCTTCAGCGCCCATGCGGAGGCCATGCTCTTGGCGTTGGACATAGTCAGGCCACCGAATCCAATCAGGAGCAAGCGACACCAGTGCTCTCATGACCCTGTTGGTATATAGAGTGACAGCTCCGGAGCTCATCCCCATTTCATCGGCCACTAACTCGACCGCAATTCTACTCCCATAATGCCCGAGTCGTGTGAGGGCCACGAGCAGTTGACAGGCAGGATGGAGCTGGGAACACGAAGAGTTGCTGTGGAAGGTGGGATGGTGTTCGATCATCCTGGCAATTGTTCTGAAGCCTTGACGAGTCATACGAAATCGTTGACGGAACACATTATCGGACATGGTGTAATACTTCACGTCAAAGAATGTCCTATCTGCTTTCGCATACACTACTGGACGATTTAAATATCTGGACTCCTCTGCCCAGTCATAGTACATCATCGCGAGTTCCAGAAGGTTGTCGTCCGACGTGACGATAGCCGCTACGATCACTTCTTCCGTGTCATCGAGAATTCGGCGACGCTCAGAAATGCGAGGCATGGTGAAATGAAACTGTGGGGTAAGAGATATCTGGAGGAGTTTGTATGTCGTGGTGTGCGTTGTGTATCCTGTGGCCGTACTGTAATTCTTGCCAGTGGTTGGTGGCGTGGCTGGTGTACTTGTTGGTGTTGGTATTTATGCTGTTGGAAAGGAAAAATGACAAGAAAAAAATGACAAGAAAAAAGACCCTCTTTTTAGACTTTGGGCCTAGTTCTCATTAAACAGCCACCTATCTGTCACATTCTCTCTCCTTATGCATGCAAAGGAATATTATTCTCATTGTTATTAACCAGTACCCCGATCATCCATACTCTTTTAAACATAAAACAGAAGTCTCCACGAAAATAATGCCGGAAAGTCGCCGCAGCGTTCCTCAAAGAGGTTATTCACGGTTACCATCCTATCAATGGCTAGAGAAAAGACAATTGCTCTGTTTCCTTCTAGACCCTTGCACATTTGATCGAAGAAGTAGAGTGACGATTATGCGGTGGAGGTCAACTTGACCAAGAAAATAGGGAGTTGACAAAGTTAATTAAAGCATGAAGGACAGGTTGATGCTGAGTGAGGTGCTGGCAAATAAAAAGCAAGTGCCCACCTTCTGTCCTGCTCACCTTCCAATAAGGGAAGGTGAGGACTAATCTCATTGAAGAGTGAGTACCTTCCTAAAATGTAAATTGAGAAAAGTGGGCACCTCCATTAAAAGGAAAAAATAGGTGAAGTGAGGCGTTTCCTTTCAGACCTAAAAGTGTGCATGCCACTTCCTTTCAACGGTCAATTGCTTGGCCTACAGACGTGCTGGCGTGATAGGGAAAGATGCACTGGATAGAAGTAGCTTGCTGCTTCCCGTGGCATTATCAGGAACCAGCCAACTCGAGTTGCTCCTACCTGGCAGCTAGAAAACAACAAAATTAGAACCGATAGACTTGGGTGACTTTGAAAATTGCAAATTACAAATTTATGCATGAAGGCGCTCAAGAGAAAAAAATAAGATTGCAAAATAACCAAAAAAAAATAATAATAATAATAATAATAGCTGTTTGTCTCTTCTCTTTTCTCTTTTCTTCTCTTACTCCTCAACGCCATCTTTCCCGTCCTTCGTCCTCTCTTCGCCACCCGTCCTTATCACCGACAGACACCGCTACCAACAGCAATGTCAAATATTCAGGAACGACGACACGCCATCGAAACGGCTAGGAATTTCCTTTTACTGAGCATCATTGAAAACGACTTGAACGGGGAGGATCCGGACGCGGAGGAGCAGGAGGAGTTTGCAATACTCAACTACCTCCATGCTACACAAAATCAAGATACCAACAAGCGAACAGAGCACAACAGGGAACGCAACGATTATTTCTTTACAACAGGATTTGATTCCTACGACGACGCCGAGTTCCTTCATAATTTTCGCGTAACAAGACACAGCTTTGCAGTGATCATGGAGTTGATAGAAGGAAACGACGTTTTCAAGAACAACTCCAATAACCCTCAAATGCATCCTGCATGGCAGCTGGCGGTTGCTCTTATGAGTCTTGGCCACTTTGGGAGTAAAGCATCACCGCTAGCTATTGCCACTGAGGTTGGGATTGGTTCAGGAACGGTTGTCGCCTTCACGAAGCGAGTGGTATCAGCATTGGTATCCATTGCTCCAGACTGGGTACGATGGCCTGACGAAGACGAAAGGGAGGAGCATGGCCGACTGATGCGTAAGGAGGGATTCCCCGGATGCGTGGGGTTTGTGGATGGTACCACTCTTCCTCTTGCCTTTCGACCTGGTCAAGATGGCTCCCGTTACTATGACCGCAAGAAAAGGTAACGTTTTGTTTGTGTGGACACGAATACAAAAAAAAATGAGAAGATTAATGAAAGGTCTCTGTCAAATTCATTTAGATATTCGGTCAACGCTCAGATTATTTGTGATTTACATGGCTGGATTATTGCACTGGACGCAGGACGCCCTGGTTCTGCTTCGGATTCTACAGTGTTCAATGGCATGGAACAGTCTCGAGATCCGGCGAATTACTTCTCCCCTGGCGAGTACCTTCTGGCTGACTCTGCTTATGCGGTTTCTGTGAACTGCGTTCCTGCGTACTGGGTTCCTGCTACGGATCTGCCCGACAATGTCTCCTTTAACTCTTATCTGGCTCGTTCTCTAGTCCGCAACGAACACTGCATCGGTGTTTTCAAGGGACGATGGCAATCCTTGAGGGAGTTACGGCATCGAATTCAGGGCGATGACAGGATGGAATATCTTCGCCACTGGGTTCTAGCCTGCGCCGTTCTCCACAACATTATGGCTAAGATTAACGACAGATGGCCGGACGAGCTTGCGGACGAGGATAGGAGAGAGGATTTCATACCTGCCAAGTCATGGCCTCGACCCACCATCAGTGCTCTCACATTCCGCGAGACGTTAAAAAAGACAACTCTTGAGACAAATAGAGCCAGAAAAAAGCGATGAATTTATTCGCGCATATTCATGAAAGAAAAGGAAAAGATAAATAAATAAAGCTAAGAAGAAAATAAACGTTGAAGGAAGCCAATAGACAATAAATATCAATATAGCTGGTCCAAGAGGTCCTCTTCAGGATCGGCTGTATGCCTCTCTGAAGGTCTGGCACTAGAATCCTCAACAAGAAGGAGAGATGGGTCCTGGACAAGATGGTATGTGGAGCTCCCCGTATTGGGTACTACGGAAGCTACTGTACTACTTTGGGTCTCTTTAATCTTGGTGAAACCCTCCAGTATCTTCATCACATCACCCGCAGGCGCATTGTTCTCAATTCCAGCAATCATCATTTTGCCGATGAGTGATTATTTTCATGGTTCAACCGCAACTACTCTCTCTTCATCTTAAAATATTGTCGAACCTTCACCATTCCTTCTCATGCTTGATTCTGGCCTCAATACCAACGGATCTTTGTAGCAGTGTTCGATCAAACTCATAAGTACTCAGAAATATGCAGTATACCGAGCTATAATACAAAGAATAATTCAGAGCAAAGTGCCTTGGATCGACCTGAGTTTGGTATCATAAAGATGCTGAAAGGAAGCACACGGTGAGGTGGGCTTCACAGACCTGTGTAGTGGAAATATGATGGACAGCATGGCGACCAGGCTCCAAGAAGAAACGAGGCGAGTCGACCTGGTGCCGAGCGTTGGAGTGCGTGGATGCGGAAGAAATGATTTATTTAATTTACATGTACAACCGGAACCGTAAATAATCACTTATGCACAACTGTAATACACTCCGTGGTTGGTCATGAGGGTAGCAAGGGCGGAACTCTGTTCTAGGGAAGGAGCCAACATCCCCTGGACACAGCCAAGGTTCGGCCAACTCGAAATCATCCATTGGACGCTGTCCTTGTCCAGTACTTGCTCGACGTCGACAAAATTCAGGACCTTTAATTGCTTCAAAGTCGAGAGGGCGTCCAGTCCACAAGAAAGACGGAGGTTTAGGCTGTGGAGGTTTTCCTGGCGGGAGATGGCGCTGTTCCCGCGGGTTAGAACCCGGGAGATGAGGAGGCGTTCGAGGGCTGAGAGGGTTGCGAGGCGTGTGAAGACGAGGCGGTGAGCTTCTTGCGTTCGGTCTGTGAAAGCTCTTGTTCTTGGGTATTGTACTGGTTCTAGTGTCAGGTCGAGGTACACTTGGAATTCAATGAGGTTCTTGCAAATCCAGGGCTTTCCCCTGGAGATGGCGTCAATCGACAAGATGTTGGCGGTGAGTGTCGTCAGATTTGGGCAAGACTCCAAAAGTCCTTGAATCATGGTACTGGTGGCACTCGGACATCCTCGGAGACGGATATGGTTGAGGCTGAGGTTATGATGTTGCTGTAGAATGGGTACAGCCATGGACTGCATTTTCGCGCCGGAGAGACGGAAGAAGCGGATTTGGTTGTGGGAGGTAATGGAGTTGAGGAGAGTTGAGATGTAGGTTCCGAGGGCGGACATATCTGTCGGGTCGATCTTCCCACGGAGCCATTCTGAGAAGCGAAGGGAATGGAGGTGAGGCCATAGCATGCGTTGTTGTCGCTGCCGGTGTTGGTGCTGGTGTTGATCGGGGTTAATAAGGGATTCTAGGTCGTGAAGGGAGAGGTGGCAAAGATCGTAGCGCCATTGGGCGCATGGAGAGGACCAGGCGATGGAGCGGGCCTGTGAGCACTCAACAAGGAAGCGGAGTTGGTCCATGAACGAGAATCCTCGTAGGCTCCACATGTTGATCTCCTGCGCCATCGGTGGTATCAGTGCCACTGCATGGTTTTCCGGATCTTGTTCGTGAAATTGCGGTAAGGGCGGAGGTAATAAGGGCGGGGGTACTGGATCCTGTGTGTATAGGAGATTGGCGTGGGTGAGGTCGACGACGACGAGTTTCAAGACCTTGGCTAACCGACAGGCCTTGACGAACCAAGGTCCTGATTCCTTGTCGACCGTCATCTGCTTGACCTCCAGCAACTCCAACCCCGTCCTTGCTGCTGTTGCCGACATTATCCGATCTCCATAGGGCATTCGCTTCGACTCTAGACGGTCTTGTGCGGCCTCGACGATTGCTTTCCAGACCTCGGCCGAGAAGTGACTTGTCCGGAACTTTTCGAATGTCCACGAGACCAAGTCTTTGTTATCCTGGACCAGTTGCACCAATGCCTTTGTGTTATCGACCGTTGTGTCCTTTTCATCCTGATCCGATTCTTGTACTTCGTTGTTGTCCTTTATGTCAGAGCCTTCTCCTGGGGGCCACTTTGTCCTTCTCCTCTTTCCTCCTGCTACCCCTGCCCCTGCACCTGCTCCAATGGTCGTTGTTGGTGTTATTCCTGCCTTGTGAGAAGAAGATTCGCCGTTGTATGACAGGGTGATAGTGGTGAGGTGTGTGAACCCAACGGACAAGTACTCAGCGGCAAGACTGGTCTCCAACTTGATCCTCCGGACTAAAGGCGCGTATCTGTCCCTCAACACTGTCGGCGCCGTCCGTCGTCCAAGCATTCGTCCACAACGTCGTCGCCCCTGCTGCCATCTCCTGTGCCCTCCATCGTTGTTGTCGTTAATGGTGTCATCATCATTGTCGCCATGTCCCAGAGTAGTATTGCCATCACTGCGACCAGACTCATAACCACGACCATAACTGCTAACGTTGCTAGTGGAGGAGATGCCACAGGCGAGGTCCAATTCTCGGTAAAGGAGCGGAGCAAGACTGGAATGAAAGGAAGAGCAGACCCGAAAACTTGTGACGAGATCCCGTCGTGGGAGGTACTCGCCTATCCTGTACAAGATTTCTGGGACCTCGAGGGCTAAGTGATGCTGATTGCGGGAATGCATTGAGAAGGAAAGAGATGATGTTGAAGTGAATGAGTGAGTGTTTTTTTGTGTTGGTGAGCGGGTGGAAGAGAGGTAGGGTAGTCGTGGAAAGTGGAAAGTGGAAAGTGAACGAGAGAAAGAAACAGAGAAAGAGGTTCTTCTCAGGGCAGGAAAGTGGAGGACCTTTTCAGATGGTCCGGTGACCATGCACGGGCCTTACCCCTCCACAAACACCCATGCCATACCGACACACCACACACTAAAAGAGGTATTCAGCCAATGGGATGGACGTCTTTCTTTGTTCAGGTGGTTTGTCTCTCTGTCTGTTGTGAGCACTGTGGGTGTATTATTTCGGCAAAGCAGAAAAAGGGACCACAAGACAGAGACTCTACATACGAACTGGGCGCAACGTCAATTGAACAAAGAAATAAGGTTGCCAGAGAATGAAAAGGAGGGAACACGACATGGTTTATTGACACCCTTGTCACAGGTGGCTTTAATACTTGTTCTCAGCGATAAAGTCCTTGATGCGCTGCTCAATCACATCCCGGATAACACGCGCCTCATCCACAGACTTGTTCTTGGGATCCTCAATCGCCCAATCGACAATCTTGACGCCCGGAACATAGGGACATGTCTCGCCACATCCCATCGTCACAATCGTAGAAACAGTCTGTGCCAACTCGGTCGTCAGCTTGACAGGGGTCATGTTGGACAGGTCGATACCAACCTCCAACATGATCTCGCGGACAACAGGGTGGACCTCCGTGGCGGGGTTGGTTCCGGCAGAGATTCCCTTGATGGAGGGCTGGGTCTTGTGTCTGTTGAAGAATGCGGCAGCCATTTGGGAACGACCAGCGTTGTGGATGCAGGCAAACATGATATCGGACATGGTGGCGGATTCTTGTGGTGTGGTGGTGGATTGGATTGGATTGGATTTTGAAGGAGAGGGTGATGGGATGTAGAATGAAAATCGTCGCAGTGGTGGGTCGCCCTTTATACATTTTGCGAAGGTGCTGTTTGTAAGATGATAAACGTCTAGACCATGACGAAAGGTAGCAGAGAAGGGACAATGACCAATGAAGAAGGCATCCGCAGGGAATGAGGACCCTGTTGGTTAATAATCCGCACCCCAAGAAAGGACGAGAAAGAAAAGAGGAAAGAAGAAAAGAAAAAAGGAGATTCCTTTTATCTTTTTTCTCTCAAGAGAGAGCAAAAAAAGCGAGTACCCTTGCGGTTAGTGAAAATCCTCTCCCTTCCTCCATGCCACGCCTCGCCCTGCTCCTGCACCAGCATCCGACTCCCATGGAACGAGTCCTCCATCTCCCAAAACTCATCTCCGCCATCGGGTTCCGTCTTCTCTTCATTCTTTCAGCCTGCTCCTCCTGCTCCCCCGGCATTTGCACCTTACCAAGCAGCTCCTGCATCGACTCTCACTACCACCCAGCCCGCCTCCACATCCTCGTACTCTACACCATTAACATCAACTCTACCCACGGCATCACCCCCCTTCCTCAACCTCGCCTCCTAAACCGCCCGTGAGGCTGCCAAAACGCGGACGAGGCGTCAAGCAAGTGATCGACTTTAATATCGGTGGCACACTCTTCTAACATCTCGCCACCCATCCGGAGTACTACCAGCCCGTCTACAAACTCATCTCCCACACTCTGGCGGGTGTTTTCAGTGTCCCCGACCTGGCACTCATGCAGTAGGTCTGTGTGTATTTTTGTGTTTGAGTTATCGACTGTGTTGATGCGCTGGATATAGAGGGGGGTGTTCGTTCTATGTTCTTCTAGGGACTTCGATGGGCGGAGTGATAAGGCATGACAGAGTGTGGCAAATGCTCTCCTGGACTTTTTTTTATTTCTGTTGGATAAGAGGTCAAAATTGTGGTTCCTGTTGGGCGATGCCCCTTTTCTACTTCTCTGTCGTTCTTTTTGTCCACCATTCTTCTTGTGCAGTTTGAGTACGCCGTAGGTCAATTGACACCATCGCCGTGGTATGCCTTCCAGATAATGGCGTCTTGACATGCTACTTGACGCCGTATGAGTGAGCTCACTTCCTACTGGTATGGTATAGTGCAGAGCGAAAGAACCTTTCGCTTCTTGTCTCCACCCTTCTTCTTCACAACACTCTTCCACGTCACCAACATCCGCATCCTCGATCTTGTTCCGGACTCTAGCTTCATCCTCTACAACCCCTATCGTCCAATCCCTACCACCACCACCAACAACAACAACAATAACTCACCCCCATGACCATTCGAGGAAGAGAACCACCACGTAATCGTCGTCCCAGGCACACCCTCCCTAGCCCTTGAGTACGGCCTCTCGCACCTCTTTCCACTCCAAAACCTACGCGTCCTCAATTTTGAAGCCGTCGACCACCAACTCGGCAGGAAGGACGTGATCTGGATGGTGACCCACCTGAAGGAGTTGGGAAATGTCTACGGTCTGCATATTGCTATAGCATGGTTGTAAGGATTATGCAACATCATTCAGGGGCCCGTCTGGACTTTCGACGAGTTATGTTGAGGACGGAGTTTGAGAAGCAAAGGGCGAGTGTGCGGCATGATAACCGGCGCATTTAGGAAAATAAACATTTGATTGACATCACAGAAACAAAAAGGACAAAGAAAATGATATGTCCCTATCGATTGTGCCGACTCTGTCCAATCTGGATAACAACCCCTTTCCTTCAAAAACGCCTTATGCCGCTCAACCCCTCTCATCAAATCCCCCGTCAGCATCTTCAGTCTCGGCCAATTCTCAACCATCCACTCCAGATCCGTCTGCAACAGATCCTGTGGCGTATTCGAAAAATCCTGCCGTTCCAATTTCTTCAGACCGGCTAGCTCATCCAATCCGTGGGGTAGTCGGTAGTCTAGAGTCCAATATGGGTGGCGGTATAGGTGGGAGAGGTCGACATAACTCATTACGCGGCTGTGGTTGTAGTAGGGCATGGAGGTATCGAGTTCTACAAGCTCTGTCAGTTTGCCGAGACGCACAAAGACGTACCGACGACTGGATGAGTATTTGTTCCAGTAAGCCAGATCATTAAAGTCCATCTCGTCTATCACTTCCCCGTCGCGGTCCGACTCCATGTCCACATGCACCGCCAGCTCCTTAAGTCCAAGACAGACCCACTCTTTCCCGCGCCGCATATGATGGACCGAAAACATCCCCGCCCTTAAGACCTGCAGTTTCGGACACGACTCCATAACCTCCTAAAGAAACTCGCTCTGCGCATCAATCCCATCAGGCTCCAACCTCAGATCCTGCAGACACGGAAACTGCTTCTTCAAAGCCTTCGCACCAAGCGGACCAAATGTCGACCCCTGCAACTTAAACACTTCCAACTGACTATCGGGCACACAGTCAAGAATATGTGCAATACACTCGTCCGAGAACTTGACCAACTGCCGCCTAGGGATCCCTGTTAAATCCAGCGCCCTCAATTTAGGCCACGTAGTCGGCGTAATAAACTGCTTCAAATCCACCAGTGTCGGTAACGGTAGCGTCTGGATCGGCAACCTCCCCGCCACAGGTGATATCCACGTAATACTCCGGGCCTCGACCAGATGGCTCAGATAGGTGAGCTGGTCAATCACATTATACCCATTAAACTCCACAATCTCGACCTTCCTCCCCTGCGGCCGTCGCTTCTTGAGCTGGAGGAACAACTGGCAGTTGTCAGGCTTGCCATTGGCCACCATAAACGCCACCTCCAACATCCGCAACTCCTTCGCGTCCGCACAAGTCCTCAGGAACCAATACTTCGCCTCATGAGTGACCGAGACGCGTGTCAGGTCCAAGATATCCACCCCGCGATTAAATCCCGGTCGTAGCGGAACAGGCTGTCCTCCAGAGGCAGGAGGATCTCGTTTTTTGAGACTCGACAGCTCCCTCCAGATCTCCGCCGACGGCCGGGGCATGGGGCTCCAAAGCGTCCACCGCCTCAACGCCGGGTTCTCACGAATGACCACCAACAACGCCTCCATCACCTCCGAATCCACCCCGACCTATGTGAACTCATACTCTTCATTCTTCCCAGCAATCCTCCTATTAGAAACCGTAATCGAATGCAAGTTTTTGAATCCCAACCGCAAATACTCGGCCGACATGAAGAAATCAAACTTGAGGTGCCCAACAAGATGGATATACCGCTGGACAACATGAGGAGAGGGCCGCTTGTGCTCCAGAGGGCAGAGTGTGAGAGTATTGTAAATTAAGGGGGCGAGGATTGTGTGGAAGGAGCGGCAGTTTGGAGACAGGAGGTAAAGTCGGGTGATCCTGCTGGGAGATGAGAGGTGATTCTTCTGAGAATTTCTGGAATCTCTAATGCCTCATGTCGAGTTGCCATTACAGATTCTTTGAAGAAGGGAGATTGGGGTAATGTATTTTGTAACAGAGTATATGTGTGTATGATGTAGGTGCAGTGTGGGAGAAAGAGAAAAAAATGAAGAATGGGAGATGATGAAGAAAAGAAAAAGTTATGGAGAACGAAGAAAGAAGAAAAAGAAGGCGCAGGTCAACCGAAGGCGGCTTCCCTTTAAGCAGGAAGAACGCCGCCAACCCATTTGGACATGCTGCGCCATTGATTGGTGGCAACCTCGGTCCAACCACCTCAATTGACTATGGAGCTAGAGGGTCGAGACGAGAGCCCACTTCCGTCACGCTCATCCGTCAAAAGACTAGTGCTATACCGCGAATGGTGGTGCTGGTGGTGCTGGTGGTAGTGAGTATGATCTCCGTGTCGGTGGGCATGCTGTTGAGATATCTCCGGTCCTCCTCCTCGCGACGGTCCTTTCCCCTGTCGGTTCGCCTGCTGTCGCTGCTGTTCATACGAGTACTGGTGATGCTGGTGCAACTGCATCTGCCCTTGCTTCTTCTGCTGCTCATATCCCTCAGGTCCCAACTCCTTCTGCTGCTGTTGTTGTTGCTGCTGCTGCCGATCATACTCCTGCTCAGTGTCCTTGATCAACTGGTATTGTTGCGACCGCCCAATCGACCGATGCACCGTCGAGTCCACAAAATACGTCTCAATCCCAAACCACCTGTCAGGAACCATATCCAAATGCCGATTCATCGCCGACCGGAACCGCTTCTTATACTGTGCAGGTGAAACAATCGTCGGCTCCTTGGACCCCACCGCATCCTTGACCCACGACTCCAACTTCTTGTCCCACGTAAACGGTCGAATAAAGTCCACAATGCCCACCAACAACTCTTTCTTGTCATCCGCAATCGCTACCAGAAGCGAATAGTCCATGATATTAAACCGCTGCAAGAACTGGGAATCATTGACCAAGGACTGGTTCAGTTGCATCTTAGCGTGCTCGCGGATAAAGAACGGCGACTCGGACATGTACTCGATAAAGTTCTCGTCCAACAGCACCTCGTTCTCCTTCCCTGAGGGTTGCACAAATCGGTTCCTGCGAGACCCCTTCAAGTCGTAGACCTGAAGGTTCTTGCGGTCGTAGAACAGGTTCTCCATGATCAGCACGTCCATGTTCATCGAACGACCCAGCGCTCCATGCTTATAGCCTACACGATAAAATCCAAAAATCTTGGCCAGAACCGTCGGTTGCTAATATATAAATCAAAGAAACAGAAAATAGAAGTTAGCAAAATAGAAAAAACAATCGATCTGCTTCAATAACCTAACCGGATGGGCAAAAGAAGACGACGTACCTTGTGGTAGATGGCCTCTTGCATGTAGCGGAAGTAGTGCGGGGCAAACTTGATGAACGCCTCCAGTTCGATCTTGGACAGCTGCTTCATAATGAACCGATCGTCACGGGTCTTCAGGAAGGACGATCCCGATTTACCACCCGTCGTGTCCCACTTCATGCACCTTGCCAACGACTGGATGTATGAGTATTCACACCCTGCTGCTTTGCGCAATGCGTGGAACTGCTCCATGTAAAAGATCTTGCAATAAAGCATGGTCGATCCATCCAAGAACGCTATAAGAGCATGTTGCGAAAAAAAAAAAAAAAAAAAAAAGTCAGCTAAAGTGTCAAACTGTTGCAGTAAAACGCAAGGATGGCCAACTTACGGAATTTCATGTGGGTTCCAGGCTCAGAAAGCAGCGAGTCGTCAAAGACCTGAATGTCTTCATAAATGCCCTCAGTCGCAGACGCCGACGACATCAGACTGTTCCCGTTGCTATCGTATGATCCTGGTTCCTCTGCGGGAGTTGCTGTTCCTGATGTCGACATTGGGGCAGTCGCGTTGTTGCTATTGTCGGCATCGGTCGAATCACCGCGGAAGATACCCTTGAGTTTGTCAACGTACTGGGGCGAACTCAACGTCAAGGCGATAATAGAACTGGGCTCGTCCTCACGCACAATGATCTGCGAGTAATGGAACACATGCTCAAACGGTTGCCTATTGTAGTCCATTATTCAAGAGTAAGCGATGTCAGAACAGATCTCACAAGCGTCAAACAGCGACAATACATCATGTAAAAAGAGAACTTACATGGGATACTCCAGGGGTGTGAAATTGGGCGAGTTGCGGTCTTGCCAGAAGTTGGACAAGGTCTTCATCAACGATCCACGCTCAACACCCTCGGCAACCTCACTCAGCTGCTGCAGCTTGGAGGCCGCAGCTAGAGCGGCAGTCAGTGTGCCTGTGACACTCATGTTCACCGAAGAAGACTTAGTAGGCGGCGATCCAACGGTCGATGACGAAGCATTATGGTTGCGAGCGTTTGTTGTAGCCCCTCCTGTCGTGCTCGACGCCTGTTGTTTCTGCTGGTGTTGCTGTTGCTGGTCCTCAGTATAGTCGTCGTCTCCAAGAAACATCATCATGATCGGATCGATGAAAAAGTCATCGCCGTTACCCGATCCTTGACCAGGTCCTGCACCACCAGCACCATTAGTGTTCCTCATGCTCGCAGTCGCCTCCATGGTTGAAGGATCCTCGCTTCCTAACGCCTCGTCCATTGCATCAGTCTGGATAAGCGAGAAAGTGTATCCTCTCCTTGGCTGATAAGGCTCGTCTCCTTCACCCTCCGACTGATAATCCTCGTCATCATCCGACTCTTCCTTAGTCGCCTCGTTGACACTAGAGAACACCTCGATCGCTGGCAGCTTCGTCTCCAAGGGACGCTGGATGCGGTTCGAGAGTGGATTGACATAGCGTCCTCGAGCATTGCCATTGGGTCCTGCCGTAGGCTGAGTCTGAGCGCGGTGTCGGTTTCCTATGACGTGTCGACCAGGAGGGTCACTTGATGATGGATTGGTTGTTGGAATAGGAATACCGCCTCCTTGCGCTCGGGCAAGGTAGAGGGAACGACGGTTGCTGAGGGATGTTGCTGATGAAAGATTGTTGGTAGAAGGATAGCCTCTCTCATGCGCTGCCAATGTCGACACTGCACTGGTGGTGGTCGAACTAGATCCTGACGAGGGCATGTCTGAGGGTCGACGAGCGCGTGGCTTATTGAAAAAGAACGGATTCTTGCCAGATGTCGACGGTGAACTTGAAATTGCGCCTGGTCGTTCGCTCGTTGGTGTCCTTGCCAGGGGAATAATCATTCGCTCTCCCAGGTTCCTCATGGCACCGTGCGGCGATGCCTGTCCAGAGTGTACTGGCAAGATCGAGACGACTCCCGTGGATCCCGCAACTCCTGAGCGTGGGTTCTGCATGTCCTTCCGGTCCGGGTGCATAAGACTCATTGGATCAAACGTAGGCAGGGAGACCATTGACAGTCGACTCGAAACTCTGGTTGTTTGGCGTGAAGCAGGGAGGGGGATCCTTGGAATGACGGGTGGCATTGGAGACTCCTTGGGCTTGGTCTTCTCGTTCAAATCTTCGTCAGTGACAGTCAAAATGGACTCGGACGTCAAGGTCTGGGTGAGCTTGGGCCTAAACTCTTGCATCAGGTTCATCGACAGCCTACGAGTGACCTTGGGCTCCATGAAGGGGAACGCAATCTGGGAAGTAGCTGTCTGGATGGCATTCTCAAGAGCTGCGACATCGCCCTGTTCGACCTTGGGCTTGGCGATATCCAAAGTGGGGGAGCTTCCGAGGTATGGCAGATCTGATGGCGTAAAGTCGTACGAGTCCTCATAAGGCGACTCGATATTGCCCTCAAAGTCCAAAGTCATTGGCAAGTCATTCATCAGTCCCGCATGGTGAGCACGATCCGACGCCACAGGGAACTCCTTCTCGTCAAACAACCGGCGGAGCTGTGAGGTCCTCCTCCTGAAATCACGGTCTGGGTTGAAGTACTCCCTAGCAAAGTCTCCAAAGGTCTTGTTCCATCCAACTGCTTTCTCGTAGAGTTTGATCCGCACCATATTCAGCGCCAAGGTATCCGTGGGGGCACTGTTAAGATAGGTCTGCTGGAGCAGCTGCAGGATCGCCTTCTTCTCCACCACAACATTACGCGACATCTCCAACAGTTCCTGCTTGGCAGCCTCGATCTTGGACGGGTGGACAACGTCGAAAATACAGTTCTTGATCCGCTCCATAACAGAGTCCCAGTATCGTGTGATGAGCGAGCGCACCAAATCTAATTCCTGGTTCTTGGTCCGGGCAGAGAACTCGGGCTTGCACCGGACCAGCATAGGTGGGAAGTTAATGTCGTACAGGCGAATCGGGATTCGCTCAATCCTAACCAGCTGGGTGTCGACGCCAAAGTACCGGACATGGTTGCGGTTGATGTCGTGTGGGCAAAAGTTGGCTCGGCAGGTGAGGTTGGTCTGGTAAAAGATCAACTCGAGGAACTTTCCGAAAGAGTAGTTTTTGGTGTCGTCCGAGATATAGACCTGAGGCGTCTCCACGTTGCAGACCTTGCACCGGCTCCACATCATAATCGAGTCCTTCTTCAACGCCGTCAAAGAGTCCCACTGCTCGATGGTTACCACCACCTTGGCATCTCCGTGAGCATAGATCCGTTGGTGGTCGCGCAAGGGTCGGTCGCAAGATGATGAAGGGCAAATATAATTGGCCTCCCAACAGATCTGCTCCAGGTAGTTCGCCAAGGTCACGTCCGAGTCGAGGACGTAGTACTGGATGAGGCGGATAATTGGACCATCGCATGTTGCCTTGGTGACCGTGCAGACGTTCGAGAAAAGACATGTCAAGTTTTGATAGGCGAATGGAGCAATGTGGGGCGGCCCGATGTTGGTGCTCAAAAAGTCCTCCCAGGCCTTGCTCTTTGACTGGAAATCGTTAGAAATGTCGATGTATGCACCCTCGACGAATCCGCTGTCCTGAGATCGTCCTGTTGACTTTGTGACAATGGCGGTAGCGCTCGATGTCGCGAAGGTGATTTTGGCGTTCCCGATCTCGCGCAAGGACGAGGGCGTTGCCGACTGCTCGATCTTCTTCAGCTTCTCTGCATCGTCAATCATCTGCACCAGAAGGAAGGGTGGGTTGAAGCGGACAAAGGGCGATGCTGAAAGGATGGTCTTCTTGTAAGGGATGAGATACTCCTGTAGTCGGCTGATGTCCAGATCAGGTGAAATGTCGACTTTCTCCTCGTCCGCCATTTGCGAATCTCGCATGGCAGAGGTCATGGCGAACTGGTCACTCATCAAAGACGTCTCCAGCTTGAGATGGTAGGAAACCCAGACCATCAACCGCACGACTTTCTTGATCCTGTTGAGTGTCTCCAAACACCCACCACGAAGGACCAAAGAGCAGAACAGGTTGCCTGGACAGTCCTGGAAGAACATGTAGCTCTTTCTCTTGTTGGGGATCAGCTCGTGAACGAAGGTCTTGACCTCAAAGGTACCGCATGTGCCCAGTCGTGGCTCTTTGCCCAGCTTGTCGAACGAAAGGATGATGTCCGCACCGGTCGAATGAGCGATCGCCTCCGTCACTTCAGGCTTGACGTTGTAGGCCACGGCGACATTGTGAGTCAGCAGAAGCTCTAAGGCAAGTCGAGAGACCGTCTTCTCGACAATAACAACATGCGGGGACAGAGCAACAATGCGGGCGACAAGGTGCTGCAGGTACTCTTTCTCCTGTTTGACAATCGGCTCCAGTGATATAAAGTGGTTCTCGATGCGTTGGTACTCGAGGGCAAACTTCAGGATCAGGATCCGCGGGTTCTGAAGCGTGCGACTCATCTGCTTGTGGGCCAGGTTCTTGGTGCAGACAACACCGTCGATATAAAGAGTGTCCTGAGCCGTGCCGCCGGGGATTTTCTTGATCTTGACTACCTGCATCACGTCCATGATTCCGAGGATCTGAATGCTGTTTGAAACCTTGAGCACCAGCTTCATGATCACATCCTCCCAACCATCGGCGCTGTCGATCTCGAACCGCGTCAAAAGCTGTCGCAAGAGGCGCCGCATGTGCTGCAAGGATGCGCTGTTGAGTTCCACGGCACTGGTCACCATGGACGCTGCTCTGGAGTGTCGGTTTGTATGCATCAAAGACTGAGAACCTGAGGTCAAGAACGGTGAGCTGGGCCTAATATCCATGGGCGACCTAGCAGATTCTACCCCATCTGGTCTCAGCAGGCCGCGGGTCTTGAGACTCAAGCTTAGGTTCCTGTTTGGCCTGTTGCCCTTGATACTGATCCTGCGATTAATAGGCGAACGATCCTTGGCAAACATGTCGCGAATATCTTCGGCTCGCGGCGCTCGCAGCGGCGTAGTCTTGTCCCTGGGGCCATAGTCCGAAAAGTCATCGTCGCTGCTCGGGTCGTTGTGAGGTCCATGCAGAGACAGGAACCCCATCGGGTTTGGTGAATTTGATGGCCAAAGATCATCACCATCATCATCGTCTTCCTCGCCCATAAAGGGCGCAATCTCTGGATCCAGGACAGAATCGTTCATATGGCCATCCTCCAGGGCTAAAGACCTCCGAAAAGGTGCTATGTTCCCATCGATCTGGTCGCCAGTGGTGGTATTAGAGCGAGACCGGGCTAGAAACAAGTTTGAGCCTGCGTGAAGAAACTTCCTGATCCCGTCTAGAGGGGTGCCGTCTGCTTGCTGGTTCGTGTTGGTGCTGGGTGACATGGGGAGCTGTTGGGAAAAGTGTCCGTGGATGTTGGGGGGTATGGGTGTAGGCCATGATGATCCTGGGGTATAATCGCTTGGACCGTTCTCCGGCTGCTCGTACTGCTGCATGATGTCTAGACAATAATTGCACACTCGTAAATAACCCTCGTATCCAAGCTTGGCTCCGGGTATAATCTTGTTCGCGCACTTTGAGCAAAAGATGTGCCCTATATTATACAAGTCGAGGAAGTCGTCAGAATTTTATATGGACTTTGGACATTCATTACCTAACACGTCCGCATCTATCCGCAACAACAACAACAATCCCAACAACAATAGCAATGACAGCAACAACGCCCACTTACCACAGATGCGGCAATGGTGCTTCCTGCGAAAGACGAAAAAGGAAGCGCTGCAACCAAAGCACTCCTTTGCATTTTCGTCTGCCATCCAGTAATCCTTGTTCACACCCTCTCCTCGAAGCCGACGGATGACTTTTGTTAGCGAGTTGCCCTTATGGTGCCCAGAACTGAAACTCCTGATTGAGCGGGCATCCGAGTCATAGGAAGCATCCTTGGCACCAAGCGTTTGGTGGATGTAGTCGCGCGTCGTTGAGTTGTCTCCTATGTATGTGAATAGGCATGTTAATATTGGTCACATTGAAATGGAAAGGCTAATAAATCGCCCTCGCTCTCTCAATTGCGGACAAGGCCTCTGCACCCAACCATAGCACAACAGAAAACAATACATCGCTGACAAAAAACAGAGAATGTACCTGCAGTGAGCCTTGTGTGGTCAACTATGCGACTATCAATGGGCCGATTCATCACAGCCCCCACAGACTCGGATGGGCCTCCAAAAGCAGGACTGAATGACATTACAGGGGGAGCCAAGGAAGAGAGCGGGGCAGTATCGTCGGACTGGACAATGCTGTGATCGAGGGTGCTCACTTTGAACAGCGACGACGCCCTCTTGGGAGCTGTTGATGAGGTGGTGGCGGGGTAACTCCGCCGTACCACACTGGCCTTGTCCATGCTATTGTCGACTGTACTCAAGACCCCATGTCGCGCTCCCGTGTTGTTGTTGCTGCTGTTTGGAAGTGTTGTTTTGGTGCCCCCATTGTTATTGCTGTTATTGTTGCTGCTTGTAGCGCTGTCGGAGGTGACGACCCACGATCCAGTCTCCGAGGTTCCCGTCGTAGACGTAGACGACGAAGTCGTACTAGACGCCTTATCATGAATTCGACTCAAATACTGGTCCGACTGACCAACAGTAGCCAATTGACTAATGCCATTGTTGCTGTTACTATTGCCGCCTGCGCTGTTGAGGATGGTAGTCAGGTGTGCGTCAGCAGTACTACCAGCGTGGAGGGATGTCGAAGACGAGGAAGCGCTTGTGGTGTTGACGCGGTCAGAGGAGGAAGAGGAGGGGAAGACTCCTGTGGTTGTTGCTGTTGAAGTTGGTGGTGTGGGTGTGGGTGCGGTATGGGAGGTGGAGAGGGTGGATTTGACTCGTTGGAATATCTTTGAGAGCACGTTCTCGGGCGGGTCTTCGGATTGGGGCTCGTGAAGGGCATCGAAGCTGGTGAGTGCGCTCATTGCTTGATGGCTGGTATTCTTATTGGTGAGAGTGTGGGGGGGGAGAGGGATGTGATTATGTACAAAGGGAGGGGTGAAAGTGGGATTAGGCAAGAAGCCTAGGGTGAATCAGACAAGAGATATAATACAGGGAGGCAGTGCTCAGGCAGCGAGCATGGTCGGTGAAGAGGAGTGGAGGGAGCGAGTGGAGAGAAGAGAAAGAGGGGATGATGAAGCACCTCCATGGTCTGCAAAGGCACCAAAAAAAAAAAAAAAAAAAAAAAAAGCGTGCGAAGTTGGCAAAGGTGGAAGCACCAAGTGACTGTCGATGATCACGTTGTCCATCGCCAGGGGTTACATCTCACATCGCATCATATCGCTGCAACGAATAAAATATCCGATCTGAAGAGGAAAGGTAGACTAGCATCTACTTGCTTGTTGTCTATTATCGTCTATTGCCACCAGCTCATGCCATTTCTAAAAAATCGCTGAGCACAACGTCAGGTCGCAGCTGGTTCATATACCCCTTCAACTCCTTCGCTTCTCGACTCCCCTTCAATCCCCTCAACTCCCTCAACCGAGGCCAATTCTCTGCCATCCACTCCACCTCCGCCTTTCCGACCCCATGACTCGTCCCCTCAAACGCAAATACTTCCAACCGCTTCAACTCTGACAGTCGATCCAGCCCCGACTCCAACGTCAATTCCAACGTATCCTCCCGAAGGAGATCTTCAGGGTAGTAACCAATCCCTCTAGGCTGGCGTGGACCCAGTTGTAGAGACTTGAGACGCTTCAACCCCGCCAATCGATCATATGCCCGCTTCTGTTGAGCCACACTATTCGAATACTTAGCCAAGATCATATCCGGATCGACTTCTTCCTCCTCGTAGTCGTACACATCATCCATCAAAAGGTACTGCATGGCCTTCTTCGCCGACGTATAGGTACATCCGTCGTTGTAGATCCACTGCTCCGTCTGGGTCAGGCGAGTGATCCCGCGTATCCGGCAATGAAGCGTCTCCAGTGCAAGACACTCCCAGGGCTCGTTCGCGTAGAAACTCATGTCGATCGTGCGAACCTGTGCATCGAGCGATTTGAGGCTGATGCAGCTCGAGAGGACAACTGCCAAGACTCTACTGTGGATGGCAATCTCGCCTTCCCGAGACTTTGTCGTTTTCAGAGGATCTGTCAGAGATTCCAATAGTGGATAATAGTCGCCAAGGATCATGGCGACGTCGTAGCGCATTTGCCCGACTGACAGGTCCGTGAGATGAGGGAGCCATGCAGATAGGTCCTGCAAGCTCAGGGCGTCACAATTCGAGCTCCAGTCGATGCGGAGACTCTGGAGGGCTGCAGGCGTTGTCCTGTCCATTCTCTCTATCACAGGTTCCTCTTCCTCCGTGTAATTAATCTGCGTCACACCCAACTCGCTCAGATTAGGAAGACACTGCAGGAGGGTGACAATCTCGACAAGACTCATTGACCGACACGCACGTAGACACCGAAGGCTAGAAAACGATCCTGTGAGAACTCCATCCGTAAGAACGACTTGAGACTGTAGAGACTTCAACCGAGGCAACCGGCGGAGGAGTGTGGTCGTGTCACATCGGAGCTCTCTGTATTGCAGATCAACCAACTGTGTCAAATGACCCACCACCATCGAGTCCACAAATCCAGTTGTGTTCATCTCCACCAATGCGTCGACAGAGGCATCAATCCTGAGTGCCTGAAGGTGAGGGCGATTCTGGTGAACCAAGAGCCAAAACTGCTGAACAAGCCTCCAATCCTCCAGCTGTTGATCCTCTGTCCGAGTTCCACGAAGCTGCGACTTGAACGCATCCTCAAAGATCGGTGAGATCAGTGGTCCTGTTAACGCATCCTGAGATATTGTCGAAGGAGGCAAAGCGGTAGACCTGTTCTGGGCAGATTGGGCCTTTCCCTGGAGGTGTGTCAAGTTTTGGCCGATATCAGCAACCGACAATGACTTGAGGTTTGTGCATACGACCCCGATATCGCTGTCCTTGTCCTTGTCCACGTCGTTGTTGCAGTGATTACTGGTAGAGGCAGCCTTGATGGTGACTTTCCAGTGGAGGTTGAGGTCCTGGATATATCGACCATACTTGGCAAAGATACCAAGGAGCCAGTCTTCATCGTGTCCGGAAGCCTCGGCAGTGTCCGAGTCGAGGGTCTTGAGGATCCGTGGCCAGGCGTGGAGTGAATCGTCGATGGTTTGCCAGAGAAAAGGGATAAAAACGTTGCTCCAGGTTCGGGAGACCTGAATGCAGTGTAGGTAGTCATGTAGGGACAGGTATGAACCGATGTCGGCGAGGATCTCTGTAGGTATCTTGTCCATCTTGTTGTCCTTGTTGCTGTTGTTGTTGTGGTTGTCTGCTGTAAGGCGTTTGTTGGAAAAGAAAGAGTGGGAGAGAAGAAAGAAGAAAAAAAAGGGGGCACTCGAAATCTTTTCTATTCCTTTCTTCCCATTCCATGTGTTGGCCGTTGTTTTATTCGTGTGAGCATTTTTAAGGTTTTGTGTGTGTGTGTGTGTGTGAAGAATGGGGACAATCATAATTGAAGTGAAAGAGTCGCTTGTGCTTGACATTAGGATAGTGTCGCTTCATAAAAGCCTTCGGATAAGACGTCTCGTCCGGCCGCAACTTCTCACACTTCACCTCCTGCAAACCCCGCATCTCCTTCAAACGTGGCCAACTCTGACCCATCCACCTCAACTCTCCATAATCGATCCGATGGTCCACCCCCTCAAACCCAACCACCTCCAACTCCCTCAACGTCGACAATCGGTCCAACCCCGACTCTAGCGACAGCTCCAGTGTATCTGGGATCGGCTTTCTGTAGTCCTCGTACACGTGTACTCCATAACGGATCTGTGGACGCCCATCTGGGAGATCAATGGTGCGATATTCCATCCCCAGATCGAGGACCCGGAGATGTACCATCTCTGCCAGCCGGTCATATACTCGCCGTTGTTGAAGTTGAAGACGCTCATGCTTCTCGATCGCCTCTCTCTCCCTTTCTACTAGGTCTCTATTGATCCTCAGGAACAGCTCCCCTTGCCGGTAATCTATATCCTCCTCCTCGGACAGCCGACGAACGCCTACGATCTGAAACCTGAGCACCTCTAGGCCTTTACAGACCCAAGGATGGTCCAGGAGGTAGTCCGCCTCGATCTTGTGCCCGATCCCGTCAAACTCAATCAAATGCGGACAGTTCTCCAGCAGGACGCTCAGGGTGTTGATAGCACTGTGCGGCAACAGAAACTTTGGATGAATCGATTTCACCGGGATGGGTTGGTTGTACGACCGCAGGTTTCGGTAGTGGGTCGGTATGAGCTCGGCCAGGGCAGGACCAATATGCTGAGTGCTGAGGTCGACCAGGTGTGGGAGCCAGGTCAAGACATCCTTGGCAAAGTAGTCATCATTCTTGAACCCGATCTCGCCAATGTCGAGACGTTCGAGTTGGTGAGGAGTATGGTCAAGGATGACTCCCAGGTCATTGTGGGACAGATTGGGGCCTTGGCTCCATCTCACCCGCAACTCCCGGAGGTGAGGGAGGTTCTTCAAAAGCTGGAAGACTGCCTGGATCGGAACCGGTGCTTCCAACCTCAAGGTCTTTAGATTGGGCAATGATGCTTGTAGTATCGACTTGTTCCAGCGTATGCTGCCGTCGACAAAATGCTGTATTTGTGGCACATCCTTCACAAGACTAGGGATATAAGTTTGCTATTATGGTATCAAAAGCACAAACAATTGCATGCGTCAGTTACCTTACTGTCCCATACGTAATATTTAGCCTGCCAACATTCTCCTTCTTCACTTACTGCAGCACCAGTCCAATTCAGGTCAGATATTTCCAGCGTATTCAACCTAGGACAAGACCTCAACAACCCGTCAAGAACCCCCGGATCCAGCTCTCCAATCCTCGACAACTGATGAACCTTCAATTCCTGTAGCGTTCTCCTATTCTGCCGTACAAGCAAATAAAGCCATCGACCTTGAATCCGTAAATGCTGCTCATGATGCCTCAAATTCTTCTCGTCAGAGAGATTCGTCAACCCAGGAGGTCTCCAGATAACAGAATCCGCCATCTCAGGTCGGATCATGTTCCAGATCTGATCCGGCACGGAGAGAGTTTCCAATTGTGTACACGTCTGTGCTGCGGCGAGGGCGTTGAGGGTAACACACCGATAGGCTTGGAGGTGACGGATATGGCGACCGTGTTTTCTGAATAGGTCCAGGAGCCAATCTTCGTCCTTTTTGTTAGGTGTGGTTTGAGTCATGTGGAAGCTCCCGAGGATCCCTGGCCAGTTGTGGCGGTGGTCGTTGATGGAGATATACATGTAGGGCGTGAAGAGGGTGTACCAGGCGCGACAGACTTGGATACAGCGGAATAGGTCTCGTCGGGCTAGTGAGAGGGTGAGTATTTCGATTATCTCTGGCAGGAAGAGGTGTCGTGTGGGTGGCAGTGATGTCTCTGTGGTCGGCATTTTGAGTGCGATGATGGTATCGACGCTTTATTGGAGGAGAGGGGAATGTCAGTGAAGAAAACAAAAGGAAGAGAAGAGAAGAGAAGAGAAGGGAAGAGAAGGGAAGGGAAGAGAAGAGAAGAGAAGAGAAGAGAAGAGAGGAGAGGAGAAGGGAAGAGAAGAGGAGAGGAGAAGGGAAGAGAAGAGAAGAGAAAGTGAAGAGAAAAAAATAAAAAAAGAGGCTGCGGCATTTCAGAAAACAGAATCATGAGCAAGTGGCCACAAAGAGCAGACAAGTGTTTATTTTTCAAAGCCAACCAGCACCATTGTCATAGCCGTAGTCAGCACCCTGGTGCTTCACATCCGGTCGCAACCCCTCAAAGTGATTTCTCAACTCATCTTTCCGTCGCTTATACTCTATCCTCGCCGAAAACTTGTGCAACCCCCGCATCTCCTCGAGTCCCGTCCACTTTTTGGCCATCCATTCCAGCTCTGTCAGGCCGATCCTATGGTCCACCCCCTCGAACCCAAACACCTGCAAGGCCTTCAACGTCTCCAATTTGCCAAGCCCTGATTCCAGCGTCAGCTCGAGCGTATCCGGGAAGAGTCCATCGACAGTCAAGTACTGCTCATCCGACATCTGCAGCCCTCTGTATAGTCGTCGGTACTCTAATCCAAGATCGAGAACGCGCAGTTGTGTCAGGGTCGCAAGTTTCCTGTAGATCTTCTTTTGCTGCTGCAATGAAGTCCTACGCAACTGCAACAAACGGACGTCGTCTTCGGAAAGCGAACCGCAAACGATGACACTGTATCGTTCCTGATCCTGAGACGACAGTCGTTGGACACCCTTGACTTGACAGCGGAGAAATGTCAGCTCCTGGCAGACCCACGGCTCCTCCCAGATCGAACCAGACAGTACATGTCGGACCCCGTCGAATTTCGTGAGAGTAGGGCAGTTCTTGAGGAGCCAGTCCAGAGCTTGACTTAATCCTGTGGAGAGTGATCCCTTATAAGGCTCGTGTACTGTCTCCAGATTCGTGCAGAAGGTCGATAGTGCTTGAGCGATCGAGGGCACGAGCTGGGTGGTGGTGAAGGAGGTAAGGTTGGGCATCAATGCAAACACCTGGTCCAAGGCAACGTCGAGCATATGTGTACGCACGCCCAGTTGTAGACTTGTCACTCGACTCAGTGTGTTGTCCATGATCACGGCTGCCTCAGTAGGAGTGACAGTTCCCAGAACCGAAACGGCACCAAAACTCAAGGACTCTAGGTTGGGTGCATGGTTCAGAATCCACAGTAGCTCTCGGTAGGTACAGACATCCAAGAACTTCGCATCCCGGAGCCGTAGTGACGGTTGGATCGAGGCGCCGCTTCCTGAAGGCGAGAATGCCGTGCTGTATTGTTCCAATCCCAAAAGTCGACCAAAGATATGATCGAGATCGATGGCGACATAGTTGTTTTCCAGCAGAGCAAGATCCTTGAGCGAGGCCAGAGTGTCGACGAGGTAAGGCAACGGCACATCCTCCATGAACTCCCCCAGGCTCTTGTGGAGGTAAAGACTCTGCAGTTGGCGGTTGTTGCGAATAAAAGTCCAAAAATGCTTAGATGTCGACCAGTCCAACTCCTGTTGCGCCAGTGTCCTCCCAAACGGCTCCTTTCTTGTCGGAAATGGACAAACGGAAAGATCTTCCATGGCGAGCTCCCAACGCAAGGCTATCATCTCGTCCTGTTCTTGTCTATCCAAGTCTTCTATCCACTCGTACTCTGGCTCTTGGATCTGTGAATGGCGAATGTGTGCGACATGTAGCGAACGTAGGTCGCTGCAATGATTTCCGATACACACCGCGTCCAGGGTGGTCCTCCAATGAAGCCACAAGTGCCGGATGTGAGACCCATTCTTGACGAAGGCATTGCGGATATAGTTCCTGCTCTCTTTGTCGTGTCGTCGGATAATCCTTGGCCAAGATAGCTTCGAGTCATCGATTGTTTCCCATAGTAACGGAATGAGACTGCTGTTCCAATAGCGGGAAACTTGTACGCAGGCAAAGAGGTCGGATGGATGGAGAATGTTGCCGATACATTGGATGAGCTCGAGGATGCCAAAGACACCGTGTTGTTGATTTGAGATCTGAGCGTCTTGCATTCTGTGATATGTGTGGGGAAGTGTGTTGAAACGCCTTGCTAGGAGAGAGGTTGTGGTGGTGAGAAGGGTAAGCAAGATGTTGTCGAAGAAAGGCGCCGTGTCCTTCGACCTTTTTATACCATTATCCAGGGTTGGCTATAGTCCAAGGAGTGAGAGTGCCAAGCACTATCATTCATACGCGGCGTGTTGACTGCGTCGTTTTGCTGCGGTATTTTATTTCGCTTGCAATGGTATCCGTTGATGTTAAGGAAACAGCAGCCCTGCCAGGTTATGTACGTTCTCCTAGAAATACGCGCCGATGTTGTTCTTGTCTCTGCATGATCCCCCTCGGTTGTTGTTGCTGATGATCCCGTCCTGTCCTGAATTACAAGGTGTGGTTTGTGAGGAACCCAAAAAATCACAGACAGTTCAGGCCAGGAACAGTCACGCTCGCTCATGTACGTGTTCACGACGTGATGAAGGAGCGAAAAGGACGGAGTTACACCTTTACCACCGACATTTCATACCCACCCACAAAGCACCGATGCTTTCTGAACCAGCCATGGCAACAACGCAGGAAACACAACCAACAACGCAACCAAGCGGACCTACCTTCCAGCGCGAGAAGCACATCCAGTACTTCAAACGCAACCTCCAGATGCTCCCAGAGCCGTACACCTCGCAAGACACATTCAGGTAACATCCATACCTTGGCGTCGCACTTTGTCCTTTTTCAAGACAAACGCGTTCTTGTAAAAGTGTCTGTGTTGAGAGATGGAGCAGACAAGGAGAAAAGACAAAGGGCAACAGTGGCAGCGGACAGCTTACATTACTTTGCAACTTTCACACTACCAATGTAGAATGACCTTGGGTCTGTTTGCAATTGGAGGTCTGGAGCTGTTGGGTGTCCTTGAGGAAGCTATCTCGGAGGCAAACCGCAAGGCATGGATCGAGTGGATTTACTCTCAACAGCGCATCCCCTCCAAGGACTCACCCTCCGGTAACTTACCTTACTACCCTTCAACTGAGTCATATGCCGCCTCATACTCTCTCACTGACCCTACGTTACTCCCTTGATACCAATATGTAGAGGATGATGACGCATTGTACGGATTTGGTGGACCCTTCTCAGGGCTCGCCTTCCAGGAACCCACAGACGGACAGCAGAACCTCGGATGTGAATGCAACAGCCACACAACCCCCTACGACACCGCCCACCTCACCATGACCTATACCGCCCTTCTCTCGCTCATTATGCTCGGCGACGATCTCTCCAGGGTCGCCAAGGAGCCAATCCTAAAGTCGCTCAGGAAACTGCAGCAGCCTAACGGTTGCTTCATCCCCTGTATCACCGACTATGAGCCTGACATGCGCTTCGTCTACTGTGCCGCTGCGGTGTCGTACATCTTGAACGATTGGTCAGGAATTGACAGGCCTGCACTTCTGAATTTCATCCGCGAGTCGCAGACGTATGAACATGGATTCGCACAGAGCCCTCGACATGAGGCCCATGGAGGAACGACATACTGCGCCATCGCCTCGCTAGGATTGATGGGCGGGGATGCATTCTTGGATCAACGGACAATGGTTCGTCAGGAAGGCGAGACAGATTCGGAATTTGAGGAACGTCGTGCTCGGGCTGGATTTGTGGACTTGGAAGGAACTCGTCGTTGGTGTCTCCAGAGACAGACGACGGGATTCCAAGGCAGGACCAACAAGCCTACTGATACTTGTTACTCTTTCTGGATCGGAGGAGCCATCGCTGCGATTGGGAGCTTTGATCTGGTCAACTTTGAGTGCAATCGTGGCTTCCTTATGGAGACTCAGCACAAGGCCTTTGGAGGTTTTGGAAAATGGGTCGACACCTACCCTGGTAACGTATTCTTGCTTTTTTCATCTGGCCAGCGTAATTATCCTTATCTTTCGTGATGAAAAGGCCATTGACGCTAACAGCATTTTTTTCGCCATGTTGAACTTGTAGATGTACTGCACTCGTACATGGGAATTGCGTCGCTGGCATTGATGGGCGAGCCAGGAATCAGACCCTTGGAACCACTGCTGAATATCTCCAAGCGTATGCAGGAACGCCTCTACAACGAAACTGTGTTCTGGAAGAAGTAGTATTACCGTGCAGAATGCGAAAATGCAGAGAATAAATGCAGTTGTTATTATTAACTATGTCTTTCTTTGCTACATGGCAGCGATTGAAATGTCGATTGGCGGCATCAATCACGAAAACCTATAGAAGTGACAGCCTCATGGACTACTCCAGGCTGCAACGTCTGAATAAACCGTGTAACACAAAAAAAGAAATGAGTGTTTAAAAAAACACAGTGCGTAGAAAACAAGAAAAAAAGGTTGGCGTTCTACAGGTGATGAGAGCGATCCGCAGCTACGTTGTGCTAATATGGAAATGACGCCTCTCTTTTTAGATAATTGGCTGCTGATGAAAAAAGGCTATTGATGAATGGCGGCTGAAACAAAGAAGCATGAAACCGCTGTGCCTGAGACGTGTCCCTCTTGAAACCCGACCAACCCAGCCGTGGCGCCTCTCTCCTTTTCTCTCATTTCTTCCTTTAACGTTAGACTCTCATTTCGCTTTTCTTACAACTCTCTTATTCAACATCACCCCAAGAGAAAAAAGAAGAATGAATCCCGCACTCAAAGTCTTCTCGCTGCCAGAGATCATCTTTGGCATCAGCCGCTTCCTCTACACACCTGATCTCTATTCATCCATTCAAGTATGTCACATCTTTAACGACGCTCTCTTGCAAGCACTCTGGCACACCGTCGACACCAACCTCCACAGCTGGCCACACATCCCCACCCACTACGACTCAGAAGCCTCCAAGGGCGACAAGGACGAAGCCTGGATCTCTCACGTGTTTGCCAAGCACGGACACGTTATTCACAACCTCACCATCTGGTCCCGTGTTATTGTCGATGCTCTACTGTAGTGATGATCGTCCCCTTGTAGCGCGGGAGTGATGTTCGAAGAAACCGCGTACCCTGCGTCAGCCAAGAGATAGCCCTTTCTACTGAAATACTTGTCGCGGCTCATGTGGGAATTTTTGGACCCGTATCCCAGAGAGTCGTTCATAGATCCAACGTGATACAAACGTGAATCAGCCTTGGTGATCGCAGACAGCTGTACGGCCCATGGCATGGACACACCTGCGGGTATTCCAAGAAATGGTATCGTACGACGAGGCGCACTCAAAAGGAAAATGTAGCCGCCTTTCCCTTTTTTACTCCCAAGTCGTTACTGCAGTGTGTTAGTTGTGCTTGTTTCTTTATGTATTCCAGATGAGATATTTACGAGACAACGGACTTTTTATTTTTGTGGGGAAAGAAGCATATTTTTTGATATGCGAAGGAAGTAAAAGCATCTACGAATTCATCCGTCGTTTACTCCGAGGGTCCCTGTGCGTATCATATGCGGGTCGCTTTGTTGATACCACCAACAAGCTAGCACTAGCTGGCATGTTGATGAAGACGCACAAAAAACGGCAGAGGCAAACGCAGGCTGGATTTTTGTTTGTTTGTTTGTTTGTTTGTTGACTGGGCTAAAAAGGGTGGGTAAATTTTAGTCATCCATGCATGGAATCCATGCAGACGAAGGGAAAGGAGAGTGAGCGTTGCATTGTTGATTGCAAAATGGAGAAAGGGACTATGCCACAACTAGTCATGAGCTTTTGTAGCACTGCTTGCTGTTATTATATGCTCTGGAATGAGAACAGATGAAGGAAAAAATGACATGATCGAGATGAGGATGGATCGATAGAAAGTAGTTCGTTCACTTTCTACGTGGCTCTGTTATTTACGTCCGAAGGAAGGGGACGGGGAACGGTACGCAAGGGACGGGATACAATGGTGCACAAGGTTAATCATTAATCATTCACAAACAACGAAGAAAGAAAGAAAGAAAGAAGAAATAGAAGGGTGAGTTGGTGAAGACATGAGTTGTTAACAAAATGACTAACGAATGCTCACTCCCTTTTTTCTCTTTGCTTTTCTGTGCACTTTATCCAAAATAAAGTTCTTGCCTGAAGACAGTGGTGTGACAAACTGGACTCTTTTGACTTGAGAGCTGTCAATTGAATGGGAATAAAGGAGAAAGGAGAAGCAGCCCATTCCCTCGATCCCATAGCCAACGTGATTAGCGATGGGCTAATGGACAAGCAAACAAACAGACAAACACCCTTCAACAACAACAATAGCAATCGTTTCCAAAGCGGGATGCAAACAAGAAGCACAAGGTTGGCCCCTATTCTCCCAGTAGGGGCCCTTTCTTCATCGTCTTCCACCTTCCTTCAACTCTAAACCAAAAGTGCATTTACCTCTTCTACTTCCTACCCCATTGTTCTCTTCCTTTTTTTCTCCTCTTTATATTTGTGTTCTTTTTTGTTTCACTTCGGCAGAGTTCAATTCCTTCCCCTCCTTTCCTCGTACTCTCCCTTCTTCTCCTCGCGACGAAAGAGAGGAGTACTTTCACTCCCTGCCCACTCCACTCATTCACCTTTCTCGCATCAACATTCATTTTCTTCGCCCTCCTCTGCCCTGATTGTTGTTCATTCCAAACCTCATCCTCATTCTCATTCCATCGCTTCCTAACCCCCTCTAATGTCACTGCAGCGACTCCGACACCGTCTCGTCGACGACAACCCCGAGGACTTTGTCCGGCTGCAGCCCCACATGCGAGAGCGACTCACCAAGAAAAAAGAGCTCTGGGCATTCTTCCTCTTCGCATTCGGATACTTCGCTTGGTCCAACACCACCGGTTCCCTCTTCCAACCCCTGCTGGTCCAGCAGGTCGCCAGGAACGCGTCCCGTCTTAGCTCGAATTCTTCTCTCCCTTGCCCCGAGAGCGATGAGTTGATTCCCGAGGGTGACCGGTGTCTTGTCCCCTTTGGATTCGTTCGTGTTGAGCCCACCTCCTATGTACTCCTCATCAATGTCGTCTCAGTCTGGTGCACCATTATTGTCTCTCTAGGCACCTCAGCCTTTGCTGACCATGGACGGTCGTCCAAGAAGTTGATGATGACCTTCTGCACCCTCTTGGCCGTGACAACCACCTTCATGTTCATTGCCCCCTTGAAGCCCGATGTCTGGTGGCTCGCTGGCCTCTTAATGGTCATTGGTAAGTAGGGAACAGACAACCAGAACTAGCAGAGATTTCGTATGTACTCACCGACGCCGTAAACAAGAGACAATCTAAGCTAACCATAACCATGTCGTCGCTGCTGTTGCTGTTGCTGTAAACAAATCTTCCTCTAGGCCTCATCTTCAATGGCGCAACTCTCAACTTCTTTGACGCCCATATCCCCATCCTGGCAAGACACCACCCCAAAGTAGTCAGGGCTATGACAGATTTCGGGACAAACTCTCGTGAGCACATCGAAGCTAAGGTCAAAATGGCCACCTTCCTCTCTGGAGGCGCCTCCGCCGCCGGTTTCGCTGGTGGAATCGTCATGACCGTCCTCGGAGCAGTCATGCTAATGGTCATGGGAGCCGAGACTTTGATTGTGGGTTACTGTTTGGTCATGAGTGCCGTCTTTGTGTTAATCTTCATGGTCATCTATGGCTTCCTTGCCCATCAAAGAACATCTGACCCGCTGCCCGCTGGGGCCAGCTACATGACATTTGGATATATCCGTATCGGCAAGACTGTTCGCCAGATGCGTCGCCTAAAGACCATGTTCTACTACCTCTGCGCATGGTTCATCCTCGGCGATGGTCTCACGTCGACTTCGAACATGGCTGTCTTAGTCGCTCAGGACCAGCTCCAGGTCTCGAATGATGCGTTGATTATTGCAGTCTTGATCCAATACGTCTTTGCCGCCTGCTCGATGTCATTCTGGATTTGGCTTCAGAACAGCCGCGGCGTCAAGCCCATGACCGTTATTATCATCAACACCTGCCTCTTTGGCTTAATTCCCATCTACTGCTTAACGGGTCTCATTGGCAGCAACCCGGTGGGGTTGAAGAACACCTGGGAGATGTACATGCTCGCCTCGCTGTTTGGTCTGTTTGTTGGAGCTATCTACTCTTCAAACAGAGTCGTCTTTTCCCAATTCATTCCCCTTGGACATGAGAATGAGCTCTATGCTCTCTTTGAAATGGTAACAAAATATGATCGGGGTTCGTGCTTATTGATGTGAAAATTTGCTTGATTGACACTCACCCCTTATTTTCTCATTATGTTTATTCCCGCCTTTGCTAGGCCAACGTGTCATCCTCGTGGATTGGGTAAGAACTCGAGTGGATGAGCCTCTACTGCAGCAATACAAGATGACCGTTATATTAACCTTTTCTTTGACACACTCATATTAGACCACTTGTGTGCACCGCTATTATCGAGAGCTACGGAATTCGTCATACCTGGTGGTTTCTTGTAACCCAGTTCTATATCCCCGCCTTCATGCTGCTCTTTGTCAACGGTAGGTCCCAACTTTGCATGTGCGGTCTCTATGCACGTCATATCAAGCATTTTCCCACGCATGTGTTACCCATACGAACAAAGACTAACACACATGTGAACGTTCGTATTTCTTCGCCAATTCAAATAGTGGAGAAGGGCCGTCAAGAGGCCATTAACTTTTACAACAACGAACAGGAAGAAAAGAGAATTAAACTCGAGAAGGAGGGGCTTACTGCTGCTACCGACATGGAGCTGAGCGATGCCAAGTTCGTGGAAGCCTCCAAGGATGCCTAACTGCTCCACTTTATCCTCCCTTTCTTTGCCCTCTCCTTGTTTCCTTCATCAATCTTGACAATGACGGTGGGAGGAAGGGCTGTTCATACCTTTACTTACTTACTTACTTACCTTGCGTTTTATCTGCCTCTCTGGCTCTCTCTCTCCTTTCCCGCTTTGGTGGCGTCATATGTACCATCATCACCACCAACGACTAAACGGGTATGTACCATAGTTCAGCTTCTAATAAACAAACATCATGATCACGAAACGCATCCGCCTTTTTTTGGTGGCGCGGAAAATGAGACTGTTTGCCTTTTGACGAATGACATCTCTCCGTCTGATTGATCAGTCCAACGGTCCTCTTTGTTTCATGTTACCCGTACTTTCGCGTGGGGAAAGGACTGATTGCACTGTGGATGATGTGGTAAACTTGAATACAACTTTTATTTGGTTTGGGTATTTTTTCCTTCATGAAACTACACAAAAATAGAGCAAAGGGACAGCTACACAGAGACGGAAACAGCAGGATTTCGCTGCTGAAAGACGGCCCTGGCTTTGACCTCGCTGGGGGACACATTCGGGGGGACGGTTCCCTTGGCAGGCACTTGACTGAGGAAACCCACCAAGGGTCTATTTTTGACCATACCCTTCAAAATTAGTCTCCACAACCAATCCGGCTTATGCTGCATCATGAAACGAGCAACGGTTCCGCCTAGACCTCGCTCGATCCCCTTGTTCATCAGCTGACTGCTGTTGAACGACTCCAGAGCAGGTGGATACCGCTCTGCCTTGTATTCTTGGAAGGCGATATCGAGATCCTTGGTCGTGTAATTGGGCGGGAGGGCGTAGATCAGATTGGCGAGTGCTGCGGCATCATGCATCGCGACCATGGCGCCTGCAATATGAAATAATCATTCGAGAAATGAAATAAAAAACGTTAGTCTTGTACATGCAGAGAAAAACGTGCGCTTGATGCATGCGGTATAAAATAGTGGCCGAAAACATGCCTTGAGCTGCTGACGGAGTCATTTTGTGGCAAGCTATACAAGTAAATAGAAAGAGAAGGTTACATCTCTCTGCGTAGGAATTCACATATCCACAGCCTGCAATTGTTTTGTTTTATCCTTTTAAAAAGCACATACCATCGCCAAGCAAGACCATGCGTCCGTGAGACCACGTATCGAAGACCTTCTCCTCCAGCATAACTTTGGAAATGAGCTCCGGTGGTGTCAAATCAAAAAGGTCGCCCATGGTTTTCAAACCTTCGCCTCCAGGGACAGGAAATTCTCGCGTTTGGTCACACATTGCCTTGGCAGCATGCGGACCCCATTCGGCGTTCTCCAGGGCGCAGAATCGTTGATCCTCTGCAGTTTTGCTAGAGGACTTGTCGAGTTGGTGAATGACGACATAGCAGACCGAATTCTGGGCGGTTGTAAACACAGCCCAGCTGTAGGGCTTGTCCTTGCCTAGGGTCGTAAGGAACTGGCAGAGGGGTTCTTTCACCAATGGGTACTTTTCTGGATCCAGAGGTTTAGTCTGTCCCACAAGGCAGGTGCAACTAAAAGGGAGATCCTCCTGGTCCGACTTTGGTAGCTTTCCCTCTTTTCTTAGCGCCTCATAGAGGCGTTGACGAACCGCACTGTAGGCCCCATCTGCACCAACAAGGATATTGCCCTCGAAGGAAGACCCATCCGCAGTAGTGACCTTCACCCTGTTGTCCTCCTCCTTGATGGTCAGGACTCGTTTCCCAAAGTGGACCTTCTCCGGTGGAATCTGTCGAAGGAGAAGATTGTATAGTTCTGGACGTCCAACCATGTAGTCCGGGTATCCAGTGCTACAAAATAATAAATGGAGTGAGCGTTGTTCTTAGTCCACCGCTCTACATAATTGACAACAGCCAGAAGGGAATACAACAATGATATTGAGTGACTTACTATTCTTTCCACAACGTAAAGTCGTTGGCAAACGACACTTGGTCGCCCTCTCTGTTGACCATGCACCGGACAGACCGCTTTCCGATAGCGACAAACTCGTCCAGGAGACCCAGCTGGTCAAACAATGGGAGAAGTGTTGCTCCAATCGAGATGGCAGACCCTGTCATTTTATGTTTGATAAAAACAACGAGAATGTGGGCTGATGAGTATATCATTCTGCTTAATACACATCTACCTTCCAGGGACCTGCTGTGTACTTCAGTGTTCTGTTCTGCTCTACCTAAGGCTTTGACGGTGTTTGTTCGCTCAAGAATGATGTACGGTGTTCCTGATTTTTCGAGCAAGGCTCCGAGGAAGAGCCCTCCAAGACCCCCTCCTGTAATAATGACTTCGGGTGATGAATGAGTTTCCATGAATGAAAGCTGATGACGAACTTGGTGGAGGTCGAAATGGTGAAATGAGATGACTGATGACAAAAGTCAAAGAGATGAGTGTTAGGCGGTTGCAAAGGAAATAAGCAGGGTAAGAGAAAGAGTGGGACGGACAGAAGTGCGAAAGGAATTGGCGTTTTTGTTAGAGTGCTTTTCCTACTCGGCTTTATCACCTCCTTTGTGCTCTTTTTTTCTTTTTTTGTAGTTGACATGCATTGGCGATGTTATCGGAACATCATCAATCACAAAGAAAGGTATCGCATGATGAGCCGACCCTGACTCCAACCTACAACGGTCAGTTTACGCCCATTCGTTCCAATGACAACACCCATCCGGCATTGCCCAGAAACACTATGCACCAGAAAGCTTTTTGAACCAGGTACTTTCGCCAATTTCTTTTCATGAATCCCTCCTTGCTGATGTGCATGCCGTTACTCCATTAAGGCCATGATATATACCTGGCGCTACAGAGAGACAGTGCGCCTAGCTCTTCCCCCTCGTCCTTCCGAAACAAAAGCTCATAAGTCCAATGCCCTCCCTCGTTCGTTCCTTCATCCCTTTCAATCCTTCCTTTTCTTCCACCATCGAGCTCACACATCAGACGGGATAACTTTAATTACATTTTGTATTGTGGATGGTTTAGCGCACATGCACGCATTGTTTTTTATCGATCTGGGTACTGGATAAGACCGTGGGGACGGGAGAGAAATAAAGCAAAGGGTGAATGATCCTCTACAGAGAAACAGGAGCAGCATCCGCCGCTCGTTGCTTGAAGAATGCCCTGGCCTTGACCTCGCTAACAGAAACATTCGGAACAACACTACCTCGAACAGGAACCTCCTCCAGCCAACCCGCCATAGGTCTGTTCTTAACCATACCCTTCAGAACCAGTCTCCATAACCAGTCAGGTTTATGTTGCATCAAAAACCGAGTAGCCGTTCCTCCTAGACCGCGTTCGATCGATTTGCCCATCAATTGACTGTTCTTGAAGGACTCCATGATGGGCGGGAGACGTTCGGATTTGTATTCTTGGAATGCGGTCGAGAGGTCCTGCAACGAGTATCGGGATGGCAGGGCGTAGAGGGCGTTGGCGAGCGCCGCCGCATCGTGCATCGCATTCATCGCACCTACGAGGCATGGTCCAACGATTCAAAGACGCATTAGGGAATGCGATGCCAAATAACCCTCACATAAAAAAAGTGAAGAACAGATTTGTCAACAAGAATCCACTTTCTTTACCTTGAGCTCCAGCAGGACTAATCTTGTGGCACGCTAATAACAAAACACAGAGAGAACAATTCCGAGACCTTCAGTTCGAGATTGTACGCCATTGTCAAAATTTCACCCTTCGCAAAACGCATGAACACCTTACTCTCAATTCCACTCACCATCGCCCATCAAGACAACATGACCAGAGTACCAAGTCTCAAAGACCTTTTCCTCAAGCGCAACCTTGGAAATAAGATCCGGAGGTGTCAAGTCGATAATGTCACCGAGGGTTGTCAAACCATTGCCAATGGGAATCGGAAACCCTCTGGTTTGGTCACACATGGCCTTGGCTGCGTACGGACCCCACTCGGCGTTATCGTTCGGGTTGTGGTTCTGGTTATGGATACCCTTGGTTTTGACGCCTTGAAGGTGGTTCACCACCAGCCACGATATCGTGTTCTGCCTTGTCCTCAGCGTCGCCCACTTGTTTTTGTGTGAGTTATTCAAGGAAGAATGGAAGAAGTTAGAATGTGGTTATTCCACTGTAAATTTGACCAACACAATGAATTTATATCACTTTGAAGGTATGTCTTCACATACCGTGTACGGCTTGTTGTCGCCAATGGTGGTCAAGAACTGACACAGCGGCTCCTTCAAGATCGGGACCGTCTCCGGATCCAGCACTTTGGTCTGCCCAAACAAACAAGTATAACTAAACGGAAGATCTCCTTCGTCCCCCTTAGGCAACCTGCCCTCTTTGCTCAACGTCTCATACAATCGTTGACGGACAGCGCTGTAGGCTCCATCGGCGCCGACCAGGATATCGCCTTCATAGGATGCACCGTCCTCGGTCTGGACAAGGACTTTTTCGGGAGTTTGGTTGACGGTTTGGACTCGCTTTCCAAAAAGTAGTTTCTCGGATGGGATTTGGTCTGCGAGGAGGTCGTAGAGTTTTGCTCGCGAGACTACGTAGTCTGAGTATCCGGTGCTATTGTTGAAATGTACTAAGGTGCCACGCGCTAGTTAGGCATTGTAAGAAGTCATATTGCACAAAACAAAAAAAAGACAACAGGGGTCAAATTGAAGACAAGGAAACTTACTATTCTCGCCAGAGAGAAAAGTCGTTGACAAACAAGGTTTCCTGGCCCTCGTTGTTGACCACAAGATAGGTTGATGGTTTGGCAATGGCCACAAATTCATCATAGATACCCAGTTGAATCAGGAGGGGCATGATGGGTCCACCGATACATAGCGTTGCTCCGAGGGGTTTGACCGTTGCTGCTCGCTCGAGGATCAAATATGGAGTGCCTGATTTTTCTAGAAGCGCGCCCAGTGTCAGTCCGCCGATGCCTGCTCCTGAAATTAACACGGTCTTTGGGGACCGTTGTGTGGACATGGAGATGACTCGAAAAAACGAATGAATGGAATAATGAGAAAAGTGAATGAGAGATGAGAGGTGAGCGACGAGAGATGAGCGACGAGGAACGTGGAGAAAGAAGAGAAGAGCAGAGTAGAGAGTCCTTTTTCTTTGTTCTCTTTGTATTCATTTTGCTCTGTGTGCCTTTGTGCAACAACAACCCAACAAAGAAAAAAAAATGGATCCCATGCAACAAATGCGCTCTTTCTCATAACTCGATTGATCCTATTCACAGTGCCTCTTTGTCTTGCCATGCTCCTTTACTCCCCTTGATTCATTCTTTTCAATCAAAGAGCGCACTCCCTACCACAAAGAAAACATATCACACAAAAATACTCTACAAAAGTAATGGGTTCTTGCCTTTTTATTTCGCGTTTTGTTTTGCCCTTAATAAGAACCTGACAATAACCCTCGCCTCAATACCACCCACTTCTCCTGCTCCATCATTGCTCAAAATCAATAGGATGCATCTCGCGGCGGAGGGCCCAGTAGACCTCGTCCCAGTTTGAAATTTTCATGCGCAAGCGCTTAAGGTTGGGAAGCTGAACCCTGACAAGATACCTCATCGAGTACATGCTCAGGGTGAACTTTTGTCCGACTTGCCAGTTCAGGCGCCAGAGGGTCGGCATCTCTTTGGGGAGGTAGGTCCATGGGTAGATGATGAACGGTACGGATATCGCCTTTGGAGTCTCGTCCCCGACCATGTCATGGTCGTTACCGTCGCAGTTTCCGGTGGCCAAAACAGTATCACGGTAAGGGTCGGTGGGTGCCAGATTGAAGGTGGAGAACTGCATGCAGTTGACAAGCTCAAGGACGGCCAGGCACGTGAGATCAGCAATGCGGCGGCGAATGATGGGGATCGTCTCGGGACGTGTCCAGCTCTGGCCCCAGAGGGGGCAATTGACCACTCCGAAATGGATCAACACATTCGCGCAGGCCCAAGGCTCGTACACGTCCTCTCCTTGACCGGGAATCAATGGTCCCCAGAAGATGCACTCGAGCGCAAAAAGGCCTTCGAAATGCAGATGAACGAGGAAATGGCACAAGGCAAGGATGTGTCCGACACCTCGTTTGGTCACCTCACTGCAGTGCGCGATTCGGAGTGTCTTAAGTTGCGTACAGGAAACGGCGATAAGTAGCAGGCTGTGGTCGTCCAGGGGCACGAGATTGAGGTCGAGACATTCGATTCGCGGAACGAACGCCAATAAGTAATTGAGGACAGGGTTCGTCAGCTTGCACCAGGTGACAGAGTCTCCGTAATGATCGTCCTGATTGTAGTGGACATAGCCCCGGGCAGAGTCGGCGGAACCATAGTCAGAATCACTGCTTTCACTCGAGAAGCGGTGGAAGTCGGACAACGATATCGACATCGCAGGCAACTGGTTCTCGACACTATCCAAAGCCAATCGGACACTCAACAGGTTCACAGAGCATCCACTATCGACCAAGGTTACAAGGACCCTATCCGAGCACGTCTCCTCATCGACTTGGTTGGTATCGTACGTCAAGATGCTCGGCAAGGACTTGTAAAAAACCTTCCCCACCGACGGCGCCAAATGGGTCCCTACGAGATGGACACACTTCAAGCGCGGGTACTCAACCTCACTCGGACATACATCACCGCTACCGCCATCTACATGCATCGAAGCCGCAGTGCCCCAGCCCGGATCGTCGCCGATGTACATCCCAGTCAAACTGAGACACTCAAGCAACGGCATCCCATCGAGGAGACAAAAGAACCCAAAGTGCGAGACCTTGGAATCGTCGTAGTCCGACTGGTCCAGGATAAGAGCTTTCAAGCCGTGAAACATTGACAAAGCCCCGGCCATCTCGTCGTTCAAGATACAACAGCGCGGCGGGACTTTCGGTAGAACCTCCAACGCGGCCTCAGCTTCAACGGCGTCCACTCCCTCCGGAACAACCCCAAGAGCCGCCGCGGTAGCTGCCGACGACTGAGAAGAAGTCGGCAGAACCGCAAAGAACTGAGGCCGGCCCGCAAGATCGTACTGAAAGAAGCCTGAATCGACGCGCCAAGGCTGCGAGGGGATACTGATCTCATTACAAAACTTAATATCGAGCCTCTGGAGCTGCTCGAAATAAACTGCCAACTTGGCAAGACAACTGGGGGTGATCTGGATTCGACTGAGGTACAAGGAGTCCAAGTCGCGGGGCCGGTCGAGATAGACTTCAACGGCTTGCTCGCATTGGCCCGAGGCGTGCCATTCGTGCTTCCATTCAATTTCGGGAGAGGTTGCGAAGAGGGATTCCATAGATTTCAGACGGAGAGGAAAGGCGTCCGAAAATGGACTGTGCCGGTTGAACTGCTCTTTATCATCGCTAGATCGGTCTTGCGAATGGAGCTCGAAAGCGAAGGGAGCCATTGTGCAAGAGGAGAAGGTTGCCATAAACGGCTTTTGGGTGTGAGATTGGTGGACGGTAGTGAGAAGGAGAAGGAGCCCTTTGTGTGAACGAAAGTTGGCGAGCACCAAGAAAGGGCTGTGAATAGGAGGTAAGGCGGAAGGAAAAGAAAGAGGATAGAGGTCCCAGAGGCAACGCGAAGGGCGGAATGAGATGAAGAAGAAGAAGGAAGAAAGAAACTGAAACTGACATTCGTAAAGTTTTTATACCAGCTTACTTTGTGTCCACTTCTCTACGCAATGTGCAAGCCGTTTTTCTTTCAGTGCTTCCTCGCATTCCTCATCTTCGCCTGTTTATCGCGCCAGTGGTTATTGTCGTGCGTGAAAATGTATATTTAGACGAGATGAAAAGTGGAGGAAAACGAGAGAGGAGAAAAGGCGACGAGAACGGATCACCGATGATGAGAATACAGCACAAACTCAATTGCTATCTGACTGGAAGGAGATGAAGAGAATGCTGTGTATGTTAGGCTACAGATATGTCCGTCAATGCAAAAAACAATTGGCATCATTTACGCCGAGAACTCTCCTTTACCCTTATCGCTGTTCAGGTACATCGGAGGTTGCTGAAGAAAAGAAGATATATCGGCGGGTAAAGTGATGAGAGATAAGCGAACAGGTATGAGTGGATAGGTTGTTTTCGATGTTTCCTTAATTTTTATTCGCATCGCTCATCAATGAGAATAGAAAAAGGCATCATGACCACGAGACACGTCCACCTTGAAGAAAAGAGTGTAGTGTCACAGCACCATGCAACGCGTCTCGAAAAAACAATTTCTCCTTTTTACTCAGGCATGACACAGTATCACTGACGCCGTTGCTTGGCCATCATCTTCATGGCCTCCAACTTCCTACAAACCCGCTCAAACTCCCGGTGGTCCCGATACGGCTCCAAACTCTCCTCCAACGTCGGCCAAAAGACATCGTGCAGATGCAGCAATAACAATTCCAACAACCGGTCCTCATAATCCGGATGCTGATACGCCCACCCAAACAGCGTCGGAAGAACCGTCTCCACCTTCATCTCCTTACACAACTCTGATAACGACAACTCAACAAGGCGAGGGATCTTGAACCGGTGGGCAAGTTGGAAGATAGGGCGCCAGTCGATGATACCCGTGTAGCCGGGTCCTTCGATTTGGTTAAGGTAGAGGAAATTGATGAGGAGACGCATGGCCTGTGAGTCGATATCAATGAGCTTGTGGATCTTGGGGTTGTCGTTTGGGCGGGGGAAGTAGCGGATGAGGCGATTAAATGCTGGATATTGATGTATGATGGCACTGTGGGCGTGTGTAATCGTGTTTTGTTGTGGCCTTGGACTTTGGCCTTTCAGACGTGAATGTGTTGGGTGAGGAGAGGGAAAAGGAGAGTAGGTTACGTCGGCCGAGTGGATGTCGAGGAGGAGGCGGATTAGCATGGATCGACCGAATGGGTCGGCAGCCGACTGATCGATCACGTCTGGTGGTACAAGGACCTCAAGGGGATCAGAGGAGAGTAGGATTCCGAGCGTGCATAGTTCCGTCTTGACTACATCATCCGTATCTACAAGGACTAGAAGATCCCAATTGGTCATGCTTTTCTCATCGTTTTGTCTACACATTCCCATCATCTTTTCACATGATAGATGGATGCTTTTGTGACTCGATGCTGTGGCCTACAGGATATACCGTGACGGATCAAATCGTGGCCATAGACGGCTTTGCTCATATAGAGCCGATCGCCATCGAGATCAATCTCAAAGAGATGGATCGCGTGGATCATCGATACGTAGTACTCCTTGGCACACTCCTCGTCGTCCTGATGACCGCCAAGGGTAAGTGTCATCTCCAATACCGTCGACTGACACTCCCTGTTGTTGGCTACGTTACTGTCGTGATGGAAGGTTGTTGATAATTGCACTGCTGTGTGTTGGAAAAGGCCAGAAAACATGCAGTTGTTGTTGTCGCTGTCGATCCTTTCATTCGAGTACAGTCCAGGAGGTTTGGTTGTATTGGATAACGGTGTGTGAGCAGTCATTGGCGTTGAGGTGGTTGTCGTAGTGGTGTCAGAATCTACCACTGTGGTGTTCTGCGACAGTGGCCGTTGCTCGTCACCGTCTCCGTCATTGTTCTTGTCTTTGTCTTTTTTATGGTTGTGGTTGTGGTTGTGGTTGTAGTTTCTGCCGCTGTCGTCGCTGTGTAAGAGGAGAGCAAGCTGGAAGCCGTGGTCGAGATGGATGATATTCTCTTCTTGTTGCTGAGTGGACAGAGTCGAGAGGTGTGTTTGATGTGAGAGGACAAAGCGGAGGTAGAGTGGGAGGGAGGGAAGAGGTGGGGGTGAAGGTGCGATGTCGTTGTAGCCATCGTAGCTGTTGTTTCTATTGCCTGCAAGGATCGTCGAGTGCATCTTTTTTGTGTATGCAAGAGGCGAGAGAAGAATAGAGGGAGAGTGTGCGATTGTGTGTGCGTGTGTAAGAATGAAGGGAGTTGTGAGCTGAATAAGAAGGAATCAAAAAGAAGAGTCATTGTGTGAGCCAATGCGATGTCATTCCTTCCCTCTCACTTACTCAACTGATAAAGTAGTAGAAGAAGTGGGTATTGATCAAGATCACCTCTATCGATCACGATTCCCTTTGTTATCCTGCTGCCCACCGATCAATGCTTTTTAATCTGATCGCCTCACCTTCGCTGTTTCGTCGCCACCAATTTTTTTATTTTACAGTACACTTCCACGTCAGTCATCAGTGATCGTAGTGGTCGCCTCGGCCCACTCCTCCCCAAGGTCAACCGTACGAAGACACCGCAACTCTCTCAATCGCTCCTTAATCCGCCGATGCAATTCCCTACACTGCGCTTCCTTCGACACCACTCCGTCACTCTCAACCTCGCTAGTACTACTTGTGCTGCCACTGCTGCTTAGCTCAGCTCTAGACGATGTTCTTGATGTTGTTGTTGTGCTACGTTTCACAACCAATGTATCCTCGTGCACACCCACAAGCCGAAAACACAGCGTCTCAATCCCCCTGCACGCCCAAGAATGCTTCACCGCATAACTCCCCATAACCGTATGTCGTCTCGCTCTAACAGTCCTCAACTTTGAACAGTGCTGCAGTAGATAATTCAATGTGTTGGTAGACGATATTGCTCCTGGAGGGATCACCACCACAACACCTCCTCCTTGCTCACGACCATTGTCGGCTACGCCACTGTCACTGAACGACTCTAGATCCGGACAATGCGTTCGGAGAGCCTTGGCGATTGACGGATACAGGAGCGCAGTCCCGAACCGTTTTAGATAAGGAAGCCACTGCAAGACCCCCGGGATGATCTTGTCGTCCTGTTTCCCGATCTGTCGAAGATGTAATCCCTGCAGTTGGCTAGGCTTGTTGTCCATGATATCCTGTGGGCTGGGGGGTAATCCCGTCTGCATCCTGAACCCTGCAAAGATAATGTCATCCAATTGGGGCAAGTATCGTAGGAAGAGGTAGAACTCTTGTAGGTACAGGCGGTCTCTTAGCTCCAAGAGTTTGAGCTGGAAGAATGGCTGTTGGTGAATGGTTCTGGAGAAGACAATCTCTTTGGTTAAGGGATCGTTGGGTCTTGACCGGAGGGTGCCCAGGCTAGGGACTCGATCGAGAAGGACAGGGAAGTCCATCTGTACCAGACCTGTGTCGATACTCCTCAGGTTCTTTAACAGAGCCAGACTGTCAAAAAGATACTCCTTCGAGACCATTCTGAATAATGGTCCGACTGCTGCTTCGAGATGGAGGTTCTGAAGGTGTTTGTTACTATGATGGACTAGGATCCAGTAGAGTTGCGCCATCCTCCAATACTGCCGCTGCTTTATGGGGTTGCCCCACCCCTCCTGCAACGGTCGAAACACTCGGTCAAACATGGGCGAGAGCAAAGGTCCGAGAGACGACTGTTGATTGGGATGATGGTGGAGGTTGCTGTTGGCTTCGTCGGATTCCTGGTTCAGTAGGGGAGGATCGCGGTCCTTGAGGCCAAAGACAAGTAACGATCGGAGTTGGGTGCAGGTTGTTGCTGCACTGGCAGCTTGGAGGGTTGCCAACCAGGTGAGGGAGAGATGATGGATGTGGTGACCGTACTTCTCAAACAGCACCTGGAGAGTGTTGGGTTCATCGTCAACCTCATCATCATGGATGCTATTGAGGATGGTGGGCCAGGAAAAGAGGCGGTCGTCGATGGAGTGCCAGAGGAAGGGGACGAGGAAGGTGTTCCAGAGATGGTTGACTTGGATGCTGGAGAAGAGGTCTTGGGCAGTAAGAAAAGGGCCAAGATTGACGAGTAGCTCTGGCAGGGTCAATGGGTTTATTCTCTTTGTTGTTCTTGACATTTTCCTTGTGTGTCTGTGCGAATATGCGAATGAAAGGTGAATGAAGAAAAATAAGAAAGAATGAAAAAGGGACAGAAAGCGAAAGAAGACAAAGAGACAAAGCAAGTAATAAAAAAGGGGACAATCGCAATTGATTGTCGCACATCCCTTTTATTTTTTACTCCGTGCGCTTTTATTTTTACGTTCTTTGTCCGCGATGCCGTGCGTCCATCCAAACTAGCCGCACAAGCGACCCTGTCAGTCTGAAAGAGAAGAGCGACAACAAGACCGACATTGCTAAGGAACAACTCCGCTGAATTGCGCTGTGACCCATTCCAATCCTTCAACAACCCCCTCCCCCGTTGTCGCATCACACCCCTGAATCCGCCAGTTCCTCTCTCCCATGATTACCTCCCTCTCAAACGCATCGCGGATTTCGGACAGGTCCAATGCCTGAGGATATTCGCACCTCGTCGCTAGTATCAACAGTACAGTTTCCCTCTCCTCCTTCCCTTCCTCCTCCATAGCAGCTAGATTCAGATAACCTCCCAGCTCATCCCTCGCCTCAAACAACCGATCCCTATCCGTCGCATCGACCACAAACACCACCACATCGTACCCAACCATAAACCACTTTACACCTCTCCAGAATCTACTCCTCCTCGACGTGTCGTGGATATCCCAACAGTAGAATACCAATTGGTTGTTGAGGTCGATGGCCTGGATATTGATGCCGATGCATGGGATCGTGGGTGTTGGATCCTTTCCAAGTCCAAAACGGGGGATCAGTTCCTCTCTGCCGCTGTCGTCGAGTCCAAACATGACAACTTTGATTGGTTTTTTGTGGATTGTATGTAGGAGTAGGAGAGGACTCGTGGGTTGTTTCTGTCTCGAGAATCCTCCGCCCATAGCTGTCTTGTTCTGAGCGGAAAAGTATGTCGTCTTGTTGAGAGAGGCAGATGCTGAGGCGTTATTTGTCGTTTGTCGAGGAAGAAGTCGAAAGAAAAGAAAGAAAAAAGGGAGATGCTCTCTTCAAAATCGATGCTAACACAAAAGATAAAACTAAGATCTAGTGAATGAGCGCGACTCATGAAAACAACGTGTCTGTCCATCGTTTGCTCATTCCCGCCAGGACACAAAAGGCAAAAAAGAATCGCTCCTGGGTGGGCTTGAACCACCAACCTCCTGATTAACAGTCAGACGCGCTAGCCAATTGCGCCACAGAAGCTCGATGAAAACTTGAATTTTAGAGTATACTTAAACTATCAGTACTTCGGAGTCGCAATCATGTGATCCCGGGAATAATGATCAAATTATCAGGCTCACGTGATTTTGATACCTATGCCCGGAGCGACCATGGACCCACGCGCTGCTGGCGAGCGGTTGTTGGAGAGTTTGTTAGGAAGGAAGAGGTTGTCAATGATGGTGAGGATGGAAAGAATCCCCTTCATTAATATCTAGTTTTATTTTCTTCCGTATAAGCTGTGAAGAGCAGCGAAAATTGTTGTGCAGAGCCAGGTTCCATGGTGTACTGAAGAGTTTGGTCTGTAATCCCCTTTACTTCCGAATGACTTCTCTATGCTGTTTGTTAGAGAAATAAATTGTGTACGAAAATAAAATAAAAAGCTTTTATTGTAACAAAAAAACACGATGCCAATGGTACTCCATATACACATCGTAGTATACAAAGTGTGTATCGCATCAAATCAACCAGTTAATCGCTCGAAGAATAACCATGGTGGTTTATTTGGAGGGATGGATGCTTGGTTGGTGTATGCTTTGAGAAGAATTCGACGCGTTGTCTTCACGGTTGAAAAAAAAAACGCCGCAGCTTGACTAACTACTTTGCCACCATGCGCACTCCCTCCTTTTGACCATGACATGCTATGTTAAAGTACAGAGACTGGACCGAGCTCATAATTTGGCGTCAATTCGTGCGACCAAATGAAAGAAAGGAGCAGCGCCAAAAGCTGTATTTTCACCTCTTTCTTCCTTTCCTACTCGTTCCCACTTCTTGTTCTTGACACATTCACATTCACATTCGTTTAATTACTCCTTCTTCCTCCCCCTCCTCTCACACACATGAACCAGGCAGCGCAAAAGGTGTGGAAGTTGCCAGAGCTAACATGGAACATTGGCGAGAACCTTAGGCCTCCTCACCTCCTCATCTGTGTCCAAGTCTGCCGCCAATGGAACGAGATATTCATCCCTTTGCTCTGGCGAGTCATTGATGATACCAAATACGCCTGGCCCACACTCCTTAAGTCCCTCGCCAAACAGTACCCCGACCACGACTCTGACTGCCTCGAACGCCAAACCAACACACCAAATACTAACAGCAGAATCTGGATAGAAGACGTCTTTGTCAAGTATGGCCGACATATCCGACACTTGACCATCTCCCACACCTTCCTCAACAATGCCGCTGCCAAGAGCGGCACTTGCACACACCTACAATCCCTTTGGCTGCTTAGCCTGTGGGACACCAGAACGATTCGAGTCGATCACTTGTCACTCCCAAGCAACAACAACGCCGCCACCACAGCTTGGGAGACCGTCTCGGAATCGACAGGGTTGGTGTCACTTATCCTCGAGGGGATTGTAGACCCTGGGTTCCCCAGGTCAGGTCATCGTGCCAAACTCGATTGGATATGTGCACAGTGGTTCTGGGTCTTGGTCCTCCAGAACCAGGGGCTGGTCACCTTACAACTCTCCTGGAAGCTCCAATCCAAGTCACCTCTCTTTTCGACCTCGTTCTTGACTAGAGTCTACCAACGGCTGAGCAAGTCTCTACGACAACTCAGCGTCCATCTACCCAACATGGCCATCCCCGCTGTTCTGGATGTACTGCCGAATGTCGATACGATCTACTGGAAACACACGGATCTCTACAGCCATGGTTCGACCACAAGCCAGCCTCTCTGCAATACCACCGTATTCCCGCAAGTACGGACTGCCATTGTTGGCGAGCGAATCAAAGCCTCAAATGTGTATGATCTTTTGAGGACCTTTCCCAACCTCCAACAGCTTTGTCTTTGGACGCCGATCGACTTTAGCGAGAATTGGACTCTTCAACAGGCCAAGGATCATTTGAGCAACAACAGCCCTTTCCATCCACTCTCTGGGTTACACTTTGTCAACGTCTTCCCTCCCGGCGCTCGGATGGACCAGTTGGCAACACACATCATTCCTTTCCTTCCGCACTTGACAGAGGTCACCCTCAACAGCCTCGACACAGCAGTCGCAACAGCATTGGCGATCCATTGCCCAGGACTGGAAAAGTTTGCTCAGATCTGGGATGGCGGATCGCTTCATTCAAACCACGATCTGCGCTTTGAGGTCAATGCTATGGGAATCCTGTTGGAGAGGTGTCCGAACCTCAAGATCTTTGATGGGATTCAGCACAAGATCGAAGCCGATTACCTTGCAGAGCATCCTTGGGCCTGTCGGCGTATCGAGTACTTGCGTTGCCAAATCGTGGGCCTTGGTCGACTGACGAGTGACGAGGAAGCGATCTTTAAAGGTAACAGCCAGGAGGTTGATGTGAGGCGACGAGAAGAAACGAAAGAGAAACATAGGCGTTGCCAGGAACAACATCAAAAGGTCTATGCGCAACTATCTACCTTGGTCCATCTCCGTGCTCTCTACCTCGGATTCGAGTACATCGAATGCTGGTTAGAGCCCCTGGATCCTACCACTAGGTTTACGATTGGCGGTCGATTGTACTACGCAGGCAATGGTCCGATTCCGAATACCTTAGAACTCTCTCTCGAATCAGGACTCGACCGTCTCTCTACCCTCCGCCGACTTGAGGTGCTGGACTTTGAAGGGGTCGATCATCGCATAAACGAGGCCGAGTTGGAATGGATGGTCAATAACCTTCCCTCCATTCGAGTCGTTGGTGGCCTGGAAGAGTTTACTGTGTTTGAGGGGTATGAGGACCCTAGGGTAAATGATCTGAAGGAGTACTTGTCTAGACTGAAGCCATGGATCCGACAGGAGGTGGTCGATCGAAAAAGTGCACCTGAGCGATGCTTGCAGAGGTACTTTTACTCCCTCCCTTTGCCTACGGAACTGTGATAATAAAAACAAGCGCATCTGTTCTCGCAGAGGTTGCGCCATCCAAGACTCAGAGGGTAGGGGGGTTGGTTGGCTGATGCATGTGCCAGTTTTGTTTCCTTGGGTACCGTTGTCTCTTTCCTGACAAATACCCCCTCTACTTTAATCTTGACTGCGCGCTCAATGCGAAATTAACAAAAAAGGGAGAAGTGTCAATTTGTCATCCATCAACACGCCGCCGTTGCCCTGAAAGTCTTTTTTGGCTTTGTGAGCAAAAGGTTCCCCTTGCACCTGGGGAAGAAGGGAAAAGGTAAAGGCAAAGAGAGTAAGAGCAGGGAGAAGGGAGCGCTGCTTGAAAAATAACGTTTTGTGTATGCAGTCTGTCGTCATTCTCGTTGTTGTCAATTGAAGATCTTCCTCACATAAGCAGCTGAGACTGAGAGATCCGAGTACTCCATCATATAAAAGGGACATTTGGGTGCCTTTTACCCTTCTTCACTCAACAGCAATAGCAACCAACAACAGCCAAGAGCATCTCAAGGCATCTAGCGACTGACACCAAGAGCACCACAACAACGGCAACACCAACATTAACTCCTTTCCTGCAGGCAACAAGACCATTTCCCTTCAAGCCTTCTCCTCCACTCCAGTATTACAATCATGCCCCGACAACACGAAGGATACACCCAACTCCCCGAGATCGAGACAGCCGCGTCTCCTCAAAGCCATGGGACGACCGTTCACCTCCGCAACATTGCTGCTACCCTCGCTGCAAGATCATTCTCTCGGATCGATGTCCTCGACAGCCTGATGCCGCTCTCCCGCGACCCCTGGTCCAGCACCCCTACCTTGATCAGCTCCGGCACCAAGGCCACTCTCCGACCCAAGTCGCGACAGCACTAGACCAATGCATTTTTTTTTGTTTCCTTTGCCTTTTGCTATTGTTGCACAGAGCCTGCACAGAGCCAACACCAATGTTAATACTTCTTTTTTCTCTGTCATTTGTACATTTTATCATCTTTGAGTAGAGATACCGACAACCTTTGCATCCCTTCGCGTGGAGGATTTGTTCTCCTATTCACGTCATTCCTTCACCCTCATACCCCGGTAGCTTGCCATTTCTTTTCATTTTTCTCATGTGTGTACTTGTAATAAAGCATAATCTTTTACTTTCCCCGCTCAACTACCACTCTGCTCTTAATGACCTCTTTCTATTGCTACAAAGTAAAGGTGAACAACGTCGCTCTTTCTCATATGCCGGCGTACTCATTGACGTCTGGGTTTGGGCAAGTTATCGGGTCTGAAGGAGTTGGGGTATTTTGGGTTTGAAGGCTTTGATCTTCAGATAGAGACGAAGGAGTTGGATTGGATGGCAAAGAATTGGAACATTTCCCCGGATCCGGTTCGATGAGCACAACGCACTTTTGAGGAGGCATCTTCAAAAGTTGCGTCCTGAGGTGAAGCATGAGAGTGTTGGTGCCTATGGTGTCTTTGCCTTCTGGCGAGAGCGAAGATACAGCTGTCAACAAGATGGCGTCGATGCAATTGGAGCAAGTCTGGTGAAGGGGTTGTTTGTTACATTTTGTGTGTCGTTCGTTCAGATTGATTAGGCATAAGGGAGCAAAGTAAAAAAGGGGGGGGGGGGGAGAAAGGAAGAAGGGTGAGTAACGACAAACATGTCTTATTTGTCCCTTTTTCTCACTTCCTTTTTTTTTCTTCCAACATTTTCATTCTCTTTCCCTCCTCTCATCTCCCACCTTCGCCTCTTTCATATCGACATAATGCCACGAAGGAAACAACAAGGACCAGAGATACAGTACATCCCAGAACTAATATCCCACATCGGCGCCTTTCTCGACCCACCCTCCCTCTCGACCTGTATCCGCGTCTCAAGACTCTGGCACAACACCCTCCTCCCCCTCCTGTACAACTCCCTCGACGACAACACCTGTGCCTGGCCCGAAATCTTCACCCACCTCCTCCCCGGCAAGCGATGGAACCCTGGCGACTGGACTGAGGACTTCATTCGAGCCGTCCTTCACAAGCATGGTGGACTGATTCGACACTTGACTGTTCGATGGGCGCTCTTCAATAATGCCGTCTCTGCTGCCAGTGACGTCGGGGACGGAAGTTGTACAGAGCTGCAGTCGTTAAAGATCTTTGGAGCTAATCGGTCAGCGAGGTTCTTGGAGCAGACTTGTTTTAACACGGCTTGGCGGAATCAGTCAACCTGGGATCGAGTTGAACCGTTGTTGTCGCCGTTGTTTGCGGGTCCGTTTAGGCCTATTATTCATTCGGCATGGTTTTGGAGTCAACAGGATTGGATTACCTTCCAGCGGTTCTGGATGTTGGTTTACAACAACAGATCGACTCTACAAAGACTTCGACTGGATACGTCGATAGGACGGATGAAGGATCTAACGGAGGAGTTTTATGATATGCTGGCATCTTGTCCTCGATTGACATACCTCGAGAACTATTATCAACCTCTGGACCTGGAACACCTTCTGGACAGGATGCCGCAGCTGCACCATTTCGTTGACCACTTCGCTCTCCTCAACGGAGGTGCTCTATCAAAGTCCATGCCGCAGCTCCAAACACTCCAGCTGAAGGGCAAACTCTCGCCACGCAGCCTCTTCCTCCTCCTCAAGCATCTCCCCAACCTTGACCAACTCTACATCGGCTGGAACTTTGTCGACTTTTCCGTACGCCCTGGCCCGATCATGGGTGATACTAAGAGTCGACTGACGGGGCTCCATTTCTTGCTCGACTCTTCCAAAACTGCTGACGATTACATCGCAACTTCTATCCTGCCCTGGTTACCCAACCTCAAAGAACTGACGCTCTCTCATTTGGGCCCTTGTACAGCATCTGCTATTCCCGTACACTGCCGGTCCTTCGAATCCTTCAAGCAACTGGTCACCTCCTCGTCCATCCACCCCAGCTACCACATGAGAACTACCGACAACACCATCGCCATCCTCCTCGAGTCCTGCCCAAACTTGAAATCCATCGACGCCATCCAACACATCCTCCAAACCAACTACCTCATCTCTTATCTCCCAACCTGGCCCTGCACAAAGACTCTCGAACACCTCCGCTGCCAGATCAGAGGCATCTCCCGCCTCGCCGACGCAGACCAAGAGTTCTCCTATCGCCAGGCACTCATCAACGTCATGATCGACCAACCCTTGACTCCAGACCAAAAAGAAGCCCAAGACATCTATGACTTTGGCCATGTCGTCCAACAACCCCTCCTTTTCGCCCGCCTCGCTCAATTGACAAACCTCAAGGTCTTGGATATAGGCATGGAATACCGCAAGATCAATGCAGTATACGGGAGGAGTAAGCCATATTACAAAGTGGGTGCAAAACGATACGTCGATTATGGAGGCCCACTCCCCGACACTCTCGAACTCACACTGGCTTCAGGATTGGACAAGTTGAAAACGCTAAAGAAACTCGAAGTGTTTGGTTTCGAGGGATGTAACCATAGGATAGGACATGAAGAGTTGGAGTGGATGGTAGAAGCTTGGCCTAGACTGAAGGAGATGAGGGGGTTGCAGCCGGTGAGGTTGCATTGTCTGGAGCGAGATATCCCGACGGAGCGTTTGAACCGGTATATAAGAAAGTTGAAGCCAGATATCAAGCATCGACGGTACCCACTTCCAACCGCAAAATGAACGGATACTTGTTTTCTTTTTCTCAGATGAAGAGCAGTTCCCGCCTGGATTTATCAAACAAACCTACTCTTGTTCTGGCATGTAAAAAATAATGAAAAATAATAGTATTATGAAAAAAGTACGTATCTATGTTGCTCAATCCTCCCACCCTCAAATTCCTTCTCATGTATCAAAAACGGGGTACACCTCCTCCCCCCCCAACGATCCAGTTCCAAATGAAAAAAACAACAACTTAATTGTCGTCCAACAGTTCATCGTCGTCCTCGAGGTCATCCTCCAGGGGAGCGGGAGTATCATGAGGGTTGAGGGTGTAAACAGGTCGCTCCGCAAACATTTGCGAATCCCCCCAGGTCTTGTCCAAGTTCTTCAACAATGGCAACAACATCTCGTTCCAGTTCTCGCTCCAGCGGGTCAACTGGAACGAGTTTCTCAACACACGACGCATACCCTCCAATTGGGTCTGGGTCTCGGGCTTGTCAAGAGGAAAGTTCTTGAAGAGATGAGCAAACTGCGACTTCAACTCTCCAGCATTCTCAAAGACGAGGCCATTGGACTTTGCGACGACGATTTCTGAGAGGGTCGGGTACTTGTATGCGGTGACGGGGAGGGCACATCCAAACATGTCGACCACCTTCATGGGGAGATCGACCCCAGACGTTGACGTGTGTAATGACACACCCAAATCCGCGGAGCCTGAAAAGAAAAGACAAAAAAAAAAAAGAATATCAGAAATGAATCCAATCCCAGTTAGGTACACCAATAGCATATCCCTTTTAACATTCTCGAGGGAGAACATCAGAAACCAACAGACGTGTGCGAAAAAGAAAAAGAAAAAAGTTAAAAAACGGCAGAATAGCACCATTGTGCATAGTCCTTACCGAGCAAAAGAGGGTAGTCCTCAGCACTGAGCCAAGTGGTAACAAACGCAACGTTCTCCAGGGCCATCTTACTAATAACCTCCTCATAGTGCTGCTTCTGGGGTCCCTTTCCTGTGATCACAAACAACAGCTTGCGGTAGATCGAGCCAGCTTTGTTGCCGTTCTCCAACTTGGCCAAGTCGTCGTACTGCTTGGCAGCATCCAACAAGATTTGAAAGTCCTCGTCGGCAGTCCAGCTGGTGCTCGAAACGATCAAAACGGGGCGGTCGGCACGGAAGGTTGCAGGTCCAGAGGCAGTCTTCTTTTCTGTCAACAAGGTCTGGTTGGCTCCAATCTTGGGTAAAAAGTCGCTGTTCAATGTTTGCTTCTTGACCAATGTTTCCAGCTTCAACTCCTCGTGGAACTATTCGTTGTAGGACAAACCATCGTGATGTTAGTTATCATTGTGTAAGAAGTGTTCAAGAGGTGAGCCAGTGAAGAATTTTTTTCCTCAATTCATCTGAACTGACAGGAAGTTTTGCGATGTGTCGTGTATTCTCTCTATCCTTTGTTTTCACCATCCCTCCGATCGTTGCCGCCTCCAAAAACAAAAAAAAAGGGTCGATTCAAAGAAGAAAATAAAGCAGATCAACTTACGTTGTGAACCTCGTCAACGGTCAACTGACGGAAATGCTCAGGGGCACGATCGTACAGGGTGGTAATCTTTCCTCTCTTTTCAAACTTGTACAATAGCTCGCGAGCCATGGCACGGCTGACGGTGATATGGATAGTAGCCTTGTATCCCCAGACCTTTTCATAAAGAGCAACGAACTTGGTAAAGATGCTGTGTTGGCCGAGACGGTGCGCGACGACGGTTGAGCCGTAGTTGTGCCAGTCGATGACGAGGTGACGCTGCTTGAGCCAGTTGACGATCTGCATGACATGGAGCGTAGGGATCGATGGAGGGTTCTATGGGGTTGTATGATCATGTCACCATTGATTGATGGGATGGGTTAGTGTTGGAATATTACTATTTGTTCTTTGTTAAGGAGGGACAGTAGATAGAGTCCCTTGGTGGCATCGAGAAAAAGGTAAAGGTCTCTCATTGCATTAAGTTCAGTTGCCAACCAGATTCAAATGCTGAATAATTCATGGACATAAAAAAGAAGATTTTGCTCTCTTGACAGACACAAACAAGATAAACAGATCGAACATCGAACAACGACGAACAATGACGAACAGCATCAAAAGAACACGCAAGAAACAACAGCATACCTGAATAACATAGACCTCAGGGGCGGCGACTCTGAACATGGCAACATAGAAAAGCTGCCAGGCGAGGAAGGTGGCCTTGATCGGAGCAAAAAGGTAGTACAAAACGCGGGGCAAGCTCTCGGACACACGGGGAAGTTCGGTCAAGTAGTGAAAGTGGATCGAGGGGTTCGACTCCAAATCCTCTGGCAAGCGCGATCCTATTGTGGTTGTTGTTGTTCATGGTGCGTGTGTTAATGAAATGTGAAGGTTGTTGAACAGTATTGCCTTGCCTTCAAACCATGGTGCCCATCCATTTGGATATATTCTAATACAAATAAACGTGGCTAATTCAAATGTCTCCCTTCAACTGCCCAACGTACCGTTGTAGCCAATGACATCGACCTTGTAACCGGCGTTCACTGCACTCCTGGCGTGGAGGAGCATCCGGGGGCTGTGTCCGATATCACCGAGGACGACGAGACAGAAGCCCTGTTTTCCGATGGCGGAGACCTTGGGTGGTCTTGAGGCGAGGTAGCCGATGAAGCGGAAGATGACCATGAAGGCGAGTCCGATGATGATGGCGATTGAGTTTGACTTGTCATATTGCAGGTTCTCTCGGTTGAGGTCTGAGAGTTTCTCGACGTGGTCCATCTTGTGTGGTGTCTGTCGAAGGGGTTGTTTGTTGGGTTTGTTGGAGAAGAGAGAGAGAGAGGGAGAGAGAGAGGGAAATGGGGAAAGAGAAAAGGGGAGGAGGTGGAGATGAGGCTCAAAGGAGCGCAACCGGGTATTTGATTTTGCAAGTCGAGATCTCTAATTGCACACGCACTCTGTGGGGTCTCATACATTTAACTTCGCACGCTCTCTCTAATTGACAATCGAAAGCCTCCTCCCCCATCTTATGCTTTTGACATCTTGCTCACTGTTGTTGTGTTCTTTAGTTTCATCACTCAAGCTGACCCTCAGGACTACACGAAGCAGAAGCACAGACACGCTGCAAGACAAGAGAACACCACGGCCAGGACAGGACAGGAAATCATCCCAGGCACACACTCAACCATCTCCCATCCCCCATAATGGCATCATCAATAACAAACACCGACTCAAAGAGGAAACTCGACGAATCACTCGCCCTGCTCAACTCCCTCTTTGCTCACCCTTCAAAGAAACAGCAACAGCACTCGTCCGACGCTGAAGGCATCCCTCCGGTCTTTCAACCCAAGGAGGCAACCATAATACCCGCTGAAGCAACAGCTCTTCTTGCCAAACAGCATGCCAGCCTCAAGAAACGCGTCTTCCTCCCACCCAGACCTGCCGTCCTCGACAAACTATCTAGACTGACTGGTGCGCGTCCAACCCTCCAGGACTCTATCGCCGCATCAATTGCCGCCAGTGCACCCACATCACGCGCTTCTGCATTAGCAGAATCTCCATCAACCGCCACAGACGATGCTACAGCAATAACAACAACAACGGCATCAGTAGCAGAAACAGCCGCACGACCACAATTGAACAAACGCGTGGATTCTGCAGGATCAACCAGAATGAGATATCTCCCCTGGTCTAGGGACCAGTTCCACGAACGACTCGAAACATTCAAGCCTTCAACCTGGTTCGACAAACCCAAGCTGGTCAATGCTGTCGAGTGCGCAAAACGGGGCTGGATCAACAAGGGCGACGACCGACTCGAGTGCTGTGGAGGATGTGGCGGCGTTGTCATTGTCAGGATAGACCAGATCGAGGAAAAGCCATCCCCATCAACAGACAACTCGTCACAGGATGCTGAGAACAGTCATACCACAGACGACTTTGACCTTGACGATACCCTTCCAGATCTGGATGCTGAGTGTATGCTCTCTTTGTTTGTTCTGAGAAAACTTTGTCTATCCTGAAGGATGTGATTATGTTCAAAGACGACTAATTTCACCCACTCTTGTTTTCGACTTTCAGCCTTAGGTCCACAGTTCCATGCGATGCTCACCTCGAACCATGTAGACGGATGTCCATGGAAGACACACCCGTGCGATGGTACATTGCAATCACCTATTAAGACTTGCACGACGTGTCCACTGCAGAAGCGCATGTACGAAAATCACTAACATGCGACTCAAACTCACATTGACGATCAATAGACAGCATATACAAGTTTCCGGTTTTGTCGCATTCGCATGCGAGAAAAGAGTTTGTGGATCGAGCAAAGGAACTGGAAAAAATGAAGGACGATCCTCTCATCGAGAGCACCCGCCACCCTCTTGTAAGTTTTTTTTTGAACGCTCTTGGCTTGCCCTTTAACCGGCCTGTTGTTATTAGTGTCTAATCTAACTTGGTTTTTGTTTCTTCCAACTGATCTAGACGGTGGAAGAAGTTGAGAAGTTGGCAGGGTTGTTTGCAGGAGAGGCAGAGACAAAGTTGTTGATTCTGTCACTATTTGGATGGAGAGCCACTGAGACGCCAAAGGTGCTTGCCTGTGACGCATGCCACACCCGTTGCACATATATCGCAAGTTTTGGGTTCAGAAAGACGGGCGTCAGGGATGATGATGATTATGATGATATGTCGATGGACGACGATGGTGAAGAGGCGTCGTTTGATACGATTCAGGCACACAAGTGGTATTGTTACTGGGTTGATCCTGAGCACAACGAGAAGCAGCAGGTTGGGTGGAGAATCTTTTACAAATCTCTTATTTCAGGGTCGGGTGGACAAGTCAGTCAGAGCCAGACACATTCAGGTCAACAGGAAGCCTCGTCGTCTTCCCCCGTTGGTGCACGTATTGAGGTTTGTCTAGAGAGAAGGGGGTTTGTTTGGTTATCGAATAGACAATGTCTGTTTAATGATAAGCGTATATTGGCGACTAACTCTCACTTATGCACTGTTGCAACGATAATGTATCTTATTAGCCGAGCGAGGCGGTGGCGATGGTGAAGCGGATACTCCGTGGCCAAGTCGCGTTGATCTGAGAACGAACAATGGAGGGAGAGTGTTCAATTAATAGAATTTACACCGGTGACTGTTAATAGCACCAAGCCACACACCGTAAACAAATGCATGCGCTTTTTTTTTATGACTTTCTTTGCCTATTGTTGCTACACCAACTTTTTTTTTTTCTTTACCCCCTCCTCTCTCTTCACCTGTACTTCTTTCTTCAAAACCCTTGTTGGCCTCGCATCCCTTCAGGATATCAACGACACCCAAAGGACACCATCAAAGGAGAAAGAAGAAGCACCCCCCTCCTCCTCCCCGCCTCCCTCCTTTTGCCCTCTTTTTTTTTTTTTTTTTTTTTTTTTTTTTTGCTTTATTTCTCCCTTTTCTACCCCTTCAACAAAAAAGAGAGCACAACAGGACAATAGTGGCGTCGTTCTTTGTTCATTCCCCTCCCTCCCTTTCATTAACAACAATACATTAAACCAGGAATGAATATTGCACGGCCAAACGGATCGGAGGTGACCTCGGTCGCCTTCTCGTTCTACGATCCCGAGGAGGTCAAGCAGATCTCTGTCAAGCAGATTGTCAACCCTGTTCTGTTTGACAACCTCAACCACCCCACCAAGGGCGGTCTCTATGACCCTGCCCTCGGACCTTTCTCTAAGCAGCACATGTAAGTTGTTGTTAGTCTTTGCTTACTATAGTTTGCAATGCTGTGTTGGTGTATGGGAGAGGATAGATCCGATCTATCTGTATGTGTATGCAGTTGTGCAGTTGTATCAATTTGTCGAAAGCAATTGAGCACCAGGCACAGCCGGATCTACTCCGCACCACCAGCACCAATAACATATACATATGAAGCAATCGACTGACCACCTATTATTCAACATCCCGCTCGCTCATAGTTGCGCGACTTGCTCGTTGGATCACTTTGCCTGTCCTGGACATTTTGGACATATCGTGCTGCCATGTCCCGTCTACAACCCCATGTTCTTCCCTCAGATGTACCAGGTCCTCCGCTCCGCCTGTTTGTTCTGCCACCAGTTCAGGATGTCCAGGAGTGAGGTGCGTTGTTGCTTTGCTTCATTCGTGTTACCTCCAGTACTTTGATCTATTAATCACTGCGAGTGTGCGTGTGTGTATGTGACACAGAGGACTGATATCTCACTCTTACTTGTAACAACCGCGAAATAGACACACCGCTTCATCGCCAAGCTGCAGTTGTTGAACAAGGGACGCTTCTTGGAGTCAAAGGAGATCGACAGCATCCCCGTTTCGATCAAGAAAGGTAGAAGCAAGGACGCTATGGAAATCGATGGCGAGGACTCGATCTTGACAGAGGACGAATACATCGCCAACCTGGATGCCTTTGTTCAAAAGAGCCTGAAGAAGGCCGTTTACGGCCACGAGGACTACAAGACCACCCTTGTCAACGACGAGCGCAAGTGTGTCATTGCCGACTTTTACCGCCGCGCTACCGCCAAGAAGAAGTGCGAGAACTGTTTTGCGTAAGAGATCCTTCTATATGCTTGTCATTATTATTCTCGATCTTTTGTTGCGTTCGGAAGGAGCTTCATCGAATCTGTAAACTAACCCAAATCATCACAATACCTTGAAATAGTTTCTCGCCTTCGTACCGCAAGGATGGATTCGCAAAGATCTTCGAGAAGCCCTTGACCAACAAGCAGAAACTCTATAACACAGCCCAAGGACGCCGGGAGGCTAACATCTTGACTGCCGTCAAGAAGGCCGTCGCCAGCGATTCCGACTCTGCCTCGGAACACACCGAGGACGAGGAGGAGGATGAAGATGACGATGCTCAAATGTCCTCAGAGTCAGATGGAGACAAGAAGAAGGCCAAGAAGACCGCCAAGAAGGACAAGGAGACCAAGACCAAAAAGTCAAGGAACATTGTTGACAGCGACGACGATGAAGTCATGGACATCAAGGACAACAACAAGTTCTTGACATCCCTTCACATCCAGAACACTCTCCAGCGTCTCTTTACCGTCGAGCAGCAGATGTGCACCCTCCTCTATGGCACCAACGGTCCTCAGATGGCAAAGAAGTTCAACGGCAAGGTCTCTGCCTCCATCTTCTTCATCGAGATCCTCCCCGTCGCCCCCACCCGTTTCCGTCCCGCCTCCGTCATGGGCGACAAGCTGTTCGAGAACCCCCAGAACGAGCACTTGGGCAAGATTCTCAACACCTGCGAGCGCATCCGCGACCTGACCAACACCGAAAAGACCGACAAGGCTGACCCCGCCAAGGCTACAAAGTCCAACTCCTTCAAGTACTTGATCGACGCCTGGATCCAGCTCCAGCACGATGTCAACTCGCTCATTGACTCGACCAAGAACCCCACGATCATGCGCGGTGGCAAGTTGCCTCCCGCAGGTATTCGCCAGGGCCTGGAAAAGAAGGAGGGTCTGTTCCGTAAGCATATGATGGGTAAGCGTGTCAACTACGCTGCCCGTTCCGTCATCTCGCCCGACGTCAACATCGAGACCAACGAAATCGGTATCCCTCCTGTTTTCGCCACCAAGCTCACCTACCCCGAGCCCGTCACCCACTACAACGTCAAAGAGATGAGACGCGCTGTCATCAACGGTCCTTCCAAGTGGCCCGGTGCAGCCTACGTCCAGCACGAGGATGGCGCCCTTTCCTCCCTTGCCAACCTCTCGATGGAGTCCAGGATTGCTCTTGCCAACCAGCTCTTGACCCCTCAGGATAACCACAGCGGTGTCTCGACCACGTCCCCTTACCCTACTCGCACCCAGCCCACCAACAAGAAGGTCTACCGCCATCTCCGCAACGGCGATCTCTTGCTTCTGAACCGTCAGCCTACCCTCCACAAGCCCTCGATCATGGCCCACAAAGCCCGTATCCTGCCTGGTGAGCGCACCATTCGTATGCACTACGCCAACTGTAACACCTACAACGCCGATTTCGATGGAGACGAAATGAACGTCCATTTCCCCCAGAACGAGATCGCCAGAGCCGAGGCAAAGTTGATCGCCAACACCGACTCACAGTACTTGGTTCCCACCTCAGGTGCCCCTCTTCGTGGTTTGATTCAGGATCACGTCGTCGCTGGTGTCTGGATGACCCTCCGCGGCTCCTTCTTTGACCGTGAGGAGTACCAGCACTTGCTCTACGGTTCCCTTCGCCCCGAGATCGATAACACTGGCAACGGCAGGATCTTGACCCTCCCTCCCTCCATCTGGAAGCCCGTTCCCCTCTGGACTGGAAAGGATGTCATCACCGCCATTCTCCACAACTTGACCATCGGCCGCCCCCCACTTAACATGACCGCAGGTGCCCAGGTCAAGGCTCAGTACTTTGGCAAAGGAGGAGAGGAGGAGTCGATTGTTCAGATCATGGACGGTGTTCTTGTGACGGGAGTCCTCGATAAGGCCCAATTCGGAGCAAAGTCGTTCGGTCTGGTTCACAGCTGTTATGAGATCTACGGAGGAGACATTGCAGGCAAGTTGCTCAGTATCTTTGGCCGTCTCTTCACCCGCTGGACCCAGCGTTGGGCCTTCACCTGTCGTATGGATGATCTGCTCCTCACCCCCGAGGGTGACAAATGGCGCCGTGACCTCCAGAACGGAGGCAAGGAAATCGGTACCAAGGCTCAGCTCAAGTACGCCAAGATGGAGTGCACTGTTGACCAGCTGAAGGGCAGCAAGAAGCTCCAGAAGGACTTTAAGGGCAAGCTCGAGGTCGTCTTGCGCTCTGACGAGCAGTTGGCTGGTTTGGATGCCACGATGAAGTCGACTGTCAACGAGCTCACCACCTCTGTTCAGAACGCCTGTATCCCCAACGGCTTGGTAAGGTTTTTTTTTTTTTTTTTGGTATTTCCTACTCTAAGAGACGCCATATTATCGTTTGTCCATCTACTAATCCTTGTTGTACTTGACATTGCGAACGGTTATAGTTGAAGAAGTTCCCCCACAACAACATGCAGGCTATGACAGTGTCTGGTGCCAAGGGATCGTATGTCAACGTTACCCAGATTTCCTGCGCTCTCGGTCAGCAAGAGTTGGAGGGTCGCCGTGTGCCCATCATGGTCTCCGGAAAGTCGCTTCCTTCGTTCGCTCCCTTCGATTCGTCTGCACGTGCTGGAGGTTACATTGCTGGTCGTTTCTTGACCGGTATCCGTCCCCAGGAGTACTACTTCCATTGCATGGCCGGAAGAGAGGGACTTATTGATACCGCCGTCAAGACCTCGCGTTCTGGATACTTGCAGAGATGTTTGATCAAGCACTTGGAGGGTCTTAAGGTCGGCTATGACCAGACTGTCCGCGACTCGGATGGTTCGATCTTGCAGTTCCACTATGGTGAGGATTCGCTCGATGTCATCAAGCAGGCCCACATCAACCAGTTCAAGTTCAGTGCCGAGAACTCGTTGGCCCTCATTGCCAAGTACAGACCTGCTCAGGTCCTTCCCTTGCTCGACCAGGAGGAGGCCCTCAACCACAACAGACGCGTTGCCCGCAAGCCCCACAAGTACGACCCCACCCTCAGCTTGTACTCGCCCAGCTCCTATGTCGGAGCCGTCAGCGAGGCCTTTGAGAAGAAGTTGAACGACTATGTCGACAAGAACCCCGATGGCATCATTCAGAGCACCGACGGCACTGTCAACAAGACCTCCGAGCGTTACAAGGGCCTGGACAAGAGAAAGTTCAAAGCCATGATGTACCTCCGCTACATGAACTCGCTTGTCGAGCCCGGTGAGGCTGTTGGTTTGCTTGCCGCCCAGGGTGTTGGTGAGCCCTCGACCCAGATGACGCTCAACACTTTCCATTTCGCCGGATTCGGAGCCAAGAACGTTACACTCGGTATTCCCCGTCTTCGTGAGATCGTCATGACTGCCTCGACCAAGCTCAAGACCCCCACCATGACCTTGAACATCAAGCCCGGTGTCACCGAGAGCCAGCTCCAGTCGTTCTGCCAGGATACTTCCCGCCTCACTCTTGCCCAATTGATCGATAACGTCCAGGTCACTGAGCGTCTGATCTCCAAGTCTGCCGACACCAATTTCAGGCGCTACAAGGTCTTTGCCATCCGCTTGAACCTCTTCCGCGAGGACGAGTACCTTTCCGAGTACGGAGTGTCGGCCGAGGATGTCGAGTCGGTCATTGAGTCCCAGTTTGTCAAGAAGCTCGAGAGCGCCATCTTGAAGGATATCCGCCGCTTCCGCGCTGCCCGCAAGACTAAGGGTACCAGCCCCGACGATATTGGCAAGGGCAAGAAGGTCGGCTCTTCCGGATCCGATGACGTTGATGCCTCCAAGGCCAACGGTGCCGAGGACAGCGATGACGATGCAGAGGATAGTGACAACGAGGGCCTGGATGGTGATGCCTCGGCAGAAAAGTCTTCCAAGCGCTCCAAGCAGCAGGCTTCGTATGATGAGCCCGACTCGGATGATGAGGAGGTGATCAAGTCTGCCGACAAGGCCCAGAAGGAGCTCGATGGTGAGGATTCGGATGTCGATTCGGACGAGAGCGCCGATAGCGAGGATGAGGTCGAGGATGAGGCTGACAAGCGCAAGCGTCAGGCCCGCGAGTCGAAGCAGGCTGCCGTTCGCGAGAAGAAGAACGCCGAGAACCGCCGCGAGCGTGAGGATCGCATCTTGGCCACGAGCCCCTATGTCAAGAACTACTCGTTCGATACTGAGCAGGGATCGTGGTGCGAGATCGAGATGCAATTCCCCGCCGATACCAAAAAGCTGTTGATGGTCAACCTTGTCAGCGCTGTTGCCCCTACCTGCATTCTCCACGAGATCAAGGGTATCGAACGCGTTTTCATGTCGGAGGACGAGAAGGGCACCCCCCAGGTTGCCACCGAGGGTGTGAACTTGAAGGGTATCTGGGAGTACGCCGACTTGATTGACGTCAACTCGATCTACTCCAACGACATTGGCGCCATCTTGAGGACGTATGGTGTTGAGGCTGCCCGCATGGCCATCATTCAGGAAATCAGCGGAGTTTTCGGTGCCTACGGTATCGATGTCGACCGTCGCCACTTGACCATCATTGCCGACTACATGGTAAGCATTCTTGCTTGTTTTTGTTTTGTGGAACAGCCCAATATTTGTGTTGATGATTGTTGCATATAAAAATGAACTGATACTAATTGTGTAATGAATTAATCTGCCTCGTAATATAGACTTTCGAGAGTGGATTCAAGCCATTCAACCGTATGGGTATCGAGTCCTCAACGTCGCCCTTCTTGAAGATGTCGTTCGAGCGTACGTGTCACTTCTTGACCCAAGCCACTCTTCATGGAGACTATGATAGTCTGGAGTCGCCCTCTGCCCGCATTGTGATGGGCAAGGTCGTCGATGGAGGCACTGGATCTTTCGATGTGATGCAGCCCTTGGTTCCCGAGTCCAACGCTGTATAAGAAGGGAAGAAGAGGAAAAGACAGAATTAGCATAGCATGCATTATTAGACCAAAAAAAAAAGCATCAAAAACAAAACATTATTACCACACACACGCACATACAAACCCAACTCATTTTTACAGAATAAATAAATTTTTTTTTTGGCATTCAATGTGTCTTTATTCAAAGGCGATGTCTGGTCGAAGGGATTGCATGTGCTCGCGAAGGAGTTGCTTCTGCTTGGCATATGCTCTACCAGAAGTCTTGTCGTCCGACACCCCGCGAAGGAGTCTCAACCGAGGCCAATTGACCGCCATCCATTCAATTTCCAACCTCCCAATCCGATGATTCAGTCCCTCAAACCCAAACTCTTCCAAATTCTTCAACGTTGCCAACCGGTCCAGTCCTGAAGCCAGCGAGAACTCAAGTGTGCCCGGGACAGGGTCGTCATAGTTCCAGACGAGGTTCAATCCCTGTGAGTAGAGGAACAGTCTGTGGAAGTCGCGGAACTCGAATCCAAGGACGAGGCGGCGGAGGTTTGTTAGTTGTGCGAGTTGGTTGTAGATTTGGTGGTGGAGTCTTTGGAATGCTTGGATTTTGGTCCTTGATTCTATAGCCTCTGGTTCTTCTTCCTCTCCTGTAAAGCCGAGGTTGTCCTTGAAGGAAGCTGGTAGTGATAGGGATAAGGAGGTTAAGTTTTGGGTATCCAGTGCATTCCGTTCCTGCTCTGTCAGACGTGGAAGTCCAATGATCTGACAGCGAAGAGTCGTCAGCTGTGGACAGACCCAGCCCTTAGCAGCATGGGGATCTGATCGGATATCAATCGTCAGTTTGATCCCATTGATAACTCGCAGTTGAGGACAGGATTTGAGAAGGAGGGTTGGGATGTTGTGGTCGGTTTGGGTCTGATGGTCAGGGAAGATGCTTGTCGGGTCCTTTGACTCGCTCACATGTTCTAGAACAGGACAGGACCTGATGGCCGTCAATGCAATCTCCCGCGTCAGTCCTGTCACAGAGAGTCTTTTCAGGTTGGGCCACCAGGGTAAGAAGACCTTCAAGATCTCGGCAGCCGCTCCTTGCTTGGTTCTCTCGAGGAAGAATGTCTGTAGGTTGCTGGGTGAGGAGGATGCAGAGTCGATGAAGGCCTTCAATTCCTCGACCTGGGCTGATAGGGTGGTCGCTGGTAACGACGATCTTTCGGGGAGGAACGAGTAAAGGCGTATCTCCTCCAGTCCCGGAAGCCGTTCTAGCAAAGTCGCCATGCTCAGAGGGGACATGTATCCCTTGCACTCGACCAATCGCAGGCCCGAGAACAAAGTCGTGAGCGTGTGTCGATTGTTGAGATTGAGAAACGTCCTGAACCGCAGCAACTTTGGCTGCGCGTTAAACAACACATTCAGGTCGACCTCAAAATCATCCATCGCCACATCGACCAGTCTGTCCAACATGCCCACGGTTTCATAAAAGAAGGCCTCCTGTGCAAGCCCACCCATCCACTGCGGCATCCTCCTAAGGTCCAAGGAACGCAGGCCCAAGTTCTGTCGTAGGAGCAACCAGTACTGCTGCACGACCAGCCAGTCAATCCGCTGCTGTCGTTCAGACCGGCCATTGGACCAGGTCTCCTTCAAGACTGTACCTCCTTCGAAAATAGGTGAGAGAAAAGGCCCCGGCTTGACTGCATACGACCTCCCCACAGGGATCCCGCGCTTCTCCAACTTTTCCCGCTTGGTCTCATAGAACAGCGCATAAATTCTCAATGAGACCAGCTTTGTACAAGCACCACCTTCATAAGCAGCCGAGATGAGCACCTTCCAGCTGATGGTGAGCTCTCGAATGTGGTTTCCATACTTGGCAAAGATGTCCATCACCCAGCGGGTGTCATGTCCGCCGGTCTCGACCTCCTCCTCGGAGTCATGTTTTTCGAGGTAATGCTTCCAGGAGTAGAGGTTGTCGTCGATGGTGTGCCAGAGGGACGGGGAGAAGACAGAGTGCCAGAGGGAGGAGACTTGGACACAGGAGAGGAGCTGGGGCGGGGTGAGGTAACTCCCGACGACGGAGCCTAATTCCTGGATGTGGAATATGGTCCTTGCTGGCTGGTGTTGCTGGTGTTGCTGTTGTTGCTGCTGCTGTTGTCGTTGTTGTTGGGAGACCAGTTGCATATGAGCGGCCGAGTGGAGGAAAAGTAAAGTGGAGATAATAACGCGAGAAAGAAGAGATATAACCATTTTTGTGTGATGGAGCGCACTGTACACACCAATTTTAAGGAGCGTTCAATTCATTTCTGAACAATCGACGCCTTCCTTTCTCGCAGCGATTGTCGCAGCTGAGCCTTCCTCTGTCGAGTTGCAACAGAGTCCAGCGCCCGCCCCTGAAGACCCCTCACCACCTTCAACCGAGGCCAACTCTTCACCATCCACCCCAGTTCATTCTCACCAACACCACTCTCCAACCCTTCAAACCCAAACTCCTCAAGACATCCAAGCGTCGACAGCTGCTCCAACCCCACCGAGAGAGACACCTCAAGCGCATTCACATTCCTCCTGGTCTCTATCCGTTGGCGAAGGCTAAGAAAAGGCTGATATCTGTATCCCGAAGCAAGGTCCAGTGTCACAAGGCGCCTCAGACCCGCAATCCTCTCATACACTGCCTTGTACTGCTCCTGACGCCGATTGGCAAACTGCAAGACCCGTCGCTCATAGTCGGACTCCTGGCACCCAACAAAGTCTGGTCCTTTAATCATCTGAATGGTCTCCTGTTCCTCGTTCGTCAGATAATAAAACCCAACTATCCGACACCGCAGCAGTTCCAAGTTCTGACATATCCATGCTGGTTGGTTATCCAAAAGGTCGTCAGCCGCAATCATGCACCAACTCGCATCCGCCCGTTTCAAACGAGAACATGACTGTAGAATGACATTCAACGCGTTAAGCTTGATCGTTCCCGGTTGTTCCCGGGTCGCCGGGTTGGGCTCCACCTTGATCCATAGAGAAAATGTCTCCAGAAACTCACAGCTTCGTCCGATCGCAGTCGCCGTCTCCATATCCAGCTCCTTGATCGACAGGGTCGTCAAGTGCGGTACTAAACGTATCGCATCCAGCAGGACGTTGACGGTCGACCTTGGTAAGCTCGGTAGATCAATCTCCAGTACCTTCAACCGACTCTTGAGACGGCCCTGCTCCACCATTGCAGTATTATCCTGTCCTGATTCTCCTCCGCCTCCAGTCAATGGCCCCGCTCTTGTTGCTGTTGTTGTCTCTGTGTCTGAAGTAATGAGTCGTCCAAGATTCAGTCGATCCAGATCCGGAAACCGTTCCAAAAGCTCGCCCACCTTATCGCTCTCCATCGGACCCCGGATCTCCAGCGCTTTGAGGTTCATAGATTGAGTACCACCACCACCACCACCACCACCACCATCACCATTTAGTGCCATCCATCCACTTCCAATAAGGTGGCTCGAAGTCGAGTATTTCTCCAGCATCGGCACCGATCTCAACAACCTGTTCAGCTCCAACACCACCATCTCATTCTTCAACACCCTCAACTGCTTCATCCCACCAAGCGTTTCGTACAAGAAGTTGTGATCCGCAATTCTACAGGATCCCATGGTACTCCAGCTCATACTCAATGACCGGATCCCCTGTCGGTTCTGACGTACCAGTAACCAGAAGTGCTGGTTCGACTCCCAATCCTTGATCAGTTTGGTGACACTCTGGAAGGGCCCTATTCTCGCTTCAAAGACGCCCTCCAGGACGGGTGAGAGGACGGAAGGCATACCCATTGCTTGTGCTTGTTCTCGCTCGGCTGCCCGTTCCTCCTGAGTGAGAGCCATTATCCGATAGCTTTCGGCTTGTTCCTTGGGCGATATAATGTTGACTAAGGAGACCTCCAGATCCTGCAGTTGCGTGCACGAAGAAAGCCCTCCTTTAGCACCGGCCACCATCGCCACCGCAGAGACAATCGCAAGCAGCTCCCTTTTACTCAAGAATAGTTGCCGAATATGGCACCCATACTTTTCAAACGTCCTCCGTATCCTGTCTGTTTCCTCCCACTGCTGTTGTTCGTTGTTGGAGTCCGGAGTAGGGGATATCCTTAAGGCTAGGTCAGGCCAGCTGTAGAGCGAGTCGTTGATGTGATGCCAGAGTAGAGGGATGTAGGTTTGGTTCCAGTGTTGACAGACACACACTGCGGAGCGGAGGTCTGGCGGTGTGAGGTATGCGCCGATATGAGTCATGATTTCTGGGACCCACAAGGTGGTGCCATGAGTTGGCGGATCCTGACCTGATGACATCGTTCTTGTCTTGCGTGGTTGTTTGGCGAAGAGGCGGCGGAAAAGTGAGAAGAAAAGAAGAAAGATAGGAAGCGAATGGAAAGGGTGTCTTGTCCTTTTGGAATATCATAAATCCTATTTGCAAGCCACACATTTTCCCCGTTAGTCGTTGTTGCTGTGCCTAATTGTTCGCCATTTAACACACACCAAAAGACATGCACACAAAGTATATACACCCTCACCCTCGTAATTTTACTTCAAGTCTTTCAAGTTATCCAAGATATACGTAAAGGCCGCCCAAGTCTCCTGGCCCGAGGGTAAGATCTGATCCGCTGGCAACGTGAGCCCAAACAGCCCGGTATTCCTCAACTCAAACCCAAACGGCACCGGGACACGGACCTCCTCCATCGCATAATCGATCGACGATCCTGAAGCCGGATAGATTGAATGATAGATGTCCCCTGCCTTGAATTGTGTCCCGTGGACTGCTGCTAGGGCTTTGACAGTTCCATCAGCGAGAGGTTTTAGATACGAGTCGTAGCTTGGGGGAAGTTTTCCTGTGAATCCGTAAGGTGTCAAGATTAACTGGCCGTATGCATGAATGTCCACTATCGGTGGAAAACCGGAAAGTTGGACTGAAATTTAACAAAAGGAGCGGATAGTTCAATTTACCAGAAGCATAGACAGGAGCGAAAAGGGAAACTTACTATAAGTGGCCACGTCGGGTAGGCTTTTGAGGTATCGGGCAATGTTGGTTGCCTCGGGTGTCGAGAACGCAAAGGGGCCACTGTAGTTGGACGCGCGCATGGGTCCGTTGACGACATGTCGTCTGTTGTATCGTTCCAATGAAAGTTCCAATTGCGATTGACTATGCGTTTTAGAAAAAATGGAACGAGAGGACTATGGTCTCCGTCTGTCCCTGTCAGCAATTGGCAGATCAGGTACTCTACCGCCGATTCCGTCATCCACTCGCGACTATGTTGCAGGCCTATAATGTACACCAAAAAAAAAGACATCGCTTTGCAGCTATACAACAGCAACAGCAAAAGCAATTGCCACTGCCAGGCAAGAGTGCATAAAGTATACAATAGAATTACCATGGAGGACAACGTGGTTGGGTCCGGTTCCGATCTTGACTCCGGCCTGGTACCTCCCTTCAAAGGACTTGCCAGCACTAAAAGATCGAGCAACCGTGCTGTGATTCCTGATCTGTGCTTCCATCCACTCCAAATGGTCCCTGTACAAATGATACCCGACAAACCAATCTTCTCCTGCATTCACAAGCACATTCCCATCCTCATCCTTGTCTCCACTACTCAACAATTGTTGCACATTCTCAATCAACACCTCATACTCCAACTGGGCTCCTGTTTTTTTCAACTGTTGGTAATTCGCAGGCGAGATCCGAGCGTCGACAAATCCTCCAATCTGCTTATGATGCGTGAAATAATCCAACCCCCATTCGATTTCATTCTCCAACAGGATCCGTAACTGCTTCTCCGTTCTGGCACTAAACCGAATAACCCTATGCTCATCGTACATTACCACCTCAGGTGCTGGCCTTTCCATGATCTCGAGGTTTGTTAAAGCCGTAGCTGATGATGAAGTACTTGGAGAAGATCTTGTCATTGACGAGGGAGATGTTGTTGAAAATGTAGCAGTGGTGGTAGTGGTGATGTTGGGAGGTAAGAGTGGGTTGGGCCGTCGATGGATGGGGGGGTGGGCAGGATGTATGAGTATGGCACTTTGCTGCTGGGAGTGCTACAGCTTTGCATGTTGTGTCAATGACCACCATGGTCCCCAGAACTAGTCACTGAAAGATACCAGTTCTCATATCTGCTTTTCTCTTTGTCGTTGAATTGTTTTGAGCAACGGGGTATTGTTGTTATTGTTGTAGGTATCAATGCTGCTGTGAAATGAAGAAGGGAGGTAGAAAGGAAAGAAGGAAAGAGGCCATCTGCCACCGTTGTGAACCGCTGGACTGCATTTTTTTTTCTCAATTGTCTTATCCAAAGATCCTGAAACAGCGCCACCAAATCCCATCGAATCCTTGGTGGCGTCTCAAGGCAGATCAACTATGCCATCAACTCACTTTGCATTACTTATTCCAGAAGAAAGTGACTGATACGATCCCAGACCCAGAGAGATCTTCTTGGTGGCATGGACCACTTCCGGCCTCAGCGTATGGAAATACTCCTGCAACTTCTTCGTATGCTAGTCAACCTCAACAGAAGGGAGCTAGTACCCCCGCAGTCCAGGCATGATCTTAATCCTTGGCCAGCTCACAGCCATCCACTCGAGTTCAGCCTTCCCAATGCGATGGTCCAATCCCTCAAACCCAAACATCTCCAGATCATTCAACGTCGAAAGTCGATCTAGTCCGGACTCCAAAGACAGCTCCAACGTGTTAGGGATAGGCTCGCCATATCCGAGGTATTCACCGTCATCGCCTTCATAGTGAGGAGGCACATCAAGATGATACGAGGCACGTCTCCTGTACTCGAGTCCGAAGCAGAGCGTTGTGAGAGATATCCATTGGTGACTCATCCGGCTAAGGATCTCCTGCTGTTGTAGTCGACTACGCTGTAGTTGGCTCACTGCTCCACGCTCGTCCTCCGACAGTAAATCCTCTTGCAAGTCCGTACTGTTGTCGAGTCGTAGTCGTCCTGAACCAACAAGAGTATCCATCACATCTTGCTGCTCTGCGGTCAAACGTTCGACCCCAATGATCTGGACGCGGAACACAATCAGCCTCGAGCTCGCCCACTGACACTCCAACAGTCTCTGCGCTTCAAATTTGTGACTGATGGCGTCCAATTCCTCAAGGTCCGGACATGACTCTATAATCCCGCACAAGGCGTTAGGTACCATCGGATACCCATTGACTGGATGAAGCGAGGTCTCGTCTGTGGCCTGTCGAAACACTTGCAAGTGCCTGCAATACAACCCTACAGCCCTGGCAGTCTCCGAGTTCTCTCTCAGAACGACAATCGTGGTCAACCGAGTCAGCGTGGGGATCAAGAGTGTCGCTACCTCATGATCACGGTAGTTCCGCCATTGGTAACGGCCGAAATAAAGATCTTGCAGGTTGATGGGCGCGTCCCCCAGAAACTCCTTCACCCGGTCGACAGACCAACCGCAGTCATCGAATCTTCCAATCCTTAATGAGACGAGGCCTGGAAGGTTCTTTAGGAGGGAGAATAATCGTGGACAGGCCATCCTCGTTAAGTGAAGACTGAGATTCAAGAGCTGACTGTAGGGTCGTAAGAGATCCCCAGAGTCGATGGGTCCCTGATCCGAGATAAATGACTGCAGCTTGGGTAGCATGCTCAGATATCTGTCAAGGTCAAGTTCCGGCGGAGAGAATTCGAATTCTTCCAGGTTCTGCAGTGGCGAAAGGGTGTCGTGAATAAAGTCCGCAGAGACGACCGCCAGTTGCGAGATGTCCTTGCCCAGCGTCAGACGTTGCAGCCCCACGTTCTGTCGGACAATCAGCCAGACATGCTGCGCTAGGTTCCAGTACTCCAACGCATCCTCCTTAGCTGGGTGAGCTGCTGGATTTGGCAGGATGTGGCCCTCAAAAACAGGCGAGACCAAAGGTCCGGGTGCTTCCAGAGGTGCGAACGGCTGTTGCTGTTGGTCGGAGTCCCGACTGATCCATGTTGGCGTGTACCAGCCTCCGCCCCGGTTACGTACGGACCATACCTTGAATGATTGCAGCCCAGTGCAAGTTCCTGCGCTGCTGATGGCGGCAATCAACGCTGGGCTGGACACGTCCAACGACCTGATATGATGGCCGTACTTGACAAACAAGTCCCGAAGCCACCAGCCATCGGCCTCTACCCATGTCTCTGTTGCCTTTGTCGTTGTCGTTGCTGTCGTTACTGTTGGTATTTGCTTCAGCATCTGTGGCCAGTTGTCACTGGAGTCATTCAGGTGTCTCCAGAGTCGGGGCACGAGAAAGTCATTCCATCTCCGCGAGAGTTGGATGCTAACAAAGAGATGCTCTGGGTCGAGGAAAAATCCGACAAGGCTGATGATCTCTCCTGGGAGGTCCCTTGTGAGTGGGATGGAGGGGTGTGCAGTCGACATCATTAGAGCGTGCAGGCCCTTGGCGCGTATGAATGGTTCGGGGGAAAAATAAAGAAAAGAGTTGGAAAAGAGAGAGGGAGAGAGAGGGAGAGAGAATTAAATAACTATGTTTATTAATGTTTATGAAAATGAATCACTGAACAAAGCAACATAATGCCTTGCTACGCTGTCGACGCGGCGCAACTGCAACTGTCGGCGAGGAAGGTGCAACAGTGGCCCACGGCCTGATAGTCCTCGGCCCCAGTAAAGGAGGCTCGTCCTCTGTGCCGTCGTCCTTCCGACACCCATAGCCCAACTGTTTGACCTCTGGTCGAAGTACCCTCATGTACTTCCTCAGCACCGCCTTGTGCAGGTCAAACTCGATATACGGCAACGTATCAACATGCAACCCTCGCATCTCCCTCAACCGTGGCCAGCTCGTCGCCATCCACTTCAACTCCGCCTTGCCAATTCGGTGGTCAACACCCTCAAACCCAAACACCTCAATACGCCTCAGTGTCGCAAGTCGACTCAGTCCTGACGAAAGAGAGAGCTCCATCGAATTCTCCATCGGTCCTCCATACCTCAGATACTCATACCCATCGACCTCATAAAATGGAGCGTTGTCGTCCAACAGTAGCATGTCATCCCGATAGCCTCCTCCTAGATCAATGACTCTTAGCGAGGTCAGAGCTGAAAGTCGATCGTACATCCTGTAATGTTGCTCTAGACACCGCAACTCCTTCCCAACCGGTTGTCTCCTTCCTCCACCAAAAGAAAGTAGCTGGTGCGCCTTCCTCGTCTCGGCAATGTCCTCCAGGACCCTTTCCTCCTCCTTACTCAGTCGATCAAATCCAACAATCTGACAGCGAAAGGTTTCGAGTCCTGCGCACACCCAAACTTCATCTTCCCAGTCTGGAACTTGGACAGCGCAATTAATGCAGTCGAGGATCTTGAGGTCGGGACACGATTCCAAGAGGCCATTCAATGTCTGAGTCCAATACTGAATAGATACGATTGGAGTGTCGTCGCGGTTCTGTCGTAGCTCAACCAACTTCCTGGAGTGTTGGACAAGAGTGTCGACAACCTGTCTGGTGAGGTTATTGGCGACGAACCGGCGTAGCTCCGGACAGAGTGAAATGATCTCGACCCAAATGTTAAGTTCCCTGTGTTCATTGGCGGAGGCGACACGTAGTTCTCTCAATTTCAAAGGCGAATTCCCGATGATCCTGAACGCCTCCGGATCGCTTGGTTGCGTCGTGTCGATCCACCCTAAAGCCAGGCATTCAAGATTTGGAAAGTCTTTGAGGATCCATGCAACGTGCAGCTGAGATATGGCGTGGGGTCTACCGAAGCTGCGAATGTTTTTGTATGTCTTTCGGTGATCTAATGCTTCCGGAACGTGATAATACATCGAGGAGAAGGAGTGAAGGTGCGCAAGTCGCACCAAAAGTTGGTATCCGTCCAGGCAGTGAAGGTTGTGTTCAAATGTTCCGAGGTTTGGCAAGGCGGCGAGAAGGTCGATGAAAACTGTTGGCGAACTGATGCGGCCCAGTGTGAGGAGGGATTGCCCGATTTTGAGAGCCATCAGAGATCGATTCCGCCTCACCAAGAGCCAAGAGCGTTGGAAGGTGATCCAGTCTGTCCTTTGCACCGACTTTATACGGAACAAGATCTGGGCCGGAATGATAGCTCCTTCAAACTCTGGTGCCTCAAACGGTCCAGCTTCTCCTAGCTTTTGCCTCTCTGGCCAGCTGAGTCCGCCCCTGAGACTCTGCATCCGACTGGATTCGCGGATTTCAGCCTTTGTCAATTTTTGGTTGAAGAGGATGCCCAAGGATTGAAGATGGACGCAGTGGGTGCTGGCGAAGGCGGCTTCGATGGTGACCAAGAAGCTTATTCGGAGGTGCCTGATGTGATGGCCGTACTTTTTAAAGACAGCGAGCATCCAGTCCTGCGGGTCCTTGACTTCCTTGGGCAGATGCGGGTTGTGCTCGTCGATGAATTCTGGCCAGCGATACAGACTGTCGTCGATGGTATTCCAGAGGGATGGGATGAGGGTGAGGTTCCATGACGAGTGCACTTGAACACACCGGAACAGGTCTGACGGGGCTAGGTAGGAGGCAACAGAGTCAGCAAGCTCTTGTATCGATAAAACCCTTTGACATGCAGAGGAAGTGTGTACAGATGACATGCTTGTTAGGAGCGAAGAAGAAGGATAAAGAAACGGCGAGATGGATATAAAGAAGGAAATGGACGAGAAAAAGGTGACAGAAAAAGAGAACAGGGGCAAACAGAAGTGCATACAATTTATTCTTCGACTCTTTGATTTCCAGGGTCACTTGCTGCTTTTGGATCTAGTCGTGCGCAGGAATAATGGATTCGTGAATAACATCGGGCCGCAGCTGCATCATGTACACCCTCAGCGCAGATTTCCTCCTGTCATGTGCCGACTGGGGTTCGTGGTCGTCTGTCAGCCCACGCATGGTCTTCAATCGTCGCCAACTGGCCGCCATCCACTCCAGCTCAGGCTTGTCAATCCTATGGTCAATCCCCAAGAACCCAAACATCTCCAGGTTGACCAACGGTGCCAAAAGACTAAGACCGGACTTGAGAGTAAGCTCCAGGCAATCAAGCATAAGCGTGCGGTCTCTGGTAGACTGAGTAGACTTGATGTGCCTGTCCTCATAGGCGAGCCTCACAGTTCTCAGCTCGTAGCTGAGATCCAGTCTCGTCAGGTGTGTGAGGGAAGCCAGTCGCTCATAGACGTGACGATGCTGATTAACAGACTGAGCGTACTTTTGTGCCACTTCTTGCTCCTCAGCCGAGAGCCTTGCGTCATGGTCTTTGCTTGACAGTCTATCCAAGATGTCCTCTTCCTTCTCAAGCAGTCGCTCCACTCGGCCTACCTGACAGTGGAAAGACTCTAAATGGTCGCAAGTCCACGGATGTTCGACAATGTCGTCGACATCTACCACCTGACGGGGTCCAGATAAGATGCGGAGGTGGGCGCCGTCGCACAGAAACTCGGCAAATGTCTTGTACTGAAGTCCAGCATCCTTTCCGAGTTTGGCAAACAATGAAAAGTGATCCTTGGTCTGCACAATAGACCTGAGCTGCCTGCAATGCCTGAGAATAGAGAAGGCACTCTCTCGGATGACATGGTAGAACTCGATATGCTCCAGGTAGGGCATCCAGGGAAGGACCGCATCCGCCAGCCTAGAGTCGTTGCCTATATGGCTTGCTCGCTCGAATCCCGAAAAGAAAAGCCGTCGAAGTTGACTAGGGATACTGTCCTTGATAGTTGCTGCTGTTGCTGCTTCCTCTTCGGTGAGCCTGGTCAAAGACCTGACTGACAGACTTTCCAGACTAGGGAGGTGTCTGAGCAAGACGACAAGTTCGCGAGTGGTGATCCGCTCCTGTATCGTCAGCGTCTTGAGGTTTCCGACGGTACTTGATGGCTCCAGTTGACTCCACTTTGCTGTACAAAGGGTGTCCAGATGGCGGAGTCGAGTTATCAGGACATATGGGTCGCCGAACTCAAAACTATTCACCAGATACCGTAGCTCTAGTAGGCCGGCCACTACATCCTGAATATAATCGTCCGATACGACCTCGCAAAGCTCACGAAGGCCGTGGCTCAGTGTCAACGATAAAAGTCGTGTGTTGCGCCGTGTCAGGATCCAAAAGTTCTGGGCCGTGATCCAGTCCCGTTCCTGCAAGTCTTTGGGCCTGTATGCGACGTCGCTTGGTTGAAGCGCTCCCTCAAACTCAGGTGAAAGGAGCGGGCCTGTGACAGCTGGACGCCATGGGTCGTTGGTTTGGGCTTGTTGGTTTGCCAGCTCCTTTTCCAGCTTCTTTTCCAGCTTTTCCTTTCGTGTCAACTTGTCGCGTACGTTTGTGATGTGGAATGACCGAAGGTTGCTGCAGAGCGCATCGTTGGCAGCGTCGATAAGGATTCGCCAGCTGAGGGACAAGTTCCTGATATGTCGTCCATACTTTGCGAAAATTCTTCGAGCCCAAAGCTCGTCGTGACCCGCTGCCTTGCCCTCATCGGCGTCGTAGTGTTCCAGGATTTTGGACCAAGAGTGTCGAGAGTCATCGATGGTCTCCCACAGTCGAGGAGTGAGGAGGATGTTCCAGTGATGGGAGACTTGACAACAGTTGAGGAGGTCCGGCGGCGAAAGAAAGAGTCCGACCAAGTCGAGGATTTCGACAATGTCGAATATCTGTCCGATGCTAGTAGGGGTTTTGTTTTCATTCATGGGGATGTGTGGAGTGTTGGTTGGTCCGTCCAAGAAAGACGAGAAGGAAGTGGAAAGAAGGAAGGAAGAAATGAAGTACTGTGTGTTAGTTGGTCCAGGAAGGAGAGAGAGGTGGAGGGAAGAGAGGAAGAGAGGAAGAAAGGAAGAAAGGAAAGAAAAAGAAAAGCTGAAAGGTCTCTTTTATAGCTGAAAAATCACGCCAGTCATGAGTTGGTTTCGAATTGTGCAATGATCTTATTTATTCCGCTTTTTTGCTTTTTGAGCCTTGGGCAGATATCTCAATCAACGCACAATGAACTCGAGGAACAACATATCCTAATCCACCCACGACCACCACTGCAATCACAGCAGCGAGCTTCAGAGCTTGGTATGGGATCATAAAGTAAAGTCGCTCCAGCACTAGGTTGAAAGGCACAGGAAGTGTCTCTGGACTAGGTGACATTCCGTTTGATAGGTAGGATACTCCTGTGTAAGTCGCCTTGATCCTTGCAAACATCGTGTTCTAATTAAAGGTATGAAGCAGGCGTGAGTATATATAAAACTTATCGAAACAATCTTGTTTCCTTGCGTGACATTGAAACAGCTTCTTTTCCCATGCGAGTGCCAACAGTTCCAGACGCGCATACCTGGGGAAAGTGGTCGAGAAGATCAATGCTTGTTGGCAACCGCTCCTGAGCCTCTTCCAATGTCCAAACCGACATGTCAAAGTCAGCCGGCGACTATTCATCAGAAAACAACAAGAAAATGTCAGCGGTTGATATTCGACTTTTTTTTTTTTTTTTTTTTTTTGACTAACACACTGTAGTTAACACTGAGGAGGATTTTCAATCGACTTACGGTAGCAGGGTAGGATATCCTCAGTTCGAAGGAAGCTTTATTGTCGAGGTCCTTCAGGATATACCAGATGAACTGTCTGTTCTGCAGGTCAACACCATAGGCCTCTTCGTTGACGAGTTGACTGTCGCTCAATGATGACGATCCTGAATGTTGACGCGTCCTTTGCGAGGCAATTGTCACGTCGTTTTCGTAGAAGGAAGGAAGGATTGTATCGGCGCGAATGATTGTATGCGGCGAGGTGAGTGTCTTCCTATGATGTTACGATGTATGTCGTCGATACGATAGTTACTCAGTGTTTAGTACAGTTGACCCTTTCTTTCTTTCGTTTTTCTAGTTACGTGTCCCCCAATTGATACGTCGTATTTACCATGAGGAGGGGTCAATGATGCCGCGATATCCCTTGTTGGTATTCTTTTCGACATGAGCTGTTGCTGGTGTTGTCGTTGTTTTCTCTTTTTGTGACGAATAGTTGACGGTGAAGATGACTTTTTCTGTGTTTGCGTGGGTTGCAGTGGGTGCGAGGATGAGAGCGACCAGGATGGGCAGTATGGTGATTAGAGATGGGCAGCGCATGTCTGTTGTTGCTGTTGTTTTCCTGAGAGCGGTCCCTTGTGTCCTGTTCTTGTCCTGCGTGTTCTGTCGCTTTGGATAAGAGCGAAAGAGAAGGGGTTAGGGGTTCGTTTCGTGTATTGTCTTTTTCGTTCGATTCGTTCGCTGGTCAAGGTCAAGGTTGCTGGTACACGTGATCCTTCGGGGTGTTACAAGGCGTGATTGTGCTCGCTCCTTCTCAACAACTTTGACTCCTTATCCCTTCTTCGCTCCTTCTTCACCCCTTCTTCACTCAGCAACAACTGTCGCAGCAACAATAGCAACAACGACAACCATCGTCAACACTCGTCGCACTCACCCACTGTACACGCACACGCACACGCACTCGCACAACCAAGCAAACAAGCAAACAAGCAATCAAACAACAACCAACCACTTCAATAATAGCCTTCTCTCCTCCATACCCATCCCAACCGAGCGCAGTTCGAAAAATAACAATAAAACAACTACTTATCACCTACCACCTACTCACCTACCAACTACCAACAAGGCAGCCACCATGGACAACAAACTGCAGCAAAAGTTCGCACTCATCCAACAGATGAAGAAGGTATCTTCATCGAATTCAACTTGCTCAACATACATACACACATACACACACACACACACACACACACACACACACACACACATGTTTGTTATTGTTATTACTATCTTCCTTATCGTTCCAGTCGTTCTAACTGTATACGTGTCGTGTCATTCTCACTAGGAAAAAGAACTCAAGGAGGCGTCGCGGGCCAAGGACCACCGCTCCGTCGACATCTTTGCCCTCGCAGGAGTCAACTTACCCAAACCGAAATCCACTCTGCCAACAGCAGTACCCATTCCCACTCAGTCGCGCCAAGACAGTGCTAGTAATAGCAACTCCATTCGCCATGAACCTCCAGCAAAGAGGCCTCGTGTGCAAAAGGTTTCAGGAGCAGGAGCAGGAGCAGGAGCAAGAACAGGAACAGGAGTAGAAACAGGAACAGGAGTAGGGACAGGAGCAGGAATGGAAAAGAAGCTAAAGCGGTCGTCCATGGCAATCCGCAGTTCTGCTGCATCACAGTTGCACCTGCATGGAAGCAACACTGGTGATAGCTCTGAAAAGTTGGTATGCCCCTTGTTCCCTTGTTCCCTTGTTTGTCGTTCGTCTTGACATTTGTCACGTTGGTTATTACTCAGGTTCATGTAGCTATAGCTGTTATCATGGTTGCCACTTGCCGTTGTTGTTGTTGTTGTTGTTGTTGTTGTAATGGCTATTATTAAGGTTGCCAGCTACCGTTGTTGTTGTAATTGCTGTTATCATGGTTTCCACTTGCATTTGTTGTTGTAAGGACTGTTACCATGTTTGCCACTTGCCGTTGTTGTTGTTGTTGTTGTTGTTGTTGTTGTTGTTGTTGTAATGGCCGCTATTGTGGTTGCGATCGTTGTTGTCTATTATTATTGATGTTTTCGCGATAATTGCTGATATTGTTGTAATTGTTGACACCGAACGAACACCAAAGGACAAAGTGGGGTGTTCCCGTGCACCAACATGTTCGTATAGGAAATAGATCCAACTTCTTACTGCTCTATGCTTGTTTTTTAACAACTTGAATAGGATAACCCGTCTTACTCTGGTCGCGGTAGGAATCCTTCTATCAGCTCAATGGCCTCACCTCCTTACACCTCCACTCCTGGCCACCACCACCATACATCCGACAGCAACCACGCGACAACAGCAACCCCCCCTACACCTATCCCATCACCAAGAAACGACCCCACGGTTCAAACGGACAGCCCCAACGGCCGACCTGGAGCAAATGGACGTCGCTGGAGTGGAAGCACAGATAGTCGCGAAGGGATCGCGCAAACCGCACATGGGCAATCACTTCAAGCCGTCCGTCACCAATCCCCCGACACCATTGCCGACTATCAGACCAACGCGTAAGTCCACGCCTCCCACATCCCTTTTTTTCTCTCCCTCAACGCTACGTGCGTTTTTATCACAAACAAAAAGACCCTCGCTTATATTTGTGGTCTTTTATGATTCCATGTATGTAGCAGGACGCACCCCTTGACGGACCAATCAGGCAGCCAGGAACACAGGAAGCGCAGGATGGACAGCCACGGAGACTTTGGACGGCATGCTGGAGACTATGAAAACCATCGTCCTCGTTTCCGCTCAAATTCGTGTTCACGCTCACCTTCACCTGGCAGACGAAGCGGCTTCAGATCCCGATCACGCTCGGTCAGTCCATACAGAGATCAAGGGCCTGATTTCTTCAAGCGGAGAGACAGCGCAAGGGACTTTGAGCAGGATTGCTACCCCCACCTTGACACACACACCTCGACCATCCGACATCAGGAACTGCCGCCTCTTTTTAGCAAGATTCGCGTCGAAGGACTCGCAGACTCGACGTCAGTCACAGTGTTACTGACTGCATTCGGACCATACGGCGAGATCGAGGAGGCAAACCTGGTCGAGGGCAAGAATATTGCTTTTGTGACATACACCAGACTGGATGCAGCACAGCGGGCACTGGAAATGATGAACGGATCGACGGTGGACGGAGCTCTTGTTAGAGTCTTTAGGGAGGAGTTCCCGATATACTACCAAAGGGGCTCTGGTTCAGAGGCCGGTACGATGTCGCCACTGCCGACTCGTGATGGAGCTCGTCGTCCTTCACTGGCTACGTCAACCTCTTCGGCCTCTTCCCAGGGTTTGATGACACCTGAGTCAACGACTTCGAGACCGATCCACCACCTTCCGCCTCGTCCTCGCTCACCCAAGCTGCCACCCAAGCCTGTCACTGCTGTCTACCCACCTGTCGGCGCAGACCCTCGGGCAGCCGTTGCTCAAGCGCGTGGACGTGGACGTCAAATCCTTAGCTACGGCGACCTTTAGAAATGATATGTCCTTTTCTCTAATATTTTGAATGTTAGCTTTCTAGTCCTTATTAAAGTTCTTGTCTCTCCAGTACCCCGAAACAACTTTGATGCATTCTTTTAGACGTCTTTTCTATTTTATTCATCTGTGGGAAGGTTCATTATGTCAATCATGTGCTATGAATTATTATTGCCCAACCTTTGCAATTACCTTCCACGGGAAGAGGATGGGGAACAAGCGGAGGATGGGTCAACAAAAACGGAATTGTCTGCTATTCGTTTCCGGATAGTCATCATTGAGACGTTGCACACGTTTTTTTATGACTGCTCCTTTTTTTTTTTTTTTTTTTTTGTGTTCGTTTCCCATGGAAAATAGAAAAGGGAGATCCTTAGCATTTTTTTGTAGATGGCGAAAAAAAAAAAAAAAAAAAAAAAAAAAAAAAATATGGTTTGCTTGGTAGAGGTGGATACATAAGACTAGGGAAGCGTCGATTTTTTTTTAATAAAAGTCGGGCTCAGGCAGGAATACTAAGTGAACGTGTTTTTCTTGGCAATTGCCAAGAGAAAAAAGGTGTATTTGAGGAGGGGAAGAGGCAAAAAAAGAAAGGACTGAGAGCGACAACGGAAAGCCCGACGAGCAAAACGTTGTCGGACAACATCCACAGTTCACGTATTTCCATTCATATACTACGAAAGGGTATATTCAAGTTCAACCACTCGTTGCAATTGTTGCCTATTAACTTCACATCCACATACTTTTCTATGCCTTAGCAGCAGCAATCTGGCAGACAGAAAACATAAGCATCGCTCTGCTTCTCTGGTGGGATGGAACACGAACAAAGCGAGAAGGATGAGAAATCAAAGTCGTCAAGGAGGATGTCTTCTTTTCAATGACCGAGACGATGGCTTTTGTGAGACAATAGACCTCTATTCCTAGTTAGGGCTTTTCTTTGTTATTTCTGGGATGAACGACAACAACAACAGCGGTCGTCACAGTTGTGACGGAAGAAGGGACTTTGGAATTTGTCGCATTCGATCCATGACATGCCAAGCCAATTGATGGAGTGGATGCTGGGTGGGAGTTTGAATATGTAGGGGTGTGTGGTGGTAGACTAATGATGATGTATCAAGTCGATCATGGAAGACTGGAAGGCGAGAAGGGATCCAGTGAGGGTACTGAGGGCGTTGTTCTTCTCTTTTCATTTTTTTTGGATTCCCAGGGATCGGCTGTGGCTCTGCATTTTGTATTCCACTTTTGCGGATGAGAAAAGAAAGAAGGTTCTCCTCTCTCGCTTTCCTATTGATGAGTATGCGGCGGCTGTTTCGGGTCTCAAAGCATTTCCCAAACTCAAATTTGCTTTGACTTCAGCTGAGGGCGTAATAGGCACTTCAGGCACCATCACCGACTGAAACGATCTCTATTTCGGTTTAGGTACGATCGGTTATGAAAAACGATACAGCCACAGACATTATTGAATCACTCATTGATTCATACGCTCTCCTCCTCCTTGCTCTACGTCGTCTTCATTGCTCACCTTTCTATATAACAGACCTCCTCTCCTCCTTTTTCTTTCTTCCTCGCTCTTCTCTACTCCACCCCACCCCTCTCAACCTTTCTTTACTCTTCGCAAGGACTAATAACAACCTTCCTTTTATCCTCCACCCACTCCTTCCCCTTGTAAGATACTCTCCATCCTATCCTTATCCTTTACTCGTACCCCCTCCCCTCCCCCCCACTAATACCGGTCCTCCTACCCAAAGATATAAATATACCCCTCCTTCCTCAGATCTGCGCGAAATGTTCAAAAAGACAAAAAAGGGTGTTCCTGCCCCTGCAGGTGGCCCCCACAACCCCCACAACCGCCTCTCTGACAACTCTTCTTCCAATGCTCTTGTCTACGCCCACCCTGGCGACCATCATACACACATCCCCATGGAGCACCTCAACGACCCCAAGTTCAACAACAGTGACCCCCACCTTCATGAACACGACCCTCTCCCTCCAGCGGTCGATTTCTCGAACGTGACCCCGACTGCTCGCTTCCAGTTCCGTGCCTTGGCACGCCGTGCACTCTCCTACCACAGCCGTCAGCGCAGCTCCAACATCTGCTGTCTCGTCATCTGGCCCGTGTTGTTAGTTGTCCTCTGCCTACTCTTTTCCCTCATCAGCAATACAGGTGGAGGTCTCGGCAAAGGGTCCAATATCGCAGCCTTCTGTGCCAACGACGCTGATCCTACGACGAGTAGGTCGTTTGAAATCGGAAAAATTCCCGTTGACCCTAATGGTAGCAAGAGGGTCCCTGCAGCGTGGTACCCCACCAGCTTGTGGTCCAGTCGCTACACCGATCCTCTCCCTTGTGTTCGTTGGTTCGGAGAGTCTTTCCCAAGGAAGGCTCCCTACGAGAACACCACTGTTGCTGGAGCTGCTCAACCGGACAGGTAAGATTCATACTGCGCCGACAGTGTCTCTTTTTTCCCTTTTGCTCCACAAAACCATCTCTCAACAACATCTTCAATTCTTCACTATAGTTTCTACACTCCTTCGCCAGTGAATGGATGGTTTGACCTGCCCGAGACTGAAGACGCATGGCGCAAGAATGACAACCAGGACGTCAATCAGGGCACCCTCGCCTTTTTCAATTTCATCGGCGTCAATCAGACACTATACATCACCACCTCCGACGCACAAGTAGCCCAGGCCATCGGATCCTCGCCAAAGCTGACGCCCAAGTTCGAGTCTCAGGTCTGGCCCCCAACCAATGCCAGCATCGTCTACTCTGTCAACACCACCGCAGGGCCTGGCAGTAACGCTGGATCGGGACTCTTGGGCTCTATCCCCATCCGCTTTGCCTCCTCTCAGACCTACCGCAGAAATACGACTGACCCCAACTCCTCGTACATTCCTGTCAAGATCTTCACCCCTCAAGTGTTCACGACTCTCAAGGACCAGGCCACTGCGGATGATGTCATTGCCGAAATAGTCAAGAAATTGGCCGGCAAGGACGGATACATGGACTACAAGGAAATGCCCTTTGGCGCCCTTCACTTTGATACCGTCGACACCGCGTCAGGCAAGTTAAAGGCTACTATGCAGTTTGGACAAGGCCCTTCGGACAATCAGAACTACCTCTCTGTCCCCTCGGGTCTCCGCCAGATGATCACCATCACCCAGTTTACAAACGCGATCGTCAAGACAAAGTTCTCCGGAAAGTACTCCATCTCCCAGGGTCTCCGTACTCTTCCCTTCGAGTACGACAATACCATCTCGAACGGCTTCATCTTGAACCAGCTCTCACTCCGCCTGTTCCCCTTTGCCCTCTGCTTCTTGATGCCCACTTTTGTCTCTATCCTTGTCCAGGAGAAGGAGGACCGTCACCGTATGATGATGGCCATGGTATGCTCAATTTGACTTTCTTTGTGTTATGTAATCTGCTTCTCAACTGTCTTTTATACATATTTTCTAATCAATCGTTTTAAACCCTGCTCCCCTTTCATAGAACGGACTGAAGAACTCGTCATACTACATTGCCCACTACGTCGAATTCCTGACGATGCAACTGATCCTCTCGCTCTTTTTCTGCTTGGCCTGCGCCGCTATCTCGTCCCAAGTCATTATGCGTACCAACCCCGTTATCCTCCTCGTCATCCTTATCCTTTGGGCCCACGTCCAAACTACCCTTTCCTTCCTCTTGGGTTCGCTCTTCTCAAAGACTCGTCGTGCCACCCTGATCGTCTACTTCTTTGTCGCCATCTCCTGCATGATGGGTGCTGCCGCCGATACGATTTTCACAAACGGCATCCCCACTGCTTGGTTCATCCACCCCAACTTTGCTTTCTTTAACATCTTGAGCGAAGGAATTTCTCATGCTAGTAGAATCAACGGCATGGTCCCTTTGGCCTGGGCAGATTTTGCACCCGGCAAGAATTTGTTCTTCTGTGTCATGATCCTCATCGGCGAGAGTTTCCTTGCCCTCCTCTTGACCTTGTAAGTCATCCCTTTTGTTTCGAAACCGCCTGCAGGAGAGGTTTTTACTCCATCTGCCTTATATACTATTCTAACATGCAATTCCACCATTCCATCCCTGTTAGCTACATTGATGCGGTTGCTCCCTCAGAGTACGGTGTTCAGAAACCCTGGCATTTCCCAATCTCGTCCTTTTTCAAGAAGAACAACGCCTCGGCTGACCCTGAGTCCCGCCTGGCTGCTCACCACAACTCCCCCTCTCACAACGACGATGTTTTGGAGGGAGGTGATGCCGATGTCTATTCAGAGCGCGAGCGTGTCCAGACAAAGTACGACCCCGCCACCACCCCTCTGATCATCAACAACCTCTACCACTGCTACCGTGGCAAGGTCGAGGCTGCCTTGAAGGGCATGTCCTTTGGTGTCGAGACCAACACTGTCCTCGGTCTTTTGGGTCCCAACGGTGCCGGAAAGTCGACCATGATCCATCTCTTGACGGGTCTTTACAGCCCCACCTCTGGAACTGCCCATGTTGCCGGCGCCAACATTCGTACTGATATTTCAACCGTTCATGCTCGCATCGGTGTCTGTCCCCAGCACGATATCCTTTGGGGTGATCTTACTGTTGCCGACCACCTTTTGTTCTATGCTCGTCTCCGTGGTATCCCCCCAAGCCTCGAGAAGCAAGCCGTCGAGTATGCCGTTGCTTCGGTCTCCTTGACAACGTTCCGCGATCGTCAGGTCAAGGGCCTTAGTGGTGGTGAGAAACGTCGTGTTTCGATCGCCATTGCACTGTTGGGCGACAACCGCGTTATCTTCTTGGATGAGCCTTCGACTGGTCTGGACCCTCACGTCCGTCGTGTGATCTGGGATATTGTCAACCGTGTCAAAGTCGGCCGCACTCTTGTCTTGACCACGCACTCGATGGAGGAGGCTGATATTCTTTCGGACAAGATCGCGATTATGACCAGCGGACGGCTGAGATGTATCGGCACCAGTCTTCACCTGAAGGAGCTCTACGGATCTGGATTCCGTCTCAACGTCAGCTCCAAGCCCGGTCGTCTGGAGGAGGCATGCCAGAGCGTCGAGCGTCAGATCTTGGCTGGTTTGCAATATAAACGTATTGACAAGTTCACCAACGCCACCACCTTTGAGTTTGACTTCCAGGACCAACAGCACCAGGACCAGGACCAGCGCCAGAATACCTTGGCAGGTCGCCGTGGCTATGGTCACCAGGAGCGTGGTCAGTTGTCGACCATCTTTGGGCTGTTATCGCGGCCTGGGCAGTTTCCTGCGATCGAGGACTGGGGTCTGAGTCAGACGACTCTCGAGGATGTGTTTGTCAAGATTGTCACCGATGGCGACTCTGACCTTGCCATGCCCACCATCGTCTCCGCGTAGAAGTAATATTAGCCTGTAATCATATTAAACCTTTTACGCCTCCACAGCCGCAGCATCCTTCGTGCTCATTTTTTGCTTTGACCTTCTCCCGCAGTAAACAGCCATGTCTATGCAGCGTTGACTCACACCCTGCGGATTTCCTTTTATTTCTTTTATTAATTTGTACTACGCGACCGGAATCGCGTTTTATTTCTTGTCTCTTCAACTTCTTCTCGTTCATCACCCTCATCTGTTCCATTCCAAGAAAATGACAATCGCACATGTCCCAGATGTGTTGCATCTACTTGCACCGCACCTCAACACCTACGATCTCGTCGCATGTCTCCAAGTCAACACCCTCTGGAACTCCATCTTCATCGTTCACCTCTGGAGGACCATAGACGACTCCCGACGGTCCTGGAGGAGACTTCTCACAGATTTCACTGACCCCGTCCCGAGTTTTTATCACCCGCAGGAACATATCGCCCGGCTGGTCGAGCGGGTACCTGAAAGGCTGCTGGATCTGTTTGTGAAGTATGGCCATCATATAAGGAGACTGATCATTCGACGACCTCATACAGTCGAGTTGTGTTTGCGTGCTAGGGTAATTGCTCAGAGAGTACGGAGACAGCAGATCGAGGACCAAACAAGGGCGCATTCGTCCTCGTCGACTTCCTCGATCGACGTCGTCACACATAGTCCCATGTCTGACAGGGAGATCCTACCCTGTGAAGGCATCACAGTCCTTCGGCTCGGTTTCCTCGACCCAGTCCTCACATTCCTCAAACGCCTCGACCGCACAGACTCTCCTGAAACCCCTTACCTTACAGCCCTATCAGCAACCCTCCGTAGAAACCAACAGGAGCTCGAGCCATCCCTCATGGGGGTCCATCCTTGTCTCTTCTCTCAGGAACACGACACCGAAGACAGCAAACTCCATATGGTCACACTCGCCCGGTCTTGCTGGCAATTGGTCCTCAACAACCCGCAGCTTCAGGAACTGGATATGGGACCCTTTGGGTTCCACGAGGATACCTTTATGGTCTCGGGCGAGTTTCTGAAGGCCACTCTCGCGTCACGTCGACGACTGCGGGCGGTCCGAATCGGCGTTGAAAAGACGGCGGATTTTTTGGTCAGTCTCCCGACGACGCTGCCGCATCTGGAGATGCTCTGGCATTATGACAAGTCTCCTGAAGGGTTTGATGCACTGGTCGAGGTCGTTGCCAAAGCTCACGGATCAAAAACTGTGGATGGAGGGAAGGAAATTATAGGAGGTGTGTCAAGCGACAGTGATGGGACTGAAAGGATGCCGAATCTTCGACTGCTCGACATTGTGGCACCAACTCAACCTCGTCACCTGAAAGCCATCTTTACCAGCTTCCCTAGCCTGGCGATGCTGTCAATTGGAAAAATCAGTCCGGACAACAATGGCGCCAGACGCGGGAACACGGCTGTGACCGAAGCCGTTCTGGATAGAACAGTACCAACGTCAGCACAGGAACAAGCACCATCTCTGCGAGAGCTTCACGTCGCCCGATGGGACTGTCCCCCAACCATGCTCAGCAACATTAACATCCGCCTCAACTTTGTTACAAGACTCAACCTCCAACTCATCAGTGGCTACAGAAATCTCTTCGACCTCCTGCGCACCTTCCCAGTCCTCCAAGAGCTTCAACTCAAAAAAGTCCATGACCCCGTTGAGGAAGCAGAAGTCAACTACAAAATCGAGCCATCCTTCCCGACTCTCAAATCCATCCGTCTCGCCAAAGATGCCTTTCCGACCGCTCAACGCCTCAACGGTCTGCTCTCGATCCTCCCGAATCTGGCGGAAGCTAACCTCTACACCGTCTACTCTGAGACCTTGGCGATCATTGCTAAACACTGCGCCCAGATTGAGATATTGGAATTCACGAACGAGTCCGAAAATGTCTCTCAACTAGGCCTTCTTCTCACCGGTTGCACCAAACTCAAGAGCTGTGTCGGCCCAGGACTTCAAATCCCATACACAGACATCCTCGACACGCCCTGGGTCTGCAGGGGTCTCCAAAAGCTCGACTGTGCAATCACGGGAACACCTAACCTCACCAAGGACGAACAGACCTCGATCAAATACATTCGGAACGAGTTCTCTCAAAACATCACCTTCCCGCCCACGTTCGACATGCCGCGCGTCGCAAAATGGGATCCATCCTATGCAAACAAGGATACCTGGGACATGTGGCATGCCAATGAGAAGAGCGCCTTTAGAAAGTACAATTCTCTTAAGTATGTCCTCTGTAACGTCTTTGACTGTGTCACAAAGTACACCGACCTCGACACGGTCCAGCAAGATCGGACGACTCTATCGTCGTGTACTCAGACGCTATGGACTTCCTCGAAGCGGGGTCGACCTGTTAGTTCTATGGGTCGCTCACTCAAGGCAACTTCTCGTGTCCTGTCTGAAGGCCAAGCCCGCTGGGTCCACCTTCCCTCTTAAATGCCTTTCTTTCTCCTCATTGACCACTTTACAATAAAACACTAGTGAAAATAACATTACGCAAATGAAGAAATGATACGTGTTAACTATTGCGCCGGGCGAGGAAAGTCAACTCGTCTCATCGTCCCCAACTCTACTTTCTTCCTTCCTTCCTCTCTTTCTCCTTTCTCCTTTCCCTCCTCTCTCTCTCTCTCTCTCTCTCTCTCTCTCTCTCTTTTTCTCTCATCAACAAAGATGCGCAGATACCATGGTCGCATCGCTATCAACGCTTAGTTCCACAACACAATTTCATCTCTCTTTTCCTCCACTAGATCTAACCTCAATAGCCTTCCTCAGTTGCTACGACGCAGGGAAAACAACCATCATTCATCACCTGGTGCACGGCCGCGAAAAGGCAGCCAACTCACACATCCGACCTAACGACCCACATCCTCCACCACCCTTCACTCTCTTCCTATCCACTCCTTGACTTTGCCAAAGATTACGCTGGATTCGCCTGGCGGATTCAAGGCGTCAGCGGCATCACTGGAGAAGGGGTCTAAGAGGCATTCGACTGACTCTGCACTCAGCTGAAATGCTCGAGAACCGTTTTGTCAACCATGGGCACATACATTTTCAAAGGAGATGATGTTCCTGTATGCGAGAATATTGACAAGAAGTAAAAGCGTCATTCCTTATTTTCCTACAGAAAACTAATGAGATAAAATAAATGAACAACAGAAAAAACGTCGCTATCAAAATCAGTCAGCTAGACACCAACATGTGCTACACGGCGGAAGAGTATTGATCCCAGTGCTGCATGTACTCCTCCACAAGTCGCGCACAGACCTCACCGCCGTTATGCGGTATCCTTCGCTCAAACCACCCACTCCCCGACGACACCCCGCCACCAATTCCTTGAACACAGCCATCACGGTCATCGTCATCGTCATCACCACCGACCTCCAAGTGACTCAACTCCTCCATCATCTCCGACTCTTTGACGTTACTCGAATGGTTCTTGGACGGTAGGGTCGCAGACGACAATGTGGAAATCGAGATAGACCGTCGAGATCGAGCAGGCGATAACAACGGTGGGTTGTCTTCATCCTCGCCATGCGGAGAGATGGGTCCTCCGCGTGCCTGTTCTGCCATGTTCACAGACTCGGCCAGCGACCGAGCCTTGGAAGCCCGGAACTGATGAGTACTAAAACTTAACGACCGCTTCCGACGGATCATAGGTCCTTCTCTAGGCGATGTAGACGCTAGCACTCCGTTATCCTTGCCGCCACCGTTGCTCTCTCCAAGACGACTACCGCATCCGCTCGTAAGTGCAGCTGCTGCGGCTGCACGCTCTTCCATGAACTGTATGCGTCCTGCTTTTTCCTCCTGCGTCAGCCGGTCCGCCTCCAAGATCGATCTCTGCCATAGCCCTGTTTCAAACTCTTCGGCAGTCATCTCCACAGGCAGTCCATGCTTGATCATCATCCTGATTAAACCATGCTCCTCAATGAATTGTGGTCGAGAAACGTATATTAGCGCCGTATCGTGCGCTATGCACTCTGAGCACGTCCCGTACCCCTAATCATTTGACAACAATAGAATGTGTCGATATAATTATTTGGCATAAAGCAACGTTACACCACAAACAAAATGATAAAGAATAAAAACATACCAGTTTTCCAATGACAATGTCGGCGGCGTGGGTCAGGTCAGGGACATAGACTCCATGCGGACTCCGATAGAATCCAGCGGGTAGCTCATGCGAGACCGGTAACCCGCAGATCACGCCAATCCAGCCGTCCGGCAACGGATTCCCCCACCCTTGCTTCAACCGCTGACCACCAAACGAGACCAAGACCATTTTCTTGGTCCGGATCGTCTCCTCGTCCACCCCGAGCGCCTTCAACACATCGTCTCGAGTATTAATCGCTTTACGGACTACCATAGGGACATCGATCGCTATCCGCGTCAGGCCCTTTGGTTTCGTGAATGCAGTGTTGATCGAAAGCTGCTGCCGACTCCGAACTGGCGTGAGCGAACTGGATGGCAGGTTGTGAATGTCGACACGATGTGGGCTGGGTGACTTCAAGTCTGTGTCTTCCTCCATAAGCGTGTCCCGCCCATTGCTCATTGTTCTCCCCTCTGCGCCAAACGATTGCAGACGCCGTGTAATGCTTCTACCGTTGCCGCCGTTACTGTTTTTAGCCATAGATAAAGGAAGATTGCCGTTCGATATTTCATTTCTTTGAGTGGTGGCATTGGGCTGTTTTGGTACGAGAAAAATGTCCCTGTGAAGATGGTGGAAGTGATCGGCCTCCAATAACTTGATCTCGTTCTCAAAGGATGGAATGTCGATCGACCCTGGTAACCGCAACAAGAGCGTTGCCTTCTTGTAGTCTTCCAGCGCTGCGTCCGCACAGGCAATCACGTCCTTGTCCATTGGGTCGCCCTCTCTCAGATACCGATAGACCTCGTCGAACGTGAAATTGGTGATGAGGCATGCCGGGATCCCTATCGCGTTAGCTGCAGCACTATTTTTAAATATAGAGAAATGACGATGGTTGGGGGTAAGTCCTTTTTAGTCCCAGCCGGGTCTGTGCCCAAATAGATAATAAACCCATATCCTTCTTTAAGGTCATGATTACCAGGGCAGGAAGGGTGCATCGGTAAGGACACAGTGGGCGCCGACCTGCTTTAGCCAATTGACCTCAAACTTGATCATGTCGTCTCTTCTCGCCAGAAACGACTTGACCCCCTCAATCGTTTTTTGACGATCGACTGAGTATGCCTTTTGTCGATTGAAAATAAAAGATAAAAATAGGGGGTAAGCGTCGACCATCATCCCATCCAGATTAAAAGGCCGAGACTGGATCATACAACCAAGGGATTATATCAGGACGGAAAAAAAACCATGTGCATTGTTACCAACGGTTGGACAACTCCTGCATCAACTCTGGCGTTACGATATTCAGCCCCTAAATCGATCACATCCTGGAAGATGAACTGGGGTGCATCCGACACGACGTAGATCTTGTGTCGCGACCTTTTCGTCACGGTCGTGGTGACGGTCGTTGTCGTTGATGTTGTTATCCGTGTGCCAGTTGTTTTTGGTGTTGCCGCTGCTGCTACTGATGTTGTTGAATTGATAGGTGAGCCGACTGTTGTTGACTTGAGAAGCTCTGTGATGATCTGGTTAACCCTCGTTGCATGGCCGAATCCTGTTTTTTGACAAAAGTCATGTGTATGCGTGCGTTGATGGAATGCATGGAATGGAATGGAATGAAATGCAAGCGAGCGAGCGAGAGAGATAGAGAGCGAAAGAGAGTGTGTGAGAGAGAGAGACTTGGTCAGTTGGGTTGTTGGTTGGTTGAATAGAAGCTATTGAACTTTTCGCCGAGGATAGGATAATAGCGTCGATAGTGAGCAGACAAGGGACGAGTCGTTGAAAGACGAAGGAGTTCTTCCTTAGTCTATCTTTAGTTCTCTTGAGGAGTAAGTTGTAAAAAAAAAAAAAAAAAAAAAAAAAGTACCATGGCCGGACACGTAGTAGCAGAAGGTATATTCCTTGAGAGTCATTTCGTTTGAATAAATAAAGACGATGAGAGAAAGAATGAGCGGGGGGAAGAGAAGTGATGAACAACGCTGCAAGAGACTATGAGAGTATGGAGTGGCGATGCAGTCAGTGGAGGGAGTGGGAATGAAGGAGAGGAAAGCGTTGTTTCTCTTGTCGTTTATGCTGCTCTTTTCCACTCTTTTCAGGCAAAGTCTATTCAAAGTGTGAATGTGACTGGTTCGAAAAGAACGGCAAGAGCCTGGGGACGTGGGTGGGATAAGGCCATTGCGATCCACAGCTACTCTTCCCTCCTCGAAACAGTTCTGGAGCTATCATTTTACTAAACAGAGGCATTCAACCTTTAACCCATCTAAAGGACCATGCCACCAGCATCCATCCCGCAGATCTCCAGTGACTTTTCAAGGTCAACATCCAACTCGACCTTGATCTGGTGAAGTGCCCCCTCAGGTAACTGCAACGTCGACGGACACGAAATGTCCAGCGTCATCGTGTGTGGAAACGGGAACCGTGTAGTGTGCTGGCACGTCGACTAGAGTAGGTAGCGTCGATCCCATTCAATTCAATAATTCAATGCATGTTGGATGTATGTTAGTTTCATATGCAGATATGTAGAGACAGAAAGGTGGCACAGTGATGAAATATACAAGGGCAAATATATACATATTTACCCAGTGAATGCCACGGTGATCGGAGGCGAGGACGGTGATCTGGCCCTCAAGGCCAGTCAGGGCTTTGGACGACGTGATTGTCAACTGGTTCAACGTCGTAGGCTTTACAAACCGAAGGCCAAACGAGTCGCCAGCCTGTGGTGCCTTGAAACTGTTCCAGCACGTATACGGGTCATTGTCAACCGCATGTACATATGCAAACGTCTTCCAGAACTCGGCCGTGGGGTAGTCCAGCTCCAAGAACTTTGCATCCTGCTCGTCAATTGTCCGCAAATCGCCCTTGAAAACCACCTCCTTCGGGTCTGGGAAAGGATCCAAGCTCGTCATAAACAAGCACTTGTCATTGAAGCACGGTGATCTATTTTGTAACATTGAGGACCAACGATTGCAATACAAGGTATTATGTAAGCATTCTTTTCAAACGTATGCAATTCTTTCGCAGTCAGTGTACTTCATTTCCAATCAGTAATAGTAGAGAGGCGGTATACCTGGTGTGGCGATCTCTAATGTATGGCTCCTCTTCTTGCCTTGCAAAAGGGTCCTTGTTGGTCACTTCAAAGTTTGTCAACAATATCGAGTACAGTCTATCCGCTGCATCCAACTATATTCAATTGAACAGCAAGAAAAGGGGAAATATATGAGTGTGTACTCCGTGGAGGGCAGCAAGAAAAAAGTGAAGAGAGCGAATTGCAATGTTCGGACAACAAAAGAAAGGGAAAAAGAGACGGTTACCATGTTCCTGAAGACGACGCTCCAGTGGTCGCTGACACGATCGGTACCCCAATCGTTCTTTTGGTCGAGAGGGGTAAGGTAGTTGACTAATTGGTATGGGTACTGGTTGGTCCAGATAGAGAAGTACATGTCGATGACCTTGAAGCGGTCCTTGGCGAGAGTTGTGTTTCCTCGCTGTTCGAGCAGGCGCCTTGCCTTTTCCCTGGGCAGGTACGATCCTGTTCCCATCCACGAGAATCCTGCGTGCATGTTGTAATCTATTGAGAAGTATGAAGACTGTGAGTGAGTAAACAAGAATTGAGAGACAGAGGGCACGGTTCGTCGTCACTGTCCTTCCGTTCCTCAGGGTGTGATTTTTGGGAGACCGTGTCCAAGGGATGACCGACACCCCTCCTTCCCCTTCTTTCTTCCTCTTTCTTTGGTCAGGCAGATTGCTCTTTACTAGGCTTTGCCTTCATCTACTCATCTACTAGCCTTTTCTTTTTTCCCTTTGAGCTTAATTTCCTGTCTTTTCTGTGTTTCTTTCTTTCGCTCGCTTAAACTGCCTTGTAGAGAACGGTGGCCATGATGACCGCTGTCCCTTCGTCTTCTTCTTCATCTTCGTCGTCTTTCGTCTCTTTCCGTCTCCCCCCGTCTTTTCTGTCTCCTTCCTTCTGTCTCTTGACGTCTTTTTTAAACCCCTTCTTTTTATCGTTGGCCTTCTTTCTTACATTTTTTTGGACTTGTGCGCTCAGGACTCCGAACCAATCAAGTCCCACATTCCCCCTACCAGGTTATATACAAACCTACAAAGCCAGCACCAACCTCCCGTTGTCCCCTTCCTTTCCCCCATTCACACTCCAAGGCCTAACACAAACAAATAAAACAAAACAAAAAGAAAAAAAAATACCTTCGTTGGTGAAGGTCCAGCGGCGGTGCTCCATTTGAATCAACGGTAGGGTGTTGGTGTGGATCAGATTAGGACTGGTCAAAAAGTTGGTGTAGAGTGCATCCATGTGAGTGTTGAGCCAGTCGTCATCCTGAAAGTAGCAGTACTCGTACTTTGCGAGTGAGCACGACATGTACTTTGCAAAGTCGCGCAGGTTCTCGGCCGCATTGTACACCTGCAGTTCCGGCAAGGGACCAAAGCCAGCACCACCAGTACCATTGGAATCAAGCTCAAAGTCCCGTTTGGAGAGTTGGATGTCCTTGTTGTTGTTCCAGATAATGATCTCCTTGATGTAAGGGTATCGGACAAGGTAGCTGACAAGCATCTTGAGGGTGTCGATGCGTTTCCAGCCCAGGAGAATGGCCGTTGCTGGCAGGAGGTGTTCGTTCTGGGGCAGGAGAAGCCCTTGTTCGGTAAAGTCATCGAAGCTGTAGGCAGATTTGCGCGAGTCAAGGATCTGTTGGACGAAAAGTTCTCGTTCTAGTTGTTGGTCTGGTGGTGTAGAGTCCTTTCTATCTGCTTGGGGTTCATCATCGGTAGAGGTAATAGGGTGGCCATTGTCGGTAGAGGTAGAGGAGAAGGGGCGGGAGAGGACGAGGAGGGAGAAGGCACAGAGGGCGAGGAGGAGGAGGAACTTGAGGGGGCTGATGCGTCTGGATATGGCGGCGGGGATGGAGGTGGAGGAGTTGCTGGAGAGGAGAGGTGGCCTGGTGGTGCGTGATTGACTGGAGGAGGTTGTGCCAAAGTGGAAAGGCAGGCTGTTGGCGTTGCCGTTCCTGTTCATATCCGGTCCCTGTCGCTCTTGTTCTCCTGGTTATTTCTGTGTGTTTTGTTTGTCCAGTTGGGTTGGTTATCAGTTGAAGGAGAGGAGGATGAGACCAGGTGTTAAAAGAGGATGAGTGTGTGTTTGTGTAAGGGGTGTGTGTGTGTTTGTGTAAGGGTGTGTTTGTGAATGTGAGGAATGAATATGAATATGAATATGAGCGATGGGTGCAAGATGAAGGTTTTGGTGACGAAAAGAGCGATAATGACTCGTATGAGGTGAACAAGAGTTTAAGGAGTAATGGGGTTGCTGTGTGAGAGTGAGAGTGATGCGAGTGTGATGTGAATGGGACAAAGAACAAGAACAAGAACAAGAACAAGGACAAGAGGTGCAAGAGGTCAACAAAAGCAGGTGACCTGCTGCCAGGCCAGAATAAATTATTATTTTTTTGTACAATTGATTGACTACAAGATCTCCAAGTATTCAAGAGTCTCCGTAGAGTCGCGTCGACCGTCCACCCCATCCTCAACCAGCTCTGCCTTGTCATTGCCCTGGCCATTGCTATGACCGTTGATATGGCTCTGGCTTGGGCCCTGGCTTGGGCCCTGGCTGACGCTCTTTCCCCGCACTGGCCCACTCAATGACCCAATCTGAACAAGAGGACCCGCTCGGTTCAACACAATCGAGTTCGACCTCGAGTGATCATGGTCTCCCGCCTCACTCGCCTCACACGGAATCAAGTCCACCGACACCGCATCCATCGACGCCGCATCCATCGACGGAGAAAGCGCTCCTCCTGGTCCAGAAGCAGATACAGGATAATGCCCATCTCCACCACCACCACCAATACTACCCGATACTGGCCCAGCAGACAATCCTGACAACAATGGATGGTGCGCACTCGACTCTGTCCCCACCTCAAACGGAGACTCGATCGTCGGTCCCTTCGGAGATCCTGACAAAGGCCGCACAGGAATCGGGGGCGCCTGGAAGGGCATCGAATAAGGCTGCACTGGCTGGGAAAGAAACGATCCGTTCTGGTTCTGGTTCTGGTTCTGGTTCGACAACGGCGCACTGACAGGCTGAAGCGCAGGAGCACCGTACAGCGGTGGGGCCCCTGTCGATATCCGATAACTCGTGTTGTCATCAGCAACAAATGGAGAGCTAATGGTGGTGTACTCATTCATGGGCACATTGACTTGTCCGCCGGCACTCTTCCCACTCAACGACGGCGGAGGTGGTGCGCCTCTAGGAAGCACCTGGGCCCCAGATTTCGTATTGCGTACCCTTCTCCGTCTAAAGACAAAGAACCCAGCCACCAGTGCGACTACTGCCAGACCGCCAACGATTCCTCCAATAATGGCTCCTAGATTGGACTGACCTTTCTTTTCGGTTGGAAGGGTCGGACTAGAACCAGGTCCAGTCTGGGTTGAGTTCCCAAAATCATGGATCCATACATTTTTTGTGATATCAAGCAATAACGGGGTGCCGTCTGAGACAATACTCTCCAAAGCATCAGTAAATCCTATTACAGTTCATAAAAAAAACGTTAACCATTTGATGCGTTCATGTCACTCTCCGTGCCAACGAAAGCAGATGACTACAGATACTGCATGTCCTGTCAATGATGGGCACTGTTGGTGTTTACCTCCCCAGATGACAAGCGTGTCCTTCTGTACAGCACAGGCCATTTTTGTTCGACCAGTATTGGGGAGTTGGGTAAGTTGAGTCCAAGTCCCATTGTTGACATCGAAGGAAATAACCTCGCTGGAGATATTTGAAGGCGTGGTGATACCTCCAACGACGTAGAAAGTCGATCCGTTGGTGTCTATTTCGAAAGCAACATATACAACCGTCTCTGTTAGCACTATTTATCATCGCATTATTCGGAAGTGCGAAAGCGACAAGGGTTGGTGAAAGCTTACTTGGAACAAAGCAGTGACCTGTCCTGTCGAGGGGACTCCCAGTGGCCACGAAAGGCTTAAGCGTTGTATCGCCAAATGAAAATGTACCGACTTCCAGAGACTTGTTGCCCTGTGTGCTATAGGTCATGAGGACGCTGTTGATATGGTTGGACCAGGAAACTGCCGAAGGTGTAACGTTGAGTGGGTTCGAAGCAGTATTTTCTTTTAACGAATGTGGATCCGCAGGAGTATATACGTGGATTCTACCAGTATTATTTTTCGCGTCACGAAGGTACATGTACACTCTTTGAAGAGAGAAGTCGGTAGCCAATACGGGCCCAGGGACGCTGACTAAGGGCTGATTCTGGATTAGCGTAATCCACGGTTGCGACGCAGCGTCTACGTACTCGTAGGTGCTGAAAAGATTGCTATCACCGTTCGACGTTACAAGGAAACGCATGTCAGGGGAAAGACCGCCGGCTAACCCTATCACACCCTCTGGAGGTAGTGTGCGCGGCGTCCAGGCTGGCTTGTTTTCTGACCAAGGTAAGCTCAAGTCCAACGTAAAGAACTGAGTCACGCCTTTCGCCTGTCCTAGAATGAACAGGTGTGTACCATCAAACGCATACACCACCCCTCCGATGGGAAGTGGGGACGAACCGCTAGGCTGTCCTGTTGGGGAAGCTTTGGGTGTTGCCGTTATGAACGCGTTGGTTGTTGTGGCCTCCGGATTTGAGGATGTTTGTTGTCCGAAAGCTCTCTGGATATGAGCGCCGGCTAGGGCAAAGACCACAAGTGTTCTTAGAATGAGGCGCATTGAGTGCGTATGCAATGTGAGGACGATAGGGTATGATATGAAAGAAGCGGATTGTGGAGGGTAGGTGGGGTAGGAGAGAAGGTGATGATGGCTGAGAGTTGAGAGTGGTCGAGGGTGGTTGAGAGGATGGGGAGGCGAGGAGAGGATTAAAGATAGAGTCCGTAGGGTCTTTACTCTTGTATGAATGTTTGAAGGAAGCGGTGCAGTATAGACGCGCTTCCTGTTTTAAGAGAGGAGGTGGAGGCTAGGCTGGGTATGAAAAAGGAGACGAAAAGAAGGCGGGTGGGTTGAGTTGATGGAAAAGAGGAGAAAACGGTTATGAATGAGAATGGGAAGAGGGGATAAGGACGAAGGAAGGAGTGAATGAATGAGAAAAAGGTGAAAGGGAGGAAAGAATAGGGAAACAGAGGAAAGCAGAGGAAACAGAGGAAAACAGAGTAAAACAGAAAAGGGACAAGACCAGCAGGTTTCTTTTGCTCTCTGAACGAGGGCGAAGGAGGAAGGGAGGGTCGAACAACAAAGGGAAAAGGTCAGAGGGGTCAGTGTGTTGACGATTGAGTTGACATGCAAGACGGCACAGAGAAGGGTCGACAGGGCGCGGTCCAGAGCGAGCATGGCCATGCGCCCTTTGTCTTCTTTGTCTTCGTCTTTTTGTCCGCCGTCCAATGGGCCTACTTCTCTTTTGCACTGCCTTTTTTTTTTTTTTTTACTTCCTTTTCCTTCCTTTTCTGTCGCCGTCCACACTCCCCCTTCGTTCTCGATTCGCTCTGTCGTATTCGTCCTTGACTATCATCACCTTGACAACACAAACAACATCAACAACATCAACCCTCTCTTATCCATCCCTTCAACCGCAATCGATTACATTTTAGGCCTCTCATGGCGCAGGCCGTATACATGTTTTTGTTCGGTGATATAAACAGACAGGAAGCAGATGGAGATGTTTCTAATTTGATCTTGCACAGCCCTCAAAAAATAGAGTCATGAATGAGGAGTAAAGGAAACGGAGAGCCAGGAATAAATGCTTTTGAAAATAGTTTCTCAGTGATTCTCTCATCCGAATTCTCCAAAAGACTACAGTGCCAGTTGAGTGAAAGAAGGCAGTTTCATTATTAGCTTTGCAATTAAAAAGGCGCGCGGCAATTCCATGCTCCTCAGTTTATCTATGACAACGAGTCCAGTCCTCGTCAGGAGTCGAGTCAACTCTTCAATCCGCGGGAGAAAGAGAAGACGATATCCGGTTTGTTCTTACATTAGAGGCATGTACGACAAACTGCATTTAGGAGGACAAAGAGGTATCCGGCCTATTTGTGCTTTGGTAGTAGACAAGTCAACCAGCGCTCCGCGCTTAAGAATTGTAGTATACAGATGCAGTAACTATCTAGGCGCGTCGAAGTGATCGTAGGTAAAATACTTGTTGCCATTGGCTACCGATGGCAGGGCGTTGAGGGTCCCATGAGCGATTGATGAGTGATATCATATGGGTAATGCGTGCCAACGTCGATGGTTGATCAATACATATTTTTGGTGGCAAAGGGTAATTCTCCAACCGGTGCTGACAACAGAAAACATGTATGTGGGTATCCTGTTGTCAGCAACGCTCAAAAGAGGAAACAAGAAGACAAATCTCGGACATTTTTTTGATCTCTTGCTTGCGCAGGACATGCGATGCTTACAAATACGATGATGTTACACATTCGGGGCGAAATGGCGGCGGGCAAAATGGACTCCCCAAATGGGTGAATCCGGCAGAGCGCAGTTGTCTCTTTTGATTGTTGATCCCCAGCACACATGAAGGTTGTGGAGAAAGGGACGAGGAGAGGAAGAGGACGGACCACTCTCATTCCGTACTGTATGTGTCGAATGGGGTGCAGTGCTCAATTGAGGGAACTCAATATGGGGTTTTTTTGAGGCGACTGACTCGGTGGAATAGCACAACGAATGACGGTGCTCCAACAGTTTTTGCTCGCGGGAAGGGCAGGGTGTGAAGCTGAGATCCCCAACGGGCAACCATTGCTAAGAATGGTACAAAAAAACACATAAAAAGGCAAGCTTGTATCCTGGATCACAGCAACAACTGCTCCTTATTTTATTTCCCATCACCAGCACAATACACTGATATCTTTCGAATTTCTTTTCTCATATATAATTTTTCATACTCCACCACATCATCACCCGCCTTATCTCTCCTCTATTTTTCTTTCACCCTCTCTCTTTGCGCACTTTTTTTCTTTTCCTTTCTTCTTCTTCCCTACATCACCACTCTCCCCTCCCATCTACCCATACATTCACAACCATGCTTCGCCTGGCCTCCAGCAAGACCCCCCTCGCACAGGTATCCTCTCTCTCCTCCCAACCTTCCAACCTTACTTTTACTTGCACTCTTCACATGATCTCTTACTCGCTCACTCACTCTTCCTTCCGGAATCAATACGACATAGATCGCCACTCGCCATGTGCGCACTCTCCGTGCCCCTGCCTTCACCTCCATGCCCAGACTCTACTCTACTGCCACTGGTAAGTAATACGCCTTCAGAGAACCAGGGACCAGGAACAAGGAACCATCAACGCATAGAAGAAACAAAGGCTACAACAATAATAAGGAATGAGCGCGTCCATCCAATCGCTTTTGTTGGGGTGTGACGGGAAGGGTGACGGGTTACCGTGAGAAATATTATTGCAAATCTGCTCAAAACCCAAATCTACAAACTCAATACTAATCGTTTTCTTTTTGTAATAACTGCCTGAACAACAGAGGAGTTGGACTTGCTCGTCATCGGAGGAGGCCCTGGAGGATATGTCGCTGCCATCAAGGCTGCCCAGCTCGGTCTCAAGGTAACGAAAGGAAGGATGCAAAATATTGGGACTCACGGCCCTTTTGTTGTATCTTGTTGTGTTTGATCTGGCCATGGCTATCAACTAGATCGCAGGTGGTGACAGCAAGCAATTACACGGACGAACGTCATCATCGGTAGAAGGAGACACTCACCATACTTAGCATTCATGTATTGTATAGACTGCCTGTGTTGAGAAGCGCGGCGCTCTCGGCGGTACCTGCTTGAACGTCGGATGCATTCCCTCCAAGGCCATGTTGAACAACTCTCACATCTACCACCAGACCCAGCACGACCTCAAGGCGCGCGGTATCGATGGCAAGTTTATACACAATCGGCATTATTCTTGCTCTTCTTAGCTGAGGGTGGCGACACAAACGGATTTTGCACCTTTCAGGAGCAGATAATATCTGTCCCGAGGTCAATTAAGCGGGTTATTATTTTTGATCGCCTATGCTGAAGAGAATTAACCGTTTCAAAATTGTACTGTTGTCTAATCGACATAAATAGTCGGCAGCGTTGCATTGAACCTCCCCGTCATGTTGAAGGCAAAGGCGACCGCCGTCACTGGCTTGACCAAAGGTATCGAGGGCTTGTTCAAGAAGAACAAGGTCGCCTACCACAAGGGAACTGGAAAGTTCCTGAACGCCAACGAGATCGAGGTCACCGGCAACGATGGCACCGTCTCGACCTTGAAGGCCAAGAACATTTTGATCGCCACTGGATCCGTCCCCTCGGGCTTCCCAGGAATTGAGATTGATGAGAAGAAGATTGTCACTTCGACCGGTGCTTTGGATCTCCAGGAGGTCCCTAAGAAGATGGTCGTCATTGGTGCTGGCGTCATTGGCCTCGAGTTGGGATCTGTCTGGCAGCGTCTCGGAGCCGAGGTCACCGTTGTTGAGTACCTCGGCGCCGTCGGCGCCGGCATGGACAGTGACATGGCGTAAGTCTGCAATAGTTGTCATCGACGACATGTTTGATATGCTATCGAAACAATCCTAAGGACACGCGTGTCATCGGTTACTCAAGCGACCGAATTGTCTTTCTTCTCTATCTATAGTAAGGCTTTCCACCGCACTCTCTCCAAGCAGGGCTTCAAGTTCAAGTTGAGCACCAAGGTTATCGGAACCGAGCAGCTTGCTGACGGCCGTGTCGGTGTCAAAGTCGAGGCTGCCAAGGGTGGCAATGCCGAGACTGTAAGTAGCTTCTTTCGTTTTGTAATTACGTTCTGTGTTATGGCGTTATGCGTGTTTATTGACCAACAATTATTTTGCTGCAAATTAGTTGGAGGCTGATGTTGTCTTGGTTTCGATCGGTCGCAAGCCCTACACTGAGGGCCTCGGACTCGAGAACGTCGGCATCCAGGTCGATGAGCGTGGACGTATCCCCATCGACTCGGAGTTCCGTACCTCTGTTCCCAACATTCGCTGCATTGGAGATGTCACCTACGGAGCCATGTTGGCACACAAGGCTGAAGAGGAGGGTATTGCCGCTGTCGAGTACATTAACGGAGGCCACGGCCACGTCAACTACGACGTTATCCCCTCGGTCATCTACACTCATCCCGAGGTCGCCTGGTGCGGAAAGTCTGAGGATGAGGTTAAGAAGTCTGGCGTCGCCTATAACATCGGCACCTTCCCCTTTGCCGCCAACTCCCGCGCCCGCACCAACGCTGATTTTGAGGGTATGGTCAAGATGATCTCCGACAAGGAGACTGACCGTATTCTCGGAATCCACATCATGGGACCCAACGCCGGAGAGATGATTGCTGAGGGTGTCTTGGCCATGGAGTATGGCGCATCGTCCGAGGATATTGCCCGCACTTGCCACGCCCACCCTACCCTCTCTGAGGCTTTCAAGGAGGCTGCCATGGCCACCCATGACAAGCCCATCCACTTTTAATTCTCTCACTTCTCTTCTCTATTCTCACCCTTGCCACCAGCACTTTCAACAACGCATAGATAACCCACCATTAAATTTCGAGTTGCTTTTCTCACTCACACCATTTGTTTGTTATTCGTTTCATATTTTTTTTGCTATTTTCGTGAGATTGGAATATGAAACGTTACATCACAAAAAGAAGCAAAGAAAGAAGCAAAAAAAAGATACTTTACGAAATCTGAAAGAACAAGGTATGGCACGCATATTCCAGCTCATACCAGGTGGCGACAACCTGTGCCTTACGTACCGCTTTCATCGTAATCAATGGTCGTTCAAGCAAGACAAACGAGTCTGGCAACAACCGTTGTAGTGTGTCTTGGAAAAACAGAACGAGGGATTCAATTGACCTCCCGAAAAAAAAGAGGTACTAAAGAGTCATGAGAAGGGATCATTTTCCTGCTCTAACTCTCACCGTTCAAACCCTCCCGTCACACCCTTCCTCTTTACCTATCACCATCGCCCTCGCTCCTCGCTCCCACCCACCGCAACAGCAGCTACCGCACCAACCTCCCATTTCAAGGTAGGCCGCAATACATTCGATAAAGGTGCATTGGACCTGCATAAACCTGCATGTCATTCATTTTTTGTGGGAAATGGCAAAATTAAAATACTGGAACCCAGCCAACTGCTGTCTTGGACAAGCTCTGCAGTGACAGGATCATCAGGTCTTCAATAATTCATTATGATGTCAACAGTTGATTTTTGCTGTCGCGAAAATGACCCAGAAATGAGCAAAAAATGAGAGAGAGAGAGAGAGAGAGAGAGATGGACAGCGGGTGTCATTTGCGCGCGTATTTAAAGTCGCGACGAGCCCGGAGCTCCAACTCATTCTCGCCGACTGATCATCTTTTACACCCTACACATTAGCATAACACCCTTTCCACAACCCAACCTCCCATTCCTCTCTCGCTCACCGTCGCCAGCCAACCCTATCCCTTTCGTAAAGTAATGTCCACCTACGCCCCCGAAGGCCAGTCCTCATTCCGCGACGTTCCCATCCCGGACAGCGGTGCCAACATCCCCCAGCAGCTCAAAGAAGTCGACCGCAACCAAAAGTTCAAGCTCTTCGAGTGCCTTCAAGCACTGGTCAAGGGCCGTCTGCCCACCAACGACCAGATCGACAACTTCCTCGCCATGGCCCAGTCCTCCACCTCCCTCGAGTCTCGTGCCCACATGCTCTCAGCAGACGGCCAGTCCCTCTACAAGGATTTCCAGGAGCTCATGCGAACCACCCGAGGGATCGTCTACGAGAAGAACGAGCAAGAGCTTTTCCAGAACTTTATCTACCATTGCACCCAGGTCTCAGACTCTGTCGGCGCTCAGAATGTTCAAGCCCCCGACATGAGTGTTGGCGTCAGCTCCCGAAAGGCCAAGAAGGAGGGCAAGGAGACTCTCGATAGCATGGTCGCCGTTGCCAAGCTGGTCACCACCAACGCTGACTTCCGAAACATCCTCCAAGAACTCTTCGTGCTCGCCAAGGAGATCTTTAGCGACAGTGCCGAAAAGCTCGCCCAGACTGCCTCCATGGCCGGCGATAAACTTTCCGCAAAAACTAACGTGATCTCCGCCAACGCCGCCGAAGCCGCCCGGACTGGTGAATCCAAGCTCCAGGACAGGATTCAAATGGCCAATGACAACGTTCAAAATGTCATTGGTAGCGCGCAAGAGGATCCCATCAACACCGCCAGTGAGACCTTTGAGAACATTACCGACCAGTCGAACTCCTCTAAGGATTATGCCCAGATGCGAGCTACCGAGATGAAAAAGCACCTTGCTCAGCAGACCAACGAGTTCAAAGCCAGCGCCCAGGCGCATGCCACTCAAGCTCAAGAAGACGCCAGGGTCTATGCTAACTCCAAGCTGCCCGCCGAGAGGCGCCGCTATTTGATTGAGCGTCTCAAGGTTATTGTTGGTCAGATCCAGGCTGACCCCCAGTACCAGAGTACTATCGACTCGATCATGAACTTGTTCGGTACTTGGCGCCAGCGTGCTCAGAAACCCGCCGGCAATATTACTACTGAAGCCACCAAGGTCATTCAAGGTATATTTTCAATCGCCCTTTGCTCCTCATCACGTTAATTTCAGCTTTGAAAAGTCTTACTAACCATTGTACTCTTCGTTTTTGCTCAGATCCAAATATGGAGGCGGCGATTCTCGAGTTCAAAGTAATTCTCCAGCGTTGGGCCCAGGGGTATGGTCTCGATCCTATCATTTCCCATATCCAAAACATGTGGGCAATGACCAGGGCCGACCCCGAGTTGAACCAATTTGCCAACGACATGTCCGTGTTTATGACCAGAGCCGTCCGTGAGCCCAACTATATGACCTCGCAGTACATTAATTCTGATGCCGGGGCCCTCATCGACAACGGCCGTGCCCTCCTCAATGTCAAGTACAAGGCCGATACAGACGCTGTCCTTAACGAAGGCCAGATCTTCCTTGAGAAACTTAACACCGACCCCAGGGCCCAGGAGGTTGCCGCTAACTTTCAAAAGTTTGCCACACACCTCTTCTACGACAGGTATGCTGTGGATGCGAACTATCATTTTCCTGTGAAATACTGTCGATTGTGCATGTTGACTAAAACAGTACTTCCTTCTCTCGTTTCTAACCATCTGTTAGTCGCGGGAAGCTCAAGTTCAAGCCTCACCTGTTTGACGACTTCCGCTATGTCTTCATGCCGGCAATGCTCGAGTCCTTCCACTTCATCCCCATCCCGCGCATCGAGTACTCTGATATGAAGGTCGACCTCATGTTTGACAACATAATCCTCACCAGCACCGACCTCCTTCCTCGCCTGTTTGAGGTCAATATGAACAACCAGTTCCGGATGGTCCCCCGCGGTGCCAACAAGAACGACCGGTCCAAGGATGCCGACAAGCATGACTTCAACATGATCATCAAGGGTCTGGAGGCCAATATCCGCGATGTCGACTACTTTGTCCGCACCAAGGAAGGGTTCAAGTTTAAGGACCATGGTATTGCGGACATCTTGATCCATAGAAAGGGTATGGACGTCAAGGTCGTGGGTCGTAAGACCCCCGAAACTGAGATTCCTTCTCTTGTTACCATTGACAACGTCAAAGTCAAGATCCACTCACTTTCTATCAAGATGCGCCACTCCGAGCACCCGTAAGTCCTTCTCACCCTCACTTCATTATTTAGCCCGCTTGTCACTATTTTTGTTTTTTCACTAACCTTTGCATTTACTTTCATACTAGTGCGTTGTACGCCTTTGCCCAGCCCTTCATCAGGACAATTGTCAAAAAGTCCATTGCCAGCGCACTCGAGACTCAGATCAAAGAAGCCCTCACCTCGGGCGATAAGACCCTCGCCACTTCCATAAGGGACACACGCATCAGAACCGGCAAGAACACCTTTGGGGCTCTCATCGATTCTGCAACCTCCTTTGTCACCAGCAAGGTCAAACCCGATGCGAAAACTAAAGCCGATAACGAGCGCAAGAAGAACCAGGGTCATTATAACCGCACATCCCGTGTCATATTTGACCAGGACGGTCTCTGTGTCCTCGATCCAATCAAGCATATGGAACTCAAAGTCGGACAACCCCTGCATGAGGACCCTAATGCCATGGCCGCCATGCCTGTCGCTGCTCCTTGGGCCAGCACGGCGTTTGATATGACTGACATGCACATCGAGGGTCAACAGCAACTCCCCGGCATGCGTCGTACTCGTGGTACTCTTGCCATGTAAAAAAGCGTCAATGAACCGTACTCTGCCACCCTCCTTTTTGCACTGCTTAGCAAACTAATGAACAAATAAAACTAAATGCAATATGGAAAAAGCGAATGTATTAACGGACTTTAGATATTTCCCCAAGTGAGTCGCATGACATGATCCGTCTTCCGAGTGGTCGACTTGATGAACCCCATAAACTGCAGCTCGGCCACCCCACTAATGAACCTTGCCTGCACCTCCTTCTGGTCCAGCTTGCTCGCCTTGGTCTTGGCTTTCGATCCAGTACGGCTGCCCTTGGCTCCTGCTCGTTTCTTGGCCAGCGGTTCCTCCACACCACCAGGCTGCTCTCCACGCTCAAGGATCATCCCAAAGGCCGTGAACCAGTCGTACATATTAATCATCCGCCCACATTCCACATATAGTTTGTAGAGAATGCAGGTGTCGTGCTGCGTTGGGAGGACCATGTCCGCCAGGCTCTGGCCTGCGCTCCCAGAAGGTGGGCGGCAACAGTCGCAGTTCAGATACACCTCTGGTTGACCCAATGCCGTCTGAATCGAAGCGCGTGGCTGTGGCAAGAACGCCTATAGATGGTTGAGATAAAAATGGGTGAAGTTTAGTACGGTATCTAAATGGTTTACTCAAAAGTTTAAAAAAATGGCACAAGAATTTGTTGTTGTACCTTTTGCTGAATGGCGATTTGTGAGTAGTAATAAATCTCGTTCAATGGCATGGTTGTGTGGCACACCAAGTATGTTCTACAAAAAAAGAAACACGAATCATGTCAATCTTAGCACAACCTGGTTATACAACGTCAGTACTTAAGGTGGACACGTAAACATCCGGACCGCGTGAAGAAAGATACCTGAAGAGTCGTGAAATGGTCTCGTCAATCTCCTTAACTAGTAACGTGTATGCTCCTAAAGCGCCCTTGGGTATCCTGGTAGTCTCACGCGTCTTCTTTGCAATCCTGGTCTGTCGACCATCAGTCTCGTGTGCGTACACATTCAAACTGACCAGTTTCCGCTTCTTCACAAATCCTCCACTCAACGTCTTGGAGGATTCTTCTGCCTCCTCACCATTGTCCTCAACCTCACTGCTGCTGGTGACAGAATCCTCGCTGACGATGTCCAAGAGAGCTCCCATCCGGTCCCGAATACTCTGCACCACAATCAGTTCTCTGTCCATGGCATTCTCCAGCGCCGTCGATTCCTTTGGTACACATCGTGGCGACTCTTTGAAGAGCTGCAGCCAATCTTCAACAAATATCATCATATTGTTCGAGTCCAGTTTTCTATTATACAAAAAGAAACAAGTCCAATTATGACGTTAGGCCATTGTCATCAGCAAGATACATGCCATGTGAGAGTTGTAAAGAACATAACGTTTACCGGACAAGACTTTGCAAGAACGGGATGTGACTCGAGTTGATAAGACTGCCCTCGAGCGCCATAAAGTAGAGTGCTCGCTTGGGTTTCTTGAGCAATGAAATCGAGAACCGGGTCTGAAGGAACCACAAAAAGTCAAAGATCATCCCAAAGTTTTGATGATATTCGCACAGGCCCTGAACCAAATCCGGAATCTGCTGCACCAAGAACTCGTCGTCCAAGATCAACATCTCCGCTTCCTGTGGGTCACCCTCCAACTTGCCTTCCACGTATCTAGCGTACCCAAAGTAAGAAGCCACTGTTAAAAAGAGAACGTTCAAGTAATGAGATATCATGGGCGGTATAAATTAGCACTTTGTCGGCGGATGAAGTTGCTATCTTACTGTTGAAAGGAAGGAAGCATTCGAAGGTGATCAAAGTGCCCTGACGTTAAAAGATCCAGTGCCTTGCTCTGTGCTGTGAGTGACCGGTCACATAGGATACTCAATGGGTTGGCGTAAAAGTGATGCATTACAATGTACTATACATGCAAACAGAAAGCAAACCACGTCAGTATATAGGTCCATCTATCCAGTCTACAGGTCCGTCCAACAGTCATTCCAGAAATGCACCTACCTTCAGATTGGAGATAAACCCCCCCACAGAAAAATTGTAGTGGATGAACTGATCGATCAATTGTTTGAGAGGTAGCGACCCGACCATTAATCCCACGTTAGCATGGATAAACAAGTCCTCGATAATCGCTGTCAGACACTCGGACGACTGCTGCATTTGGAACTTCCTGGTTTGCAGTCTACTCAGCACTGCCTTGGGCAACCCCTGGTGAAGCGCATCAATTGAAGTCGCCAATCCCATCAGCAAGACAAACGGTATTCTGTCCTGGTAGTTGCTGCAGATCGTGATAAAGTCCTGGAGGGTGTCGTAATCGAAACTTTCAAAGTCCTGCAGGATAACGACCAACGTCGGCTGTTTCCTTTCCTCGCCCGCACCGTCGTCGGATTCGCATAATGACTGGTACCATCGTTCCAGGACAAGCATATCGTAGTTCTGCAGCCTCGTTCCACCCTAGTCAAAAGAGTTGTCAAGGGAGAAGGTGTAAACAACCGAATTACAATAACGACGCGTCCTTTCCATGGAGCACTGTATTAGCAAGACGAGGTCCAAACAAGAGTCGAAATACCTCCAATGGGTTGGTGGCTCCTGCAATTCCTAGCCCAAGGAACTGCTCGATCATGGACTTTTGGGCACTTTTCAGATTGGTGCAATCCTTTGACTGCAGGATAACAACATGACTCGCGGAGCTGGCAGAAGCTGTTTTATTGTGGTCCGGCTCCATATCCTCTGCTTCCAGAGGTCCTGATGAGGGTGGTACTGAAGATGATATTGTCTGGGCGATCTGCTGAAAGAGAAGGTCATGATCCGGGACATTGATTCCTGCAAAGATCAATCCTGTGGGCAGCTCTAAGAATGGCATTGCGGCGCTGTAAAAAGCAAGATGCGCATAATTAATAGGCGCTTCCTCCACATGTGCACTAGAAAATAGTCCTGAAATTTTGCTTGTCAACAAAACAACAAGACCTTGCATGGCATACACACATACTTGCTGGACTGACGAGAGTAGGCGTTGTGGACAAAGTTGTAGATGGCCGATAAAACCACAGTGTTCATATTCCGCATGACATTCTCGATCCTCCCAGTCATCAGCTCCCACTCCCGGTTGAAAAGATCATGCCTGATCTCCATAGCTTCTATTGACTCACTGACATCCTTGAGTTGTTGGAAGCCATCCCGCTTGAAGTGGTCTATATCACATTGATTGGTGTAATGTAAGGACAGTTAGGTGCCAACCTTGGTCCTCTGAGAATGGGTGCCAGCACGGACACTGGTGACTAGGATCTTACCCCATTGTACTACTTTCCCTGACTTTGTTTTACTATTTCCTGTTGTCTTCCCGGTAGTCGATGGAGGGACAAAGAAGACGCCCTAATGGTGGCGGAAAACAAGACGACGGATGCGTGCATTGTTGTTGGTTTCTTGGTGTTAGATTCGATTGTGAACTGTGTTCCTGGTGTGGCAATCCACTCAACGTTCACATAGCTGGGTTCAGATATGACCTTTGTGTGCGCAATAGGAGTGGCAACATACGTCAGTGAGCGAGTCGAATTCGTCCATGGTCTGCCAAGAATCGCGCGAACGGATTGCTGTTTGCTGTTGTTCCTGTTTGAACTTGAAATGAAGAGCAGAACAAGGAGCTGTAGACTTGTTTTTGAGAGACCCTACTTTTGACCGAATACACGTGACTGACACCTTCGAGTTGACTTTTTGGTGGCAAATGCATGATTAGGCGTAGTCGTCGCCCTGTGTGCCAAATAAACCCCATAGTCGTCGCCTTTCATTCATTATGAGTGCATGGCCACGTACATACTGTACTCACTCGTAACCCATCCATGAACACAACAAAGACGAAGACGTTGTGTGTAGTAGAGAGGAGAGAGGAGAGAGAGAGAGAGACAGATATGACATCGCTGACCTTATCCTGTTTCGCGCTGACCTGGCCAATTTTAGCGTGTTTCTGGGTCGCATTCTCTCTTGATCTGTCTCGCTCTCTTCTCGCCCGGGTCTCATCCACACAAGAAAAAAAACCCTTCCACCAACCACTAACAACAAACTGACACGAACTCATGCCGCCTTGTTGTCTTAACCGTTTTTTTCATCCTCTTCCCCCACCCCTCACCCCTCTCTTTCTGCCGTTTACAACATCTCTTAATTCTCATAACTCCTTCTCGCCGTCTCTCGTCCACCCCTCCTCCTCTAAATTAAAAAACAACCAAATGTCAAGTGCACTTTCAAAACGTCGCAAGCATGAGCTCAAGGGTACGTCTGTGGTGAATTATAACTGCCACAGCTCTATGCAGTATTACCTACTAACACGTTTGATGTTACCTCCACAATAGAGCTGGCCTCCAGTCTGGGCATTTCCTCTGGAGGCGTTCGAGAAGAACTCGTCGAAAGAATTAGGTAATGACTCTCTCCTCATACGGTACCATTATTGCGTTGAGAAACTATCAACTAACTGACATGTTGTCTGCTTTTTGTCACTGTCTCCAGACAACATGTTATCAAACATGGCACCAGTGATCCATCTCTTCGTGATCTTCTCCGCGAGGAGAGTCCAAGAGCGAGCAGTCGCCGCTCAAACGATAGTAGCCGTCTACCTAGCCTTTCCTCCGCCGCCGAGGGTGATGACGACGATAGCTCTGATGGGGGTGTTCGAACTCGCTCAAGGCGCTCATCACCCAAAAAATCGACCATGCATGTTACTGCAACTAGCAATTCCAAGTGAGTCAACAAGCTCTTGTTCTTTTTTCTAACGTTGATCATTTTTGGACCGTACACCAGCGGTTGCTATTAGTCGGCTGACAATGGCATTCCTTTGATGGAATAGATTTGGACGTGGTTCCGACTCTGAGAGTGCTGAGGATCCATTGTCGGAGCACCTGGTCCGCAACTTCATGGGAGACCTACAAACCGATATCCATGACGCAAAGGAGCTTGCAATCTCGCTGGAACATACCCTCCACGAAAAGTTGCAGTCTGGACAGGCGACCATAAGGCGGGCCTCCAAGGATTTGACCTCTAGCGTTGTTAACGTTATAGAAGACGTTGTTGGAGCCGTGTCGGGCAACAAGGGCAAGAGCGTCCATGGCGGGTCCTATCATTCCCAAGCAGACGAGGATAGCGATCACCATCGTCACAGCCGCTATTGCCGTCACGGCCAGGATGGCGAGAAGGAGCATGTGAGTCTTTGCGACAAAGTCTGTAGCATGATCAAGCACCGTTTCGCGAACTGTGCTTCCTGCACATCCAACAAGTGGCAAACGTTGCATGATCTGGGCTCAAACAGTCTGGGTTTTGTCTGGATCACCCTCCTTCTCGAGCTGACAGTTTTTCTCTCATCGGCATTCGCTCAGAGCAGCCAGGTACCTTGCTCTCTCTCTCTCTCTCTCTCCCCTTCCCTCTATTTCATGCACCCTGCATCTCTTTTGCATACCTTATACCTCTCCGGAACTAAAAGCACTTGAAGTTATTACTAACCCACTTCTCCTTTTGCTCGCTCACGTAACATATAGCACGGAGAGGGATGGTTCTCTTGCTTAAACCTTTTGACCAATTGGCCCAACTTCTTGAAGCCATTTTTCGCATACTATGGAACCCTGTTTGTCATCCCTACCCTCCTCTCCCAACTCTTCAACGTTGACCGATCACGCTTGCACAAGCACGACCAGACCCAGCCATCCGGTCTCCTTTCCCGAAAGACTACTTCTGGACTTTCCTACTTTGTCTTCAAGTTTGCCATAACCTATTTCCTCAGCCAGACCCTTGCCGCCAATCTTCATGCTGCTAACCCTGGTCTCGTTGGACTGGCCAAGGAAGCTGTTGAGACTGCGGTGAACCACGTTAGTCGCCAACCCGTCCTCATGAAGAACTGCGCTCTGTTACCCCAGGTCTTCCGGTACATCCCCGAGAGCGTTAGTCTATCGACCTCTGGTGTAGGGACCATCTTAGCTCTTGCAGAGACCGCTCTCTCCAGACGCCGATAAGTGACACGGATACTTGTAATAAATGTATCCACAGCTGCCCTAAACATGTTGGTCCATTCATTTTCTTCATACTTCCAGGAGGAGGGCTCAGCACAGATTGGGATCGCGCTGGACTGTCTCTACTTTCTTTTGTTTGATCTTGTTGTTACTGTTGTTGCCGTTGCATGAAAGGCTTTAATTGGGGTAAAAGGACGGTCCCGCTTGTTGCGGAAAAGGAGACACACGGACAACAACAAAAAAATCGCTGCTCATCGTCAAAGAGTATTCCTGTTTTCTCCTTTTCTTGTCGTGGCAATGTTAATAGGTGCGAGAGACGCCTTTTTACTTGTTTCTTTCTCTTGTCAAATGTGTGTCTGTGCTCTTTGTCGGTAAGTCGCCCCTGATAAAGTCCTCTTCGAGCCTATTTCCCCTCCACTTCTTCTACAACTTCATCTGCCTCGTCTTTGCTAGTCTCCCCGTTGTACACCCCGCCATCCCCTCAGCTACTCCTGTTCACCCTCAAGCAAACGAGTCCTTCTCTACCTCCCCCACATCGACAGAGCGCCTCTCACCGCCACCGCTATCACCATCGTCGCTACAACATCCACATCCACCTCCACGGCAACAACTAATTCACCAACCACAGCAGCAACATCACACACCGGACCCAATAAGTCAGGAATCAGCTTCAACCCTACAATATCAATACCCACAAATCCAACCACTTTCTCCCGATATCATCAAAGACAACGGTAGCCATCACGTAGCAATAGTATCAAATGGTACAGCCACTACAGGCGACCATCCTCTTGGCCGAAGAGGCGACAGCGGATGTACAGAAGATGACTGCCAGGCGCAAAGTGACGCTTGCCACCAGAGGTCCATATTAGCCTGCCAGCAGGCCTGTCGACGAGGATCCTGTCGTGAAAAGTTTGCAAGACGTTGTCGGATAGATTACCTCGATTGTGTAATGCACTGCATTCTTTCTGACCCTGAAAGCGATCCTTACCCACCAGGATATTTTTGACCACTACCCATGTGCATACACAAATAAAAAGAGCATGGGAGGTATTGCAAGTCCTTGTCGTTCGCACTTTTACTGTGAGACTCGATTTGTTTCCACTTGTCAGGCGCATGTTAGTTGTCGGAATATAGCTTCCTCAGTTCGTTCTTTGGCAGCTTACATTTTATTTTTTTCCTGACGGTGAGGATGGATTCTTGTGTCCTGCCTTAATTCCTTTAGTGTTGTGTGATAAACGAGACAAAGAGATGGAGTGAAGAGCGATCGTCGTGAGGGGCGAGGGTCTTCGTCACCCAGCAGATCCTGTCTGTGGGGTGTGCACTCAGATGATACGGTGACAACAATTGGACACGGTAGAATCGAAACTTATTCGGGTCGCGATAGTCATCCGGTCTGCAAGGCTGGCACCCTTGTCTTCCGAGTCGCTTCAACCTTCACCCACCATTGTGGTCAGAGTGAATTATCATCCCAAACTCAGGACCGGTTAGTATTATTGAGCAGCGAATGTTAGGCTTGTTACGCGTGCGAGGAAGAATGAACTTCCATTTAAACAAACCCTTTCTTGTACATGTACTGTACCCATCACGACTATCGAATAGACAGCCGACAAAGAATATCGCTAGTGGTAGTGAAGCTAGTCGAAGAGGCCCGCTACTATGTTCGGTCCGTTGACTTAATTGAGCTAATCAAACCATGAACCATGTTTATCCGCTCTTTAGTTTGCCTCGAATTACCCTTTTTCCCATGGAGCTCCCATTATTAGTTTAATAAGCAGTCACTCACCTTTTTTTTTCCTTTGGATAAACCGATTGTACTTCGGTCTTTCTTTGCTTTCCACTTCCTTCTGCGCTCTTCCTTCTTCAACTTCTTCGAGATCTGGCCACACAATAATCCATCCACCTTGCCAACTTGCTCCCTTTACCTCTCTCCTCCTCGGTCCTGATCACCCTCTTCGATTTATACGATTATCTTCCAGCGACAACCATTGACCTCAAGGCACCCGCCCTCAGACTACCGCCCAATCACTCGGACACACCTTGGCCTACATAGGGTCCGATCGTACAATGGCCGGTCTCTGCACACACCACGAAGGATGGGTAAGGTTGTGGTCGAATCGTATCGAATATCTCTGCACCAAAAAAAAGTGTTCAAAAGGAAAAAGTGCCTTCCTTCTCACATATTAATCGGGTCCACGACCAACATAGGGTCCTCTGAGTCCGGATCGATATGACCTGACGCCATGCTTCGAGTACAGGTACGGCAGTTAACAGTAAATATCGTTCAATTATTTAACCCATATGCACTGGAACTATCTATCTAACTGTAAGAGTCAATGATTCCCATCATTATCCATAGTGTCTTCTTTTGCGGCATGGCAACTGTTGCTATCGCTGGATTCTTGGCCAGGATTCACTATCTGACTCATCATGCCAAACCGCATGGCCTAGGAAGAACAGCTTGGATTTACTGGCCTACCCAGATCTCTATGATCGTTGCAGCCATCGCCGTCTGGACTTTGGCATACCAGTTTTTCGCCATGAAGGACTTTCCAGTCGTCTCTGCCTGGAGCTGCACACTCATGGGAGCAGCCTGGGTAAGTCTCTCCCCCTTTTCATGGTAGTGACTTTGCACCACAAAACATATTATGCACAAACCTAACAGCAAATATTTTTGGATAGGTCGCTGCCGCCATTTTGAATAAATATGAGCACCATTACGAGATTCGATCGAGTAGCGCCATATTCGCATTTTATGTCACCTCCATCTGTGGCGCTCTCGCCATCCTCCAAACAGCACTGGATCCAGGATCAGGAACCGACTACTCTGTCACACCTCTGGTCGTTTTCACCCTAGCATTGACCACAGGATTCATTGTTGAGGCTTGGCCTCGCGGGAACACCCGTATTCAACGCTCAAGTAATGTCGGCATGTATGGCAAGGCAAACCTCCTCTCACGCCTCACATTCTGGTTCTTCACACCCATCATCTCTATCGGACTCGATCGGATCCTCACAGCGGAAGACATCAAAGGCCAGCTCCCAAAGTCACTTGAAGCATACACTGGATACAAACGACTCTCACGCGCCTGGGACGAGGCACTCCAGCGACACAAGCGATCCTCATCCACCACCTCAAAGGAGACATCGCCATCGCTGTTCTGGACGGTCCTCAAAAACAGTTGGGAGATGTTAATACCAGTCCTACTGAGTCGCGTCGCCATTGTATTGTTCTCCTATACGCTACCGGTCTTGTTGAAGGAGCTCCTCGGTTATCTGGAGGATCACGAGTCCAAACCAGTCTCCTACGGAGTCACTCTAGCCCTCGGCATGTTTACCGCGTCCCTATTTGCTTCGCTCTTGAACACCTACAACCGCTACCAGATGCTGACCCTCGGCGTTGCCAGTCGATCAGCTCTCATCTCAATGATCTATCGCAAGGCTCTCCGTCTCTCTGCAGGATCGAGGAACGAGGCGAGCAGTGGAAAAATCGCCAACCACATGTCAGTTGACGCCGATCAATGGTGGAACGCAATCGTGTACATTTCCATGTGGATCGAGATCCCCCTGGCGCTCTTCATTTCCATGAAGATGCTCTACAACCTCCTGGGCTGGTCCATGCTGGCGGGAGTGCTCGTTATGCTATCTCTCCTACCCCTACAGGCTTGGCAGGCGCGTGTTTTCCAGAGTATTCAAAGCGGGAAGCTCAAGGCCATGGACGAGCGGATGCGATTGACGACCGAAGTCCTCTCGTCCATGAAGATCGTCAAACTTTACGGCTGGTCAACTGCTTTTCTACGCCGCATCCTCGAGATCCGGAACCAAGAGCTGGCATATCTCCGCCGTATCGGAGTCGTTGAGGCCTTCATGTCGATCATCTTTATCTCGTCCTCCCTTATCATCAGTCTTGTTACCTTTGCTGTCTATGCTCTTTGGGGCGGACCAAATTTCACTCCAGGGACTCTCACACCTCAGACAGTTTTCGTGTCAATGACGCTGTTTGCAATGCTCAAGGGACCGATCGCCAGTCTCTCAGATGCCACCACCTCGACCATCGGTGTTCTTGTCGCCACAAGGAGAATCCAGCAGTTCCTGCTCAAGGAAGAAGTCAACGAAGCCGATGTTGTTCGTTCGGAATTCCTTCCGGGAAATCCACTCGACCCTGTCATCTCGATCAAGAACGCCTCTTTCTCATGGGCGTCACCATCACAGTATGAGCTTCGACCGGACCCAGATGAACGGACCGCCCTACTAGCGACAAACGACGACCCACACAATATTTTGGTCCCAACCCTTCAATCGATCCAGCTCACGGTTCCGCAGGGCAGTCTAACGGCTATTGTCGGTCGGGTTGGTCAGGGCAAGTCGTCGTTATTGTCCGCGATGATTGGAGACATGTACAAGCTGAAGGGGCAGGTGGAGCTCTGTGGACTAGTGGCCTATGTCCCTCAGCAAGCCTGGATCTGCAATGCCACACTGAAGGACAACATCTTGTTCGGGAACGAATACGACGAAGCCAAGTACCGACACGTCCTATTTGCCTGTGGATTGGAGCCTGACATTGCGATGCTTCCCGGAGGTGACATGACAGAAATCGGTGAGCGCGGGATAAATCTCTCTGGCGGCCAGAAACAACGCGTATCTTTGGCCCGTGCGGCGTACGACGATGCCGACATTTACCTTTTGGACGATCCTCTGAGCGCCGTCGATGCCCACGTCGACCATCATCTCTGGGAGAATCTTATAGGACCTTCAGGATTGCTCGGGAAAAAGGCTCGAGTCCTCGTTACTCATGGCACTCATCACCTTCGCGAGATGGATCAGATTGTGGTTATCAAGGACGGAGCTATCCAAGAGCGAGGGGACTACTCACACCTTATGGGTTCCAAAAAGGACTTTTACCGCTTGATCAAGGAGTACACGGTTTTGGAGAGGAGAAGGTCGCATACCACAATCAAGAGGCGCCAGAGCAAGGACACTCCGGCTGAGGGTGTGTCTGCCACAGGAGAAGAGAATGACTCGGAGAATCCAAGCACTGTGGGAGAGGCTGTCACAGATCAGGATACCTCTGACGACGAAGCCAAGGGACCCTCTGAGCCACTTCGGAACACCAACGCTGTCCTCATCGGTGCAGAAAAGATGAAGGAGGGAGAAGTTGGGTTTGACGTTGTACTCTACTATGCCAAGGAAGCGTAAGTTAACAATTTGCCGTCGAGGTTGATCCGCGCATGTAGTCATTACAGGTTGTGCGCGATCCAAGATATCAACTAACATATTGTAAATTCATATAACCGCCATAGCTCATACCGAATAACGGCGACAATTGTCGTTTTATTTCTGCTTGCTCAAGGATGTCTCGTCTCGACCAGCCTGTGGTTGAAGCATTGGATCAAAGTCTCCAAGGAAACCGAAGACGGCGAGTCGCAGTCCGTGTTTATGTTCCTGGGTGTGTATGCCTCCTTGACACTGGTGTATGTGCTACTTTACATGGTCATAACCTGGCTAGGACTTGCCGTGGCAAGAATCAGGGCCTCGGAGCGGATCCACAGTCATCTTCTCGAAAAGGTGTTCCGATTACCTATGGCATTCTTTGACACCACTCCTGTCGGCCGCATCATCAACCGCTTCTCGTCCGACATCTTTGCGGTCGATGTAAGGATACCAAACAAGCTGATCGACATCTGCCTCTTTGGTATATCTGTCGCCAGTACCCTCTTGCTTATTGTATTTACGACACCGTCCTTTGTCGTGATTCTGCCCTTCCTGCTCGTCGGATACTGGTTTGTCGAAAAGTGCTTCCTGAGCGTCTCCCGGACTCTGGCGCGGATTTATATCATCTCCAAGTCACCTGTCTACCAGCATTTCCACGAGTCTCTGGGTGGTGTATCAACCATCAGGGCTATGAAGATCCAAGAACGGTTCATTGAGAAGAATGCGGCCATGGTTGACAGGATGTCCAACAACTTTTTGTCCAACATGGGCAGCCGACGCTGGCTGGATGTTCAGCTTCGGATTCTAAGCACAGTTGTGTTGCTGTGCGCTGCTCTCTTTGCGGTCCTACAGCGGGACAGTATGGACCCGAGTCTGGTAGGCCTAACCCTGAGCTTTGCCCTGACGATTACAGAGGAAGTAACAAGTCTTGTACGCAACTTTTGTGACCTCCAGGTAAGCATTACTCGTTCCAAAATAATTCCATATGCTGCTAACTTTTGCAAGGCCTCGATTCTCTGCCATTTGTCCTGTAGCTAAGACTTTCATATCGATGTATTAGAATCAACTGGTGGGATTGGAGCGGATCATCGAATACACGGACTTGAAGACGGAGGCACCAGACACAACGGACGTTCTCCTTCCTTCTAATTGGCCTTCAGAGGGCCGCATCAGTTTCAAGAATTACTCGACACGCTACCGTGAAGGGCTAGACTTGGTGATCAAGAATGTGTCCGTGGACATTCTGCCATCAGAAAAGGTCGGGATCGTAGGTAGGACAGGGGCGGGCAAGTCATCGTTGACTTTGGCTCTCTTCCGTTTGATCGAGGCAGCCAACAGCTATTGGGCTAAGGAGAGTGATAATAGTCGATCCCTCGTTGCAGACGCAGCACTCATCGATATTCTCGACACGGACGATTCAGACGACGAGGAGTGTGGGGGCTATATAGAGATTGATGGAGTCGACATATCAACAGTTGGATTGGAGGATCTGAGGAGGCATTTGGCGATCATTCCTCAGGACCCGACGTTATTTGCTGGATCGGTACGAGACAACCTGGACCCTTTTCAAGAATTAGAGGATGCTGATTTGTGGGAGGCCCTGGAGCGAGCGCATTTGAAGGAAATCATATCGGGGCTGGCTGGGGGGCTAGCGTTTGAGGTGTCATCCAACGGCGATAACTTTTCAGTGGGCCAGAGGTCTCTGATCTGCTTGGCGCGTGCATTGTTAAGAAAGACCAAGATACTGGTGTTGGACGAGGCGACGGCGGCGGTTGATGTGGAGACGGACGAGCTGATTCAGAAGACAATTCGGAAGGAGTTTGCGGACAGGACGATTTTGACGATTGCACACCGGATTAAAACTGTGATGGACAGTGACAAGATTTTGGTATTGGAGAAGGGTCGGGTGGAGGAGTTTGATAGGCCGTCTGTCCTGTTACGGAAGGAGGAGTCTCTGTTCTACCGGCTGGCGGAGCAGGCGGGGGAGATCTAGAGGAGGTTTGTTTGTGTTTGCAGGATATTTAGTTTCTCCAGTGCCAAGCAAGCTTTTAGTTGTTCATATTAGCAATTAAAAGGGGCGAAGTCGATCGAGTACTGTTTTGATAAGCCAAGAAGTGTATTAGAGTAAGCTCGACGAGAGCATAGATGAGTGAGTAAGGTGAACTCATGAACACCCCTCTCCCCACCTTGCTCATAATTGATGCTGCTTTGCAGCAATTGAAAATTTCCTTTTCCAGACCGGGACACTGTAGTATTTTTAGTGGGGTTTTCTCCCCTCACTCTCTCGCTCTGTGAGCAACTTGCTGGATAGGAGAATGGATAATCATTGTATCCCACCCATCTACTCGCATGCACGCTCCTCTCCTCTCACTCACTTTATTTTCTTCTTCCTCCTCCTCCTCCTCCTCCTCCTGTCCTCCTCTTTCCTCTTTCCTCAACACATATTTATCTACACACACACATACACACACATACCCCCTTCTTATTCTTCCTTTCCCATCATCCCCACAACAACTCCACCAGATGGACACCGACCCTAAGACCGCCCTACCCGCAAAGCTGCGATGGAGACCCTATGCTAACGGGACAAGCAAGAAGAACAGCACAAAGATCAAAAAGGTCGACACACCCAACCCAAACGCCATCGCCCACAAGATCAGACCTAACCAGTACTACTCCTCAAAGTCAAACAATGCCCCAGTCAAGGTTAGCCTTCAATGGGAAGAAGCCGAGACTGTCGAGTCCATGAGCCAAGGCGGGCGCCCGCACAACCTCCAACACCAACATCGCTCCTTTGACTCGGCCAGCTCGCGCGGCTCCTCCCCTGGCGCCGTCTCCGATACCTCGTCGCTCTCTTCCCCCATCAAACAACGCGCTTTCTCGACAAGCAGCGCCAGCAGCACCGGCAGCAACAACAACTATAACAACAGCAACGGCAACGTATTGATGAGTTCCATGGACCGTGCCATGGCATCCTTACCCTCTCCGCCGCCTTCCAAACCACTCTCGTCAGGGCTGGACCTGGTCGGGGGACCCACCGACTTTAATTTCTTCAAGGCTTCGATCCCGGGACTCACAGGCCACAACGCTGGTCAACAGGCCCTCGGCCCAGACTCGATGACACCCAACAATGCATATCAAATCGCTCTGAACGTCTTGTTCCAAAGCCAGACAATCAAACACAGTACCTTTCACACGGTGGCTCTCATGGATGCGCCCCTGACAAGCAGCAGCAACAACAACAACACCAGTGCCTCGTCCGCAGCGTCGCTTCTGGGCTCCTCGACCATTCACGACGCCTTACTTTCTGACCCCAACCGCGTCTTGTCGAACGAAGAACTGCTTGGCGTCTCCAGCATTGACGAGCTTCTGGCTTCCTGTGGTGTCATGGACGACGGCTCTATTGCCCTTACAACACAGGTTCTCTCTACTCCCACGGATACAAACCCATCTTACAACACTACGCCCTTGAACACTCTGCTGGACTTTAATAGCTCGGGAATGGTGGTCAGAACCCCTTCAACCTCTGGTTCCAACACCTTCTCCCCCATGGCAATCACCAACCAGTCGCTCGAGGCCCTCCTTGCCCAGTCTGTCATCCCTCAACAACTGCCGCACTCACATCAGCAGCAACAAACCCCTGTCTCGCCTGTCAGCACAACTACTACTAGTTCCCCAGCAACAGTCGATGCGTACGGAAACCTGGTCCAAGCATTAGCCTCACCATTCGGTTATCTCTCGGCCAGCGACTCATTTGCGGCCTCTGCACCCACAGCCTGGCCTTCGCTTTTCCCGACCTTTGTGGAGGACACCTCAATGGCCATGGATGTCACGACTTCAACGGTCACCGTCTCTACTCCTCAGAGAAGCGAAATGGCGACCCAGACCGAAGGACCCTATGTCACACCACTTTCGCCAGAATCTGCAGCTTCTGCCACGCACGGGTCACAACGTGGCACACCTTCGCCGTTGTCCACGGCCCTTGGTCTCTCTGATGAAGAGATCGATCCTGACTGGCTCAGTTTCTTGGACGAGGCTTCGCCATTGTTCGACGAGGCGGATATGCCGTCGCCTCCTCCTTCGGGTGACGAAGGCAACCCTTATCCACAAGCAGGCACACCAAGGAGTACCGAGCAACGTACAAGGAGTACATGGGGCTGGGGCAGCGCTGTTCCGCCAGCTGGACACCGTGGCCTCCCATCGACATCGTCCATGACCGGCATTCCAGGCGGATCAATTGGAGGTGGAGGGCTGGTTAGGACACTCCAAGGTGTAGGACAACAGCGGACGGCCAAGCCCTCCAAAACGCCTGGCTCTACCCCTGTCGGAGCAGCGCCATCGACTGAGAACGATGAGGCACAGTCAAGAACCACCACGGACAACAAGGGTATAGCCCCATCGGATCTTAGTCTCGCTCCCAGCGAAAAGATCACGATCCAGAGCGAGGACAGTTGGGCCGGCCTAATCCACATGATCAAGGGACTTTGGAGCGGTGGCGGCGGAGACAGCAACACTGACTAGTAACAATGGTTGTGTTGCTTCGATTTTTATGCACATTTTCTAGTATGTATTTTATATCTCACTGCCTTCCCTTCCCCCTTGTACATATCATACCTTTTTCTTATCCTTACGTCTTATGTTTACGAACTTCACATATTAATTACAAGTAGCCTTTTTTCATGACAATAAACACAAACTCACGATCATTTTGTTTATTCACTCGATGATTTTCTAAGCTATGAACGTGGCTGTTCTTCTTGCTGTTGCTGTTGTCTGCGCTCTTTTTCCATATCTGCTTCAAATTGGGCGAGGAGATCATTTGTATCATTCGTATTTGGGATATGTCGGCGAGGATCCTCCTCCAGGACAACTATTCGCGATAAAAATCGGAACTAGTCAACTCTTATCCCATCATGAAATCAGAAAAGCGAGGACTTTATATACTTTTTCAATGGAAAATTAAGCATCAACGGACATACCTCGCTTGTAGAGGACGTAGGTGGACGACACGAACACAGGAAGGGCGATAATAATAGTCAGTAGCCTTTGTTGGTTATGTAGGTAGACATGTGAACAAAGGTTATTAATATCTAGTATTGACTTGATGCACTTTGAATAGCTGAAATGTAAAGATGAATTGAGATGGAAGTAAGCAAGAGGTGATTACTTTTGACCCTGAGGGTTAAGCTTGTTGGGCATGAAGAACATGTCTGACGAAAAGGAAGAGGGAAAGGGCAGATGCAGGCCGTGATCTCGATGAGAATTGAATGGTCAGCAAAAAAAAGGAAAAAAGTAAGAAGCCCCTTAATCTCACTATGCAGCTGCATGTTTGGATGTTCTGGTGGCAGGTGAGATAAAGATATAGTTGATTTGGAAGGTTTGCGCGAGAGTTGAGGGGAGGTGGATCGGGAGTGGTTTGTACCGCGACTGCTGAGTTATGAGCAAAGGTGGCTCAGGCATAGGTACTGGCCGAGCAGGTGTCAGGACGTTGGCTGTGCTTTTGTTGACAACGCAAGGAGAAGGGCAGTTACTTGCTGGAGTTAGGCAACGGACCACGAACTACAGCACCATAAAGGTCCTCCTTGTTCAAGCAGCTATCGTCGAAACGCAAACCACGCTACGCCCAAGGTAAACCTTGCTAAATTTCCTGTCTGGAGGGGCCACTGCTCATGACCCTTGTCGTCTGCGCGAGCTCGCATTCATTAAACGTCCGACAAAAAGAGGCCTTCGTACCTGGATTCGTCATAGACGAACAAAAATCGGTCTTCACACGGAGTAGGAAAGGTACGCGTAAGTGCTTATCCTGTAGATGCCTCCTTAAACGTTGTTTTGTGCAAGTGTGTTGTTCAACGATAGCGCGTGTTGGAAACGCGTCGAAACAATACCAAACCGGACCTTATTATCATGTGGGAGAGGAGAAAGAGCATTTGGTCGTGCCTTTACGTTTTGACTTCACGGATGATGGTTCTTTGACAGATATATAAGGCAGCAGTTTGGCCCTAGGATTGAGGAGCAAGAGTGGCAAAAGACAGCCCTACCTGGTTGGTTGTTGGAAGGGACTTGGTATCTAGCTTGTCCTTCTCGCCCTTGAAAGAGCATCGAAAATGAACATCAACAAAAGCGATGGTGTGAGTTGTCTTGGTCTAGCACAGTGTTGTTTGTTGCCTCCGCCCTCCCAAGTATCTCCTGTCGGCGTGTGTTGCCGCGTTTTTCTCGTTTTTGCTCTGACTGCTGTCCATGGGTGGTCCTGTCGCCTTTCTGTGCTGTGCACATGTACTCTCCCGCCACCTTTTACTGTGCTAGTGTGTATCGCCTGTTCTTCGTTTGCAAGGTGTTGATAGTGCATGTTTCTTTCTGGCGCTACGCACTGTCCAGGGTGGATGTCAGGATCCACGACTAGCTTCCCAATTTGACGTGATAATCAACATGACAGTGTTCACATCCAACTAGCCAACTCGACACGCTGATCAAGATGCTCTAAGAGGCTCCATATCCAACCACCTGAAACTCTGGCCAAGTCTTCACCGTCCGTGTCTACCTAGCCAACTCGACCCGTTGGCCAAGATTTCACCATCCACGTCCACCTCGCCAACTTGATGTGCTTGTGAAAACTACAGGGTCAATGGCAACTTGGCCATCTTGACGCCGGTCGAGAACGTAGATTTAGGTTCAACGACTACCTACACAAATTTACACGCTGGCCAAGTTAACAGAATCAACAAACGCCTACCACATTGGACACACTGCTCAAGACTGTTCTTAAACTCACGATCACACCCTCCCCCTGGCCCTGCCTTGGGGAATGCCATTCGCCTTTACCTTTGCCTTGATCTCGAGCATATTAAAAGTCTTATACTGCAGTCTGACTGATGGAACATACACAACATGAAAGACAAGCGTTGATGAAATTTTATCGCGCGATTGGAAGAATAAGTTAAGCTGCTATCTCGTACAGGACTTCTTCCCTAGACTCCAACAGTTCATCTTCGACTATGCGTCTTCTGCGGATATGGATTAGTTTCCCCTCCAGGATGCGGCTAACATTCTCTGCAACGTGCTCGATAAATGACTACTCGCGTCATTGTGACATCCTTGTAATATTAATCACTACGTCGAAAAATTGGACGTGTACTGCGCTGCACAACCTTTCTCGCTACTCAGTCCGAAACGAGAACTTGTGTCGACCCTCCAAGCGCTTTGTTTTAACACAAGGTCTTACAAATACAAAAATATGGGTTTACATTTTTCAGTGTTAACTCTAAACTCTAAAGTAAATAAAAAATGATCTAAGCCACATCATTCAGGTGTTAATTCACCTTTTTGCTCGGATAAGTTGTTCATTATTCTCAAACACAAAGATATTGTAGGCACCATCAATGGAAGAACAGCAGCTAGCCAGCCTTATTGGAAAGATTCTCGCCAAGTCCTTGCGTGAAGAGATAAACAAGATCGTCGATGCGCGCCTTGCAGATAGCAACATCAGGGTAACAAAGAACAGGTTGTTTGGCCCTTTCAAATCGAGGAAATACAGTGAGGATTATATTAACACTTCGTTTGTCTTTACCGTACAGAGTCTTGCTCCTTCTTTAACGGCTCGTTGTTGTGATCACAAGTGCATTCCTTTTAAAGCACCTCATTCCGTGCCAAGCTCTAGTCGTAGTCCGGAGCCTGTCAAAGAGACGTATTCAACCAGCACCCAGGTAATTATATTTTGCAAAAGAATGCTTAAAGGGTTGAAACACTCATATATTTTCTACGTTTTACTAATACGACTTCCTCTTCGTTGTTGCCACAGGAAACGCCAACTCCTTTGGCTTCTCATTCATCGTGTGACATGGGCGCGGATACGTTGAATAAAGCTGAGGATTTGCCGCATTTTGAGACCAACTGTGGCGACGACCAGCAGTACCACTACGACAACGATCACTACACCAACGAGCGGAGCAGCAATGAAACTGATTCCGATGAAGAAAAGGGAGACATGCGCAAGGTAACTATCATAATTACTACCTTTCTTTGCAGTGATAGGCACCTTTCTGTAAGATGAGTTTTGCCTAACTTTTACTCTTTAATACTGCAGGTTACAACAAACGGTTCAGCTCCCCATCAGTCTGATAATGCAGAAACGGTCACAGCCTCCTTAGCCAGGGATGCCACTCCTAGCATAGTCGACTTACCTCCAACAAAGCCCGATACCATCGTCTATAATCACCCCAGCAGCCCCGAGTTTCCAAATGGCAATATTGTCGAAACAATCCAGTTTCTCCCGTCGGACCAGGATTCTCGTGCAAAGTTTACTGGATGGGCGCTACTCCCTCTTCAATCTTTCAAGGCGCTTGTCAGGAAGAACTGTGATGTCAAGGTGTGCCTGCATGCTGGAATCCTCAAGGCTCAGAGCGGCACATTTCAAACACTCCTCTCCCTCAAGAAGAAGAAGTTGGACTGCCACACCAACAACGACAACGAGGAGCGAGTGAACATTGCAGAAAAGATTTGCTTCGGTGTCTATAAGTGTCCCAAGTGTGAGTTCTCCGAGCGGCCCCGACTCCCCAACACTGGAAAGAATAGGAACTCCATACCTCGTCCGCCGGTGGGGAAATGCACGACGCACCTTGACGACCTAGAGTGGGAACGCTGTTCTGCATCTGCTGTGATTATCCGCTACCATGGTCGTATGAAAATGGAGATTCACCACAGAGGAACGCACAGTCACCCAAAGCCACCACCGATGCGCGCGCACATGCTGGCCTGGCGTGAATTGGAAGCGCAGGTTAATGAAACACCGAACGATACGGCAGGCAGGATCATTATCGGCAGCAGGACACAAAAAAATATCTAGGAAGATCCATGTCGACAGATTGGCCAAGGATGTCATGACTATCTCCAACAAGCACAAACCGAAGGGGTCGATCAAGGACCCTATGACTATCGAGAAGGACGCATAGATGAAGGTTTTCCACCACTCCTCATTCAGAGCTGACGATGGTCATATTACTCTACAGACCCCCTTATGTCTCAAGTTCTCGGCGGGCGCCAAGGTTGTCTGCAGGCCGACTCGGTCTAGGGTATGATTAGATATTCGCAGTCCGATGGCCCCCATCAATGTCATCTTCACGTCTGGCTACTGCCACAGATGACCAACGTGGTCGTCAAAAAAGAGAAACCTACTTGACAGTGTCAGGGTCCGAGTCATCTGTGTCTGCGGATTCCACTGACTTCTTGCTCGTCGCTTTTGACCTTTTCTTATTCGTCGCTTTTGACCAGTGTTATGAAGCACTTTCTTCTGACCCTTTTATCGTGGAACTGGCCTTTGGAGCTTTGGGGGCCTTGGTCGTGGTGGGCGCTTTGGTGGAAGGGGTGGTATTGTCGGACATTGTTCGAGTTCTGGTGGCGATCGCAGGGACAGGGGCATTCTGAGCTGTAGCTTCGACATAAAGGGTGTTGGTAGTAGGCTGATTGTTGCTGTGGAGGATTTGGTCGCGAGAGTGGTGGCTTCAGCAGCTGCTGGACCTCGGCGCCGTCCTCGTCCTTTTGGTTCATCAGTAGCGACCATCTTTCCAGTTTGACTTCGTTTCGGTACGAAGTGGCCCTTCGGCGACAGCAGCAGCGTACGAGCGGCGGATTTGGGGTCCTCTATTGGGCAGCATGGTGGAGGGTAGGTAGGTGGTAGTTGAGGGAGTTTTAAGAAGAGAGTGCGTATCCCTTCAACCGTTTTAGAATCGAAATTGGTTCCAATTTTTCTTTTTCAATTTATCAGGGTTTCCAATAAAACGGGTTGGGAAGGGTCTCGTGTCGTCTAATGAAAACAACGAGGGTTGTCGTTTCCCAGCTCGCCTCATTACCACCTTCGCTGTCAAATTCAACCTTTTTTTTCTCTCTCATCATCTCCAAAGCCTCCGTTACTGTCTCCCTCACAAAGAAAACTTCGCCCAACCTGCTCATGGACCCATGCTTCGAGTTCCTACGTTCCTTTGACGTTTCTAACGGTCAAGGTACTAGCACACTCACTTCCGAGGAGACAGAGGAGTTGTCGTTTTCGGTCATTTGCCGAACTCGAGAGATTGCCGGTGAGGATGATTCCGATGATGAAGAGCGACCACCAGAAAGAGAGCAACCGGCGGGAGAGGAGGTGTCCCCTGCACCCTTAGCTCTCGCGAAAGCGAAGAGGGCTGTCAAGAAAGCGAAGAGGGCTGTCAAGAAAGCGAAGAGGGCTGTCAAGAAAGTCACCCGCGAACCCACAGAACTCCCAGCCGTCCCTGACTTCAAGGACGTCTTCAAACACCAAAAAACAGTATGCTCAGCACAAACCAACCTTCCCCTTGCACTTCAACTCGACAGCGAACTATCACCATTGACAATTTTCACACTCTTCTTCTCCGACCCGGTATTGACGGATTTGGCAGACAACACTAACGCATATGCAGCATCAAAAGGAGCCGGCACAGGAGAGGGATCGCGCCAATGGGTAAAGACCACACCTGACGAACTGCGCACATTCCTCGGCATCATTGTCTACATGGGCGTGTTCAGGCAGAACTCTGTCTCTGAGTATTGGTCAACCTTCCCTGAATGTCCTCAACACAACATCACTAACTTCATGTCCCTCGTCCGCTTCGAACAACCGAAGCGTTTTTTTCGTGTCTCCAACCCCAACGAGCCTGAGCAACATTGGTTCTCAAAAGTAGAACCTCTTTCGACCAAACTCGCTACCGACTTCGCTCGTTACTACGTTCTCTCCACCAATGTGTCCATCGACGAGATGATTGTTCGCTTTTCAGGAAGGAGTGCTCACACCGTACGCATGAAGGGTAAGCCTACCCCCGGAAGGCTACAAGATTCTCGCTCTTTGTCAATCAGGATACACCTATTCCTTCCTCTACACCCCTCGCATCAAATCCATCATTGGCATAGACAGGATAAACGGGCTTACTCCAACCTCTTCCGCTGTTGTTCGTCTCGCCAAATCACTCCCCTACAAGACTCGTCCATTCAACATCTACATGGACAACTATTTTCCAACATCCCGCTTTTCAAGCACCTACGTGGACTCAACATCGGCGCATGTGGCACCACCCGCATCAACTCAGCCTGCTTCCCTGACACTTTGAAAGTGGGTAAGAGTGAGAAACTACAATGGAATACCCTGACAGGAGTTGTTATCGACAAACAAGTTCTTGCCGTCGTTTGGATGGATAATGCACCCGTCACCATGCTGAGTACCATCCACAAAATCAACACGGATGATGACTTCATTGAGCGTATTCGACGCTGCCCTCGCAACACTAGCACTAACGCAGCCAATGCTCGGGCAATATTCAATGGCAAGCCCAGAGCGGCACTCAAAATCCCCAAGTTGATTGATGACTACAACCACAACATGAATGGCGTCGATGTCAGTAACCAGTTCAGGGCATATTACAGCACCCAATTAGCCGTGTTCAGGACGTGGATGCCTCTCTTTTTTGGATTCTCGACACCACCATCATCAACGCCTATCGAATCTATGTCGTCCAAAAAGGATCCCTTTCTCACAAAACTTTCTGTCTCAGGTTGGCATGGGATTTGATCAGGAAGGGAGCAGAAAGCAAACAGCACATGGACTACAGCAAACGGACACGAGTTCACAGAGCCACCAAACCAGAACCAACCAAGAAGATATATGTTACCAAAAATTGCTCTGATCTGCCCACCATCCGTTTCACCCCAGGACCCCACTCACCCATAATTCTCGACCAAAAATCCAACTGCTTGTTCTGTCGCTTCAGAGCCACTGTCTTCGACGACAAAAACCACGATAGAAAAACTCAAACAGTCATAGCCTGTGAGATCTGCAATGTTGCCTTGTGTATGTCAAAGGCCCGCAATTGCTTCAGAGAATTCCATAAATCGTAGTTGTAGTTGCTTAACCAGTAATGAGAAGCACCCCTCTGATACTAATGCAAGATAATAACAGATATGAAGAACAAAAAATAAAGGCCCCTAATGCCTTTTCGGATTGTTAACATATGGCGGTGCATGTGACTAGCACGAATTTTTTGAATGTGTGAACGGTCAAGGGGCACAGGGTCACGCCAAAAAAAAAAAGACCGCCTGTCGCGTCGCGTCGCTGGGGAGCAAATAAAATGTCCTTGGGCTGCCTTTTCCCACTCCAACACCTTTGCCAAGTTCGCTCATGGAATCCTAAGTGGACATCGTTGATCAGGACAGAGATCCAAACCAGAGCTACACCTAGTCTTCTGTAAGTGCATCGCTCTCCGTCTATTGGCGTCAGCTTGGATGACCAATCAATACCAGGACCTCGCTAACCCCATGGCCGACTTTACCTCATTCTGTCAACAGATCAACTGCTCACGCGCCAGAAACCTTGCCACAGTAAGCTGACTTTTTGTGATTGGCAGCCAACTTCCCACCCTTTAAACCAAAAGGAATGTACTGACGTCATTGTCAACAAACAAAAAAACCAATTAGACTCATTCGACCAACTTCTGACATCCAATCACTGCGACCTCCACCCCACCCCTCCACACACACACACACACACACACACACACACACACACGCACACATCCGCACGGCTCACGCCCCTGCTTCATTAAGGTATTATCACGTTTCAAATCCGCCGACATTGTCCGCCCAATGTGGTGTTTGTTTCCATCTTCTGATGAGCTTTTCTTCATTCTTTCCTTTACAGTCAGTCATGGGCGTCAACGGACTCCCAGGAGAGATAAAGAACGCGACGGGCATTGCGCCGACGAAAATGAACGGCAAGGAATTTCACGTCGACATGAACGGTACCTACTACGGGTTGATGAAGGCGCGAGCCTACTCTGTCGTACAAAAGTACACGACCACGCTGACGCGCAACACCGAGCCCGCCAACCTGCACATGCCACAGATGGAGGATGCGCCAGAGCGACCCGAGTCGACAGACTCTGCCTCTCCAGACCCGAACGATGCCCAGGCGGACCTTCTGAGACGTGCGAACATGCTCTTTGGTCTCAAAGATAAGCTTGCTATGGTGACGAGTGGACCCAACAGCCCCGACTCTGTCGTCGTTGACAAAGATGGGATGTTACAGGATGGCACGGACCAACAGAGAGTTATGGTAATGAATCTTCTTGAGGACTGAATGCGGGATTTAGCATGGGTCCACTGGTGATTATTTACTTGATTAGTTAATTATCATTTGCTATGTCGTCGTTTGCTTGAAATAGTTCTTCGGTCACATTGCAGATGAACTGTACAGGAAGCTTTCTCAGTTCTGTACTCCCGAAGACGAATCTGTCACCCTTCACTTCGATGGAGAGCCATCCATTCAGAAACAGGCGGAGCACCGAGCTCGCGACGACAAGCTGCGTAAGGGCACCGACGCACTTCACCAAGCAATCGAACAAGCACGTGTAGTGGGTGGATCTCGTCGAAAGGCTGCTTACAAACGGTGCAGGAATCTCTACAAGCCAACAACCGTAATTCAAGGAGAAGTTATAGCGGAGTTGATCAAAAAGTACGACTGCCATGTATGCCTCTGCCGCTTTCAGTCGGATACTTGCATTGCTAAGCTTTGTGCCCAGTCTCTGAATCCCCAGGACATCATTGTTGTCTCCGGTGATTCGGACTTGATTTGTTTCGGGGCTGTGCCGAGAGTGTTGTATCCGATCGGCAAGTCAAGAGAGCTCACTCTTTTCGAAAAGGATGCGATTTTGGAGGTCCTCGATTTGCCTTCGGAGCGGCATTTACTACTCGCGGCTGTTGTGACGGGCAACGACTACACCCGGGGAGTGCCATATTTCGGGATCAAGAAGATCTGCGAGATTATTCGGGAAATGGAGCTACCCGGCTCTGACGTCGAATCGTTTCATTGGTACGTCCACGAGTTTCTCGTTCGAGTGCGACACCAGCTTCTTTCCGAGAGAGTCCCTCGGAAGAAACGAAAACGAATCGACTCGCAGCTATCGGTTACGGTTGACGACTTCGAGCATGCTTTATCTGCCTTTGTGGGCGTCCAGGAAGATGCCGTATCCTCCGTTGATCAGAACCCACACCCTCAGCCTTTTACCAGTCAACAGCACACATCGATTGAGCAGGGAGGGCAGCGAGACTGTAATGCGCACGAGATTGTCATGAGGGCACTGCTCGATCTTGAGTACCAGAAGGTTGCAGAGGCTCAGGCACGTGCGGCAATGGGATCCACACCACCGATGGAGGACAAGAAGCCGGCTCCCAAAACGAATGTAAATCGGACCAGGACAGCGAAAACGCAGCGAGCTCGCCGGGAGGCAGCGAAAAGGAACAGGAAACGTAAAAAATGGAGGAAATCCAGGTAAGACAATATCACATTGACGTCTCCGGGTTTGCACAAGTTATGGAAATGTTTCTAAGTCTCTCTAATTATTATTTTTTGTGGTTAATTAGGTTCAAGTCTCGCACTGACAATCAGGTTCGGTACTCTCCCCACAGAGTCAGTGATCCGTCGACAGCCACCCCTGTTTCTGATAATCAACTGTCGACAATGTCCCCGTCACAACCAAAAAAGCGACCCGTCGACAAGCAGCCCAAGGCTGTTGAAGATTCGCCTTCAGCATCCTCGTCATCGTCGACAGACCGCTCGTCGAAGAACAAAAGACGGAAGGCGTCATCCAAGAAAAAACTCGCGAGACCACGCGACATCGATGCAACCCCAACAGCACCAAAACTTATGGACGCTTTCAAGTTTGCTTTTCCGACGATAACTCAGACAGTTGGTTCCTTGAAAGGATGCCTGCGCCGTAGCCTTCGACCCCTCGGGATCTCTGATGACCAAGTCGACACCATTGCGAGCCGCCTGGAGAAGGCCACGAGCCTGATCAATGAAGCTCGTCCCCACGTGTTCAGGATGATACAGCTGTTTTTACTGGAAGAAGTCACAACAGTGTTTAGCCCGCAAGGAGCCTCAGGGGTGACGAATGTCGATCTGCTGGACCTGGTGATGAACAAGGCTTCCGGTCAGATGTTCATCCGTGGATTAATGTCGTTGGCCTTGAATGGAGAAAAAGTGCAAGAAGTCCGAGTCCATCCGTGCTCGAGAGCTCGCACAGAGGGTCTATGCCCGATACAAGACGATCATTCCCCACTTTTCGCCCATTAACACTACCGACATCCCCCTGGGCGACATGCAGATGGAGTTTGGACTTGCCACGATGGTATGTCTCCACACACACTTCAGAAAGCTACCGTCTACTGTCACTGGAAAGGTATTTATTTCTTTCTTGTTTGAGTTATGTTTGATGCAATGTCAAAATATTTTTCGTACTCTAACAATGTCTTACCCGCGCTTTTGTGTAGATGGTAAAACTGGGATGGAGCAAAGACATCATACCTCTCGTTGACGGAGACGTGCCTCCTGAAGCCCAACGACAGCAGGACGACGACGCTCTAGACGAATCTCCAACGACTGAGCCCCTGGGATCAGACGAATATGCGGCCGACGACGACGGATGCTACAAGTTCAAGGCGGGCTTTCTCGGGGATTGGTGGGACCACTTACTCTCGCTACCTGCAGAGAAGCGACCTGTGTTCTGTCCTCAGCCGAAGCTTCGGGGTGCGTTTGTGATGATACCGGAGCGAGCAGTGTGGAGAATTCTATGGGGAGGAACTGCGAGGAACAATCCAGCCAAGACGATCGTGGAGACGATTTTGAGTCGCGCGGAGGCGTCGGATTGTGTTGATTCGGACTATGGAAAAGTGCTTGAGACGCTTTTCTATGGGCGAAGAAGACCCGTTGGCCACGACAACGACGGAGGACCAGACCTGAGACGGACACCCTACGCAAAACGGACGACAAGAATGGCAGAACTTGCGGAAGGTGATCCTTCTAGGTTTGGTTATCGGTCATTGCAGGACTACTGTAACAGGAAGCTGGCCTACCTTCGAGCTGCTGCGAACTGTCGGGATGAAGGAGTACCATGTACGCAATCACCGCCAGAGTTTCCCGCCAACCCCAGTACAAAATCACGCTATGCTTTGAACAATATGATTCGAAGTAACGGCTTGGAGCTGCAGGTCCTCGCCTACGACACCAAACACGAGCCACATGGAGCCCTGGATCCAGTCATGCGTATCGAAAAAGTCTTGCCTGATGAGGACGCTATCGCCAGGATATTCCAGGGAAAAATACCACAATGTCGCGGGTGGGACCCTGGGGAGTTGGTGACGGCGGCTTTATGTCTGATCGAGCACGAACGTGAGTGGAATGGAGCACCAGACCCTGGGGATCCACCTGTGACCAACCTAATGATACGTCGAGCAGCTTTATACTCTCCCACCACTGCAGCGCGATCCGAAAGAGAGAGAGTCAAAAACAGGAAGCTTCAAGTGGTGCCGGGCGAGAGTATCGATGGAGGAATTTGGGCGAGGGGTGTCGATCCAAAGGGAGCCAGGACAGACGTACAGTCCATCCAGGAGATCGAAAGTTGTTTGCCCCCAAAAGGCCAAGTAACCGTGGAGGATTTCGAGGATGCTGTTCGTGTCAGAGTGTCTACGGAGCCCTTGCTTCGGGAGTTTGAAGGCTCACTACGCATGAAAAAAGCCGCCTGGGAGGAGAAGAAAGCCGTTCGTGCCGAACTGGATATGGCTGTGGCTGCAATCCTGCGCTTTTGTGGACCGGAGCCGTGTCTTATTGCTATTGGCAACGGCAAGTTTCGAACGGGGATAAACTTGGCTTCCAAGCATGAGACATTACAGAGTCATTTTGCCAAGAAGGTACCGTCATTATGCCGCGACAAACAATTATTTACTTGCTCAATTGTCAACGTTATGCTATGGGACCATTCAATAACCGTCAATCTTCTATCTAACGTAGGCGCGAGCACATGGCCACATTGTCGTTTTGGTTGATGAATATCTGTCCTCGACCGTTTGCCCAGCTTGCACTGCCCGAGGAGAGACCTCCAGGATGGCAAAGCCGACTTCAAGATCTTGTGTCTGCCTCGCCTGTGGTCGATGGATCAACAGGGACTCGGTTGGAGCTCACAACATTGCACTGATCGCTGAGCAATGGCTTTTCGATCAGTCTCGACCAATCTCTCTCCTTCGGCCCAGCGTTTAACCTTCACAATTGTAAAGACCCCGAACAGGTCTTACCAAGTTATCCTTGTGACTGGCAACGGTCGAAGGGATAGATAGCGCTTTGTGTCGATGTACAAAACTTGTACAGTACATTGGTCTGCGGCAACGATTACTCAGTTCGGTGACGTAATTTATGCGCCTATTGTTCTGCTGTAGCTCGCATTTTTCACAGGTTACCGAGTTACTTCCTTTTTTTTTTTTTGTTCTTTCTTCCATCATCTCATCTCTTCACACGTGTCTCATCTCTTTGCACACGTCTCATCTCTTTGCACACGTCCCATCTCTTCGCACACGTCTCATCTCTTCGCACGCGTCTCATCACTTGGACGCCTGGAAATGAAATTTCCATCAAATGCAAAGGTAGAAGCAGCTGTACCAGACTGGATGATCACAATTGAAATAGATGATCCCTCAAATATGAGCTAATTATAAGGATGTTTGCCATCACTCTAGGTCCTCAGACGGTTGTTCTATGCAATCGCCCTTGCTTGCGGGATGGGGTTGATGATCCGTGTACACAACATCATGCTCTATCGACTGATAATCACCAAAAAGATCGAGGGCTACACGAATCTCAAAGTTGTCGAGAAACCCCCTGTCTGCCCCTTGCTCCGAGGTGCCACAGTCTGCGTCCATTCAGAAGCAAGCAAGGCTGCCTTAGTCGACATTTGCGGTGACTTCTCAGCTTCGATTGGCAGCTGCCAAGACGAAACTTATGGATCTATCGTCACCACCAAGGACCACATCGGCGACGTCAGCGAATACACCTTTAGGATCATTGTTCAAGGAGAAGGGTCGGAACTCGGAGATGCCGTCGACAAGTTTGTCCAAAGGCGGTCTCGATGGATAGTTGATATCATGCAAGGCGATGGATACGAGCTATTGACGACATTCGACGACCCCCGCCGTAGCGCCTTTATGTCACAACTAGATCTTATTCAACACCGATGTGCCAACTTCTTCAACGGAGCAACCAACGAACACGGATTTGGATCCAAATGGCACACAGTAGCTCTGGGTCTCTCTTTCGGTCTGTACCGCAACATGACCCTGATGACCCCCGAAGTTCTCAGCAACTTTATACCTCTGACATCATGCACCGAAGCAGACATGGAGCGAGCATTCAAGAACACCCCTCCGGAGCATCTATTCGCCAACTGGAACGAGTCGACCATCAATTTCCAGACAATTGGCACTGACCTCTATGATATGGTCGGCCAGTCATACCCCAAGACGAAAACGCCTGGATTTGAGGACAAGGACCCATTCTGGTTAAGAACTATGGTGGTCTACTACGCCACCCGACCCAATTATCAGTTCCGAGAGCAGTTTCGACGGCATTCTCCGATCCGGACTCCTTGCATGTCTGTTCATGTGCGACACGCTGACAAGTCTTCGGAGGCAGCGCCTTTGGAGTTTCCCGATTACATGGGCAAGGCTGAGGAGTACAAGAGCGAGACTGGGGTTTCGAACATCTACATCATGTCGGACGACGGCGAAGTCATAAAGTCTACTGAGCAGTACAAGAACTTCCGATTTCAGTACCTGGACGTCCCTAGGCCGAACGAAGCGTGGTACGACGAAAGGGATCGAGGCGTTCCTATGGATATGCTCGAGAGAGATTTCCTGCTGGATGTTTACGCTGCCGCCCAATGTGAGCATCAGATCCTCACCTATTCAAGTAACGTTGGCAGATTGATCGGCGAGCTCTCGTACGCTATACGCAATAAGGAGCCGTCCTTGATTTCGCTAGATCGAGAGTGGTTGATGTGGCCCTGAGGTGGACTGAAGAAGCGAAATAAAAACTACGTATTTGATAGACTGTAACAATAACAATACATGGGTCAAGTTCGGGCTAAACGATTACTCACTTGGGTGACGCAATTTTTGCGCCCATTGTTCCGTAGCCTATTATTTCCATCATTCCCTCTTTTGTCTTGTTTTCTCTCCTTCTTCCCACCATTCCACACCTCATCACCCTTACCACAACCCGCGCCTCTTCATCGCTCTATTTCGACTCTGCTCCTCCGTTTGTCTCACTACCCTCTTTCTTTTTTGTCACCATTTCCACACCTTCATCGCCTTTGCCACCGTTCTTACGCCCTTTTCACCCCTTCTTACTTTTCCTTTTAACCCCACACCTTCTTTTATCCTTTTGTCTCTTTTTTCACCCCTCGCCTTCACTACACCCCGCACCTTCTCCGCAACCCTCACTCTGTTTACAACCCTCACCTTTCCCCTTCCACTTACTTTCCTTTCATGCTTCACAACACCATGTCCAACAACCCTCTGATCCTGTTCTGTCTTGTTGACGGAGAGGCTACCACCAACGCGTTCCCTGTCGAGATCGAGTCAACCAAGACCATCGGCGACCTCAAGGAGGTCATTTTGGCCAAGAAGACCAACCGCTTTCATGATCTCATTATGACCAAGAAGACCAATCGCTTTCATAATGTTGATGCAGACGAGCTCACCCTCTGACGCGTCTCAATCCCAGATGCAGACGACGACGAGACCCCTGTCTTGCTCAACAACTTGACAAAGAAAAAAAACTGAGGACGACCAACAAGCTTTCGATGGTCTTTGACGCCGCTTTTCCTGAGGACACAATTCGCGTCATTGTCCAGCGATCTCCACCAGGTACAGTATCCTTGCTTTCTCTAACCAAGCCCTATCATGTAGCATAAGCTGGTTCATTTTACTGACTTTATTGCATGTATTTCATCATGGTCTGTGTTGCATGCATTAGCTGTGACAATGAAGAGACTGAATGAGCAAGGTAAACGCTAGTTTGATAAATCACTCTGTATGAACATCCCTACATTACAAACTTCTTATTTTCCTTTTTTTTCAGCAAATAATAGATCCTCATTATTTACCTCAGAAGAAGAGGATTCGTATTGAGGAAGGTTGGAAACCATTTACGGCATCTGACGGAATCCTAGTGGATTTGCCTCCTTCTTGGATCGACATACTTGCGAGCACCGAATTTGTACCCGAGCCGCGAGCACACCTCAAAGGTGACTGTCGAGTTGGAGATTCAGTCGATGTACCACATATGGGCCAAACCCCCAAGGATTTCGGACGTCACGGTCAAGGCCGCAGGCTTTTCGTTACTGAGCAAATGCTGAAACTTTGGGAGGACATGCGTGGCGACCAAGAGTTTACGTACAGACGAGTCCTTTCCAGTCCGATGGGTGTTGGCAAGTCGTACCTCTCCTATTTCCTCACAGCAAGGGCATATGCCGAAGGATGGCCTGTCCTCTACATGTCAGATGCCGGAGTGTTGGATAAAGACGATGAGAACGAGTCAGCACTGGAGGTGGTCAAGCGATTCCTGGCACTCAACAAAGATATTTTGACCGGCGCCGAGTTGGCGATGCTTTTAAACGACTACGACGGCACACGCAACATATCAAGGAGTGCTATGTCAGTAATCCTCGGGACGCTACTCATGTCGCGGGATCGGAAGACGCTGTTGCTGGTTGACGAGCATAGAAAATTGTTCGAAAAAGAGCCTTACGTGCCGGACAAGTTCAAGTCGCTGGTCCCTCTAATGTCATACCACATGTGGGGAGAAGGCTAAAGGGGTCTCGGGTGGTTTTCACAGGCACCGCGCACGCCAAGTACGAGATGGGGATCCTGGAGGAAACCTATAGGTTTTTGTCGGTGGTTTTTGTTGGCCCCCTATCAAAGCATGTATTCTCCAAGTTGCTGGACACGCATTGTCACCTGGCAGCACCAGCCATCAGAGATGAGGTCACAGCAATCGCAAACTGTGTGCCGCGAGAGCTTGTGTATCTGTCAGCTGCCGTCAAGGATCTTCCGGGACCGATCTCCCTAGACGACCTTCACGAATGGATGGAACGCCGAACCAAGGATTTCCTATTTACCGCAGAAACGTACAACAAAAGTCGCACTCCGTTTAGGAAGAACGATTTCTACAAGGCCCTCCTGCAAATGTTCCTCGACAGCACCGGCATAGTCGGTTTCGAACGGGACTTCTTGGATCTACGACTCATTTATCGGTGCAAGGATGTCGGTCGGATCGGAACACAATACCGCATTTTATGCCGTCCCGCCCAGAGGGCACTTCTAGAGCTGTTCATGACGCTTCCACTACCTGAGGATACCAGACGACGAATTTGTGACGGCGAGGACGACTTTGAGACGGCACTATGTCATCAGCTTATATGCGCCACCAAACCAATCGCGCTCAATGCAACAGATCTCAACGGTAGCAACCCAACTACCATTACACTGGACTTTTTCCATTGTGACACCCTCAAAATCGGCAAGACTTCTCTTGGGTCCGGCCACGGAAACGTTCTGACCCGCGCCTACGAAGGATATCCTCGGTTTGACATCATGCTTGGACCACTGTTCATCTAGGCATCCATCAGGGATTTTGGACGTCACAATACGGGCTCGGCGGACCTTAGCAAGGCTTTTAACGTCAGGGATGGCAATGGAACGAATCGGATTGAACGTCACCTAAACGATCTGTATGGTCCCGATCACTACGCCGAAATTGAGGACAACAGGTTTGTTGTTACGCGGCATGGTGTTCCTGTGCCTGGGTTTCGCGTAGTCTAGATTCTCGACACAGTTTTTGACATCTTCGTTGGCTTCAGCCGTAAACTTGGATGGCGCGACCGCACACAGGAAGGATTGGAAAGCTGGACTGTCGAACATGTTTGATAGTTTCAACAAACTGGAATAAGAGGAAGAGACAATTGGAGACTTGCGCGATAATGACGAGGAAGGTGACTTTGGAGGCCTTTCACGTCCAAGTTATCATATGGTGTTTGTTACATCTCTGTAGATCTCGACAATATCCATAGCGACTATGGGATGAGAATGTATATATGATACCAAGCATATAAGACAACCATTGTAACATTTTTTGTTTAACTATCCTACTAAACACCAACCTATTCTCCAAACAACAAAGTCTTCTTATTTTTCGCACACCACACTCTTGAATGTGTCCATCTACTATTAACCTGTAACCCTCACTGCAAGATTCGCCAGAGTAGTTCTTGTATGTGATCATCTAAAGCACTTGTACTCTCAACTGTATCTTTGGGGCGAAATACAGGGGAGAGATTACATTTTAAAAATTCTTGTGCTGTCTACTGCTATTTTATTCTGTGTTCTGTTGCCCACTATGAAGAGATATGCCAGTTATGGAAGTAAACACTCCGTTCCTTGGGCTTTGGATATTTTTTATATGCCTTTTTATATCCTCTGCACATGAAGGGGCCGCTACCGAAAAAAATATAAAAATATATTTGTATTCTCAACTATGTGCTTGCTATATGATAGATACCATCCTACATGCTATTGTGTATGCAGTTAAGTATGGGCATTTTTAAAAAATTGTTATTGTTGGTTAACGTCATGACAATCCAATACATAAATATTATTATGGATCTAACAAAACACTTCAAACAACTGCTTGATGACCATTGGACTTTCCTTAACGCTGGATGGCCAACAATTACACCACGTAATAACCATCGTACTGTAAGCAAGGAAATCGGGTTTATGCCACAAATAAAAGAAACCCTAAATCGACGCCTTGGTCCTATTCCAGTGTACTTCTTTCTTGTTGACATTTGGCCAAAGGTTAAGTATCCTGGTCCATACAAAGAAGTGGAGAAAGGTCTTTTAATGCTCTATCATCTTGTCAAAGGACTGTCTATGGAAGCAATGGAACCACACATGCCAAAAAGTAGTTTTCATGCAATGCACTCTGTGTTTTATAAGAAAGAATATACTTTGCACAACAAGTACATCACCAACTGTATTGCAACAATGTTCTCCACAATTAAAATACGCCTATTGTCTGCAAAGGAAAAGAATCCTCCATTATTTAAGCATGTTATATTGCATCTTGATGGTCATGATACAAGAGCAACATACAAAGGTGAGAGTAGTGCTGATATGTACTCTTACAAGCTGAAAAAGTCAGGGTTACGCACACAGGTAGCAATGGATTGTAATGGCATGGCTTTATTTGTCTCCAAATCTGCATCTTGCAAGAACAATGCTGATGGAACAATGCTGCTAACGATGAAGTTGGACAAGAGAGTGCATGAGATGGATTGCATTGCTCTCGATGGAGGGTATCCACAGTTCTTAAGGAGGCTTATAGATGAGTCTGACACTCTTAGAATCCAAAATTTCGCTCATCCATACCGTAAACAGAAAAATAAGGAACTTACACAGGAAGAAGCGTTATACAATACCACCTTTGGTAGTTTCCGCTCGCAGATGGAATCTCTGTTTGCAGACCTTGGTTCCACATTTGAGAAACACAACAATCGTACTCCTGTGTTGGTGGATAAGAAACAAACATATAATTTGCAGTTGAAGTTATCTTTGTTACTCTTAAACATGAAAAAGATGGTTGCTTTGTTGAAGATTTCTGCAGAACCAATTCATACAGCTTGGCTTCGCGAAGGATTCGAGTATCCGACAACAGAGAACGACGTTGAGCAACCAATGGGATATGTTGATGTTGGTGCGCTAGTGGAGGATGGAAATACAATGGCACAACTCCAGAACGAATTTCTTGGTATTAAACTTCATGGTGATGTTGATGTTGATGAGGACACACCAATGGATCAAGCAGTAATAATGCAACCCGGCCTTTCCATTGAGCTTAGAGGTACGTAGCGACAAATGGATGTTAATGGTAATCTGTAGACTTATTGCAGGTTTTTAAAATAATAGACATACATGGCATATTTAGTCAGCTTTAAGATACGGTATTAACTGCCAAGACGCTAATATGCACCAGTATCTATTATTAAAAGCCATGGTATTATTGTAGTAGATCGGATGCTATTCTATGCTATTCTACAGCATTCCTTTTTATTTAACAAAGAGGATAAACACATGTACAAACCTACGTCATAAAAGAATACTACATTCTTAACCATTTTTAAACCCCGTCTTTAATGCCAAGCAGTCTTAATAAGCAAGATCTACGTCATACGAGGAACACTACATTATTAACCAATTAGATGCCTTTTTAAAACTCTTTTGTTACTAAGTGCCAAGCAGTACTAATAAGCAAGCGCTATTAATATCCATTGTGGCAGTGTCCCATGAACTAGTATAAATAAAGGAGTCCACTTCCCTCTTGCTTAATCTTTATCAAGTAACCAACCAACAATTATCCATATCTATACAACCATCCATACCTATACAACCATCTTTTATTGCAGTTCTTTATATTAGTGTACTAAGCAGCTGCAATCTACCACACATAAACTGAAAACTTATTCACACCCACCATACCACAAATACAATCCATATTGTTGATATCCAAAAACATGCAGTACGTTCAGCTTACAATCGAGCTCATCACCAAGGCCTTTGAGACATTTTCCTCAAAGAAGGGAGTGGAGTTTAACAAGAAAGATGCAAATAAGATCTTTAAGGCGCTTGATGAGGATGAGGAAGTAGAGAGATACTACTTTTGTGGTGCAAAGTGCACCAAGTCCAAGCGCAAATGCATGAAGGAAGTAGATGATGAAGGCATGCATTGTTATGTCCACGATCCTGCGCGCAAGTGTCAAGGCACAACCATTAAGGGTGCTAATTGTGGTAGTGTTGCCAAACTTGGTCAAACATACTGTGGACGTCATCAAGATCAAGATAGAGGTCATATAAAACGTAGTAACAACAAGGCACCTGTCGACAAGCGTACTAAGTCTTCCAAGGCTTTAAAGAAGACACATACTTCTAAGTTTGTATCTTCCGATGACGATATAACTTCCGAGGATGAAGAACCAAAGAAGCGAAAGAGAAACAAGCAGGAGTCATCGGATGAGGAGCCGTCCGATGATGATGAAGAAGATATAATTGCCATCTCCTTTCCGTTGAGTCTGAAAAATATAGCGTACCTTGGAGTAAGTGAGAAAGAAGATGGGGGTTCGTTTATTACTAAGTCTAGGGTTTAAATACTAAGGGACACTGCCCTTAATTATCTCACTGAGTACGCTTCTTGATAATGTACAGTCACGAAAATGCGACAGCTTTCCTCTCCCTTTGAAGAACGAATTATGAGTTCTTGGATTTCAAAGGCATGTAGTGGATGGACATAATTTATGTCTTACTTCGATTGCGGGTCCGCCTGCGTTTACGCCTTGGCGGCAATAATGATTCTTCTTCTTCATGTTGTTCTTCGTCTTGTTGTTCTTCTTGTTCATCATCAGAATCTGCAGGGGAATCGGCTGTTATCAGAGGATTTGGCTGTTCATTAATGTTTTCTTTATCTTTCCAGTAGGAAGTAAGAGAAGATCGTTCAACAAAGTTCTCTTCTGGTTCCCAGGTGTTGAGCTTGTTGGAATAGTTTTTCCATTTGACGAAATATTCTTTCTTCGTACTGTCATGTGTATGTTGCCTATGTGCTACCACTTTTTCCACCTCATAGGTGTCTGATTCATCGGCGTCGTCAAGGACCAGTTTGAGTTGAGATGGTGCGTATGATCTTTCTAAAATAGCGCCAGTTCCATCTTTAAGGATATATGCGCCACCCGCGTTGCGGTTGACTACTGTGTATGGTCCTTCATATCTTGGTGATAATTTTTCGCCGAGAATTGGATCAAGTGTCATCACTTTGGCTCCATCGGGGAACTCGTTGAGTAATACTGTACGATTGAACCTCTCTATCATTCTCTTTTGAGTGTTCTCTGTATTTTCTTTGATTGCTGGAAAGACTGTTTTGGTCATGTACTCAAGTCGTTCAAGAAGTTTATCTTGTGTTAATGGATTGTTTTTCTCATCACAGAAGTGGTTGAAACCGTTGTTTTGACGTGCAAAGAAGAGTGAAAATGGAGATGAGTTGTGTAGTGATACAATGCGTGTGTTCATCGATAATTGAATGAAAGGAAGGTGTTCGTCCCACATATGCCCCTCCTCGAGAACTTGTTTTCTGATCATTTGTACGGCTGTTTTGACATGGTTTTCGGCCACACCATTGCCGCGAGGGTGGTAAGGGGTAATAAGACGATGGTCGATGCACATTTTTGTGGTCAAAAGTTTTGTAATTGTATTGACGAATTCTCCACCATTGTCAGATTGAAGTATTTTAGGAAAGCCGATCAAACAGAATAATTCCCATAGCGCAGTGGCTACAGTTAGACCTTTTTTGTTTGGCAAGGCGCGCAAGAAAACAAATCGCGTACAAACATCAACAACTACAAGTAGTCGGACGTTTTTGTTCTTTGTCAACGGAAGCGGACCTGCCAGATCAATGGCTATGTGTTCTCCTGGAAGTTGAGCATTGATGGCTTTCATAGGATGGTATCCTTTTCGTGCAATATTGAATCGTTGACATTCTCGGCATCGTTTGATAAAATCGACACATTCTTGTGACAGATGAGGCCAAGTAAGTCCTTGTTCATGAATAGAATTGACCATTGCGTTTGCTCCAATATGTCCCATTGCATGGGTTGTAAACAATATATTGTTTCTTTTAACTGGATCTACTTCTTTGCGTTCAGTTTCTTTATCTTGGATTAGATGCATGTAGGAAATAATTTTCTTTTGATCAGCTTTAGCTGTATTTTTATTTGTGATTTCAATTGGATATAGGCGTGATAGGGCATCGGGTAATACGTTAAGAATGCCTGGGCGATAGTGCACCGTGAAAGTATAGTTTAAGATTGTTTCTTGCCAGTTGGTGAGCATTGAGTTGAGCTCAGGTTGAGTATGGATGTATACAAGTGAACGATGATCGGTATATAAGTCAAAGTGTCTTCCCCAGAGGTAGTAGTGAAAACGATTGAGTGCAAAGACAATCGCTAACAATTCTCTATGCGTTGCTGAATATCTGCGTTCACGATCTTGCAAAGATCGCGACATGAATGATATATAGTTGATAGTGTCTGGGTACTTTGGACCCTTTGGAAGTTGATAGAGTACAGCGCCAATCCCGACGTTAGAAGCATCGGTGGCTACATAGAAAGGTTGACTGAAGTCTGGGAAGGACAAGACAGGGGCTATGAGCAAGATATTTCGTAGTGCATCAAAGGCGCGCTTCTGCTCATCATTCATTACGAAAGAGTCGGTTCGACTGCGAAGTGCATCCAGAGGTGCTGCGACCGTACTGAAGTTTGGAACATATTCACGGAAAAAATTACACGTTCCGAGGTAAGATTGGATTTGTTTGGCGCAAGTGGCATATTCCACCTTGTGCATGTTTACAAGCTTCTTGGTGTCAACACTCTTGCCATGGAGACCCACAAGGAATCCAAGGAGTGAGATCTGTGTGCTGAAGAAGTTGCATTTATCGCGGTTGATAATTAATTTTGCCTCGTTGAGACGTTTAATTACAATCTTTACGTGTTCAGCGTGCTCTTTTCTCGAACGTGAAAATATAACGATGTCATCAATAAAGTTGCACACAAACGGTAGATCACCGAGGATCCGGTTCATTCCACGCTGAAATAGACTCGACAGAGGCTTCAAACCAAATGGTGCTTTTTTGAACATGTATTGAGTACCCTTATGCATGAATGCCGTGAGAGGTTGGTCCTCTTCGTGGATTGGTAGTCTGTGGTATGCTTGTGTGAGATCGATCGTGGTGTACACAACGTTGCCTGATAGGCGGTTGAGAATATCTGGTATAAGTGGCAATGGATAATTGTCGTCTGGTAGGTGTTTGTTTAAGGGTCTTGGATCAAGACACACACGCCATAGTGTTTTGTTTCCTTCTGCATCTTTCTTTGCTGCTAGCGTTAATGAATTGTTATGGACGTTGCCTACAGGGGCTAGTTTGATTACATCGTCATTCTTCCATTTCCTGATTGCTTCATCGAAAATAGGAATTTGTTTTTCTGCAAATGGACGCGGTCGTCTAAAAAGCACAGTGCCTTCAGGTACAGGAAGAAATACCTTCATTTCCGGAACGGGACAATGACTGGTGACGGGAACTTGTTTATTCTCCTTTAGTACACCTTCAATAGCCTTGAGGAAGGTTTCTTTTTCTTTGATATATTGTTTTGTTTTTTCCTGACTTGGAATTTTTCCTGGTATGAGTGAAGGTTTGTGGTCCGGATCTGGATCTGGAAGAGTTGTAGCATCCGCTCCTGGGTCAGGTAGTCCGGTTATGCCCAGTCCAAATCGGTGGAAGAGATCGATTCCAATTGTGAATGGATATTGCTGATCTATGACCTCCAGTGGTGCTGACACATAGTGAATTCCAACCTGTAGTTCGATGTTATCTGTTCTTCCAGTTCTTGGGATTGTGATTGACTGATCAACGAGCGTGATGACTCCATCGACTGGGTTGATGTTCACTTTGTGTTTTTCTGCTATGTCCCGACGAATGCAAGAGTCTGTGGCTCCTGTGTCAACTAGTGCTTCGTACTTCTCTCCTTCGAATGTGATGGTAGTGAGAACTCTTTTTTCTCTGTCGGAGATGTTGGGTGCTTGTAGTGCTCGCAAAGTGATTGTTTTATTGTTTGTTGAATTGTAGAAGCTAAGCGAATCCATTTTCCCTAGCAGTTCCTGTAAAAGGGCGTCCTCAAGTCGTATCGCCCGAATGTTATTGTGTAATTGTGTTGATCCTGGTAGAATGGATGATGAGGCGACAGTGATGCTTGGGTTGTTTGTGCTTGCTTGCTTTGATAGTTGTTGTTGGTTGCGGAGGTGAAGTGCTTGTTTTATTGTAAACTTATGGGCACGCGAAAGAGAAATTAGTTCCGGCTCTTCTTCGGTGGCTTTGTTGTTTGTTGTATGACTGCTTAATGCAAATTCCTCTTTCTTTGCGTTCTGAATTGATTGACATTCCTTTATTTCTCCCCCCTTTTCAACATCTAAACGCATATCCAAACAAGGGCTTGGCACTGACACCGTTGTGGCAGGCGTGGGGTTTGTACGTACTCGTTGTATGACAGGAATGCGATTAACACCAGTAGCATTATTTTTGATTGTTATGGCACATTGTGTATGTTGTGTATTCAGTTCTATATTGTCTATGTTGTTTATGTTGCTAATGCTATTGTTTATGTTTTTAGTGTCGAGGGACTCGACCAAGTGGCTCATAATGTCCGTCTTGTCTGCGTGATCATTAGGATTGCTGGTTGCCTGCGGGTTATTTTGCAGAGAGAAGGGTATGTCAGTGTTATTATTGCTTTGATTAAATGTTAATTCAGCATAATTATTTAGTTTCATTGCATTTATGGTGATGGTAGATTGCTTACCTTGAGTACCGTTCTGCTGTTGTTCTTGACGCATTCTTGTGCGGCAGTCTGCATAGGTGTGACCCCTGTTGCTGCAGAATGTGCAGAATCGGCAGTCCTTGGTTTCGTGCGAGTTATTCCAGCTGCAGCCTTGGCAGAACTTCATGCCTGCTCGAGGAGGTTGCCCGGGTGCTTGCCCAAAAGGGGGCTGACTGTTGCTGCGTCCCATGGGGTTCATTCTCCCTTGTCCTCGGCCTCGGAAAGTTCCTCTGAGTGCTCCGCGAGATGCTCCGCGTGATCCTCGAACTCCATTTGGGAAGGTGTTGTGCCGTGGCCCAAAAGACTGCTGCTGCTGTTGCAATTGATCCTGAGATCGTCCCACTGCCCGAGGTTGATCGATTGCATCCTCAGGTCCCGTTAATGTGCTCATCAGTGCACATAGGGTATTGATCGATTTAAAGGCTGTGGCGTCTGGGTTCTTTATCTGATGCTTAAAGAGCAGGAAATCGTACTCCATCCCCGGGATCGACCTCCCGAGTTGATGAAGGATGATGTCGTTATCGTCTTGGATTCCATTCACTCGTGCATGCCGAAGGATACGAGCGGAATAACGGTTATACGTCTCGCCCATATTGCGTCCCATGTCTGCCATGTTCCGCATGTTCTCCAAACGTTCCTCTTTGGTGAGGCAGATGCTGAGGAATACCTTCTCCGCCATGTCCCAACCGATGTTTCCTTCGATGGCGGCGAATCGACGTTGTAGCTCTTGTTGATAATGGTCGTCGTTAGTGAGGACGATGAGATACCGATGACACTCGTTTTCGAAGGTATCCATGCCGAGACGTGTTTTGAGATGGGTTGCGAAGCGCTCGAGAAAGACTCTGGTCTCATTGGTTTCATAGGCTGTGGCTGGATTCAACGAGAATCTGGGCATGTCGGGTGTTGGTTTGATGGCCGCTTGTTGTTGGTGCCATGATGGTGGTGGTTCGAGGTCGTTTGCCGTTGCTCTTTGCTATTTTTCCCATAGTTGATTCATTTCTGTTTTTTGAATGGGGTAGCATAATGAGCAATTAGTCTTTTTTGATTCAAGATCACGTTATGACAATGATCTTTCTTTTGTTCTTCCGATCTCTCTTGTTATAAATCTGGTCCGTTGGACTCTACTACACTATAATCGTTCGTGTGTTATTCAAGAGAGTGCTTTGGTTCCGTGTTATAGATACCGCGCTTGTTGATGGACGTTGTCCTTGCGCTTTGATGGATTGAGTGGTTTGGATGGATGGATGTAATGTGTGATACTTCGAATAAACGATACCCTTGAATCTTCACTTAAAAAAAATGAAAAATATAGCGTACCTTGGAGTAAGTGAGAAAGAAGATGGGGGTTCGTTTATTACTAAGTCTAGGGTTTAAATACTAAGGGACACTGCCCTTAATTATCTCACTGAGTACGCTTCTTGATAATGTACAGTCACGAAAATGCGACAGAGTCCAAAGGTAGTTGACATAACGTCCAAGAAAAATGTACCACTCGCTAATACAGGCATATGGATGCGTTATGCAACTAATCCAGCTTTTCTCTATGCAAAAAACTATACTGTAAATGGCAAGTACATTATTAAGCTGAAGGAAAAGGATCTCTACGTTGTATTGTGTCCACCTGAGCTCATGGGGAAAAATCTTCCTGTACCGGAATTATCTGACAAAGAGGTACGTATATTGCAAAAGATGGGACTCCAAGAGGCAACTTCTGCAGATGTAGAAAAAATAGAAGAGTCTTCTGCTGATGAGAATTCTGACGATGATACAGATGATGGTGATACGTCTGATGATGGTGATACGTCTGATGATGCTGGCTCTGACGATGATTCCCCTGATGATAAAGACTCTGATGATGGCAAGTCCAATAACAGACCTAATGTAGAATCTGGAGATGATACCTCTAAGGATAACCCTGATGAAAAACTATCTCATAAAAAGTCATCTAAGGATGATGAGAAGAAGACTTCTCGAAAGAAAAGGCATTCAGAGATGCCCAAAAATGCAGAGCCATCTTCTAATGTAGATGATTCTAAGGATGAAAAAGGTGAACATACATTTGCACTGTCCACAATGGTGCGTAACATTAGATCAGAGAAAGACATATTATTTGCAAAGGACAGAGGATGGATGGTTCATCCTAATAACGATATGCTTGAGTATGCAATTAGGGTTACGATGAATGGCAAGTACATTGTCAGGCTATCTGGAAAGAATACATACGTTGGCCTATTTACGCTTGATCATCTGCGCGGTGTTGGTGATGTTCCAGAGATGGATATCTTGGAACGCTCCATGCTTAGCAAGATGAGACTTCAACCAATGTCTGATGAAGAGAGAAAGATGCTTTTCAACGACGATGTTGAAGTAGAAGAGGGACTTTCAGTGGAAGGACCGACAGATATATCCAAGATGAAATGGAAAAGGTTTCACAAGCAGCAATTGGAGTATTCCATGAATGTACTTGTAAATGGAAAGCACATTCTCAAGATCCGCAAGCAAAACATTGTAGTTGGCTTGGTGACTGATGACCACATTGGTGCAGAGAATGTCGACTATGATAATCTTAACCAAAAGGAAAAAGAAAAGATCTTTGCTATGGGCTTTAAGCCACAATGGTCTGAGGATAGGTCGACAGAGAAAGATGAACCGGTAGAAAAGGTAGATGATGAGGTGCAAGAGTCGAATGTTAAGGAAACTTTAGAAGATGGTGGACCTATGGGAAGCGAAAATGTGAATGCCTCAAGTGTTTACACTACAAAAGACCATCATGATTTTCTGAAGGCAATGGGAGAAGTATATAGCAAAATAACAGCTATCGAAGAAGAACTCCGCGAGGAATACGTTTCGGCAGATGGTAATGCAGAAGAAAAAGAACTAATTTTTCACCTAGGTTTGTTGGAGAAAGAATATTCCAACTACGAAACATGGCACATGGATAAGTTTGGTTCCCGCGAACCACATTGCGATATATTATGTAAGTTCGCAAAAGAAGGATCTAACAACAGAAAAACCATAGTGCAAAGTGTATTAGATAGTATTCAAGCCAAAGAGAAAAGTACAATGGAAGAAAAGAAGCCTCTTGAAGTAACATTTGAGACCGCAGAAGAGTAGATCAAGAATTTTAAAAACTGTAGATATACCACTTGCACAAAGAAAGCTTTTATATATGGAATACACATGTAGTAATATCCTCGTCCCTTCCAATGAGATTCACCAGATATATCACCCATCTTTTTAAAAACTTCGACCATCCTTTGCACAATTTACAATATTTCTTTCTTGACCACAGTGGTGTTTATCCACAATCTGCTTGTATTTAACATCACGAAAATTACAATAACTATATCTAAGATGTTCTACAATGCATGCACTCTTTATGACATTTATTTTTTCACCATTGGCATGTTTACCAACGATCTGTATATCAACAAATATCATAACAATCGTGACTTCCAACAAAGTATGTTATATCAAACATCATGAAAACCACGATAACTTCATCTGAGAAGTTCCACAATGCATGCACCCTCAGCACTATTGCATTACCCATATTTGTTTAAAACATTCACCTAGGAGGCCTTTCACGTCCAAGTTATCATATGGTGTTTGTTACATCTCTGTAGATCTCGACAATATCCATAGCGACCATGGGATGAGAATGTATATATGATACCAAGCATATAAGACAACCATTGTAACATTTTTTGTTTAACTATCCTACTAAACACCAACCTATTCTCCAAACAACAAAGGAGGCCTTTCAAGTCCAAATTATCATATGGTGTTTGTTACATCTCTGCAGATCTTGACGATATCCACCGCGTCCATTAGAGGAGAGTGTATGTATGATACCAAGCATATAAGACAACCATTGTAACATTTTTTGTTTAACTATCCTACTAAACACCAACCTATTCTCCAAACAACAAAGTCTTCTTATTTTTCGCACACCAAACTCTTGAATATGTCCATCTACTATTAACCTGTAACCCTCACTGCAAGATTCGCCAGAGTAGTTCTTGTATGTGATCATCTAAAGCACTTGTACTCTCAACTGTATCTTTGTCGTGAAATACAGGGGAGAGATTACATTTTAAAAATTCTTGTGCTGTCTATTGCTATTTTATTCTGTGTTCTGTTGCCCACTATGAAGAGATATGCCAGTTATGGAAGTCAACACTCCGTTCCTTGGACTTTGGATATTTTTTATATGCCTTTTTATATCCTCTGCACATGAAGGGGCCGCAAAGTCTTCTTATTTTTCGCACACCACACTCTTGAATGTGTCCATCTACTATTAACCTGTAACCCTCACTGCAAGATTCGCCAGAGTAGTTCTTGTATGTGATCATCTAAAGCACTTGTACTCTCAACTGTATCTTTGGGGCGAAATACAGGGGAGAGATTACATTTTAAAAATTCTTGTGCTGTCTACTGCTATTTTATTCTGTGTTCTGTTGCCCACTATGAAGAGATATGCCAGTTATGGAAGTCAACACTCCGTTCCTTGGGCTTTGGATATTTTTTATACGCCTTTTTATATCCTCTGCACATGAAGGGGCCGCTATGCACTCTTTATAGATGTATTTGTTATCTTTTTAAAAACTCCTTCCATAATTGTCTGTACAAATTCTTGCAACCTCCATTGGTATTCCATAACATATTCATCTATTTCGACCCAAGACGATTCCCAATCTGTAAAACAAAATACACATCTAAATGGGAATCGTCTTGGGTCGAAATAGATGAATATGTTATGGAATACCAATGGAGGTTGCAAGAATTTGTACAGACAATTATGGAAGGAGTTTTTAAAAAGATAACAAATACATCTATAAAGAGTACATATACAAAAGCAAAAGAATCCAAATGGACATAGTTATCTAGCAGTATTACAAGAGCAAAACGTAAGGAGAGAGTATCAACATAAACATATTTTACATATCGGTAATCGGGCAGGACAAAAAGGTTGGAGCGCTTTTTTTTGGGCGAGGGAGTACCCAACCCACGCATTGGAATATTAAAGTAGATCAAGAGTAGATTATAAAATAAGAGATACATAATAGGTCAACGTGGGGAATATATTTGTCGCGGATATCAAAGCCAATCTGTAAAACAAAATACACATCTAAATGGGAATCGTCTTGGGTCGAAATAGATGAATATGTTATGGAATACCAATGGAGGTTGCAAGAATTTGTACAGACAATTATGGAAGGAGTTTTTAAAAAGATAACAAATACATCTATAAAGAGTACATATACAAAAGCAAAAGAATCCAAATGGACATATGCAACAGGCGAAGACTGGGACAGAGAAGTATAGAACGGGGACGAGAGTTGAAGCAGTGATGATTGATGTTATTACTATGGTACAACTAAATATATATACAAAGTCGTCAACTAGGTTTCTAGGTGTAGTGTCATAGTGAGTCAGAGATGATAGAGAGTGACAAGGAATGACTAACTAGAGAGCAATGATAAACCTAATATGTTGCACCTTCCCCTCTTAAAAATAATCCGCTAAGTCCTAAGGCCATGGTCGCGCTTGTACTTGTTGAGGATGTCCTTACAGTGTGCCAGTTCACTCTCTGGTTCCCATGTCCAGTCCTCGCGCGGGTATCCTTGCCATTGTAGAAGGTACTCCATGTTGTTGTTAACCTTCCTATGGAGGCCTTTCAAGTCCAAATTATCATATGGTGTTTGTTACATCTCTGCAGATCTTGACGATATCCACCGCGTCCATTAGAGGAGAGTGTATGTATGATATCAACCATTTAAAACAACCACTGTAACATTCCTTGCGCGATTATCCTACTAAACACAACTACATTCTCCAAACAACAAAGTCTTCTTATTTTTCGCTCACCAATATCTTGAATGTGTTCATCTACTATTAAACTGTAACCCTCACTGCAAGATTCGACAGAGTAGTTCTTGTATGTGATCATCTAAAGCACTTGTATTCTCAACTGTATCTTTGTCGTGAAATACAGGGGAGAGATTACATTTTAAAAATTCTTGCGCTGTCTATTGCTATTTTATTCTGTGTTCTGTTGCCCACTATGAAGAGATATGTCAGTTATGGAAGTAAACACTCCGTTCCTTGGTCTTTGGATATTTTTTATATGCCTTTTTATATCCTCTGCACATGAAGGGGCCGCTACCGAAAAAAATATAAAAATATATATTTGTATTCTCAACTATGTGCTTGCTGTATAATAGATACCATCCTACATGCTGTTGTGTATGCAGTTAAGTATAAGCCTTTTTAAAAAATCGTTATTGTTGGTTAACGTCATGACAATCCAATACATAAATATTATTATGGATCTAACAAAACACTTCCAACAACTGCTTGATGACCATTGGACTTTCCTCAACGCTGGATGGCCAACAATTACACCACGTAATAATCATCGTACTGTAAGCAAGGAAATTGGGTATATGCCAGAAATAAAAGAAACCCTAAATCGACGCCTTGGTCCTATTCCAGTGTACTTCTTTCTTGTTGACATCTGGCCAAAGGTTAAGTATCCTGGTCCATACAAAGAAGTGGAGAAAGGTCTTTTAATGCTCTACCATCTTGTCAAAGGACTGTCTATGGAAGCAATGGAACCACACATGCCAAAAAGTAGTTTTCATGCAATGCACTCTGTGTTTTATAAGAAAGAATATACTTTGCACAACAAGTACATCACCAACTGTATTGCAACAATGTTCTCCACAATTAAAATACGCCTTTTGTCTGCAAAGGAAAAGAATCCTCCATTATTTAAGCATGTTACATTGCATCTTGATGGTCATGATACAAGAGCAACATACAAAGGTGAGAGTAGTGCTGATATGTACTCTTACAAGCTGAAAAAGTCAGGATTACGCACACAGGTAGCAATGGATTGTAATGGCATGGCTTTATTTGTCTCCAAATCTGCATCTTGCAAGAACAATGCTGATGGAACAATGCTGCTAACGATGAAGTTGGACAAGAGAGTGCATGAGATGGATTGCATTGCTCTCGATGGAGGGTATCCACAGTTCTTAAGGAGGCTTATAGATGAGTCTGATACTCTTAAAGTCCAAAATTTCGCTCATCCATACCGTAAACAGAAGAACAAGGAACTTACACAGGAAGAAGCGTTATACAATACCACCTTTGGTAGTTTCCGCTCGCAGATGGAATCTCTGTTTGCAGACCTTGGTTCCACATTTGAGAAACACAACAACCGTACTCCTGTGTTGGTGGATAAGAAACAAACATATAATTTGCAGTTGAAGTTATCTTTGTTACTCTTAAACATGAAAAAGATGGTTGCTTTGTTGAAGATTTCTGCAGAACCAATTCATACAGCTTGGCTTCGCGAAGGATTCGAGTATCCGACGACAGAGAACGACGTTGAGCAACCAATGGGATATGTTGATGTTGGTGCGCTAGTGGAGGATGGAAATACAATGGCACAACTCCAGAACAAATTTCTTGGTATTAATCTTCATGGTGATGTTGATGTTAATGTTGATGAGGACACACCAATGGATCAAGCAGTAATAATGCAACCCGGTCTTTCCATTGAGCTTAGAGGTACGAAGCGACAAATGGATGTTAATGGTAATCTGTAGACTTATTGCAGGTTTTTAAAAGAATAGTCATACATAGCCTATTTAGTCAGCATTGAGATACGGTATTAACTGCCTAGACGCTAATATGCACCGGTATCTATTATTAAAAGTCATGGTATTATTGTAGTAGATCGGATGCTATTCTATGCTATTCTACAACATTCCTTTTTATTTAACAAAGAGGATAAACACATGTACAAACCTACGTCATAAAAGAATACATAAACACATGTACAAACCTACGTCATAAAAGAATACTACATTCTTAACCATTTTTAAACCCCGTCTTTAACGCCAAGCAGTCTTAATAAGCAAGATCTACGTCATACGAGGAACACTACGTTATTAACCACTTAGATGCCTTTTTAAAACTCTTTTGTTACTAAGCGCCAAGCAGTGTTAATAAGCAAGCGCTATTAATATCCAATGTGGCATTGTCCCATGAATTAGTATAAATAAAGGACTCCACTTCCCTCTTGCTTAATCTTTATCTTATCTAGTAACCAACCAACCATTATCCATATCTATACAACCATCCATACCTATACAACCATCTTTTATTGCAATTCTTTATATCAGTGTACTAAGCAGCTGCAATCTACCACACATAAACTGAAAAGTCATTCACACCCACCATACCACAAGTACAATCTATATCGTTCATATCCAAAAACATGCAGTACGTTCAGCTTACAATCGAGCTCATCACCAAGGCCTTCGAGACATTTTCTTCTAAGAAGGGAGTGGAGTTTACCAAGAAAGATGCAAATAAGATCTTTAAGGCGCTTGATGGGGATAAGGAAGTGGAGAGATACTACTTTTGTGGAGCAAAGTGCGTCAAGTCCAAGCGTAAATGCATGAAGGAAGTTGACGATGAAGGCATGCATTGTTATGTCCACGATCCTGCGCGCAAGTGTCAAGGCACAACCATTAAGGGCGCTAATTGTGGTAGTGTAGCCAAAATTGGTCAAACATACTGTGGGCGTCATCAAGATCAAGATAGAGGTCATATAAAACGTGGTAACAAGAATGCACCTGTCGTTACGCGTCCCAAGTCTTCCAAGGCTTTAAAGAAGACACATACTTCTAAGTTTGTATCATCTGATGACGATATGACTTCCGAGGATGAAGAGCCGTCCGACGATGATGATGAAGAAGATAAAATTGCCGTCTCCTTTCCGTTGAGTCCAAAGGTAGTTGACATAACGTCCAAGAAAAATGTACCACTCGCTAATACAGGCATATGGATGCGTTATGCAACTAATCCAGCTTTTCTCTATGCAAAAAACTATACTGTAAATGGCAAGTACATTATTAAGCTGAAGGAAAAGGATCTCTACGTTGTATTGTGTCCACCTGAGCTCATGGGGAAAAATCTTCCTGTACCGGAATTATCTGACAAAGAGGTACGTATATTGCAAAAGATGGGACTCCAAGAGGCAACTCCTGCAGATGTAGAAAAAATAGAAGAGTCTTCTGCTGATGAGAATTCTGACGATGATACAGATGATGGTGATACGTCTGATGATGGTGATACGTCTGATGATGCTGGCTCTGACGATGATTCCCCTGATGATAAAGACTCTGATGATGGCAAGTCCAATAACAGACCTAATGTAGAATCTGGAGATGATACCTCTAAGGATAACCCTGATGAAAAACTATCTCATAAAAAGTCATCTAAGGATGATAAGAAGAAGACTCTTCGAAAGAAAAGGCCTTCAAAGATGCCCAAAAATGCAGAGCCATCTTCTAATGTAGACGTTTCTAAGGATGGAAAAGATGAACATACATTTGCACTGGCCACAACGGTGCATAACATTAGATCAGAGAAAGACATAGCACGTGCGAAGGACAGAGGATGGATGATTCATCCTAATAACGACATGCTTGACTATGCAACTAAGTTTACGATGAATGGCAAGTACATTGTCAGGCTATCTGGAAAGAATACATACGTTGGCCTGTTTACGCTTGATGCTCTGCGCGGTGTCGGTGATGTTCCAGAGTTGGATATCTTGGAACGCTCCATGCTTAGCAAGATGAAACTTCAACCATTGTCTGATGAAGAGAGAAAGACGCTTTTCAACGAGGAGATCGAAGTAGAAGAAGAAGTACCAGTAGAAGGACCAACAGATAAATCCAAGGTGATATGGAAAAAACTTAACAAGTACTTGGAATATTCCGAGAATGTACTTGTAAATGGAATGCACATTCTCAAGATGCGCAAAAAAGACACTGTAATCGGCTTGATGACTGATGACCATATTGCTGCAGAGAATGTAGAGTGTCATTCTCTTAGCCAGAAGGAAAAAGAGAAGTTGTTTGCTATGGGATTTAAACCGCATGAGCATAAGCAAAGCTTGCCACAGAAAGATGAGAGCACATGTGAGGATGATAAAGATGCTGAGGGCGATAAAGATGCTGAGGATGACAAAGATGCGGTGGGTGATAAAGATGCTGAAGATGACAAAGATGCTGAGGGTGATAACGATGCTGAGGATGACAAAGATGCTGAGGGTGATAACGATGCTGAAGATGATAAAGATGCTGAGGATGATAAAGATGCTGAGGATGTTATGTGGAAAAGGTACCCTAAAGATAAAAGCTCCTCGGGTATAATCGTCATAGATAAAGACGAAATTAAATGGACAACATGTTCGTTTGACAAGAAGCATGAATATGCAACCAACTACCTTTTCGACGGATGTCATCTGCTCAAGAGGTACGAAGAGGACATTATTGTTGGACTGCTGTATAAGATACCTGCAAACGGTGACAGTAACTATAGTCGAGACAAATTTACCAACAACAAACAAAAGCAGAAGTTAATTGCCATGGGGTTCACGATCGAGGAATTGCCTAAATTGTCTCTCCAGATGTAAAGTTTTGGTAGTTGTTGAGACAGATGAAGAGTAGATATTTTAAAAACTATCCAATTGTCAACAGTTGGCATTTGTGGTTGTATATATAGCATGAACTTTTTAAAAATGTAACATGTCTTCGACACTTCCACCTAGGAGGCCTTTCAAGTCCAAATTATCATATGGTGTTTGTTACATCTCTGCAGATCTTGACGATATCCACCGCGTCCATTAGAGGAGAGTGTATGTATGATATCAACCATTTAAAACAACCACTGTAACATTCCTTGCGCGATTATCCTACTAAACACAACTACATTCTCCAAACAACAAAGTCTTCTTATTTTTCGCTCACCAATATCTTGAATGTGTTCATCTACTATTAAACTGTAACCCTCACTGCAAGATTCGACAGAGTAGTTCTTGTATGTGATCATCTAAAGCACTTGTATTCTCAACTGTATCTTTGTCGTGAAATACAGGGGAGAGATTACATTTTAAAAATTCTTGTGCTGTCTATTGCTATTTTATTCTGTGTTCTGTTGCCCACTATGAAGAGATATGTCAGTTATGGAAGTAAACACTCCGTTCCTTGGTCTTTGGATATTTTTTATATGCCTTTTTATATCCTCTGCACATGAAGGGGCCGCTATGATCTGCAATGGCCTCGACCTCATACTCTTCCTCATCTTCAACGATAACCGGTGGTGGCCGTGCTGGTGTTCTTGGTCCTAGCGTCGCAGGTGATGGTTGGTAGCGTCGGAATCGGTCGACGTGGAAGACGGGGTGAATCTTCATGGACGGTGGAAGATCAAGGCGGAAGGAGACCGGGGACAGCTGTTCAACAATGGTGTGGGGGCCGGCAAAGCGAGCCAAGAGTTTCTGCGACGTGCGGGTGCGGTCCGAGGGTAAGGTGATATTCTCAAGGTTAAGGAGAAGGTGGTCACCAACCTTGAAATCATGCTCTCGCCGACGGATGTCGGCGTTGGCTGCTTGACGTTCTTGGGCGGCAGCAAGGGACTCCTTAGCGAGGGTGAGGGCTTCGCTTCGAGATTGCACGAACTCGTTAACCGATGGGTTGGGGCCGGGAGTAGGGGTCAACAATGACATGGGCATGTTGGGATGGGCTCCGGAGTTCAAGAAGAACGGGGAGACTCCAGTGGAGGCATTGGTGGCGTTGTTCGTGGCAAATTCGGCGGCGGAAAGTAGGAGGTCCCAGTTAGACTGCCGTTGGTCGACAAAGTTACGGAGCATGGTGATAAGGGTGCGGTTGGCACGCTCGGTCTGGCCATCGGTCTGAGGGTGGAAGGCAGTCGACATGGCAAGGTGGACGTCCATCAGACGGCTCAATTCTTTCCAAAAGCGGCTCGTGAACTTGGTATCGCGGTCGGAGACAATAGTGGTCGGCATGCCGTGCAAGCGGAAAACATGGTCGAAAAAAATGCGTGCAACTTGCGAGGCGGAGTCGGTGGTGTGGCAGGGGGCAAAGTGCACTTGCTTTGTGAGTTTGTCAACAAAGACCGTAATGGAGTCAAAGCCGCGTGGGGTCTTGGGTAGGGGGCCGACAAAGTCCATTGTCACCGTTTGCCAGGGTCGATCGGGAATGGGTAGGGGCTGGAGGAGGCCAGCAGGTGGTTGGTTGCTGGGCTTAGTCCTTTGGCACGACTCACAGGTCTGCACATACAGCCGGGTGTCCTTCGCCATAGATGGCCAGAAGAACCGCGAGTGGAGATGACCGTACGTCTTCTCGAAACCGAAGTGACCAGCTATAGCGGAGTCGTGTGCATCGTGAAGAAGAGAAAGCCGAAGGTCAGAGTTCGAGGGGATACAAACAAGTAAAAGATCATTACGTTGAATGCAAAGAACACCATCAACAAGAGAGTAATTAGACGGTGGACTTCCCTGGAGGCAGCTTTCATAGATCGGTTTGAGGCGGTGATCCTCTTTGTAACCATCCATCAGGCGCTGCCGGAGCCTGGGGTCGAGCTGTACTGAGAGTGTGTTAATCTCTCTATGGTCCGGTCGGCGAGACAGGGCATCTGGGACAATGTTGTCGGCTCCTTTCTTATACTTGAAGGTGAAGTTGTATTCCTGCAACAGTTCCATCCAGCGGGCCTGACGGCGGGTGAGTTTGGGTTGAGTGGGGAAGTGTTGGAGGGTGGCATGGTCGGTGTATACAATGAAGTGGGATCCGTCCAGATAGTAGCGCCATGTCTTCAATGCATGTACAACAGCCAACAGTTCCTGTTCGTGTGTTGGGTAGTTGCGTTCGGCAGAGTTCAGCTTGCGGGAGGTGAAGGCGACGGGGCGCGACTCGCCATGCTCATCGGTCTGAAAGAGAACGGCACCGAGAGCAAAGCCGGAGGCATCGGTTTCGACGGTTGTTAGAAGGTCGGGGTCGAAGATACGTAGAACAGGTGCTTTACTGATGGCCTCCTTCAGAGTCGTAAACGCTACTTCCTGCTCCTGAGACCAAGAGAAAGGAACGCCTTCACCTAAGAGAGCGGTCAACGGTAGGGCGATCGAGGCAAAGTTAGCGATGTACTGATGATAGAACTGTGCAAGACCAACAAACTGCTGAACATCTTTCTGCTTCTGGGGACGGGGCCATTCACGGATGGCACGAACGAGACCGCCGCTCGTGTGGATACCGTCCTTGGAGATGACGTGGCCGAGGAACTCGGTCTCTTCCTGCATAAAGGAGCACTTGCTCAACTTGGCGTAGAGACCGTACTTGCGGAGGAGCGTGAGGACGGATCGGAGATGTTGTAGATGTTCGGCCTCGGTGCGCGAGTAGATAAGAATGTCGTCGAGGTAAACAACAACCCACTTGTCGAGAACAGGGTCTAATACTCGTAGCATCATATTGGAGAAGGACGCCGGTGCATTCGTTAACCCGAAAGGGACCACATTAAATTCGAAATGGCCGTAGCGGCAACGGAAGGCTGTCTTGTGTGTGTCCTCTTCTGCTATACGTTGCTGATGGTAACCGGAGAGGAGGTCAAGTTTGGTAAAGTAGCGTGCCCCGCGGAAACGGTCGATAAGTTCATCAATGCGAGGAAGGGGGTGTCTGTTCTTTTTTGTAATCCGGTTTAACCCTCTGTAATCAACACACATACGCAAGGAACCATCCTTCTTTTTTACAAACAACACAGGGGCACCATAAGGAGGCCTTTCAAGTCCAAATTATCATATGGTGTTTGTTACATCTCTGCAGATCTTGACGATATCCACCGCGTCCATTAGAGGAGAGTGTATGTATGATATCAACCATTTAAAACAACCACTGTAACATTCCTTGCGCGATTATCCTACTAAACACAACTACATTCTCCAAACAACAAAGTCTTCTTATTTTTCGCACACCAAACTCTTGAATATGTCCATCTACTATTAACCTGTAACCCTCACTGCAAGATTCGACAGAGTAGTTCTTGTATGTGATCATCTAAAGCACTTGTATTCCCAACTGTATCTTTGTCGTGAAATACAGGGGAGAGATTACATTTTAAAAATTCTTGTGCTGTCTATTGCTATTTTATTCTGTGTTCTGTTGCCCACTATGAAGAGATATGCCAGTTATGGAAGTCAACACTCCGTTCCTTGGACTTTGGATATTTTTTATATGCCTTTTTATATCCTCTGCACATGAAGGGGCCGCTACCGAATAAAATATAAAAATATATTTGTATTCTCAACTATGTGCTTGCTGTATGATAGATACCATCCTACATGCTGTTGTGTATACAGTTAAGTATAAGCCTTTTTAAAAAATTGTTATTGTTGGTTAACGTCATGACAATCCAATACATAAATATTATTATGGATCTAACAAAACACTTCCAACAACTGCTTGATGACCATTGGACTTTCCTCAACGCTGGATGGCCAACAATTACACCACGTAATAATCATCGTACTGTAAGCAAGGAAATTGGGTATATGCCAGAAATAAAAGAAACCCTAAATCGACGCCTTGGTCCTATTCCAGTGTACTTCTTTCTTGTTGACATCTGGCCAAAGGTTAAGTATCCTGGTCCATACAAAGAAGTGGAGAAAGGTCTTTTAATGCTCTATCATCTTGTCAAAGGACTGTCTATGGAAGCAATGGAACCACACATGCCAAAAAGTAGTTTTCATGCAATGCACTCTGTGTTTTATAAGAAAGAATATACTTTGCACAACAAGTACATCACCAACTGTATTGCAACAATGTTCTCCACAATTAAAATACGCCTTTTGTCTGCAAAGGAAAAGAATCCTCCATTATTTAAGCATGTTACATTGCATCTTGATGGTCATGATACAAGAGCAACATACAAAGGTGAGAGTAGTGCTGATATGTACTCTTACAAGCTGAAAAAGTCAGGATTACGCACACAGGTAGCAATGGATTGTAATGGCATGGCTTTATTTGTCTCCAAATCTGCATCTTGCAAGAACAATGCTGATGGAACAATGCTGCTAACGATGAAGTTGGACAAGAGAGTGCATGAGATGGATTGCATTGCTCTCGATGGAGGGTATCCACAGTTCTTAAGGAGGCTTATAGATGAGTCTGATACTCTTAAAGTCCAAAATTTCGCTCATCCATACCGTAAACAGAAGAACAAGGAACTTACACAGGAAGAAGCGTTATACAATACCACCTTTGGTAGTTTCCGCTCGCAGATGGAATCTCTGTTTGCAGACCTTGGTTCCACATTTGAGAAACACAACAACCGTACTCCTGTGTTGGTGGATAAGAAACAAACATATAATTTGCAGTTGAAGTTATCTTTGTTACTCTTAAACATGAAAAAGATGGTTGCTTTGTTGAAGATTTCTGCAGAACCAATTCATACAGCTTGGCTTCGCGAAGGATTCGAGTATCCGACAACAGAGAACGACGTTGAGCAACCAATGGGATATGTTGATGTTGGTGCGCTAGTGGAGGATGGAAATACAATGGCACAACTCCAGAACAAATTTCTTGGTATTAAACTTCATGGTAATGTTGATGAGGACCAGTACTCTGATGAGGACACACCAATGGATCCACCAGTAATACTGCAACCCGGCCTTTCCATTGCGCTTTGAGGTACGTAGTACGAAGCGACAAATGGATGTTAATGGTAATTTGTAGACTTATTGCAGGTTTTTAAAAGAATAGACATACATAGCCTATTTAGTCAGCGTTGAGATACGGTATTAACTGCCTAGACGCTAATATGCACCGGTATCTATTATTAAAAGTCATGGTATTATTGTAGTAGATCGGATGCTATTCTATGCTATTCTACAACATTCCTTTTTATTTAACAAAGAGGATAAACACATGTACAAACCTACGTCATAAAAGAATGCTACATTCTTAACCATTTTTAAACCCCGTCTTTAACGCCAAGCAGTCTTAATAAGCAAGATCTACGTCATACGAGGAACACTACGTTATTAACCACTTAGATGCCTTTTTAAAACTCTTTTGTTACTAAGCGCCAAGCAGTGTTAATAAGCAAGCGCTATTAATATCCAGTGTGGCAGTGTCCCATGAATTAGTATAAATAAAGGACTCCACTTCCCTCTTGCTTAATCTTTATCTTATCTAGTAACCAACCAACCATTATCCATATCTATACAACCATCCATACCTATACAACCATCTTTTATTGCAATTCTTTATATCAGTGTACTAAGCAGCTGCAATCTACCACACATAAACTGAAAAGTCATTCACACCCACCATATCACAAGTACAATCTATATCGTTCATATCCAAAAACATGCAGTACGTTCAGCTTACAATCGAGCTCATCACCAAGGCCTTCGAGACATTTTCTTCTAAGAAGGGAGTGGAGTTTACCAAGAAAGATGCAAATAAGATCTTTAAGGCGCTTGATGAGGATGAGGGAGTAGAGAGATACTACTTTTGTGGTGCAAAGTGCACCAAGTCCAAGCGCAAATGCATGAAGGAAGTTGATGATGAAGGCATGCATTGTTATGTCCACGATCCTGCGCGCAAGTGTCAAGGCACAACCATTAAGGGCGCTAATTGTGGTAGTGTAGCCAAACTTGGTGAAACATACTGTGGACGTCATCGAGAGCAGCATAAAGGTCATATGAAAAGCAGTAACAATAAGGCACCTGCCAACAAGCGTACCAAGTCTTCCAAGATAACCAAGAAGACACATACTCCTGAGTTTGTCCCTTCAGATGATGATATGACTTCCGAGGATGAAGAACCAAAGAAGCGAAAGAGAAACAAGCAGGAGTCATCGGATGAGGAGCCGTCCGATGATGATGAAGAAGATATAATTGCCGTCTCCTTTCCGTTGAGTCCAAAGGTAGTTGACATAACGTCCAAGAAAAATGTACCACTCGCTAATACAGGCATATGGATGCGTTATGCAACTAATCCAGCTTTCCTGTATGCAAAAAACTATACTGTAAATGGCAAGTACATTATTAAGCTGAAGGAAAAGGACCTCTACATTGTATTGTGTCCACCTGAGCTCATGGGGAAAAATCTTCCTGTACCGAAATTATCTGACAAAGAGGTACGTATATTACAAAAGATGGGACTCCAAGAGGCAACTCCTGCTGATGTAGAAAAAATAGAAGAGTCTTCTGCTGATGAGAATTCTGACGATGATACAGATGATGGTGATACGTCTGATGATGCTGGCTCTGACGATGATTCCCCTGATGATAAAGACTCTGATGATGGCAAGTCCAATAACAGACCTGATGTAGAATCTGGAGATGATACCTCTAAGGATAACCCTGATGAAAAACTATCTCATAAAAAGTCATCTAAGGATGATGAGAAGAAGACTTCTCGAAAGAAAAGGCATTCAGAGATGCCCAAAAATGCAGAGCCATCTTCTAATGTAGACGTTTCTAAGGATGGAAAAGATGAACATACATTTGCACTGGCCACAACGGTGCATAACATTAGATCAGAGAAAGACATAGCACGTGCGAAGGACAGAGGATGGATGATTCATCCTAATAACGACATGCTTGAGTATGCAACTAAGTTTACGATGAATGGCAAGTACATTGTCAGGCTATCTGGAAAGAATACATACGTTGGCCTGTTTACGCTTGATGCTCTGCGCGGTGTCGGTGATGTTCCAGAGTTGGATATCTTGGAACGCTCCATGCTTAGCAAGATGAAACTTCAACCATTGTCTGATGAAGAGAGAAAGACGCTTTTCAACGAGGAGATCGAAGTAGAAGAAGAAGTACCAGTAGAAGGACCAACAGATAAATCCAAGGTGATATGGAAAAAACTTAACAAGTACTTGGAATATTCCGAGAATGTACTTGTAAATGGAATGCACATTCTCAAGATGCGCAAAAAAGACACTGTAATCGGCTTGATGACTGATGACCATATTGCTGCAGAGAATGTAGAGTGTCATTCTCTTAGCCAGAAGGAAAAAGAGAAGTTGTTTGCTATGGGATTTAAACCGCATGAGCATAAGCAAAGCTTGCCACAGAAAGATGAGAGCACATGTGAGGATGATAAAGATGCTGAGGGCGATAAAGATGCTGAGGATGACAAAGATGCGGTGGGTGATAAAGATGCTGAAGATGACAAAGATGCTGAGGGTGATAACGATGCTGAGGATGACAAAGATGCTGAGGGTGATAACGATGCTGAAGATGATAAAGATGCTGAGGATGATAAAGATGCTGAGGATGTTATGTGGAAAAGGTACCCTAAAGATAAAAGCTCCTCGGGTATAATCGTCATAGATAAAGACGAAATTAAATGGACAACATGTTCGTTTGACAAGAAGCATGAATATGCAACCAACTACCTTTTCGACGGATGTCATCTGCTCAAGAGGTACGAAGAGGACATTATTGTTGGACTGCTGTATAAGATACCTGCAAACGGTGACAGTAACTATAGTCGAGACAAATTTACCAACAACAAACAAAAGCAGAAGTTAATTGCCATGGGGTTCACGATCGAGGAATTGCCTAAATTGTACTCTCCAGATGTAAAGTTTTGGTAGTTGTTGAGACAGATGAAGAGTAGATATTTTAAAAACTATCCAATTGTCAACAGTTGGCATTTGTGGTTGTATATATAGCATGAACTTTTTAAAAATGTAACATGTCTTCGACACTTCCACCTAGGAGGCCTTTCAAGTCCAAATTATCATATGGTGTTTGTTACATCTCTGCAGATCTTGACGATATCCACCGCGTCCATTAGAGGAGAGTGTATGTATGATATCAACCATTTAAAACAACCACTGTAACATTCCTTGCGCGATTATCCTACTAAACACAACTACATTCTCCAAACAACAAAGTCTTCTTATTTTTCGCACACCAAACTCTTGAATATGTCCATCTACTATTAACCTGTAACCCTCACTGCAAGATTCGACAGAGTAGTTCTTGTATGTGATCATCTAAAGCACTTGTATTCCCAACTGTATCTTTGTCGTGAAATACAGGGGAGAGATTACATTTTAAAAATTCTTGTGCTGTCTATTGCTATTTTATTCTGTGTTCTGTTGCCCACTATGAAGAGATATGCCAGTTATGGAAGTCAACACTCCGTTCCTTGGACTTTGGATATTTTTTATATGCCTTTTTATATCCTCTGCACATGAAGGGGCCGCTAAGGGGAGGTAGAGGGTTTGATAAAGCCTTTGCCAAGTAGGTCGTCGAGTTGCTTCCTTAGTTCATCCAATTCAGCAATCGAGAGATGTATAACAGGGCGAAAGGGGGGATCCGCGCTCGGATCAGTTTCGATCTTCATTGCATCGCCTCTGTCAGGGGGAAGGCCAGAGGGGAGTGAGGAAGGGAAAACGTCGGGGAACTCGTTGTGGACGATGTTGTGAATGTCGGGTGAGAGTGGAGGGGAGGTCGGCTTGTTGTCGTTACTGTTGTTGTCGTTGGTCTTTTTAGCGATTTTGACGAGGGCGAGGTAGACAGCGTTTCCAGGTTGGGTAGCAAGGGAGTGAAAGTGAAGGTGAGAGAGGAGTTTCCCTTGTGTGCGAGCGGAGATGGAGTTGGCGTTGGCACCACGACAGCGCCAGAGAACAGTGTGTCCATTGTGGGTGAAGTGAAGGTCGTTGTTTCGCCAGTTGATGAAAGGGTTGATGGTCGTTAGCCAGGGTTTTCCAAGGATGAGGTCGTAGTTGGAGAGGGGGTAAACGAGTGCTTCCAGTTTGTCGGAGTAGTGGTCGCGGTCGATGGTAAAGGTGGAGGTGGATGATGAAATGGAAGAGGAACCGTTTGGAAGGATGATGGGGATGGAGGGGCCAGGAGTGCGAGTGAGGGAGTGTTGTTTGCAAAAAGAAGAACTGATTGAAAAATATAGCGTACCTTGGAGTAAGTGAGAAAGAAGATGGGGGATCGTTTATTACTAAGTCTAGGGTTTAAATACTAAGGGACACTGCCCTTAATTATCTCACTGAGTACGCTTCTTGATAATGTACAGTCACGAAAATGCGACAGCTTTCCTCTCCCTTTGAAGAACGAATTATGAGTTCTTGGATTTCAAAGGCATGTAGTGGATGGACATAATTTATGTCTTACTTCGATTGCGGGTCCGCCTGCGTTTACGCCTTGGCGGCAATAATGATTCTTCTTCTTCATGTTGTTCTTCGTCTTGTTGTTCTTCTTGTTCATCATCAGAATCTGCAGGGGAATCGGCTGTTATCAGAGGATTTGGCTGTTCATTAATGTTTTCTTTATCTTTCCAGTAGGAAGTAAGAGAAGATCGTTCAACAAAGTTCTCTTCTGGTTCCCAGGTGTTGAGCTTGTTGGAATAGTTTTTCCATTTGACGAAATATTCTTTCTTCGTACTGTCATGTGTATGTTGCCTATGTGCTACCACTTTTTCCACCTCATAGGTGTCTGATTCATCGGCGTCGTCAAGGACCAGTTTGAGTTGAGATGGTGCGTATGATCTTTCTAAAATAGCGCCAGTTCCATCTTTAAGGATATATGCGCCACCCGCGTTGCGGTTGACTACTGTGTATGGTCCTTCATATCTTGGTGATAATTTTTCGCCGAGAATTGGATCAAGTGTCATCACTTTGGCTCCATCGGGGAACTCGTTGAGTAATACTGTACGATTGAACCTCTCTATCATTCTCTTTTGAGTGTTCTCTGTATTTTCTTTGATTGCTGGAAAGACTGTTTTGGTCATGTACTCAAGTCGTTCAAGAAGTTTATCTTGTGTTAATGGATTGTTTTTCTCATCACAGAAGTGGTTGAAACCGTTGTTTTGACGTGCAAAGAAGAGTGAAAATGGAGATGAGTTGTGTAGTGATACAATGCGTGTGTTCATCGATAATTGAATGAAAGGAAGGTGTTCGTCCCACATATGCCCCTCCTCGAGAACTTGTTTTCTGATCATTTGTACGGCTGTTTTGACATGGTTTTCGGCCACACCATTGCCGCGAGGGTGGTAAGGGGTAATAAGACGATGGTCGATGCACATTTTTGTGGTCAAAAGTTTTGTAATTGTATTGACGAATTCTCCACCATTGTCAGATTGAAGTATTTTAGGAAAGCCGATCAAACAGAATAATTCCCATAGGAGGCCATCCATGTTCGGCTCCACCAACCATAGACTACAGTATAAAAATATCTGTCAACACCTATTAAAACAGTGTGTTCCTTGAGAGTACAACAAATCTCATCAGCTTTTTCCTTCCACCAGTCTCCATTTTCTACATTCACCACCACTACTTTGTAACATCATCTACTTTAGCTGAGAAAGCCTTGGACATGATCATCTCATATTGGAAAGGAAATTACTATCTGTAATATCAAGGATCCAATATGAGATGATCATGTCCAAGGCTTTCTCAGCTAAAGTAGATGATGTTACAAAGTAGTGGTGGTGAATGTAGAAAATGGAGACTGGTGGAAGGAAAAAGCTGATGAGATTTGTTGTACTCTCAAGGAACACACTGTTTTAATAGGTGTTGACAGATATTTTTATACTGTAGTCTATGGTTGGTGGAGCCGAACATGGATGGCCTCCTAGTAGAGCATTTGTTTTCGTGTTTATATAATTAGCGATGGTTACTAATATCTCCTTTTCATGATATATCCTATGTGTATATCCAATATAGCACTCGTGATACTGGTGATGATGTAGTGGTAGTTTTAAAAAAAAAGTTGGATCCCGATTTTTTTAAAAAGTAGCATAGTGGCTTTAACAAACATTGGTTGTTGGAAAGAAAGGGTAGCTGATACGTTTTTAATGGCGTTATTGCTACACTTTCTCAACAATATTCGACATTCGACATTTGACATTCGGCATTCGATTCGACAGCTGACAAACTGTAGTTATTACCATAGTTATGATATTTGATATGAACGCATTTTGGATGACCTCGTGATTATCGTGATGTTTAATTTTAATACATTCTTGATAAACTCGTAAGTATTACAATGTTTAATGTTGACATACTTTAGGTAAGCCCACGATTTGCACGACGTTTAATATTATTACACTTTGGTTAACTTACAATTGTTATAGCATTTATTGTTATACAGATTGTAGGTAATTACGACAATGGTAAAAACAGAGATATCGCAATTAGACCATGCATTGTGGGTAGTTGTAGATATAACAATTATATCGTTTAAAATAGACGTTTCTTAAAACACATCACATATTTTATAATGCAAATGGCTATTATATTACAACGTTTCTATTGCATTTTGTGTGATAACAAGATAGAAAAAATGTATTGTTAATAGAGTAATTATGTCGTTAAAAATAGACGTTTCTTAAAACACATCACATATTTCGTGATGCAAATGGATATAAACATCGTGGCGTTTCTATCGCATTTTGTGTGATAATAAGGTAGAGAAAATGTGTTGTTAACAGAGTAATTATGTCGTTTAAAATGGACGTTTCTTAAAACGTATCACATATTTCGTGATGCCAATGGGTATAAACATTGTGACATTTCTATCGCATTTTGTGTGATAATAAGATAGAAAAAATGTGTTGTTAACAGAGTAATTATGTCGTTTAAAATAGACGTTTCTTAAAACTTATCACATATTTCGTGATGCAAATGGGTATGAACATTGTGACATTTCTATCGCATTTTGTGTGATAATAAGGTAGAGAAAATGTGTTGTTAACAGAGTAATTATGTCGTTTAAAATGGACGTTTCTTAAAACGTATCACATATTTCGTGATGCAAATGGGTATGAACATTGTGACATTTCTATCGCATTTTGTGTGATAACAAGACAGAAAAAAGAAGTTGTTAACAGAATAGTTATGTCGTTTAAAATAGACGTTTCTTAAAACACATTACATATTTCGTGATGCAAATGGGTATGAACATTGTGACATTTCTATTGCATTTTGTGTGATAATAAGGTAGAGAAAATGTGTTGTTTAAAGAGCAACTATGTCTTTAAAAATAGACGTTTCTTAAAACGTACCCCATATTTCGTGATGCAAATGGGTATGAACATTGTGACATTTCTATCGCATTTTGTATGATAACAAGACAGAAAAAAGAAGTTGTATAAATAAAAGTTATGTAGACTTAGGAAATGTCTATAAAATATCGTTTGTATACTTTGGTGGTTGGGAGAAAATCGGTGGTTACAAAAAAGTTGTCGCAAAACCGCCATGATGAAATACTTTGACATCTGGTTGAGGGGCTTGTTCCCCTATCGTGTTTATCGTTAATAGTTTTAAAAAATCCAAAAGTGTGTTATATAAAGGAATTTTTGCTAATAGTTTACGTTTAAATTCTCTTGAAATAGATGATATATGCATTATATTTCTATCCAATCTATCATGGAATATGAGATAACTTCTTTTATAGTGCAACAAATCTAAAAGTGTATTGTAGTATAGGCATTTTTCCTAATGGTTTACTAGTTATGCAATGCCAACACTTAAAGAAATTAAGCAAATAATAGCCATTTATATACATGAGCATCATATGGATCCTACAATGGCAATGTACTTGAGAGCTGTTTTGTTACGTGGTAAGTCTCAGCAAGAACTAAATGGTATGTCAAAGGAAGAACTGTGGGGATTGGTAGACTTTTTTGCACCAGATTTACAAAAACATATGCATGCAATTGGAGCATTATCATGGTCAGCACACAGAAAATTTGCTTCAGAGTAAAGTGGTTTTTAAAAAGTTTGTAGTACATATCTCTGCAAACAGTAAGCTATTCAACATGTCCGCTATACCTAAATCCATTAACAAGGCGCTGAACTCATATGCCCATCTTATCTCTGATGTGGGCAAAGAGATTGCATTGCCTGGCAAACCGAAGACGGGCTGGAAAAAGTACTCAGAGATATTCTGCGATAGTTTAATACTCTGGGGATTGCACAACCGGGCTGCACTTGTTGACGAGCAGCGCAAAAACACCACTTCCAATATTCGCGAAGCTTTTAAAGGCCTCGATGTTAGCCACTCCATGGTTAAAGTTGTTAACGAGGGTTATATCAAAGACAATAGTTTTTTTAGCTCTAAACTACTAGAAAAACATAGAAAAAAGTTTAGAAGTTCGGCCTTATACCATGCTGGTTACTTTAGCATTAAGGTAACGCTCCATGAACTAGAGGCCATATCTCTAATATCCGAGATAATACCAATACTTGATGAACTGGAGGTTGACTACGTTATCCTTCATGATATAGATATTGCTACGGATTGTAGATATGTCACAAGCCGTCCAATTCTTCAACAGTACCTTCAAGAGAGATTTGGAGAAAATTTAGATATTGCCAACGATCTCCATAAGGTTGGTAACCACTGTCTTTCTTGGTTTGGAGTCACCGAAAAAGACCAAAAGGTCCGTTGTAAGGTCTACAACAAACTTGTACAGATGTTGGAGAGTGCTGAAGTAAAAATGTCGTTGGGTTCAAGAATGGAGAATTTTGTCATGGATGTGGATAAGGACCTACATAAGAGACTTCGAAAGGCAAAGAAAACAGGTCTAACAAGACTTGAACTTACCTTTTATGGACAGGAGATATATACATTCTCCTATTATAAAGGAGTTTTGGATGCCATAAAGGAAGAGATCCAAGAATGTCCCACCTTCTGCGTAAAGCACAAGGCATATTGGAAGTACATAGTTGGCAATATATCATCCATGGTAGGTATTCATGTAACAATGGGTGAAAAATCGGCATTCGCATATTGCCATTGGTGGAACTCTGTTACAGGTAAGAAGTATGGTTCATATCGTAACAATGTCGAGAAAGAGGAAGCAATGACGTTGTTAGCCAACTATAGCTTCAACGATAGACCAATATACTTTTTGGAGGTTGAGATGGATGAGAATAGCATCAAGGATATTACAGTTACCAAGTACAAACGGCCTGACGAATGTACAGCAATAACACTTGTTGCAGGAGCACATAAAGGCATGTACCCATACATTTACGATGATGATGTTTTACAATTCGAGGATATGGGTATAGTGGAGGTAGATAATGTAAAGATCCAATGGCCTGAGAGAAGAATCCGCAAAGGTGCACCACCAATTGTTGATATTCATCTAGAAAACATGAATGGTGAGAATTTTATACAAGTCCATGATAGAGCTATCCACAAAGCAACATATAAAGCTGGATATAATGTACTTGAAATAAATACCAGCTATACAGTCATAGCAATTGCAATGGATATGTATCACAACAAAGAATATATTTTTGCAACATTGTCCAATGGTATTAAAGTACGATGTGGACTTAGTTTAGAAATAAAGATCGTTGCATGGCTGGAAGAATATCCCGATGGCCAAGTTCCGTATATGAATTTCACCACATTGCAATGCAGAACTGTTCGCGGGTTCAAGGATATTTATATACGTTAAGAATGCTAATAGATAGTTTTTAAAAATTACAATGGGCTTACTTTGTACGCTTATATGATGGAATCTCCACTCCTGCAAAAATTTCACGTCGCTTATTAGTCGGCTCTTCCCGTTGTTTATCCTCGACATCCATAGTAGTCATCTCCAAGAACTGCTCTTGTAACTTTGTTATATCTCGTGCATCATGCAACATCTCATCCACTGGAATATAATCCAAGATTTGTTCCATTGCACCATTGGCATATGGAAAGTCGAAGCCATCTCTAATCCAGGCACTATGAATGGGTTCCAGATTTAACTGCAGTAGTGCCACCATCTTCTTGATGTTCATAAGTAAGAGACACAATCGCAATTGCAAATTATATGTTTCTATCTTGGTTACCAACACTGGTTTCCTATTGTTGTGCTTCTCAAAGGTTGCTCCAAGATCTCCAAATTCGGCTTCTATCTGAGAGCGGAAACTGCCGAAAATCTTATTGTAGTTAGTTTCATCTTGTGCAAGATCTTTCCCACGGCTTTTGCGAATTGGATAACAAAAGTTTTTCTTGCTCATGCTTGTTTCTTCTACTATTTTCTTAATGTATTGTGTGTACCCTCCATCCAATGCAATACAATCTAGCTCGTGGATGTGCTTATGTATCTTCATACCAACCAACATAGTACCATCGTTGTTATCCTTGCAAGGTAGCGATTTAGAGACTAGTATTGCCATGCCATTGCAATCGACACACACTTGCGTTCTTACACCAGATTTCTTCAGCTTGTAAGAGTACATGTCTGAGCTAGACTTTTCTTCACATGAAAGACGTGTATCATGACCATCCAAATGCAATGTTACATGTGGGAATAGTGGTGGATTCCTGAGTTTAGCAGACATCAAGCGTATAGGAAATGTGGAGAACATATTCGCAAGTGCATGGTTAATATGCTTCGAATGCACATTATAGTTAGTCTTGTAGAACTCTGTATGAATGGAGTGGAAACTACTTTTTGGTATGTGGGTTGACATTCCATCCATTGCCAAGCCTGCAACTAAGTGGTACAATATCAACAATCCTTTGTCGACTTCTCTGTATGGACCTGGATACTGCTTGAGAGACCAAATAACTACAAGAAAGTAGAATACAGGAATTGCACCTAATCTTCTTATAAGTAAGTCTTTAACAGTTTTCATATGTGCTACTAGCTTCAACGCAGTCCTATGATTATTAGATGGTTCTTGCGTAGGCCATTCTACATCCAAAAAAGTCCATTCATCCTCTAACAACCGTTGAAATAGGCGCTTTAAGTTTGCCATGACTGTAATTACAACCTGGTAAACTATTAGCAAAAATTCCTTTATATAACACACTTTTGGATTTTTTAAAACTATTAACGATAAACACGATAGGGGAACAAGCCCCTCAACCAGATGTCAAAGTATTTCATCATGGCGGTTTTGCGACAACTTTTTTGTAACCACCAATTTTCTCCCAACCACCAAAGTATACAAACGATATTTTATAGACATTTCCTAAGTCTACATAACTTTTATTTATACAACTTCTTTTTTCTGTCTTGTTATCATACAAAATGCGATAGAAATGTCACAATGTTCATACCCATTTGCATCACGAAATATGGGGTACGTTTTAAGAAACGTCTATTTTTAAAGACATAGTTGCTCTTTAAACAACACATTTTCTCTACCTTATTATCACACAAAATGCAATAGAAATGTCACAATGTTCATACCCATTTGCATCACGAAATATGTAATGTGTTTTAAGAAACGTCTATTTTAAACGACATAACTATTCTGTTAACAACTTCTTTTTTCTGTCTTGTTATCACACAAAATGCGATAGAAATGTCACAATGTTCATACCCATTTGCATCACGAAATATGTGATACGTTTTAAGAAACGTCCATTTTAAACGACATAATTACTCTGTTAACAACACATTTTCTCTACCTTATTATCACACAAAATGCGATAGAAATGTCACAATGTTCATACCCATTTGCATCACGAAATATGTGATAAGTTTTAAGAAACGTCTATTTTAAACGACATAATTACTCTGTTAACAACACATTTTTTCTATCTTATTATCACACAAAATGCGATAGAAATGTCACAATGTTTATACCCATTGGCATCACGAAATATGTGATACGTTTTAAGAAACGTCCATTTTAAACGACATAATTACTCTGTTAACAACACATTTTCTCTACCTTATTATCACACAAAATGCGATAGAAACGCCACGATGTTTATATCCATTTGCATCACGAAATATGTGATGTGTTTTAAGAAACGTCTATTTTTAACGACATAATTACTCTATTAACAATACATTTTTTCTATCTTGTTATCACACAAAATGCAATAGAAACGTTGTAATATAATAGCCATTTGCATTATAAAATATGTGATGTGTTTTAAGAAACGTCTATTTTAAACGATATAATTGTTATATCTACAACTACCCACAATGCATGGTCTAATTGCGATATCTCTGTTTTTACCATTGTCGTAATTACCTACAATCTGTATAACAATAAATGCTATAACAATTGTAAGTTAACCAAAGTGTAATAATATTAAACGTCGTGCAAATCGTGGGCTTACCTAAAGTATGTCAACATTAAACATTGTAATACTTACGAGTTTATCAAGAATGTATTAAAATTAAACATCACGATAATCACGAGGTCATCCAAAATGCGTTCATATCAAATATCATAACTATGGTAATAACTACAGTTTGTCAGCTGTCGAATCGAATGCCGAATGTCAAATGTCGAATGTCGAATATTGTTGAGAAAGTGTAGCAATAACGCCATTAAAAACGTATCAGCTACCCTTTCTTTCCAACAACCAATGTTTGTTAAAGCCACTATGCTACTTTTTAAAAAAATCGGGATCCAACTTTTTTTTTAAAACTACCACTACATCATCACCAGTATCACGAGTGCTATATTGGATATACACATAGGATATATCATGAAAAGGAGATATTAGTAACCATCGCTAATTATATAAACACGAAAACAAATGCTCTACTAGGAGGCCATCCATGTTCGGCTCCACCAACCATAGACTACAGTATAAAAATATCTGTCAACACCTATTAAAACAGTGTGTTCCTTGAGAGTACAACAAATCTCATCAGCTTTTTCCTTCCACCAGTCTCCATTTTCTACATTCACCACCACTACTTTGTAACATCATCTACTTTAGCTGAGAAAGCCTTGGACATGATCATCTCATATTGGATCCTTGATATTACAGATAGTAATTTCCTTTCCAATATGAGATGATCATGTCCAAGGCTTTCTCAGCTAAAGTAGATGATGTTACAAAGTAGTGGTGGTGAATGTAGAAAATGGAGACTGGTGGAAGGAAAAAGCTGATGAGATTTGTTGTACTCTCAAGGAACACACTGTTTTAATAGGTGTTGACAGATATTTTTATACTGTAGTCTATGGTTGGTGGAGCCGAACATGGATGGCCTCCATAGCGCAGTGGCTACAGTTAGACCTTTTTTGTTTGGCAAGGCGCGCAAGAAAACAAATCGCGTACAAACATCAACAACTACAAGTAGTCGGACGTTTTTGTTCTTTGTCAACGGAAGCGGACCTGCCAGATCAATGGCTATGTGTTCTCCTGGAAGTTGAGCATTGATGGCTTTCATAGGATGGTATCCTTTTCGTGCAATATTGAATCGTTGACATTCTCGGCATCGTTTGATAAAATCGACACATTCTTGTGACAGATGAGGCCAAGTAAGTCCTTGTTCATGAATAGAATTGACCATTGCGTTTGCTCCAATATGTCCCATTGCATGGGTTGTAAACAATATATTGTTTCTTTTAACTGGATCTACTTCTTTGCGTTCAGTTTCTTTATCTTGGATTAGATGCATGTAGGAAATAATTTTCTTTTGATCAGCTTTAGTTGTATTTTTATTTGTGATTTCAATTGGATATAGGCGTGATAGGGCATCGGGTAATACGTTAAGAATGCCTGGGCGATAGTGCACCGTGAAAGTATAGTTTAAGATTGTTTCTTGCCAGTTGGTGAGCATTGAGTTGAGCTCAGGTTGAGTATGGATGTATACAAGTGAACGATGATCGGTATATAAGTCAAAGTGTCTTCCCCAGAGGTAGTAGTGAAAACGATTGAGTGCAAAGACAATCGCTAACAATTCTCTATGCGTTGCTGAATATCTGCGTTCACGATCTTGCAAAGATCGCGACATGAATGATATATAGTTGATAGTGTCTGGGTACTTTGGACCCTTTGGAAGTTGATAGAGTACAGCGCCAATCCCGACGTTAGAAGCATCGGTGGCTACATAGAAAGGTTGACTGAAGTCTGGGAAGGACAAGACAGGGGCTATGAGCAAGATATTTCGTAGTGCATCAAAGGCGCGCTTCTGCTCATCATTCATTACGAAAGAGTCGGTTCGACTGCGAAGTGCATCCAGAGGTGCTGCGACCGTACTGAAGTTTGGAACATATTCACGGAAAAAATTACACGTTCCGAGGTAAGATTGGATTTGTTTGGCGCAAGTGGCATATTCCACCTTGTGCATGTTTACAAGCTTCTTGGTGTCAACACTCTTGCCATGGAGACCCACAAGGAATCCAAGGAGTGAGATCTGTGTGCTGAAGAAGTTGCATTTATCGCGGTTGATAATTAATTTTGCCTCGTTGAGACGTTTAATTACAATCTTTACGTGTTCAGCGTGCTCTTTTCTCGAACGTGAAAATATAACGATGTCATCAATAAAGTTGCACACAAACGGTAGATCACCGAGGATCCGGTTCATTCCACGCTGAAATAGACTCGACAGAGGCTTCAAACCAAATGGTGCTTTTTTGAACATGTATTGAGTACCCTTATGCATGAATGCCGTGAGAGGTTGGTCCTCTTCGTGGATTGGTAGTCTGTGGTATGCTTGTGTGAGATCGATCGTGGTGTACACAGCGTTGCCTGATAGGCGGTTGAGAATATCTGGTATAAGTGGCAATGGATAATTGTCGTCTGGTAGGTGTTTGTTTAAGGGTCTTGGATCAAGACACACACGCCATAGTGTTTTGTTTCCTTCTGCATCTTTCTTTGCTGCTAGCGTTAATGAATTGTTATGGACGTTGCCTACAGGGGCTAGTTTGATTACATCGTCATTCTTCCATTTCCTGATTGCTTCATCGAAAATAGGAATTTGTTTTTCTGCAAATGGACGCGGTCGTCTAAAAAGCACAGTGCCTTCAGGTACAGGAAGAAATACCTTCATTTCCGGAACGGGACAATGACTGGTGACGGGAACTTGTTTATTCTCCTTTAGTACACCTTCAATAGCCTTGAGGAAGGTTTCTTTTTCTTTGATATATTGTTTTGTTTTTTCCTGACTTGGAATTTTTCCTGGTATGAGTGAAGGTTTGTGGTCCGGATCTGGATCTGGAAGAGTTGTAGCATCCGCTCCTGGGTCAGGTAGTCCGGTTATGCCCAGTCCAAATCGGTGGAAGAGATCGATTCCAATTGTGAATGGATATTGCTGATCTATGACCTCCAGTGGTGCTGACACATAGTGAATTCCAACCTGTAGTTCGATGTTATCTGTTCTTCCAGTTCTTGGGATTGTGATTGACTGATCAACGAGCGTGATGACTCCATCGACTGGGTTGATGTTCACTTTGTGTTTTTCTGCTATGTCCCGACGAATGCAAGAGTCTGTGGCTCCTGTGTCAACTAGTGCTTCGTACTTCTCTCCTTCGAATGTGATGGTAGTGAGAACTCTTTTTTCTCTGTCGGAGATGTTGGGTGCTTGTAGTGCTCGCAAAGTGATTGTTTTATTGTTTGTTGAATTGTAGAAGCTAAGCGAATCCATTTTCCCTAGCAGTTCCTGTAAAAGGGCGTCCTCAAGTCGTATCGCCCGAATGTTATTGTGTAATTGTGTTGATCCTGGTAGAATGGATGATGAGGCGACAGTGATGCTTGGGTTGTTTGTGCTTGCTTGCTTTGATAGTTGTTGTTGGTTGCGGAGGTGAAGTGCTTGTTTTATTGTAAACTTATGGGCACGCGAAAGAGAAATTAGTTCCGGCTCTTCTTCGGTGGCTTTGTTGTTTGTTGTATGACTGCTTAATGCAAATTCCTCTTTCTTTGCGTTCTGAATTGATTGACATTCCTTTATTTCTCCCCCCTTTTCAACATCTAAACGCATATCCAAACAAGGGCTTGGCACTGACACCGTTGTGGCAGGCGTGGGGTTTGTACGTACTCGTTGTATGACAGGAATGCGATTAACACCAGTAGCATTATTTTTGATTGTTATGGCACATTGTGTATGTTGTGTATTCAGTTCTATATTGTCTATGTTGTTTATGTTGCTAATGCTATTGTTTATGTTTTTAGTGTCGAGGGACTCGACCAAGTGGCTCATAATGTCCGTCTTGTCTGCGTGATCATTAGGATTGCTGGTTGCCTGCGGGTTATTTTGCAGAGAGAAGGGTATGTCAGTGTTATTATTGCTTTGATTAAATGTTAATTCAGCATAATTATTTAGTTTCATTGCATTTATGGTGATGGTAGATTGCTTACCTTGAGTACCGTTCTGCTGTTGTTCTTGACGCATTCTTGTGCGGCAGTCTGCATAGGTGTGACCCCTGTTGCTGCAGAATGTGCAGAATCGGCAGTCCTTGGTTTCGTGCGAGTTATTCCAGCTGCAGCCTTGGCAGAACTTCATGCCTGCTCGAGGAGGTTGCCCGGGTGCTTGCCCAAAAGGGGGCTGACTGTTGCTGCGTCCCATGGGGTTCATTCTCCCTTGTCCTCGGCCTCGGAAAGTTCCTCTGAGTGCTCCGCGAGATGCTCCGCGTGATCCTCGAACTCCATTTGGGAAGGTGTTGTGCCGTGGCCCAAAAGACTGCTGCTGCTGTTGCAATTGATCCTGAGATCGTCCCACTGCCCGAGGTTGATCGATTGCATCCTCAGGTCCCGTTAATGTGCTCATCAGTGCACATAGGGTATTGATCGATTTAAAGGCTGTGGCGTCTGGGTTCTTTATCTGATGCTTAAAGAGCAGGAAATCGTACTCCATCCCCGGGATCGACCTCCCGAGTTGATGAAGGATGATGTCGTTATCGTCTTGGATTCCATTCACTCGTGCATGCCGAAGGATACGAGCGGAATAACGGTTATACGTCTCGCCCATATTGCGTCCCATGTCTGCCATGTTCCGCATGTTCTCCAAACGTTCCTCTTTGGTGAGGCAGATGCTGAGGAATACCTTCTCCGCCATGTCCCAACCGATGTTTCCTTCGATGGCGGCGAATCGACGTTGTAGCTCTTGTTGATAATGGTCGTCGTTAGTGAGGACGATGAGATACCGATGACACTCGTTTTCGAAGGTATCCATGCCGAGACGTGTTTTGAGATGGGTTGCGAAGCGCTCGAGAAAGACTCTGGTCTCATTGGTTTCATAGGCTGTGGCTGGATTCAACGAGAATCTGGGCATGTCGGGTGTTGGTTTGATGGCCGCTTGTTGTTGGTGCCATGATGGTGGTGGTTCGAGGTCGTTTGCCGTTGCTCTTTGCTATTTTTCCCATAGTTGATTCATTTCTGTTTTTTGAATGGGGTAGCATAATGAGCAATTAGTCTTTTTTGATTCAAGATCACGTTATGACAATGATCTTTCTTTTGTTCTTCCGATCTCTCTTGTTATAAATCTGGTCCGTTGGACTCTACTACACTATAATAGTTCGTGTGTTATTCAAGAGAGTGCTTTGGTTCCGTGTTATAGATACCGCGCTTGTTGATGGACGTTGTCCTTGGGCTTTGATGGATTGAGTGGTTTGGATGGATGGATGTAATGTGTGATACTTCGAATAAACGTTACCCTTGAATCTTCACTTAAAAAAATGAAAAATATAGCGTACCTTGGAGTAAGTGAGAAAGAAGATGGGGGATCGTTTATTACTAAGTCAAGGGTTTAAATACTAAGGGACACTGCCCTTAATTATCTCACTGAGTACGCTTCTTGATAATGTACAGTCACGAAAATGCGACACTGATGACGTTCCCTTCCGCACCGCAATCGATTAAAATACGCGCAGGGGCACCAGCCACATTACCAATAAACGACAAGAGCGTACGGGAGGCTTTCTCGGCCGTAAAAGCGTGCAGGCGGACGGATTTGTGTCGCAAGCGTTTGGTCCTGCGCTTGGACATGGGTTGGTCTAAAGCAGCAGGAGAGGAGAGTGGGTCCAGGTCCACTTCTTCTGATGGGCTAAGACCAACAGACGAGGTATCAGATACGTCGTCGGTGAGTTGTAACTCATCGTCAAAGGGTACCGTGGTGGAGTGAGTGTTGGGGGCAGTGGTGGTCGAGTCGATGGCAATTGAGGAGGGAGTACGAGGCGAGGCAGGGATGGATGAGGGAAAAAGGGAGAGTGGAGGAGGAGAGAAGGAGAGTTTGTGTAGGCTACGAGGTGCGGATGTGGTAGTGCGAATAATGGATACAGAGGGGGGAGTGTTTTTGATAGCAGAATTTTTATTCTTGGAACTGTAACTTAACTCTGGTAAGGAAACACTCCCTTTGTCCAGAGGAGAAAGGGAGGGAACGTCGACGATCAAGTCCTGGACTAAGCCTGATCGTCGGAGGCTTTTCCCGACTCGGGGGAATCACCCACGGCTACTTGATAAACCCATCGTCCTTGGCGGTTGTTGTTGTTGCCACGGTTGGTGTTGTTGTTGTCGCCGTAGATGGGGCACTCCTTTGCATAATGTCCAGGTTGGCGACAGCGACGGCAAGCATTGTTGTTTTTACACCATTCGCGTTCCTGAGGGGTCAGGGAAGGGGGATTACCGTTGTTGTTGTTGTTTCGGGGGCCGTTGTTGTTATTGTTGTTGCGGTTGTAGTTATTGTTATGACCCATGTTTCTCTCTAGGCGATTAAATCGTTGGGTGATATTGTTGAGGGCGATCTGGATGTTATCGATTTCCATGGGGGTGGCTTGAGAGAGAGCGGAGGAAGAGGTGAAGGAAGAAATAATGGGGGCGGAGGCGATGGCGAGCGAGTTGGTCTTGGGGCCGGTGTCGGGTTTGAAGGAGTAAATGCGGTCCATCTCTTGGGCGTATTGAAAGATCTGAATGAGGGTGATATTGGGGTTTTGAATAATGTGTCCTTCGATCATCTGTTGAAGAACCAAGGGGCAGTTGTCGATAAAGGATGTTTGGGCAAACTCGTTGACCGTGGTCTTGGCAGCGTCGGTGGAGGCATAACCAAGGAGGGCGCCCAAAAGTTCCTTGAATGTAGATAAGTAGGTCGAAAAGTTGGTGGTCATGCGAAGATTGGTGAGGTGTCGTCGACAGGAGCCCGCAAAGTTGTTGGGAATGTACTCTAGCTTAAAAGCAGGAGTAAACTCGGTCTCGAAGTTGCAAGTATCAGGGAGCCCACATCCATCAAACCATCGGGCAGGGCCAGGCGTGCCCAAGTACGAGAGAGCGTGGGGTGTTCGTTCAGTCTCACTTATCTTAGCAAGGTTGAAGTAGCGGTTAACCGCAACGAGCCAGGCCAAGGCAGAGAAACCGTCGCGGGCGCCTGTAAAGACAGGAGGGGGGTTAAGGCGGGCAGGGGTAACCATGACTGGTAGTGCAGATAGAAGTGCGGAGAGGTCAAAAATGTCCAGAGTGTAAGAGGGTACGAAGGAAAATAGGGGCAGGGAATGAAATTCAGGGCTGGTGTGCAGAGAGAGCTGGGACGAGGGAAAATTAAAGTAAAACGCGGGCAGTGAAAACGAGGAGGGAAAAATCAAGAGATCGGTGGAACGAGGGAACCTTTGCTACCATGCAACAGGCGAAGACTGGGACAGAGAAGTAAAGAACGGGCACGAGAGTTGAAGCAGTGATGATTGATGTTATTACTATGGTACAACTAAATATATATACAAAGTCGTCAACTAGGTTTCTAGGTGTAGTGTCATAGTGAGTCAGAGATGATAGAGAGTGACAAGGAATGACTAACTAGGGAGCAATGATAAACCTAATATGTTGCAACATAGTTATCTAGCAGTATTACAAGAGCAAAACGTAAGGAGAGAGTATCAACATAAACATATTTTACATATCGGTAATCGGGCAGGACAAAAAGGTTGGAGCGCTTTTTTTTGGGCGAGGGAGTACACCTGTTTTCTCGTCTTTTGTTAAGCTATGCCCACCATTTCTTAATATGACATATCTGGGGAATTCTAGGGAATAATTGACATAATTACGTGTGTATAATCCCTATTTTTGCAGAAAACGACATTATGGAGACTGATACCGTCGTAAACCCTACGCCAAAGAAACTTGCACGGCTGCTTGATAATCTGTTGGAGAACGAATGGGGATTTCTTGATGAACCGTGGCCAATGTGCCCAAAGGTCAAGACATTTCATCGTTCAGAGTTGAAACCAATCGCAAGAATACAGGATATGAAAAAGGTGTTGATGAAGAGACTTGGAGCCATACCAGTGTTTTTCTTTCTATCTACCATCTGGAGTAAACACTATTTCCCTGGTCCATATAACGCACTTGAGAAAGGAATTGCATTTCTGTACTTTTTCGTCGCTGGAGAGACTATGGATTCCATGGCACAGTATATGCCAAAGTCCACATTCCATTTGATATACAGCACATTCGTCAAGGTGGAACGTGCATTATTTGAGAAGGAGATTACACGCTGTTTTGCATCTATGTTCTCTTCGCTGGAAATTCGTATTCGAACAGCCAATTGGAAAAATCCCCCAATGTTCAAGCATGTAACTCTCTACTTGGATGGTCATGACTCTCGAGCAACATATGGGGAAGATAAAGCAGCAATGTATTCTTATAAGCTAAAGAAATCGGGTTTGAGAACGCAAGTGGCCATCGATGCCAATGGAATGGTTCTCTTTGTATCCAAATCAGCGTCATGTCGTGATAACAACGATGGGAAAATGTTACAAGAGATGGGCATTGGTAAGAAGATCAACAACATGGACTGTATTGCTCTCGATGGAGGATATACACAATACATTGGCGATATTGTGGAAAAAGAAAAGTTGGACGAGCGTAACTTCTGTTTTCCCATTCGTAAGAAACGACTACAGCAACTCCACGAAGAGGAATCCAACTTTAATGCTATGTTTGGTGGATTTCGATCTACGTCAGAGGCTGTCTTTGGTGATCTCATGAAAACATTCGCCAAGTTTAATAACAAGGAGATTGTAAGAGTTGGATCCAAAAAGGAGTTTTATCTTACATTCCGCCTTTGTCTTCTGTTGCTAAATATTCGCAACTTTGTTAAAGCAGTGGACATCGAAGAGCAGCCACATCATCGTGGATGGATGGAAGAAGGAGTAGATTATCCACGAGAAAGGCAACTTGTCCCAGAGTTAACACAAACCGTTACAGTACAAAACAAACTGGAAAATGGTCTTGAGTTACAAAGAATGCAAGAGAAATTTGTAGGAATAGATGTTGCTTCAGATGATGATGATGAACAAACGTCAAATAAGGATGATGACGAGGAAATGTCAAACCACGAAGATGATAATACCAGTCTATAATTAACAAAAGTCTTTCCAAAGTTTTTAAAAACCTCTCAAACGCGCTCGCACTTCATATCGTCCTCGCCATGAATACGAACCTTTTTTACTGCACGAAATGTCATCAACGGTACACCTTGCACACTACCAATTCTCTGTAGACCTTGAAGATGCTCCACACGCCATGGTCTCCAAATCTTTGCCAACGATTTACCTGCGCGCACCTTTATGCCACATGCTGTAATAAAATGCCAACGACGTTCAGAACGAAATTCTTTGAGACCGGCCGCCACAATGGTATACTCTTCATCGGGCGTTAGAATTCGGTCGGCTGCAGTATACATCGAAACATGAATAGTTTTCAGATGTAACACATTTGTGTCTACTGTATCTTCATCATATTCGAAGATATCTGCAAGTGGGGCACTATACCTGTTATGAACACGCTTTGGCCAGGCAATAGAGATGTTGTCAACTTCCACAATTCCAACTTTGCTAAATTTACGAATGACGTTAGAAGATGCATCCCTCGAAGGAAACATTCCTTTTTGCGAGCCAGCAACTAGTGTGATGACAGTACATCCAGGCTCGCGCTTAAATGTCCTTATTTCGCCCAAAATAACTTTCTCTTTCCCATTTACCTCTTCTACATGTCCTTCCACAAAGTATATAGGTCTATCGTTAAAGGAATAGTTAGCCAGCAAAAGTGTAATAAGCTCGGGGTTCTTAAAGTTTTGCCACATATATCCATACTTCTTAGAGGTTACCGAATTCCACCAGTGACAATAAGCAAACAGTTTCTCATGTGGAAAATGTACAGCCACCATCGAGGTAATGCATTTTGCACGTTCCTCCCACTGCATCTCAAAGGAACATTTAAATGTTTTACATTTCTTCAAGAGATTCTTTGTCTCGTCCATTTCGTCTTGATATGACTGAAGAGATCTCAAAGATGAACCTTCAAACGTCAGCTCGATACGACTATAACCATGCTTTTTATATTTTTTAACTCGTCGTCCAAATGCTGTTTCTTTCTCCACCAAATCCTCCAAACGTGAACCAAGGCTCTTTCGCACCTCGGCACTTTCCAAAATCTGGACAAATTTGTTATACACCTTATATCGGATATTCTTTGTATCCCCTTTTCGACCTCTCCATGAAATACAATGATGTCCTACTCTTCCCACATCATCGACAATTTTTGTAGTTTTCGTTTGTTTTAGCAATCTCTCCACGTGCAGTCGTGTGGTAATACGCGTACAATCATAGGCAAAGTCTATGTCATGTAAAGCAATGCCGCTCTCGTTCAAGCTAGACAACATGTTCGCCAAAATTGGCACAACAATCTTTGCACGGGAAAAATCTAAAGAAACCTTGATGGCAATAAAACCCTGTTGGTATTCTTTTCCAACAAACAACTTTCTATGGCGTTTGACCATGCGCGGAGAAAAATAGTTATCATCCATTTTAACCTGCCTAGCATCGACCAACTTTACAGATTCCACAATTAAATCGGTGTGGTTAAATGCATCGCGCAGTTCAGCAATGTATTTTCCAATTGCTGTACCTTTAGTGGTATCGTCAGCAAAGTTATATATACCCCAAAAGATGATGGAATCGCAAAAGAGTTTGGAGAATTTGGTGAATCCTTTTCTCTCCACACTGCCAAATGGTGCTGACTGTAGATTACCCACATTTGACAGCAAGTGGGAAACTTCGTTGATGGCTTTGTTTATCAGAGATTCTTTTGTTGGCGACATAATAAAAGGTATACTTAGGTTTTAAAAAGTCTATAATTTAGGTCGTCATTTTTTTCTAAGCATATATTCACCAGCGTCTTTCTCGGTAAGTAATCCATCTGCACGTATTTTGTCACGTAGGAGTTGATAAGACGCCTCTAATAACTTTTTTATGCCGTTAGTGCCAAATATAGTGGCATCTTGTGGAAAGAGGTTACGATGATAATCTAAAAATTCATCCAAATAGACAAACATACACAATTCCAGATTCTTCTCATAAATAAAATCTGCAACAACTTCCTGCTGGCGTGCTTTGGTTAAACGTGTAGGCCTGGGCATGATATATTTGCGGCGATAAGACGTCCAGATGCTCATCCCGCTATGTACTTATTTGTCAATTACTCCCTTGAATAGATACAACTTGACATCTATATTAGATATTGTTGTGTATACCCTCAAACACAAACATTGAGAGAAATATTCCCGGGAAAAAACGTGGTATATCAAGTATCAAGAGATCACCATTCCGCCTAATATGCCAAAAAGGATTTGTAACAGGTGTGACAAAAAGAAGCCTCCATATGGGGAAATGTCTTGGGTCGAAATAGTTAAATATGTTATGGAATACCAATGGAAGTTGCAAGAATTTGTACAGACGATTATGGAAGGAGTTTTTAAAAAGACAACAGATATATCTATAAAGAATACATATACAAAAGCAAAAGAATCCAAATGGACATAGTTATCTAGCAGTATTACAAGAGCAAAACGTAAGGAAAGAGTATCAACATAAACATATTTTACATATCGGTAATCGAGGAATAGAATTGGGGGAGTGCGCTTTTTTTTGGGCGAGGGAGTACACCTGTTTTCTCGTCTTTTGTTAAGCTATGCCCACCATTTCTTAATATGACATATCTGGGGAATTCTAGGGAATAATTGACATAATTACGTGTGTATAATCCCTATTTTTGCAGAAAACGACATTATGGAGACTGATACCGTCGTAAACCCTACGCCAAAGAAACTTGCACGGCTGCTTGATAATCTGTTGGAGAACGAATGGGGATTTCTTGATGAACCGTGGCCAATGTGCCCAAAGGTCAAGACATTTCATCGTTCAGAGTTGAAACCAATCGCAAGAATACAGGATATGAAAAAGGTGTTGATGAAGCGACTTGGAGCCATACCGGTGTTTTTCTTTCTATCTACCATCTGGAGTAAACACTATTTCCCTGGTCCATATAACGCACTTGAGAAAGGAATTGCATTTCTGTACTTTTTCGTCGCTGGAGAGACTATGGATTCCATGGCACAGTATATGCCAAAGTCCACATTCCATTTGATATACAGCACATTTGTCAAGGTGGAACGTGCATTATTTGAGAAGGAGATTACACGCTGTTTTGTATCTATGTTCTCCTCTTTGGAAATTCGTATTCGAACAGCCAATTGGAAAAATCCCCCAATGTTCAAGCATGTAACTCTCTACTTGGATGGTCATGACTCTCGAGCAACATATGGGGAAGATAAAGCAGCAATGTATTCTTATAAGTTAAAGAAATCGGGTTTGAGAACGCAAGTGGCCATCGATGCTAATGGAATGGTTCTCCTTGTATCCAAATCAGCATCATGTCGTGATAACAACGATGGGAAAATGCTACAAGAGATGGGCATTGGCAAGAAGATCGACAACATGGACTGTATTGCTCTCGATGGAGGATATACACAATACATTGGCGATATTGTGGAAAAAGAAAAGTTGGACGAGCGTAACTTCTGTTTTCCCATTCGTAAGAAACGACTACAGCAACTCCACGAAGAGGAATCCAACTTTAATGCTATGTTTGGTGGATTTCGATCTACGTCAGAAGCAGTCTTTGGTGATCTTATGAAAACATTCGCCAAGTTTAATAATAAGGAGATTGTAAGAGTTGGATCCAAAAAGGAGTTTAATCTTACATTCCGCCTTTGTCTTCTCTTGCTAAATGTTCGCAACTTTGTCAAAGCAGTCGACATCGAAGAGCTGCCACATCATCGTGGATGGATGGAAGAAGGAGTGGATTATCCACGAGAAAGGCAACTTATTCCAGAGTTAACACAAACCATTACAGTACAAAACAAACTGGAGAATGGTCTTGAGTTACAAAGGATGCAAGAGAAATTTGTAGGAATAGATGTTGCTTCAGATGATGATGATGAACAAACGTCAAATAAGGATGATGACGAGGAAATGTCAAACCACGAAGATGATAATACCAGTCTATAATTAACAACAGTCTTTCCAAAGTTTTTAAAAACCTCTCAAACACGCTCGCACTTCATATCGTCCTCGCCATGAATACGAACCTTTTTTACTGCACGAAATGTCATCAACGGTACACCTTCGACTCTGCCAATTCTCTGTAGACCTTGAAGATGCTCCACACGCCATGGTGTCCAAATCTTTGCCAACGATTTTCCTGCGCGCACCTTTATGCCACATGCTGTAATAAAATGCCAACGATGTTCAGAACGAAATTCTTTGAGACCGGCCGCTACAATGGTATACTCTTCATCAGGCTTTAGAATTCGGTCGGCTGCAGTATACATCGAAACATGAATAGTTTTCAGATGTAATACATTTGTATCTACTGTATCTTCATCATATTCGAAGATATCTGCAAGTGGGGCACTATATCTGTTATGAACACGCTTTGGCCAGGCAATAGAGATGTTGTCAACTTCCACAATTCCAACTTTGCTAAATTTACGAATGACGTTAGAAGATGCATCCCTCGAAGGAAACATTCCTTTTTGCGAGCCAGCAACTAGTGTGATGGCAGTACATCCAGGCTCGCGCTTAAATGTCCTTATTTCGCCCAAAATAACTTTCTCTTTCCCATTTACCTCTTTTACATGTCCTTCCACAAAGTATATAGGTCTATCGTTAAAGGAATAGTTAGCCAGCAAAAGTGTAATAAGCTCGGGGTTCTTAAAGTTTTGCCACATATATCCATACTTCTTAGAGGTTACCGAATTCCACCAGTGACAATAAGCAAACAGTTTCTCATGTGGAAAATGTACAGCCACCATCGAGGTAATGCATTTTGCACGTTCCTCCCACTGCATCTCAAAGGAACATTTAAATGTTTTACATTTCTTCAAGAGATTCTTTGTCTTGTCCATTTCGTCTTGATATGACTGAAGAGATCTCAAAGATGAACCTTCAAACGTCAGCTCGATACGACTATAACCATGCTTTTTATATTTTTTAACTCGTCGTCCAAATGCTGTTTCTTTCTCCACCAAATCCTCCAAACGTGAACCAAGGCTCTTTCGCACCTCGGCACTTTCCAAAATCTGAACAAATTTGTTATACACCTTATATCGGATATTCTTTGTATCCCCTTTTCGACCTCTCCATGAAATACAATGATGTCCTACTCTTCCCACATCATCGACAATTTTTGTAGTTTTCGTTTGTTTTAGCAATCTCTCCACGTGCAGTCGTGTGGTAATACGCGTACAATCATAGGCAAAGTCTATGTCATGTAAAGCAATGCCGCTCTCGTTCAAGCTAGACAACATGTTCGCCAAAATTGGCACAACAATCTTTGCACGGGAAAAATCTAAAGAAACCTTGATGGCAATAAAACCCTGTTGGTATTCTTTTCCAACAAACAACTTTCTATGGCGTTTGACCATGCGCGGAGAAAAATAGTTATCATCCATTTTAACCTGCCTAGCATCGACCAACTTTACAGATTCCACAATTAAATCGGTGTGGTTAAATGCATCGCGCAGTTCAGCAATGTATTTTCCAATTGCTGTACCTTTAGTGGTATCGTCAGCAAAGTTATATATACCCCAAAAGATGATGGAATCGCAAAAGAGTTTGGAGAATTTGGTGAATCCTTTTCTCTCCACACTGCCAAATGGTGCTGACTGTAGATTACCCACATTTGACAGCAAGTGGGAAACTTCGTTGATGGCTTTGTTTATCAGAGATTCTTTTGTTGGCGACATAATAAAAGGTATACTTAGGTTTTAAAAAGTCTATAATTTAGGTCGTCATTTTTTTCTAAGCATATATTCACCAGCGTCTTTCTCGGTAAGTAATCCATCTGCACGTATTTTGTCACGTAGGAGTTGATAAGATGCCTCTAATAACTTTTTTATGCCGTTAGTGCCAAATATAGTGGCATCTTGTGGAAAGAGGTTACGATGATGATCTAAAAATTCATCCAAATAGACAAACATACACAATTCCAGATTCTTCTCATAAATAAAATCTGCAACAACTTCCTGCTGGCGTGCTTTGGTTAAACGTGTAGGCCTGGGCATAATATATTTGCGGCGATAAGACGTCTAAATGCTCATCCCCCTATATACCTATTTGTCAATTACTCCCTTGAATAGATACAACTTGACATCTATATTAGATATTGTTGTGTATGCCCTCAAACACAAACATTGAGAGAAATATTCCCGGGAAAAAACGTGGTATATCAACTATCAAGAGATCACCATTCCGCCTAATATGCCAAAAAGGATTTGCAACAGGTGTGACAAAAAGAAGCCTTTATATGATTTCTACGATGATTCCAGAAATACATGTAAGGAATGCAAGATAAAGTCTTCCAAGGAGAGCTATCAGGCAAAAAAGAATGGTGGAAATCATGTGAAATCTGGGAGATGTAAGAAAGACGAGGATGTACAACAATCCGATGATGATTTACGGTATGAGAATAAGAAGTTGAAGAAACGTGTCAGAAAATTGGAGAAAGGAATGGATAAGATGAACCAAATTATTTCCCAGCAGAAGAAGGAGATTTATATAACAAATGCCTTGATCAAAGGATTTGCCAGTGGTATCATGGTAAATCAAGAGGAAGAATTAGATACAGCCAATGTTGTTGAGCTATCGGAATAATCTTTTAAAATGTGCAATATATATACCTTCCATAAGTAGTATTATGGGAATTATTCCCAGGGAATTCATGTACTGTCAACCAAGCTGGTACCATTATCATCATGATGTATATGCATGAGATTCACCGTTGACACATGTATAAATGCTATATATGTTATATGAACGTAGGTGATTTAAAATGGTGGGCATAGCTTAACAAAAGACGAGAAAACAGGTGTACTCCCTCGCCCAAAAAAAAGCGCACTCCCCCAATTCTATTCCTCGATTACCGATATGTAAAATATGTTTATGTTGATACTCTTTCCTTACGTTTTGCTCTTGTAATACTGCTAGATAACTATGTCCATTTGGATTCTTTTGCTTTTGTATATGTATTCTTTATAGATATATCTGTTGTCTTTTTAAAAACTCCTTCCATAATCGTCTGTACAAATTCTTGCAACTTCCATTGGTATTCCATAACATATTTAACTATTTCGACCCAAGACATTTCCCAAAGACAGCCTCTGACGTAGATCGAAATCCACCAAACATAGCATTAAAGTTGGATTCCTCTTCGTGGAGTTGCTGTAGTCGTTTCTTACGAATGGGAAAACAGAAGTTACGCTCGTCCAACTTTTCTTTTTCCACAATGGGAATCGTCTTGGGTCGAAATAGATGAATATGTTATGGAATACCAATGGAGGTTGCAAGAATTTGTACAGACAATTATGGAAGGAGTTTTTAAAAAGATAACAAATACATCTATAAAGAGTACATATACAAAAGCAAAAGAATCCAAATGGACATAGTTATCTAGCAGTATTACAAGAGCAAAACGTAAGGAGAGAGTATCAACATAAACATATTTTACATATCGGTAATCGGGCAGGACAAAAAGGTTGGAGCGCTTTTTTTTGGGCGAGGGAGTACCCAACCCACGCATTGGAATATTAAAGTAGATCAAGAGTAGATTATAAAATAAGAGATACATAATAGGTCAACGTGGGGAATATATTTGTCGCGGATATCAAAGCCAATCTGTAAAACAAAATACACATCTAAATGGGAATCGTCTTGGGTCGAAATAGATGAATATGTTATGGAATACCAATGGAGGTTGCAAGAATTTGTACAGACAATTATGGAAGGAGTTTTTAAAAAGATAACAAATACATCTATAAAGAGTACATATACAAAAGCAAAAGAATCCAAATGGACATAGTTATCTAGCAGTATTACAAGAGCAAAACGTAAGGAGAGAGTATCAACATAAACATATTTTACATATCGGTAATCGGGCAGGACAAAAAGGTTGGAGCGCTTTTTTTTGGGCGAGGGAGTACACCTGTTTTCTCGTCTTTTGTTAAGCTATGCCCACCATGTCTTAATATGACATATCTGGGGAATTCTAGGGAATAATTGACATAATTACGTGTGTATAATCCCTATTTTTGCAGAAAACGACATTATGGAGACTGATACCATCGTAAACCCTACGCCAAAGAAACTTGCACGGCTGCTTGATAATCTGTTGGAGAACGAATGGGGATTTCTTGATGAACCGTGGCCAATGTGCCCAAAGGTCAAGACATTTCATCGTTCAGAGTTGAAACCAATTGCAAGAATACAGGATATGAAAAAGGTGTTGATGAAGAGACTTGGAGCCATACCAGTGTTTTTCTTTCTATCTACCATCTGGAGTAAACACTATTTCCCTGGTCCATATAACGCACTTGAGGAGGCCATCCATGTTCGGCTCCACCAACCATAGACTACAGTATAAAAATATCTGTCAACACCTATTAAAACAGTGTGTTCCTTGAGAGTACAACAAATCTCATCAGCTTTTTCCTTCCACCAGTCTCCATTTTCTACATTCACCACCACTACTTTGTAACATCATCTACTTTAGCTGAGAAAGCCTTGGACATGATCATCTCATATTGGATCCTTGATATTACAGATAGTAATTTCCTTTCCAATATGAGATGATCATGTCCAAGGCTTTCTCAGCTAAAGTAGATGATGTTACAAAGTAGTGGTGGTGAATGTAGAAAATGGAGACTGGTGGAAGGAAAAAGCTGATGAGATTTGTTGTACTCTCAAGGAACACACTGTTTTAATAGGTGTTGACAGATATTTTTATACTGTAGTCTATGGTTGGTGGAGCCGAACATGGATGGCCTCCTAGTAGAGCATTTGTTTTCGTGTTTATATAATTAGCGATGGTTACTAATATCTCCTTTTCATGATATATCCTATGTGTATATCCAATATAGCACTCGTGATACTGGTGATGATGTAGTGGTAGTTTTAAAAAAAAAGTTGGATCCCGATTTTTTTAAAAAGTAGCATAGTGGCTTTAACAAACATTGGTTGTTGGAAAGAAAGGGTAGCTGATACGTTTTTAATGGCGTTATTGCTACACTTTCTCAACAATATTCGACATTCGACATTTGACATTCGGCATTCGATTCGACAGCTGACAAACTGTAGTTATTACCATAGTTATGATATTTGATATGAACGCATTTTGGATGACCTCGTGATTATCGTGATGTTTAATTTTAATACATTCTTGATAAACTCGTAAGTATTACAATGTTTAATGTTGACATACTTTAGGTAAGCCCACGATTTGCACGACGTTTAATATTATTACACTTTGGTTAACTTACAATTGTTATAGCATTTATTGTTATACAGATTGTAGGTAATTACGACAATGGTAAAAACAGAGATATCGCAATTAGACCATGCATTGTGGGTAGTTGTAGATATAACAATTATATCGTTTAAAATAGACGTTTCTTAAAACACATCACATATTTTATAATGCAAATGGCTATTATATTACAACGTTTCTATTGCATTTTGTGTGATAACAAGATAGAAAAAATGTATTGTTAATAGAGTAATTATGTCGTTAAAAATAGACGTTTCTTAAAACACATCACATATTTCGTGATGCAAATGGATATAAACATCGTGGCGTTTCTATCGCATTTTGTGTGATAATAAGGTAGAGAAAATGTGTTGTTAACAGAGTAATTATGTCGTTTAAAATGGACGTTTCTTAAAACGTATCACATATTTCGTGATGCCAATGGGTATAAACATTGTGACATTTCTATCGCATTTTGTGTGATAATAAGATAGAAAAAATGTGTTGTTAACAGAGTAATTATGTCGTTTAAAATAGACGTTTCTTAAAACTTATCACATATTTCGTGATGCAAATGGGTATGAACATTGTGACATTTCTATCGCATTTTGTGTGATAATAAGGTAGAGAAAATGTGTTGTTAACAGAGTAATTATGTCGTTTAAAATGGACGTTTCTTAAAACGTATCACATATTTCGTGATGCAAATGGGTATGAACATTGTGACATTTCTATCGCATTTTGTGTGATAACAAGACAGAAAAAAGAAGTTGTTAACAGAATAGTTATGTCGTTTAAAATAGACGTTTCTTAAAACACATTACATATTTCGTGATGCAAATGGGTATGAACATTGTGACATTTCTATTGCATTTTGTGTGATAATAAGGTAGAGAAAATGTGTTGTTTAAAGAGCAACTATGTCTTTAAAAATAGACGTTTCTTAAAACGTACCCCATATTTCGTGATGCAAATGGGTATGAACATTGTGACATTTCTATCGCATTTTGTATGATAACAAGACAGAAAAAAGAAGTTGTATAAATAAAAGTTATGTAGACTTAGGAAATGTCTATAAAATATCGTTTGTATACTTTGGTGGTTGGGAGAAAATTGGTGGTTACAAAAAAGTTGTCGCAAAACCGCCATGATGAAATACTTTGACATCTGGTTGAGGGGCTTGTTCCCCTATCGTGTTTATCGTTAATAGTTTTAAAAAATCCAAAAGTGTGTTATATAAAGGAATTTTTGCTAATAGTTTACCAGGTTGTAATTACAGTCATGGCAAACTTAAAGCGCCTATTTCAACGGTTGTTAGAGGATGAATGGACTTTTTTGGATGTAGAATGGCCTACGCAAGAACCATCTAATAATCATAGGACTGCGTTGAAGCTAGTAGCACATATGAAAACTGTTAAAGACTTACTTATAAGAAGATTAGGTGCAATTCCTGTATTCTACTTTCTTGTAGTTATTTGGTCTCTCAAGCAGTATCCAGGTCCATACAGAGAAGTCGACAAAGGATTGTTGATATTGTACCACTTAGTTGCAGGCTTGGCAATGGATGGAATGTCAACCCACATACCAAAAAGTAGTTTCCACTCCATTCATACAGAGTTCTACAAGACTAACTATAATGTGCATTCGAAGCATATTAACCATGCACTTGCGAATATGTTCTCCACATTTCCTATACGCTTGATGTCTGCTAAACTCAGGAATCCACCACTATTCCCACATGTAACATTGCATTTGGATGGTCATGATACACGTCTTTCATGTGAAGAAAAGTCTAGCTCAGACATGTACTCTTACAAGCTGAAGAAATCTGGTGTAAGAACGCAAGTGTGTGTCGATTGCAATGGCATGGCAATACTAGTCTCTAAATCGCTACCTTGCAAGGATAACAACGATGGTACTATGTTGGTTGGTATGAAGATACATAAGCACATCCACGAGCTAGATTGTATTGCATTGGATGGAGGGTACACACAATACATTAAGAAAATAGTAGAAGAAACAAGCATGAGCAAGAAAAACTTTTGTTATCCAATTCGCAAAAGCCGTGGGAAAGATCTTGCACAAGATGAAACTAACTACAATAAGATTTTCGGCAGTTTCCGCTCTCAGATAGAAGCCGAATTTGGAGATCTTGGAGCAACCTTTGAGAAGCACAACAATAGGAAACCAGTGTTGGTAACCAAGATAGAAACATATAATTTGCAATTGCGATTGTGTCTCTTACTTATGAACATCAAGAAGATGGTGGCACTACTGCAGTTAAATCTGGAACCCATTCATAGTGCCTGGATTAGAGATGGCTTCGACTTTCCATATGCCAATGGTGCAATGGAACAAATCTTGGATTATATTCCAGTGGATGAGATGTTGCATGATGCACGAGATATAACAAAGTTACAAGAGCAGTTCTTGGAGATGACTACTATGGATGTCGAGGATAAACAACGGGAAGAGCCGACTAATAAGCGACGTGAAATTTTTGCAGGAGTGGAGATTCCATCATATAAGCGTACAAAGTAAGCCCATTGTAATTTTTAAAAACTATCTATTAGCATTCTTAACGTATATAAATATCCTTGAACCCGCGAACAGTTCTGCATTGCAATGTGGTGAAATTCATATACGGAACTTGGCCATCGGGATATTCTTCCAGCCATGCAACGATCTTTATTTCTAAACTAAGTCCACATCGTACTTTAATACCATTGGACAATGTTGCAAAAATATATTCTTTGTTGTGATACATATCCATTGCAATTGCTATGACTGTATAGCTGGTATTTATTTCAAGTACATTATATCCAGCTTTATATGTTGCTTTGTGGATAGCTCTATCATGGACTTGTATAAAATTCTCACCATTCATGTTTTCTAGATGAATATCAACAATTGGTGGTGCACCTTTGCGGATTCTTCTCTCAGGCCATTGGATCTTTACATTATCTACCTCCACTATACCCATATCCTCGAATTGTAAAACATCATCATCGTAAATGTATGGGTACATGCCTTTATGTGCTCCTGCAACAAGTGTTATTGCTGTACATTCGTCAGGCCGTTTGTACTTGGTAACTGTAATATCCTTGATGCTATTCTCATCCATCTCAACCTCCAAAAAGTATATTGGTCTATCGTTGAAGCTATAGTTGGCTAACAACGTCATTGCTTCCTCTTTCTCGACATTGTTACGATATGAACCATACTTCTTACCTGTAACAGAGTTCCACCAATGGCAATATGCGAATGCCGATTTTTCACCCATTGTTACATGAATACCTACCATGGATGATATATTGCCAACTATGTACTTCCAATATGCCTTGTGCTTTACGCAGAAGGTGGGACATTCTTGGATCTCTTCCTTTATGGCATCCAAAACTCCTTTATAATAGGAGAATGTATATATCTCCTGTCCATAAAAGGTAAGTTCAAGTCTTGTTAGACCTGTTTTCTTTGCCTTTCGAAGTCTCTTATGTAGGTCCTTATCCACATCCATGACAAAATTCTCCATTCTTGAACCCAACGACATTTTTACTTCAGCACTCTCCAACATCTGTACAAGTTTGTTGTAGACCTTACAACGGACCTTTTGGTCTTTTTCGGTGACTCCAAACCAAGAAAGACAGTGGTTACCAACCTTATGGAGATCGTTGGCAATATCTAAATTTTCTCCAAATCTCTCTTGAAGGTACTGTTGAAGAATTGGACGGCTTGTGACATATCTACAATCCGTAGCAATATCTATATCATGAAGGATAACGTAGTCAACCTCCAGTTCATCAAGTATTGGTATTATCTCGGATATTAGAGATATGGCCTCTAGTTCATGGAGCGTTACCTTAATGCTAAAGTAACCAGCATGGTATAAGGCCGAACTTCTAAACTTTTTTCTATGTTTTTCTAGTAGTTTAGAGCTAAAAAAACTATTGTCTTTGATATAACCCTCGTTAACAACTTTAACCATGGAGTGGCTAACATCGAGGCCTTTAAAAGCTTCGCGAATATTGGAAGTGGTGTTTTTGCGCTGCTCGTCAACAAGTGCAGCCCGGTTGTGCAATCCCCAGAGTATTAAACTATCGCAGAATATCTCTGAGTACTTTTTCCAGCCCGTCTTCGGTTTGCCAGGCAATGCAATCTCTTTGCCCACATCAGAGATAAGATGGGCATATGAGTTCAGCGCCTTGTTAATGGATTTAGGTATAGCGGACATGTTGAATAGCTTACTGTTTGCAGAGATATGTACTACAAACTTTTTAAAAACCACTTTACTCTGAAGCAAATTTTCTGTGTGCTGACCATGATAATGCTCCAATTGCATGCATATGTTTTTGTAAATCTGGTGCAAAAAAGTCTACCAATCCCCACAGTTCTTCCTTTGACATACCATTTAGTTCTTGCTGAGACTTACCACGTAACAAAACAGCTCTCAAGTACATTGCCATTGTAGGATCCATATGATGCTCATGTATATAAATGGCTATTATTTGCTTAATTTCTTTAAGTGTTGGCATTGCATAACTAGTAAACCATTAGGAAAAATGCCTATACTACAATACACTTTTAGATTTGTTGCACTATAAAAGAAGTTATCTCATATTCCATGATAGATTGGATAGAAATATAATGCATATATCATCTATTTCAAGAGAATTTAAACGTAAACTATTAGCAAAAATTCCTTTATATAACACACTTTTGGATTTTTTAAAACTATTAACGATAAACACGATAGGGGAACAAGCCCCTCAACCAGATGTCAAAGTATTTCATCATGGCGGTTTTGCGACAACTTTTTTGTAACCACCAATTTTCTCCCAACCACCAAAGTATACAAACGATATTTTATAGACATTTCCTAAGTCTACATAACTTTTATTTATACAACTTCTTTTTTCTGTCTTGTTATCATACAAAATGCGATAGAAATGTCACAATGTTCATACCCATTTGCATCACGAAATATGGGGTACGTTTTAAGAAACGTCTATTTTTAAAGACATAGTTGCTCTTTAAACAACACATTTTCTCTACCTTATTATCACACAAAATGCAATAGAAATGTCACAATGTTCATACCCATTTGCATCACGAAATATGTAATGTGTTTTAAGAAACGTCTATTTTAAACGACATAACTATTCTGTTAACAACTTCTTTTTTCTGTCTTGTTATCACACAAAATGCGATAGAAATGTCACAATGTTCATACCCATTTGCATCACGAAATATGTGATACGTTTTAAGAAACGTCCATTTTAAACGACATAATTACTCTGTTAACAACACATTTTCTCTACCTTATTATCACACAAAATGCGATAGAAATGTCACAATGTTCATACCCATTTGCATCACGAAATATGTGATAAGTTTTAAGAAACGTCTATTTTAAACGACATAATTACTCTGTTAACAACACATTTTTTCTATCTTATTATCACACAAAATGCGATAGAAATGTCACAATGTTTATACCCATTGGCATCACGAAATATGTGATACGTTTTAAGAAACGTCCATTTTAAACGACATAATTACTCTGTTAACAACACATTTTCTCTACCTTATTATCACACAAAATGCGATAGAAACGCCACGATGTTTATATCCATTTGCATCACGAAATATGTGATGTGTTTTAAGAAACGTCTATTTTTAACGACATAATTACTCTATTAACAATACATTTTTTCTATCTTGTTATCACACAAAATGCAATAGAAACGTTGTAATATAATAGCCATTTGCATTATAAAATATGTGATGTGTTTTAAGAAACGTCTATTTTAAACGATATAATTGTTATATCTACAACTACCCACAATGCATGGTCTAATTGCGATATCTCTGTTTTTACCATTGTCGTAATTACCTACAATCTGTATAACAATAAATGCTATAACAATTGTAAGTTAACCAAAGTGTAATAATATTAAACGTCGTGCAAATCGTGGGCTTACCTAAAGTATGTCAACATTAAACATTGTAATACTTACGAGTTTATCAAGAATGTATTAAAATTAAACATCACGATAATCACGAGGTCATCCAAAATGCGTTCATATCAAATATCATAACTATGGTAATAACTACAGTTTGTCAGCTGTCGAATCGAATGCCGAATGTCAAATGTCGAATGTCGAATATTGTTGAGAAAGTGTAGCAATAACGCCATTAAAAACGTATCAGCTACCCTTTCTTTCCAACAACCAATGTTTGTTAAAGCCACTATGCTACTTTTTAAAAAAATCGGGATCCAACTTTTTTTTTAAAACTACCACTACATCATCACCAGTATCACGAGTGCTATATTGGATATACACATAGGATATATCATGAAAAGGAGATATTAGTAACCATCGCTAATTATATAAACACGAAAACAAATGCTCTACTAGGAGGCCATCCATGTTCGGCTCCACCAACCATAGACTACAGTATAAAAATATCTGTCAACACCTATTAAAACAGTGTGTTCCTTGAGAGTACAACAAATCTCATCAGCTTTTTCCTTCCACCAGTCTCCATTTTCTACATTCACCACCACTACTTTGTAACATCATCTACTTTAGCTGAGAAAGCCTTGGACATGATCATCTCATATTGGAAAGGAAATTACTATCTGTAATATCAAGGATCCAATATGAGATGATCATGTCCAAGGCTTTCTCAGCTAAAGTAGATGATGTTACAAAGTAGTGGTGGTGAATGTAGAAAATGGAGACTGGTGGAAGGAAAAAGCTGATGAGATTTGTTGTACTCTCAAGGAACACACTGTTTTAATAGGTGTTGACAGATATTTTTATACTGTAGTCTATGGTTGGTGGAGCCGAACATGGATGGCCTCCTAGCCTCCTGAGAAAGGAATTGCATTCTTGTACTTTTTCGTCGCTGGAGAGACTATGGATTCCATGGCACAGTATATGCCAAAGTCCACATTCCATTTGATATACAGCACATTCGTCAAGGTGGAACGTGCATTATTTGAGAAGGAGATTACACGCTGTTTTGCATCTATGTTCTCTTCGTTGGAAATTCGTATTCGAACAGCCAATTGGAAAAATCCCCCAATGTTCAAGCATGTAACTCTCTACTTGGATGGTCATGACTCTCGAGCAACATATGGGGAAGATAAAGCAGCAATGTATTCTTATAAGTTAAAGAAATCGGGTTTGAGAACGCAAGTGTCCATCGATGCCAATGGAATGGTTCTCTTTGTATCCAAATCAGCGTCATGTCGTGATAACAACGATGGGAAAATGTTACAAGAGATGGGCATTGGCAAGAAGATGGACAGCATGGACTGTATTGCTCTCGATGGAGGATATACACAATACATTGGCGATATTGTGGAAAAAGAAAAGTTGGACGAGCGTAACTTCTGTTTTCCCATCCGTAAGAAACGACTACAGCAACTCCACGAAGAGGAATCCAACTTTAATGCTATGTTTGGTGGATTTCGATCTACGTCAGAGGCTGTCTTTGGTGATCTCATGAAAACATTCGCCAAGTTTAATAACAAGGAGATTGTAAGAGTTGGATCCAAAAAGGAGTTTAATCTTACATTCCGCCTTTGTCTTCTGTTGCTAAATATTCGCAACTTTGTTAAAGCAGTGGACATCGAAGAGCAGCCACATCATCGTGGATGGATGGAAGAAGGAGTAGATTATCCACGAGAAAGGCAACTTGTCCCAGAGTTAACTCAAACCGTTACAGTACAAAACAAACTGGAAAATGGTCTTGAGTTACAAAGAATGCAAGAGAAATTTGTAGGAATAGATGTTGCTTCAGATGATGATGATGAACAAACGTCAAATAAGGATGATGACGAGGAAATGTCAAACCACGAAGATGATAATACCAGTCTATAATTAACAAAAGTCTTTCCAAAGTTTTTAAAAACCTCTCAAACGCGCTCGCACTTCATATCAAGTATATTATGTGAATTAACCACTCTAATCGCTCGAAATGTCATGAACGGCACACCTTTCACACTACCAATTCTCTGTAGACCTTGAAGATGCTCCACACGCCATGGTGTCCAAATCTTTGCCAACGATTTTCCTGCGCGCACCTTTATGCCACATGCTGTAATAAAATGCCAACGATGTTCAGAACGAAATTCTTTGAGACCGGCCGCTACAATGGTATACTCCTCATCAGGCTTTAGAATTCGGTCGGCTGCAGTATACATCGAAACATGAATAGTTTTCAGATGTAATACATTTGTATCTACTGTATCTTCATCATATTCGAAGATATCTGCAAGTGGGGCACTATACCTGTTATGAACACGCTTTGGCCAGGCAATAGAGATGTTGTCAACTTCCACAATTCCAACTTTGCTAAATTTACGAATGACGTTAGAAGATGCATCCCTCGAAGGAAACATTCCTTTTTGCGAGCCAGCAACTAGCGTGATGGCAGTACATCCAGGCTCGCGCTTAAATGTCCTTATTTCGCCCAAAATAACTTCATCTTTCCCATTTACCTCTTCTACATGTCCTTCCACAAAATATATAGGTCTATCGTTAAAGGAATAGTTAGCCAGCAAAAGTGTAATAAGCTCGGGGTTCTTAAAGTTTTGCCACATATATCCATACTTCTTAGAGGTTACCGAATTCCACCAGTGACAATAAGCAAACAGTTTCTCATGTGGAAAATGTACAGCCACCATCGAGGTAATGCATTTTGCACGTTCCTCCCACTGCATCTCAAAGGAACATTTAAATGTTTTACATTTCTTCAAGAGATTCTTTGTCTTGTCCATTTCGTCTTGATATGACTGAAGAGATCTCAAAGATGAACCTTCAAACGTCAGCTCGATACGACTATAACCATGCTTTTTATATTTTTTAACTCGTCGTCCAAATGCTGTTTCTTTCTCCACCAAATCCTCCAAACGTGAACCAAGGCTCTTTCGCACCTCGGCACTTTCCAAAATCTGGACAAATTTGTTATACACCTTATATCGGATATTCTTTGTATCCCCTTTTCGACCTCTCCATGAAATACAATGATGTCCTACTCTTCCCACATCATCGACAATTTTTGTAGTTTTCGTTTGTTTTAGCAATCTCTCCACGTGCAGTCGTGTGGTAATACGTGTACAATCATAGGCAAAGTCTATGTCATGTAAAGCAATGCCGCTCTCGTTCAAGCTAGACAACATGTTCGTCAAAATTGGCACAACAATCTTTGCGCGGGAAAAATCTAAAGAAACCTTGATGGCAATAAATCCCTGTTGGTATTCTTTTCCAACAAACAACTTTCTATGGCGTTTGACCATGCGCGGAGAAAAATAGTTATCATCCATTTTAACCTGCCTAGCATCGACCAACTTTACAGATTCCACAATTAAATCGGTGTGGTTAAATGCATCGCGCAGTTCAGCAATGTACTTTCCAATTGCTGTACCTTTAGTGGTATCGTCAGCAAAGTTATATATACCCCAAAAGATGATGGAATCGCAAAAGAGTTTGGAGAATTTGGTGAATCCTTTTCTCTCCACACTGCCAAATGGTGCTGACTGTAGATTACCCACATTTGACAGCAAATGGGAAATTTCGTTGATGGCTTTGTTTATCAGAGATTCTTTTGTTGGCGACATAATAAAAGGTATACTTAGGTTTTAAAAAGTCTATAATTTAGGTCGTCATTTTTTTCTAAGCATATATTCACCAGCGTCTTTCTCGGTAAGTAATCCATCTGCACGTATTTTGTCACGTAGGAGTTGATAAGATGCCTCTAATAACTTTTTTATGCCGTTAGTGCCAAATATAGTGGCATCTTGTGGAAAGAGGTTACGATGATGATCTAAAAATTCATCCAAATAGACAAACATACACAATTCCAGATTCTTCTCATAAATAAAATCTGCAACAACTTCCTGCTGGCGTGCTTTGGTTAAACGTGTAGGCCTGGGCATAATATATTTGCGGCGATAAGACGTCTAAATGGTCATCCCCCTATATACCTATTTGTCAATTACTCCCTTGAATAGATACAACTTGACATCTATATTAGATATTGTTGTGTATGCCCTCAAACACAAACATTGAGAGAAATATTCCCGGGAAAAAACGTGGTATATCAACTATCAAGAGATCACCATTCCGCCTAATATGCCAAAAAGGATTTGCAACAGGTGTGACCAAAAGAAGCCTTTATATGATTTCTACGATGATTCCAGAAATACATGTAAGGAATGCAAGATAAAGTCTTCCAAGGAGAGCTATCAGGCAAAAAAGAATGGTGGAAAGCATGTGAAATCTGGGAGATGTAAGAAAGATGAGGATGTGCAACAATCCGATGATGATTTACAGTATGAGAATAAGAAGTTAAAGAAACGTGTCAGAAAATTGGAGAAAGAAATGGATAAGATGAACCAAATTATTTCCCAGCAGAAGAGGGAGATTTATATAATAAATGCCTTGATCAAAGGATTTGCCAGTGGTCTCATGGTAAATCAAGAGGAAGAATTAGATACAGCCAATGTTGTTGAGCTATCGGAATAAACTTTTAAAATGTGCAATATATATACCTTCCATAAGTAGTATTATGGGAATTATTCCCAGGGAATTCATGTACTGTCAACCAAGCTGGTACCATTATCATCATGATGTATATGCATGAGATTCACCGGGGACACACGTATAAATGCTATATATGTTATATGAACGTAGGTGTTTTAAAATGGTGGGCATAGCTTAACAAAAGACGAGAAAACAGGTGTACTCCCTCGCCCAAAAAAAAGCGCTCCAACCTTTTTGTCCTGCCCGATTACCGATATGTAAAATATGTTTATGTTGATACTCTCTCCTTACGTTTTGCTCTTGTAATACTGCTAGATAACTATGTCCATTTGGATTCTTTTGCTTTTGTATATGTACTCTTTATAGATGTATTTGTTATCTTTTTAAAAACTCCTTCCATAATTGTCTGTACAAATTCTTGCAACCTCCATTGGTATTCCATAACATATTCATCTATTTCGACCCAAGACGATTCCCAATATCGCCAATGTATTGTGTATATCCTCCATCGAGAGCAATACAGTCCATGTTGTTGATCTTCTTACCAATGCCCATCTCTTGTAACATTTTCCCATCGTTGTTATCACGACATGACGCTGATTTGGATACAAAGAGAACCATTCCATTGGCATCGATGGCCACTTGCGTTCTCAAACCCGATTTCTTTAGCTTATAAGAATACATTGCTGCTTTATCTTCCCCATATGTTGCTCGAGAGTCATGACCATCCAAGTAGAGAGTTACATGCTTGAACATTGGGGGATTTTTCCAATTGGCTGTTCGAATACGAATTTCCAGCGAAGAGAACATAGATGCAAAACAGCGTGTAATCTCCTTCTCAAATAATGCACGTTCCACCTTGACGAATGTGCTGTATATCAAATGGAATGGGAATCGTCTTGGGTCGAAATAGATGAATATGTTATGGAATACCAATGGAGGTTGCAAGAATTTGTACAGACAATTATGGAAGGAGTTTTTAAAAAGATAACAAATACATCTATAAAGAGTACATATACAAAAGCAAAAGAATCCAAATGGACATAGTTATCTAGCAGTATTACAAGAGCAAAACGTAAGGAGAGAGTATCAACATAAACATATTTTACATATCGGTAATCGGGCAGGACAAAAAGGTTGGAGCGCTTTTTTTTGGGCGAGGGAGTACCCAACCCACGCATTGGAATATTAAAGTAGATCAAGAGTAGATTATAAAATAAGAGATACATAATAGGTCAACGTGGGGAATATATTTGTCGCGGATATCAAAGCCAATCTGTAAAACAAAATACACATCTAAATGGGAATCGTCTTGGGTCGAAATAGATGAATATGTTATGGAATACCAATGGAGGTTGCAAGAATTTGTACAGACAATTATGGAAGGAGTTTTTAAAAAGATAACAAATACATCTATAAAGAGTACATATACAAAAGCAAAAGAATCCAAATGGACATAGTTATCTAGCAGTATTACAAGAGCAAAACGTAAGGAGAGAGTATCAACATAAACATATTTTACATATCGGTAATCGGGCAGGACAAAAAGGTTGGAGCGCTTTTTTTTGGGCGAGGGAGTACCCAACCCACGCATTGGAATATTAAAGTAGATCAAGAGTAGATTATAAAATAAGAGATACATAATAGGTCAACGTGGGGAATATATTTGTCGCGGATATCAAAGCCAATCTGTAAAACAAAATACACATCTAAATGGGAATCGTCTTGGGTCGAAATAGATGAATATGTTATGGAATACCAATGGAGGTTGCAAGAATTTGTACAGACAATTATGGAAGGAGTTTTTAAAAAGATAACAAATACATCTATAAAGAGTACATATACAAAAGCAAAAGAATCCAAATGGACATAGTTATCTAGCAGTATTACAAGAGCAAAACGTAAGGAGAGAGTATCAACATAAACATATTTTACATATCGGTAATCGGGCAGGACAAAAAGGTTGGAGCGCTTTTTTTTGGGCGAGGGAGTACCCAACCCACGCATTGGAATATTAAAGTAGATCAAGAGTAGATTATAAAATAAGAGATACATAATAGGTCAACGTGGGGAATATATTTGTCGCGGATATCAAAGCCAATCTGTAAAACAAAATACACATCTAAATGGGAATCGTCTTGGGTCGAAATAGATGAATATGTTATGGAATACCAATGGAGGTTGCAAGAATTTGTACAGACAATTATGGAAGGAGTTTTTAAAAAGATAACAAATACATCTATAAAGAGTACATATACAAAAGCAAAAGAATCCAAATGGACATAGTTATCTAGCAGTATTACAAGAGCAAAACGTAAGGAGAGAGTATCAACATAAACATATTTTACATATCGGTAATCGGGCAGGACAAAAAGGTTGGAGCGCTTTTTTTTGGGCGAGGGAGTACACCTGTTTTCTCGTCTTTTGTTAAGCTATGCCCACCATTTTAAAACACCTACGTTCATATAACATATATAGCATTTATACGTGTGTCCCCGGTGAATCTCATGCATATACATCATGATGATAATGGTACCAGCTTGGTTGACAGTACATGAATTTCCTGGGAATAATTCCCATAATACTACTTATGGAAGGTATATATATTGCACATTTTAAAAGTTTATTCCGATAGCTCAACAACATTGGCTGTATCTAATTCTTCCTCTTGATTTACCATAAGACCACTGGCAAATCCTTTGATCAAGGCATTTATTATATAAATCTCCCTCTTCTGCTGGGAAATAATTTGGTTCATCTTATCCATTTCTTTCTCTAATTTTCTGACACGTTTCTTTAACTTCTTATTCTCATACTGTAAATCATCATCGGATTGTTGCACATCCTCATCTTTCTTACATCTCCCAGATTTCACATGCTTTCCACCATTCTTTTTTGCCTGATAGCTCTCCTTGGAAGACTTTATCTTGCATTCCTTACATGTATTTCTGGAATCATCGTAGAAATCATATGAAGGCTTCTTTTGGTTACACCTGTTGCAAATCCTTTTTGGCATATTAGGCGGAATGGTGATCTCTTGATACTTGATATACCACGTTTTTTCCCGGGAATATTTCTCTCAATGTTTGTGTTTGAGGGCCATATACAACAATATCTAATATAGATGTCAAGTTGTATCTATTCAAGGGAGTAATTGACAAAGCAGTACATTATGGAACACGGATCTTAAAGTCTTAACTCCGTAATTATTATGCCCAGGCCATCACGTTTAACTAAATCGCGCCAGCGGGAAGTTGTTGCCGATTTTATCTATGCAAAGAATCTGGAATTGTGTATGTTTATCTATTTGGATGAATTTCTGGACTATCATCGTAATCTCTTTCCACAAGACGCCACTACATTTGGGACAAACGGCATAAAGAAACTATTGGAGGCATCCTATCAACTCATCCGTGAGAAAATACGTAATGCGGGATTGCTTACAAATAAGGATGCTGGTGAATACATGCTTAGAAGAAACTGACAACCTAAATCTTACACTTTTTAAAACCTTAAGTATACCTTTTATTATGTCGCTAACAAAAGAATCTATTGTAAATACAGCTTTCAACGAAGTTTCCCACTTGCTGTCAAATGTGGGTAGCCTAAAGTCTGCTCCACCTGGAAGTATAGAGAGAAAAGGGTTTACTAAGTTTTCGAAGCTCTTCTGCGATTCCATCATCTTTTGGGGTATATATAATTTTGCTGACAATTCCACTAAAGGTACGGCAATTGGAAAGTACATTGCGGAACTGCGCGATGCATTTAACCACATGGATTTAGATGTGGAATCCGTAAAGTTTTTGGATGCTAGGGCTGTTAAAATGGATGACAACTATTTTTCTGCACGCATGGTCAAACGCCATAGAAGGCTGTTTGTTGGAAAGGAATACCAGCATGGCTTTATTACCATTAAGGTTTCTCTAGATTTTTCACGAGCTAAGATTGTTGTGCCAATTTTGGACGGCATGTTGCCTATCTTGAACGAGAGTGGCATTGCTTTACATGACATAGACTTCGCCTATGATTGTACGCGTATTACCACACGGTTTTATGTAGAGAAATTACTAAAAGAAGGTAATAATACGGAAATTGTAGATGATTTAGGAAGAGTTGGACATCATTGCATTTCATGGAGAAGTTTAGAAGATGATAGAAAGAATATCCGATATAAGGTGTATAACAAATTTGTTCAGATTTTGGAAAGTGCCGAGGTGCGAAAGAGCCTTGGTTCACGTTTGGAGGATTTGGTGGAGAAAGAAACAGCATTTGGACGACGAGTTAAAAAATATAAAAAGCATGGTTATAGTCGTATCGAGCTGACGTTTGAAGGTTCATCTTTGAGATCTCTTCAGTCATATCAAGACGAAATGGACAAGACAAAGAATCTCTTGAAGAAATGTAAAACATTTAAATGTTCCTTTGAGATGCAGTGGGAGGAACGTGCAAAATGCATTACCTCGATGGTGGCTGTACATTTTCCACATGAGAAACTGTTTGCTTATTGTCACTGGTGGAATTCGGTAACCTCTAAGAAGTATGGATATATGTGGCAAAACTTTAAGAACCCCGAGCTTATTACACTTTTGCTGGCTAACTATTCCTTTAACGATAGACCTATATACTTTGTGGAAGGACATGTAAAAGAGGTAAATGGGAAAGAGAAAGTTATTTTGGGCGAAATAAGGACATTTAAGCGCGAGCCTGGATGTACTGCCATTACACTAGTTGCTGGCTCGCAAAAAGGAATGTTTCCTTCAAGGGATGCATCTCCTAATGTCATTCGTAAATTTAGCAAAGTTGGAATTGTGGAAGTTGACAACATCTCTATTGCCTGGCCAAAGCGTGTTCATAACAGGTATAGTGCCCCACTTGCAGATATCTTCGAATATGATGAAGATACAGTAGACACAAATGTATTACATCTGAAAACTATTCATGTTTCGATGTATACTGCAGCCCACCAAATTTTAGAGCCTGATGAAGAGTATACCATTGTGGCGGCCGGTCTCAAAGAATTTCGTTCTGAACGTCGTTGGCATTTTATTACAGCATGTGGCATAAAGGTGCGCGAAGGAAAATCGTTGGCAAAGATTTGGAGACCATGGCGTGTGGAGCATCTTCAAGGTCTACAGAGAATTGGTAGTGTGAAAGGTGTGCCGTTCATGACATTTCGAGCGATTAGAGTGGTTAATTCACATAATATACTTGATATGAAGTGCGAGCGCGTTTGAGAGGTTTTTAAAAACTTTGGAAAGACTTCTGTTAATTATAGACTGGTATTATCGTCTTCGTGGTTTGACATTTCCTCGTCATCATCCTTATTTGACGTTTGTTCATCATCATCATCTGAAGCAACATCTATTCCTACAAATTTCTCTTGCATTCTTTGTAACTCAAGACCGTTTTCCAGTTTGTTTTGTACTGTAATGGTTTGTGTTAACTCTGGGACAAGTTGCCTTTCTCGTGGATAATCTACTCCTTCTTCCATCCATCCACGATGATGTGGCTGCTCTTCGATGTCCACTGCTTTAACAAAGTTGCGAATATTTAGCAACAAAAGACAAAGGCGGAATGTAAGATTAAACTCCTTTTTGGATCCAACTCTTACAATCTCCTTGTTATTAAACTTGGCGAATGTTTTCATGAGATCACCAAAGACAGCCTCTGACGTAGATCGAAATCCACCAAACATAGCATTAAAGTTGGATTCCTCTTCGTGGAGTTGCTGTAGTCGTTTCTTACGAATGGGAAAACAGAAGTTACGCTCGTCCAACTTTTCTTTTTCCACAATATCGCCAATGTATTGTGTATATCCTCCATCGAGAGCAATACAGTCCATGTTGTTGATCTTCTTACCAATGCCCATCTCTTGTAACATTTTCCCATCGTTGTTATCACGACATGACGCTGATTTGGATACAAAGAGAACCATTCCATTGGCATCGATGGCCACTTGCGTTCTCAAACCCGATTTCTTTAGCTTATAAGAATACATTGCTGCTTTATCTTCCCCATATGTTGCTCGAGAGTCATGACCATCCAAGTAGAGAGTTACATGCTTGAACATTGGGGGATTTTTCCAATTGGCTGTTCGAATACGAATTTCCAGCGAAGAGAACATAGATGCAAAACAGCGTGTAATCTCCTTCTCAAATAATGCACGTTCCACCTTGACGAATGTGCTGTATATCAAATGGAATGTGGACTTTGGCATATACTGTGCCATGGAATCCATAGTCTCTCCAGCGACGAAAAAGTACAGAAATGCAATTCCTTTCTCAAGTGCGTTATATGGACCAGGGAAATAGTGTTTACTCCAGATGGTAGATAGAAAGAAAAACACTGGTATGGCTCCAAGTCTCTTCATCAACACCTTTTTCATATCCTGTATTCTTGCAATTGGTTTCAACTCTGAACGATGAAATGTCTTGACCTTTGGGCACATTGGCCACGGTTCATCAAGAAATCCCCATTCGTTCTCCAACAGATTATCAAGCAGCCGTGCAAGTTTCTTTGGCGTAGGGTTTACGACGGTATCAGTCTCCATAATGTCGTTTTCTGCAAAAATAGGGAGTATACACACGTAATTATGTCAATTATTCCCTAGAATTCCCCAGATATGTCATATTAAGAAATGGTGGGCATAGCTTAACAAAAGACGAGAAAATAGGTGTACTCCCTCGCCCAAAAAAAAGCGCTCCAACCTTTTTGTCCTGCCCGATTACCGATATGTAAAATATGTTTATGTTGATACTCTCTCCTTACGTTTTGCTCTTGTAATACTGCTAGATAACTATGTCCATTTGGATTCTTTTGCTTTTGTATATGTACTCTTTATAGATGTATTTGTTATCTTTTTAAAAACTCCTTCCATAATTGTCTGTACAAATTCTTGCAACCTCCATTGGTATTCCATAACATATTCATCTATTTCGACCCAAGACGATTCCCATTTAGATGTGTATTTTGTTTTACAGATTGGCTTTGATATCCGCGACAAATATATTCCCCACGTTGACCTATTATGTATCTCTTATTTTATAATCTACTCTTGATCTACTTTAATATTCCAATGCGTGGGTTGGGTACTCCCTCGCCCAAAAAAAAGCGCTCCAACCTTTTTGTCCTGCCCGATTACCGATATGTAAAATATGTTTATGTTGATACTCTCTCCTTACGTTTTGCTCTTGTAATACTGCTAGATAACTATGTCCATTTGGATTCTTTTGCTTTTGTATATGTACTCTTTATAGATGTATTTGTTATCTTTTTAAAAACTCCTTCCATAATTGTCTGTACAAATTCTTGCAACCTCCATTGGTATTCCATAACATATTCATCTATTTCGACCCAAGACGATTCCCATTTAGATGTGTATTTTGTTTTACAGATTGGCTTTGATATCCGCGACAAATATATTCCCCACGTTGACCTATTATGTATCTCTTATTTTATAATCTACTCTTGATCTACTTTAATATTCCAATGCGTGGGTTGGGTACTCCCTCGCCCAAAAAAAAGCGCTCCAACCTTTTTGTCCTGCCCGATTACCGATATGTAAAATATGTTTATGTTGATACTCTCTCCTTACGTTTTGCTCTTGTAATACTGCTAGATAACTATGTCCATTTGGATTCTTTTGCTTTTGTATATGTACTCTTTATAGATGTATTTGTTATCTTTTTAAAAACTCCTTCCATAATTGTCTGTACAAATTCTTGCAACCTCCATTGGTATTCCATAACATATTCATCTATTTCGACCCAAGACGATTCCCAATGTGGACTTTGGCATATACTGTGCCATGGAATCCATAGTCTCTCCAGCGACGAAAAAGTATAGAAATGCAATTCCTTTCTCAAGTGCGTTATATGGACCAGGGAAATAGTGTTTACTCCAGATGGTAGATAGAAAGAAAAACACTGGTATGGCTCCAAGTCTCTTCATCAACACCTTTTTCATATCCTGTATTCTTGCAATTGGTTTCAACTCTGAACGATGAAATGTCTTGACCTTTGGGCACATTGGCCACGGTTCATCAAGAAATCACCATTTGTTCTCCAACAGATTATCAAGCAGCCGTGCAAGTTTCTTTGGCGTAGGGTTTACGACGGTATCAGTCTCCATAATGTCGTTTTCTGCAAAAATAGGGATTATACACACGTAATTATGTCAATTATTCCCTAGAATTCCCCAGATATGTTATATTAAGAAATGGTGGGCATAGCTTAACAAAAGACGAGAAAACAGGTGTACTCCCTCGCCCAAAAAAAAGCGCACTCCCCCAATTCTATTCATCGATTACCGATATGTAAAATACGTTTATGTTAATACTCTTTCCTTACGTTTTGCTCTTGTAATACTGCTAGATAACTATGTCCATTTGGATTCTTTTGCTTTTGTATATGTATTCTTTATAGATATGTTTGTTATCTTTTTAAAAACTCCTTCCATAATTGTCTGTACAAATTCTTGCAACTTCCATTGGTATTCCTTAACACATTTACCTATTTCGACCCAAGACATTTCCCACTGCTAGATAACTATGTCCATTTGGATTCTTTTGCTTTTGTATATGTACTCTTTATAGATGTATTTGTTATCTTTTTAAAAACTCCTTCCATAATTGTCTGTACAAATTCTTGCAAACTCCATTGGTATTCTATAACATATTCATCTATTTCGACCCAAGAGGATTCCCTATCCTTACAATTTCCTTTGGTATCCCTTGATATATATAACTATTGGTAGTCCAAGATGACAATTGGGGGAGTACGCTTTTTTTTGGGCGAGGGAGTACACCATTTTTCTCGTCTTTTGTTAAGCTATGCCCGTCATTTCTTAATATGACATATCTGGGAATGAATGGGAATAATTGAGATATTTACCCAGTTAGCAGAAAAAGACATTATGGAGACAGATACTGCTGAAACACCAACGCCAAAATAACTTCCATAGCTGCTTGATAATCTATTGGAGAGGGAATGGGTTTAGGGGTTATTAGGGGTTTTTAGGGTTTTTTAGGGTTTTTTTAGGGTTTTTTAGGGTTTTTTAGGGTTTTTTAGGGTTTTTTAGGGTTTTTTAGGGTTTTTTAGGGTTTTTTAGGGTTTTTTAGGGTTTTTTAGGGTTTTTTAGGGTTTTTTAGGGTTTTTTAGGGTTTTTTAGGGTTTTTTAGGGTTTTTTAGGGTTTTTTAGGGTTTTTTAGGGTTTTTTAGGGTTTTTTAGGGTTTTTTAGGGTTTTTTAGGGTTTTTTAGGGTTTTTTAGGGTTTTTTAGGGTTTTTTAGGGTTTTTTAGGGTTTTTTAGGGTTTTTTAGGGTTTTTTAGGGTTTTTTAGGGTTTTTTAGGGTTTTTTAGGGTTTTTTAGGGTTTTTTAGGGTTTTTTAGGGTTTTTTAGGGTTTTTTAGGGTTTTTTAGGGTTTTTTAGGGTTTTTTAGGGTTTTTTAGGGTTTTTTAGGGTTTTTTAGGGTTTTTTAGGGTTTTTTAGGGTTTTTTAGGGTTTTTTAGGGTTTTTTAGGGTTTTTTAGGGTTTTTTAGGGTTTTTTAGGGTTTTTTAGGGTTTTTTAGGGTTTTTTAGGGTT